>OU015753.1:33908922-33930778 GCA_907169655.1 Acomys percivali
CTCTCTCTCTCTCTCTCTCTCTCTCTCTCTCTCTCTCTCTCTCTCTCTCTCTCTCTCTCTCCTCATGGCGGAAAGAGCTCTATCTAGGCTAAGTGTGGCTGGGGCAACTGGGCCACTTGTGTCATTCAGCATTTCCATGTGGGCCACTGACTAGAGAAAGATATTTGATTTCCCAATTAGTCCATATCACATTATTTCTTTATTGTGGATTGTGACTCATAAGATATCTTAGGGGAAACACGTTTCACATTACTAGGTCTTTGATTTTGTGGGGGAAACTAATAAATAATCAACAAAAATATGATTAAAGACTGCCCGAACTACCATCCGGAGAAGGAACTTTCTGATCCAAATCTTTTTATTCCTAGAAACAGAATTCTTACTTAGCCGTTCAAAAGCCTGACGAAGGCTTCAGCTAAGTTTTGACATAAGATTTTCATATTATCCAAAATAAATGATAACATGAAAAAGAAAAAAAAAGATTTTCATATTCAAAATATCTGTTGAAATAAGGGATATGGATCTCAGAGCTGCATTAGTCTGAAATAAAGCTTAGTAAGCTGGTGAGCAAAATGACTTCTCTGTAATTGGAATTCTGTCCAAAAAAAAATCCCTTTGAAATCGTGTTCAGCTACTTCCCATTTATGTGTCCCAGAGAGGCTCTCATTAACCCTTTCTGCGACCACCCATTAGAAAAATTATTGGATATTTAGAAATTTCCCTGGAAAGACATTTCTGAGAAATGGTCTACTGTGTTGTCATCAAAGGCCTTACTAACTATGGAGTACTTGCTGAGAATCCTAGACTCAACTGTAAACAGTGCTTTTCTAGGACACTTCTTCCCATCAGTACATTCTTATACTCAGTACATTGGATTTGATCCTTTCTGGGTCTTTAGGGCCAGGATTTAGTTCATGAACAAACACTTCACAAACCAGCACTGCATGCATGAGGGTGGGCTGAGTAAGGCTGGAACCAGACTTCACTTCCACTCTCTTCAGACATCCTCACCCATAAGTGCAGCAATACCACCCTCAGAACACTCTCATGAGGATTAAAGGAAACAACAGGAACATATATGTATTAGCACCGTGTTTGGGGCACATATTTCATAGCTATTATTATGTTAAACTAGCTAATAATATAAAGTTACATATGGTTTGTATATAGCTAAGTCTTAGGAATGTCTCAAGAAATGAGACAGGAAGAGCACATTTTTCTAATATCTTTCTTGATATAAAGATGATAAAGCAGACACTACTACCTGGATATAACTCACGATGCTGTTACTTTTTTCAATTTCCATTTCCTCCAGCTACACAGCTCTATCACACTGGAGTGGGTGGCTAGTACTACCATCAAAGTGGCTTCATTTAGCCTATGGGAAACTGCCACATGCACCTGTGAGGTTTCTCACTTTGATTCAGCTCTCTTTTTGAATGGTTGTCAACACACTAACTGATGCATGTTGCCTAATGTGGACCACATTCATTCACTCGACGGCCATGCTTAGCCATGCTTAGGATGAGCAAATACCAAACCTGCTGTGGAAGATAGTTAGGGTCACAGAATGACCCAACATGGAACAGTCTGGTGCTTTCGATGCTACGTTTGGAGGGGGAAGGCTGAGCACAGGGCTTCACTTACCTGAGGTAAGCATTCTCTCACTGAGTTACATCATCAGCCCTTGGCTTTGTAAGACAGGGTCTTGCTATGTAGGCCTGGCTAGCCTCTAACACATGCTGAGATCACAGCCGTTTGTCACTGTGCCTAGCATACTCATCTTTTTCAGTAAGGTTTTCCTCTAAAATTGTAGCATTTCATGCGAGGAAAATCAAATATTTTTAAAAGCCTATTTTTAAAAGCTGTAATGAAAGAGTAATAGTGTATAACTCAGAACTAAAAGCAAAGTCAGTGTTGGTATGTCTTTTGTGTTTTAGCAAAACTGGGTAGGGGAAATTTCTGAAAAAATATGAAGTATACAAATATATGAGCCATACATAATCTTATCTTACCCATCGTGAGTGAGAACAGCCAGCAACTATCATTTCTGTCCCAGAGTTCAAACTCTAAATCCAGCACCCACGAAGGCCGCATCTCCTCATGTTTTAAAAGAGAAAACTCAAAGCATAAATGATTTAAGGTCATTTTTTAACAGCAGGATTGCCACCTGTAAGTTATATGTATGTTGAGAATACATCAAGCCCTCCTTTTAAAATTATCAATCTAGAAACTTTGAGAGAAAATTCTAAAAAGATGGCCCTTTAGATCAAGAAAATACAACCCTAGGGCAATTAAGATCAATCTCATTTTTTTCCCATTTCCTCATTAAATGTGAGGTGAGTGCCACTGGATGACAAGTAACATAAACTGTTTCAGTACTGTACCCAATGTCAACTAGGTCGTCCCCTCTTCCCTAAGACCCCATCTGGGGACTCAGGAGCTGACCCAGGGCTCATGCCAACCCACGGATTCTCTCTCACTAAAGTCGGCTCTTTGGTACCAGTGTGCTATGTTGGCAGCACCCGCAAGCCAGTCCTGAGCCCTAAAGAAAGGGGGACATTTTACCCCCCCAAAATCCAAAAAGCAATTACTCCTGGAAATCACAGATGGGGGGGATCCAGCAAAAGGAAAATCTCTATCCCAGAGTTTCCCACCGTCCCCGAGGCTGCATGCGGAACTATGGGGCAGGCGGCTTTGCACACCAGAGTCAAAAAGGACAACCTGCCAAGGCAGGCCAGTCAACAGGGCTTGTGTGGCTTGCTTGTAGGGTTCCCCACATCTCCAGAGTGGGGTGCTAGGCAGCTGATGTCTTGCACACTTCCCAGAACCTCTGAGATTCACAACAAGGTGAAAGGCTTTATCTGGTGAGGGTGGAACAGAACCGTCCAGTTTCCAGGAAGGGGCTCTGTCATCTAATTTGACCCTGAAGGGCTGAGGGCCTTGAGTTTAGAACTGACAGTTGCCTGTGTACTGTATGCCCATGAGGAAAAGTTACACAAGGGGCTTCCAATGATGTTATAGAACAAAAGGAAAAAACAAAGACAATAAAACTATAGTGCGTAGCTTCAAAACTGTAAAAGGAAGAGTTATTTCAGAGGTCTAATAGATATGAATAAATCAAAGTATGACAATATTTTGCAAATTTCTAATTGAATTACATTTTCAAAGGTTTTTTCCCCCATGTTTCTGAGCCCCCTTTAGGAATTACGGTCAACACATTTCAGCCTCCTCCACACCACTGGATGGAGACACAAGAGACAGGAAATGGAGACTCCCACGTAAACAGTTGTTGTTTACGTCTAATACTGGGGCTACTAGAACGGAAGCAGGCATCCATGCCCAGCGAATAAACATAGCTCACCCACCCTCCCAATACCCAGGCCAAAAATACTGATGTGCTTGGAACTGAGGTGCGCCTAGGGCATGCGAGAATTGGTAAGACAGGGAGACACAGGATAAATCAGTAAAGAAATAGATCTTTCCAACAGCTGACTGCAGGGGGTGGGGAGGTACCTTCACCAAGAGTAGTCAAGGAAAGCTTAAGAAGGTGACTTTAAAACAATAAAATACGAAATTCATGTAATTTCAGCACTGAGGAGGCTGAGGCAGGAGGCTCATGAATATGAGGCCAGCCTAGACTATACAATAAACGCACCCCCCCCCCCCATGTGTACACACTCACACAGAGTACTTCAGGCCAAGGGAAGACCAAGAGACAAAAACACTTCTTATTCAGGGAGGGACGGAGGCCAGTGTCGGGGGATTATGAAGGGGTGATGCCCAGGCAGGGCAGGTCCTGGCAAGAAGACTGACTTTTCTTCTAGGTGTGGCAGAGGGTCTTCAATGGGCTAATGACATAGTTTGACACCATGGATTTTTTTTTGGGGGGGGGTCAAATTATTTTTGTTAATGCAATGTAAATTCATATGCCATATGAGTCCATTTTAGGGCTATATTTCGGTGGTTTTAAGTGTTCACTTTTGCTCACTCCAGCACCAGACAACCACCAATCTTCTGTTTCTGGACACACTACATACATGAAGAGATGGCAGTCTATGACAGGTAATTTCATAGTCTACTGATATCAGAATCCATCTATGTGTGTTTGAGAACTCTGTGATTTTACCTGCCGAATTGGACATATGTGACACAGATTTGATGTCTGGACTGCTTCGGCTTTTTGGACATTAACAACAATGCTGCTACGAACACTTGCATAAAGGGTCTATGTGGACACAGGTTCCCACTTCTTGTAGGTACAAAAAGTGTTGTGACTAGGTCATATGCTCTGTGTAGCCTTCTGATCTCCCATGGTACCTGCATACTTTACATCTTCTCCAGCAGTGTATAAGAGTTGCCAGTATTTTCTTTATCCAAACCTGTTAATATCCGTCTTTTTGATGACATAGCCTTTCTAAGAGAGCACTTACCTTCTTTCAGAATGATCATCGCTTTACAAAAATAACCATCAAAACTGACTAGATAGTACTCTGACCAGCTGACGTCATTGCTGATGCCATTCTGGAATTCTACAGGGCAGCGTGACATCAAGACAGGTAAAGGCCTTTTCCATTAATCTAACACCATGTGAAAAAGTGATGACAAGAAAAGAAAGTGGACCACATCTTGCTTAAAACTTGATAAAAATGTATTCGAGAGACAGGAAGGATGGCTCAGCAGTTAAGAGCATTAGCTGCTCTTCTAGAGGTCCTGGGTTTGATTCTGAACATCCACACGGCGCTCATAAGCTTCTGTAACTCCAGTTTCAGGGGCTCTGACACCTTTTTCTGGCCTCCTCAAGCACCAGGCATGCACATGGCATACAAACATGCATGCAGGCAAAACACCCATACACATAAAATTAATAAAAAATTTAAAGTCTTAAAAGCTAAATTCAAGACGGAAGTAGAAGAGAAGTCTTGCCAGCTCTGATCTAGCTTACGCGCCTTGCTTTATAGCTGAGTAAAATGGGGGCTGAAGAAAGAGTGACTTAGCTCAGATGCCAACTGACATTGTTGGGAGAAATTGTTAGACGTTCTGGTGAAGCTGGGTGTGGTAGCACAAGCTTGGCATACCAGTACTTAGGAGGCTGAGACAGGAAAATAGTGAGTTTGAGGCTAGGCTTTGCTGCGCTGTGTGATACTGGCTTAAACTAAAACAAAATAAATTTCGGATGAATCAAAGAACATAGCTGCAAGGTAAAAAAGAAAAAAAAAAAAAAAAAAAAAAAAAAAAAAAAAAGAAAAAAAAGCACAGCCAGTGGCTCCAACTCTTCGCCCCAGCACACACCACAGCAATTAAAACACAGCACACAGTGACTGTTGTTGCGCTTTAATCATGTTGTGCTGCCCGGGACACGTTGATGGACATGTGCTTTGGAAAGTCAAATAAAACCACAGAGTTGGTTGTCACTGGCTCCGTTTCTTTAATTTACATAGTCTCAGCTTGCCTTTGGGGAATTTACAGACCAAAGCAAACCTGTCCCCTAGAGACACTGTGGCAACAGTTCTCGGAGCCGAGTTATTCTCTTTGTTGTTGCAGTCACTTATAATCAGAAAATCAGAATGTTAGCACGGGGCCGCAGCATTTCCCGGAGACAGCAGAGGGACCAGAATCTCCCCCAAGTCTCAGGAGCTACCCTTACCTGAGAAGAACACCCCCATGTAGCATCTGACTGAGGCCCAAACTCCAAGAGCTGCCCCTCCCAGCAACATATCTGTTTCCCATTCTCCACCCTAAGCCTGTTCCTCGCTTTTCTTTGAAATCTGAGCAGGACGGCTGTGACCTGTCGGAATACACTTGCTTGTTTGCTTTCTCCTAGGTTTTCCTTAATGCAATAATGTGAAATGTCAACATGAGGTGACAAGTAAATCCTCAGTCAAAATAAGTTCACAACCAAACATGAGAGGGAAAAAGAAAAGCCATAGAAAAGGTGGCTGCATGGGTTCTGACTGGAGGCCAAGGGCCAGCAAAGCATTAACAGGACACAGGCTCACAGCCCCCAGGATGCAGTTTGCGCTGACTTTACGTCTCTTGCAGAGAGTAGGCTATAGACCCTGGTAGCCTTTCTCAATGCTAGAGGCACACAGAAAGCAGAGAGAAAAGCCAAGAGCCTTGGTGCTGTGTGTTTCTGTTGAAGTGGAAACAGCAAAGTGAGGAGACCGGCCGGAACGCAGTGTGGAGACAATTAGCTCTCTTGCCACAGTTTTGGGGAGATCCAAACCAGTTAATGCTACACATCCTTATTAGAGGGAAAATAAGGTTATAAACTGGAAGAAGGTTTGCCTCCAGGCCAGCCACCAGCTGCCAGGGTCATTCACAACGCAGGTCTACCAAGCAAAAAATGCACATGGTGCCAAGTTAGGAAAGATACAAGGTTTTAAGCAGCTTCTGTATTCCTGATGCATCTCGTCCTTTCTTCCTCCCTCTGGCGGTGCAGGCCTATGGCTGTACACCTCTCCAGGCCCTAAGCTGGGAGGCATGAGTTACTAACCCAAATCCCAGTGTTTGTTAAGGGGATTTCTGCATTAGGTTCTTTGAAACTTTACCCGGAGAGTCTTCCCCATTCCTCCGCTGGGCTTCCGGAAGGAGAGACCCCTGCTGGGGATCTCCCTTTGACTCTGTGCTGGATACAGGCAAGCATAAATCCCGCTAATGACTTCTGCCTGTGGCTGACAGGTTCTGGTCTAGGGTAAAAGCCTGGTTCTCAAAAGCTGCTTTCTGTTTATTTCCAAAGAGGATTTACTGCATGACTTCTTCAGTGAGCATCGGCATTCCCCACGTCGGCTGTCAGCACCCTGGGTGCTCCACGCAGAGGGGCCTAATTCATGCTGTCAGATGTGGGACCCTAAATATTCCAACACTTAGAATCCAGAGTCATGTTTGGTAAAACATAAAGCCTCTTGTGAAAGTTTCCTTTTTTGGAGAGGAGAGGTTACTTCTGGAACATTATCTGCTCTTGGGATTGGTACTCTCAATTTTCCTTTGGCAGTTTCCACAGCTCAGGGTGTGTGTGTGTTGGGGGGGAGGAGCAGAGGGTGTGCATGAAAACCGAGTTAATATGGGCCTTATCCCCTGGTCATATGACTTAGTTCAGGGATAGACATAGTCCAATTTCTGGAGGTATGGTTAGAGGACGAGTTTCTGAGAAACACAGTCCATCCCAGTTTGCAGAACTTGTGATGCTCTGTAGATGTTGCAATCTGGGGAGGAGAGGCCACAGCTTCAGGCAGCCATGAGGGTGATATCAAAGTATGAGGCAATTAAGAACCTAAAAGGAGGGCTGGAGAAATGGCTCAGCGGTTAAGAGCACTGGCTGCTCTTCCAGAGGTCCTGAGTTCAATTCCCAGCAACCACATGGTGGCTCACAACTGTCTGTAACTCCAGTTCCAGAGGATTCAACAACACTCTCTCACATACACATATGCAGGAAAAACACCAACACACATAAAACAAAATAAAATAAAATAAATTGTAAAAGAATCTAAAAGGAAAAAGATGAACCAATGACAGTATGTTAAGTCTGCATCACGCTGTGCCTGAAGCTACTTAACCATGCACCTTTGAATACTACTAGCCAATAAACTCTTTTTACTTAAGTCAACATGACTTGGGCTTTGTGACTAAGCTAGTGGGAGGAACAGCTAGATTAGTGAAGTGTGTGATCTGAAGGCCAGCCTGTTCCTGGAACACAGAAACCAGTGATAAAACTGGACACCAGGAGCAAAGGCACTCAGAAGTCCTGTGTAGCCTTGTGGTCTGCTTATCAGCCCTGCCCCCACCCCCAACTTCAACTGGTTTGGTTTGTTTCTTTTGCCTCTTTATTGTTTCTCACTCTTGTCATAAGCACTGTCTCTCCCATTTCATGAAACGCCTCCTTGACCCACGCCCCCTAAGCTGAGAGGGTCCTTCAGTCCCGTGCCCGGTCTCTATCAACCCTTCTAATTGCTGCTACTGAAAACTGTTGCAAAAACAGGGGGAGGTCAAATGCATTTGGGAAATGCTCCAGGTAGCAATCTTGTTTTGGACAATGACAATCAACAAGAGACATTCAGGACCACGTGACTGCTTACCAGTAGTGAACTCGGTTCACTTTTACTTAACTCATTGGTTTCGATGACCCTGGAGGCTACTGCCACATTTATTCTGCTTGTATTCTCTAGCATCTCCTGTTCTCTCAGTTCTGAGGAGGACAAACTAAAAAATGAGGGTTTATACTCATCTCCTCTTGTTCTTACCTTTTATTTAAAACAGTAATATTTTAAAGGTTACATAGTGTAAAAAATGATACAGGCAAGTATGGTGGGCCATGCCTTTAATCCTAGCATGGGAGGGGGGGCTGTTGGATCTCTGAAATGGGAGGCCAGCTTGGTCTACATAGTAAGTTCTAGATAGCCAGAGCTACAAAAAGAGACCTTGTCTCAAAACAAGAACAAAAACAAACAGACAAAACAAAAAAACAAAAAACAAACCCAAAACAAAATAAAACAAACCAAAACACCCTCCACCCCCTAAAAAAGAATAATACAAACATAGTAGCTACCACTGGCCTTGCCAAGACTTAGCACCAAGGATTCAAATCAAATATGGGCAAAACATTAAGATTTATATTTCTAAGTGCTGTATTTCTCTTGTGTCTCTTGGTCTTATACTGAGTTCTTTGTATTTACCTTGTCTTCATCTGAACTCAGTCAGTACCCTGAATACTAAGTACCACGTCAAGCTAGACTAGATAGCAAGACCCTGTCTCCAAGAATACCCCTCCAGCCCTGCACACAACTTCCACGCTCTCCCTTAGCTGTCCATCTCCTACCTGACTCCATGTTCTCTGAAATAGAAGCCACCCTTTGGTTCTGCACCCCCAGAACCCTGCATGGTCCTAAGAGTGTCCTCAAAAAGTTTAATGTCTTGAATACTCAGTGTCCCAGTGTCATTTAGTGGTTCCCTCCCGCAATCACATTGTCAAGCTGGTCATATGTTCTACTCATTTATTCTATTAAGCCGTCCTTAGGGCACTGCCGGCTTGCAGGGTTGGTTTGTTTGTTTGTTTGTTTCCCTCTAGAAGCAAGTGCATCAGCTGGGAAATGGTGTCTTTCAAGGATGAGAAAACCAACTATCCAAAGTTTAAACCATCAAGACAGCAATTTATTGAAGTTCCCAGCAGTGGGGACTTTAGGTTGGTCACCCTACTCCCAGGTTCCTCCTGTCCATCTGTCTTACCAACATGACCGCTATAGCTCTTTGCCCTGACACTCATCATTTCATCCCAGAAAGTCACTGCTAAAGCCCCAGCATGAAGTCCTCTCATTAGACACAAAAGGAGGCACCTCTGGAAGGGCAGAGAACAGTCGCTAGCAGCGTTGTACCTTATGGCTCACAGATCAGAACACATCATGTGGTCACACAGCCGCAGAGGAAGCTGGGAAAATGGACGCCAGGAGGGAAGTGGGAATGCCACAACTGGCTTAACCCAACTACGGTTTGTCTTCCTTGGCTGGACTACTACGACCGAAATCAAGAGCTCTCTACCCACCAGCTGAGCAAAGGTGAAGAAGGCAGGGTAGGGAGAGGGGACCTGCCCTTAGGTAGGTGACAAAGTGCACCTGCCAAGACAGCATTGATATGGCTGCCAGGGTTCCTGGCCATGAAACAGGACAAGCAGGTTTCTAGACCTGGATTCTCTTGATGGGTTTCTGCACAGTCGCTGGTCGTCCGTGATGTCAGTGCTTACCACTGGCTCGGCAGTGGCTTTCCTAGGTGGTCAGATGAGTTTTAAGGCTGCTCATTTGCCTCTGTTGAGCATCTGTTGGCTTTTTTTTTTTTTTTAAGGCAAGAAACAACTTGTTTATGGAATTACTTCTCACTGTGCTGTTCTCTTGTGGCAGCTTTGGACACGAACGGATTCAAAATCTGTCCTCAGAAGGCTCGCTGGTGAAGGGGGCCTACTCACTGTGGCTAGTGTGCTGTGGGAGCTCCTGACAGTGCTGTGGATGGGAGCGGAGGGACAGTCTGATGAACAGCAGGAGGAAGATGCCAACAAGGCTGCCTTAAGTCTTTCCCCTCTTGGCTAGAGGAGCTTCTATAAGGCTTTGTGTCAAGATCCTTCCAGAGAGAGCAGCTGAGGTGGAGGCAGGGGAGTTGGGCGGAGAAGTGCAGCCTCCAGGCAGAGGCACAGCAAGTCCTCTGGAACATGTCTTCTGTGGAGCTAGAAGGAGGCTTTTAGAGTCTGACTTTACTCTGTAGCTGGCAAGCGAAAGTCAATGAATGTCGGAAAGTAATGTTTTCCTTCAGAGGTTATGGAGGCCAGGCCCATTTGCAAATTAAATAACTACCAAATCGCAGTGCTCCTAAATTACTACAAACTAAGCTTAATAACACAAAGACCTTACTGTAGCAGTAGAGAAATAACCATCACATGCGTTTTTAAAGAACCTATGATAAAACGAATCCTGTATTTTGTCCCTCCATAAAACTGGACAGGTTGGGGATATGGCCTGTAAATCCTGCGATTATTTAAAGCACAAAGCAGAGCCTGAGTGTGTTATCGCTTGTAAATAACACTTCACCAGATCCTGGTCCCCAAAGCCACTTTGGGGGGAAAGTGCTTTCCTAAGTGACATCACCCCATTTTCCATGTAAAATGAAAAAAAAAATTAAAGGCTTATATTCACAAGCAGGAAAAAAAGAAAAGAGAGAGAGAGAGAAAAAAAAAAGGGTTGGTATACCTTAAGCGCCTGCTCTGGAACCCCTACTGCCTTGAGAGAAATAAGAAATAAAGTAAAAATATAACTCCCAATATACATGATTGAGCTTACAGGAGGTGGGCCGGTTCCTCCCAAATCCATTAATAACATAAATCACTGTATTTCATATTCACAGGCATCTCTGAAAGTTCTCTTAATTGTCCCATAGCATCGTGTTTTACTTTAGTAAAGTTCAGATTTTATTGCCAGTGACTAATGGGCATAGAGTCCCTAAAGAACTTGTTTTAAAACATCAACCAGTCAACCATAAAAGGGGCATTAAAATGGCTACATGGGCTAAGTAAGAATTAAAAAGTACGGCCACTTATTTTTAAATTAGAATCCTCTTTCACATTTAGGAATACAATAAAATGTGTCATAAAACTTCTACTCCCATTCCAAAGTATTGTTGTAAGGATTGGCGGTAACAGGCACCACCCTTCTGTGGTGAAGTGCTAAAATCAAGCACCCTTTGTAGCATTATTGCAGGCACCTTAAAATTACATGTGACCACGGGGCCAGAAAAGCCTTTCACGTGGAAACAGAAGAGGAGATGGGCAAGATATAATGAACGTTTTCGTTAGTAAAATGGCAGTGCTGATGGGTCAAACTCTATAAGCTAAGTGGGAGCTAAGCCCAGTACGATCCAGACAGAACTTCCAGCCCCAAAGCACATGACGCAAAATGGGTGCAGAAGAGACCCATGGGGACCACGATGATCACTTTGCACTCTCCCTAATGGGAGGAGTCCAGCCTTAGCCTTTTTCATGACCAAATAATGTCCTCTATTATGTTCTTGACAGAGGCCAGTGTCCACAGCTAGGCTAGGGCTGTAGGTGTGAGGTAAGGGCTATAAAGCCCCTGGTCTTTCCTCAGGTTCAACCCAGGTAAGGAGCTTGGCTTTCTAATTCTTTAAAACTGGCTGAAATGGTCTGCCTGTGCATCTGGTAGCAAAGGAAGGTGAGACTGTCCACCAGCGAGCAGGCCTGTTCTGATAAGCGCATCAGGACCAATCACACACTGACTGTGGAGATGGCTTTTCAAGCTTTGGAAACAGGGCACTCGGCCCGGAGAGAGGAGAGGTGCTGTGCTGTCTCCCACAGATGAGATGCTGGGCCAAGTAGGACAGACACAGGATGTTGATCAGAAAGGATGCATCCTTGGGGTGAACTTGAGCTCCCAAAACAGAGATTACGGAACAAATCCAGATAGGTGTCACTCAAAAGAGGTGTTTGGCCGAGGAACAGGCAGCAAGAGGCCCCAGTGTTGCTAGGTTTCTTAAGCGACAGCACCTTCTGCTCATCAAACAGTTGCAAACTAAAAGCTTCTTGAACTGATGTAGCCCTGTCCCCAGCCAGGCATACCTGTAAAGATTAAATGGACTCACTGTTTTTCCTTCCTTGACAGGGGAGGGGAGAAGAAGATGGGAGTGTGGCACCTGGTCTCAGAGAGGAGAGAAAACAAGAAGTCAAGCATGTTTATGCCCACGTGAAAACCTCGTAGCAGCTTGCTTGTAAAATTTGGACTTTCCGTGTTATTACTGACTGTGGGAAGCCGGGAGCTGGTGGGGGCTGACAGAAGCCCGGCTTTCTTCCTCTTGCCGCACAGCTCCTGGCAGCATCGAGCTTGTGGAAATGCTCGGTAGCCCATCCGAACCTTATTTTAGAACAAAACAATTCTAGCTTTAAAGTGCTTGAGCTGCTGCTCCAGCTCAACCTGAGGATTTGCCCATTGAATCTGGACTGCTTCCTTTCAGCCCTGAATGGAGCAAGAAGCATGAGGCTCTGGAGCTAGTCAGTGGGAGCTATCTGTCCTGGCACTCAATCAAAGGGATGAGGATTTGGAAAGAAAAGCCTACAGGTGATCCTCCAGGAAGCATACCAAGCAGTTATCAAAAACATACAAGTTCAAAGCAGCTCAATTTTCATATGTTAAATGTACTTGGATGCAGCCCCAGGCTCCTTTCTAGGTAAGAAATTGTGTTAAAGCTGTTTGTACTTGCATACTTAGCAGACAAGGGAATAAAAAAAAAAAAAAAAAGCATGTGGCCCAGGGATGCCGGGTCCACTTCACCCCTGCATAACACAATAAATCAATTTTGTTTTCCTGGCAAAACACATCTGATACAATGTCCCTGCATCTCCCACCATGGTTAGTGGATACATATCCAGCTCATCCAAGAGCTGCCGCATGGCAAACACTGCTAACCAGCAAGACAATTAAGGGTGAGCTTATCTTAAGTCTTGGGTGGTGTTTTCCCAAGTGCCATGATCTGGCTTAACTGTATTATCCACTTAGTAGCTGAACTTGGGCACAGTGAAAGAGGAACCAAGGACACACACTAAGATCTAGGCTACAGATGCTGGCACATTTTGGGTGGCCTTCCAGTGACAGCAAGTCACCAAGAATACAATAGACTCTGCCAACAAGAATTCCACAGCACACACATACACAAGGGCTCAACCCTCTCTGCTCTCTGCTGTGTCCAAAAGGCCTCTGAAAAAACAAACACACTTGTTTGTTTTTGGAGTTAGGGTTTCTCTGTGTAGCCCTGGCTGTCCTGGAACTCTCTCTGTAGACCAGGCTGGCCTCCAACTCAAGAGGAGATCCACCTGCCTCTGTCTTCCCAGAGCTGGGATTAAAGGTGTGCACTGCCACTGCCCCACATGGTCTATTTTAATAGGAAGAAAGTCAAGTGAAAAAAAAAGAAAAACCTATAGTCATTAGAAATTAACGCAAAGCAGGTAAGAGCATGTCAGACACTTAAGACATGTTCATTAAATGGCCGCAGAAGGAAATAGTCACTATTTGCATCTACTGTATCTACCTTCCATGGGAAAGAGCACAGTGATGCTCTTGGGAGGACAGTGAGAAGTCTGTGACTGAACAGGACAAAGGTTCCTACCGAGAGCAAGGCTCTAGTCTCCACTCAACCTTACAAACCTGCACTGTCGTAGAACTTTGGAAAATGGCTCCACGCAAACTTTTCTGGTCTCCTCTATAAGATGGGCACGAAAGCCTGAATATCCAAAGGAAGAAGCAATGCAAGTCTACTGTCTGCTGCATGACACGACACTGAGGATGTCTGGGTAACACCACGACCAGGAACGATGGAGAAAAGAGGCTTTATTTCATCTTACACTTCTGTAACACATCACAGAGGGAAGTCAGGGCAGGGACTTAAGGCAGGAACGGAAGCCCGGGCTATGGAGAGGTTTAGTTACCGGCCTGGTCCTCACAGCTTGCTCAGTCTGCTTTCTCATACAGCCCAGGACCCACCTGCACAGGGGTGGCATCGCCATAGTAAGCCAGGCCGGTAAGCAGCATCCCTCGGTGGACGCTATTTCTTGTCTACAACCTGCATTTTCCTCTTTCTACCTATTCTATATTTAAAACCTGCAATGCTCCCTCTGATATGAAAAGCCCTACATTTTCTCTGATGCCAATTGGGGTCAGATGAAGTCCCCCAACTTCCCTCTCCCCCTGTCATCCAAGTGCCACTGGCAGCACCTCCATTCAGCTCCTGTGTCACTCTCCTTGCATTCTATTGACCTGCAGTCCCCCAGCCGCCCCCCCCCCCCAGCTGAACTGTAAGTACCACGAACTCATGTAAGTACCAAAGACTCCTTTCCTTTCTTTTTGTTTCTGAGGCATGTGAGACTTTTAAGCATGGTTTGCTGACCTGGGAATGACAGTCACAGAGGAGAGAGAATATCCTGAGCTAATATGAAAGGGAAGAATCATCTCTGCTTCTTCAGAATCAGGAAGGAACTCTGGGCAGCTGGACCTGCAAACCCTGCTATAGGTTTCCTCTAAAGTTCGGCAGGAGGCCTATGTGTAAAAGGGCCTTGTCATAAAGCTGGCTCCTCCTGGCTTCCTGTTGTCCTGGCTCCAAGCTAGCAATTTGAAAGTACATTTAAGTTTTTTAACAGGTCACCAAGTAGCAGGATGCTAAAAGTTTAGCCATATTTACAAGAGGGGGAGTTATATGAAAATATTTTATTGATGTTATAAAGGCCGCTATTTTTCAAAAGCTGTAGAGAAAAGCTGAACATACATGCAACAAATAGGCAACTCTTAAAGTATTAACCTGGTTCCAAACAGTCAGAATGTGTCGAGTTAGCAAACAAGATAAATGACTGTCTGACATGATGTTTTATAAATCCTATTAACAGGCTGTAAATGAGGTGATAGTTCCCTAAACAGGAAAATTAATTTTCTTAGTTCAATCCCCACTGTACATACAAAAATTTGGAGTATCCAAGGGGCTCAATGTTCATGCTGATTTCAGCTTGTATATTAATGGAACTCTCTGGCAATTATACTTCATATTCTTCAAAGTACCTGGATGCTCGCTGGTCCCCTGGGTGTGGTTTACTTTTATTTTGTTTGAATAGCAGAGACAGGCACGGCAGCCCCCTGGAGTCCGTGTAAAGCTGAGCTGGAACCTTGGCTCGTCCTTGATACTTTCACACCATATGTGGAGCCAGTCTGTGATGTGGGGAGGGCATTTACTTCCCCATGCTCCCAACCATGGGCTGGGAGGGCTCTCACGTGGCTTCCAATGCAGTTTCTAAGCATGAAACTAGAGCTTACCAGCTTGTTCCTTCCTTGATATTTTCATTCTTCAGCTCATAGAACCGAGTGAGTCTGACTACTCCATAACTAACAATTCTGTGCATGGCATGCATTGCCTTTAAGACCAAGACACATTCTAATGATTGGCATGGTTCTGTTTTTGCCTTTTCTTGCCAGAAAGAAAATATGGCTTTAATAGAAGTATACATCTGTGTGGTATTACATGCATGTAAAACAGATGTAACCTAATTACGTTTTCATTTAAATTGCTAAATAGCTACTTAAGTAAAAAGCTAAAATAACATACAAACAACAGTTACTATAATGACAAGTGTACTTAGAATTACATGAGAAGGATCAAAGCTACAGGAGACAGAATTTAAGTTGGTCTTTCAAAAAAGGCAGAGTGGCACAGAAACACAGTCTTGCTGTGTTTACTCAGTAATCCTCAGTCTCTACAGCTAGCCCTATCTGCACAGTCTGCCTTAGCCTAGACACACAGGGAAGAAAATCTATAGCGTTTCTAGAAGACTGTTTCAGGACGATTAGACACACTCTACCAGAGATTATATAGCAAAGCCTAAATTGGAAATTAGAATTCCAGGCAATACAATCAGCTTGATTAGAGTTTCAAGCAGCTCCTGCGAGGCTGGAATCAGAAATCAGCTCCCAACTTTGAGATCAGAGTCTCTTTTTTGTGTTTCTAGCAGGAGACAACACAGTGTTGGTAATTGCATATTCATGACGGGGCCCTTCCTGCGCCACACAAAGGCCCCGTCAGATAGCCAGGCATTTGGGATGATACTCGGTCCTGGTGCCCACTGAGCACAAGGTTAGCCTTACAAAGGAGCAGGGGACAAGGCATCACCAGCCTCAACAGTGAGTTCTAGACAACCTGAACCTCTTCAACCTGATGCCGCTGGCGGGGATAGATGCATGGGCGCAGTCTCACCTTTTCTATTTCACTCTCATTTTTAACTAAAGTGCATTTCCGGGATTTGGTGACAGTGGTTTTGTTTTAAACGGAATAAGAGCACTGGGGTATTGGTGCAGCATATCTCAGAATCAGAATGCTTGTCAGCAACCGCACAGGACTCAGAACAGGAATGCAAGTTGGAAATGCTCCCACTCGGCTTTCTTTTCTAAACCAGACTGGCCAGTTTTACTGAAGTTTAGTTAGGAGTGCAAAGAAATAAAAGATCTAAACCTGATTTTGTTTGTTTCTTTGCTTGTTTGGGAGCCTGAAATGTTTAAGACCTTTCAAAACTAAAGGGACCATCTCGGCTGAAACTCAGCCAAGAAGTTTCTTATCCAGACAGAGTTTAAATTTAGCATCATATGTAAGGCCATATACACACACAACTTTCAAACTATCAACACAGGCTGTGGCTGTAGCTCACTGGCAGATCGCTTGCCTGCCGTGAGTGAGGCCCCAGATCAATCTCAAGCACTGCAAAAATAAAATAAAATATAAAATAGCTTCATTTTACTCATCAAGTGTCTTCTCTCTAGGAAGGGAAAGAGGAAAAGTCTAACAGTCATTAGGGTTCGGGAGCTGGAAAAGCAAAGCGTCAACCAGAGCTGGCATTTGGTGTCAACCTTGCCCTGGCTAGACTGGGCATCTCATATAGTATTTTAATGAGGAGGACAGTACAGCCACTGTGCATGTCACCATCCACTACCCTTCTTATATGACTGTGGTGCCTTAATCTCAGGATACCCTGTGCACTGGGAGTTTAAGAGGCAAGATTTACTTAGTTTTCTTTTTCACATTTGGTCATCCTACCCCAACACTGTGGTGAATCCCCGCCTGAGGCATCTATAGATTCCCTGGCTCTGAATCCCCAAGAGAACTGAGCTGTACCTGTGAAGAGAGCAGGGGACATAAATTGAGAACCTTCCGTCCTCGAGCCAGCCCTTCATCTAGGGCTTTGGCTCGGCCTCTCAAGCCCTCTCCGCTGCTAGTCACTTTTCTGTAAAGAACGTCCGTAAAGTTTCAAGATGTACTGAGAACAAGGCTGTAAAGGACAGGCGGAGGCTTGTCATGATTTTGTAACCAATTATTTCATTTGCGTTTTATAAATGGATCATAAATGTCACTCGCTAATTGCCACCTGACTCCCTCTTCCCTCTTGTGCTTCCAAACACACTGCAGCAGACAGGCAGCCTTCTACCCTTCTTGTCAGAAGGCCAGCAGTGAATGGCGGGGTTTAAAAGTAAACTTCACCTGTGGAAGGATCGCAAGGGAGGCCGAAGACGCACTGATTCAACTACTTAGCAGCAGCCTCTCCACCATCTTTCCCCTCTGGCCAAGAAACTCATATGTTGCGTTGAAAAGCAACAGGGTAACCAAGGAAGCTGAGAGAGTAAACACTAGAGTAACGTACTCCAGTGTCACTGTAGGAAAGAGGTAAGGCCAACCTAGGCATTGAAATAGAGTGCCAGTACTCAGAATTACACATGAAGGAGATGATTTCTGTTGGACCAAAGAGCAAACACTCTCTTGGGCTGAAGCTGAGGAGGCTGGGGAGGAATGAGAACAGTGTCCAGTTAGAAGATTCTTTAAGCAACCCTGCTCCAAAGGCTGATGGGCTGGTGAGAGGAGGCAAGGTGGGGGAAGACAGTCATGTGTGTACTTTGTGATAGCTTAACTATCAGGAAGAGAGATGAGCTGGGGGAGGCTCTGTCCTCTATGCTTTCTAGAACTTCATCGCCTTAAGTGTCAGTCTTCACAAAAGGTCCACGTCACTAAAGATAAACAACATAAATAGTAACAAAGTGCCCTTAATTTCAAGATGACTCTGCATTCTTTATATTTTTCCCCCTTCCACAACACCTCCCCAGGACAATGGAAGGGTAAAGCCTGTGGCACAATCTGAGAGCAGAAGTCTAACTTGTGGCATGTCAGCCAAAGCCAGCCTTCAAATTTGTTTTTAGACAGTGTTTTATGTTAGTTGCCAGGATGTTTATATAAGTACATTTCATATATAAATTTGGATTCCTGCCTGGCTTCTCAAGTAAGAAGAATTGGAGCGGTTCGCAACAGTCGGCTCAGTCTATCACACTGACATCTGGCAGGAGCTTAGTCCCACTGGTTAGACTGGGGTGCACACTGCAGCTCTAATCCTTGTCTCCCCATCACCTGGCCTGCTGTAGCCACTGCAGGTACCTGATGCAGAGTACCTGCTGCTTCCAGTAGGAGGTAGGTGTGTGTGTGTGTGTTTGTGTGTGTGTGTGTGTGTGTGTGTCTTTACTAATTAATTCCTTCCCCTACTTGAAGGTGGAGGGAAAGCACTGCAGAATCAGCAACTCCAACACTGCAGGCCCACATCCTTCCTACCTGAATATGTCTGGGCCCTAGCACAGTCTGCACTCACTGGCTGCCCACCAGCCATCATTTCCTGTAGAGTTATCAGTCCCTTGGGGATCTGTTGCATGCTTTAAAGGCAAACTATGACCATGAACTATTCTAGGCTAAAAAAAAAAAAAAAAAAAAAAAAAAAAAAAAAAAAAAAAAAAAAAAAGAAAAGGGAAAGAAAGAAAGAAAGAAAGAAAGAAAAGCAAAAAAATAAACAACACCAAAAAACCAGACCCTAGCCTTATTTATTCTCTTTGTTACTGCAAAGTTAAGTTTGCTGAAGTAAATAGAAGAACTTGAGCTGCCAGGCAGAAGCGTGACTCTTCTCCACTTAGGGTGGAGGAAAGCCATCACTCCACATGTTGTACATTTTTATAATGAGGTACACAAAAAATGCAGAAGGAAATCTCAGGATCTTTGGAAATCAAAATGAATGTGCATATTTTGCACTGGCTGCAGTAATTACTTTACCACGTGATGCCCAGGGCAGGTAGTAATGTGCAATACCTTTCAACTTGGAGCCATCTCAAAAAACAAACAGAAAAAAAAAAAAAAAAAAACCCTGACCTCTGACCCTGTTTTGAAGCATCACTACCCGCTTGGGTAGTGTTTGCTTACTGAAATATTTATTTCCTTCATAAAAAAATCTATCTGAATACCCAATCTCTCCTCAGCAAAGAGTTATTTCCATGTCAGCAGAGGCCCTTAAGTAATTTGGGGCTATGATCTTAACACTGCAAGCTTTACCCACTTAAAGCTTCACCAGCTTCCAGCTGCTGTTTCTCAGCAGTTCCTCATTTGCAAAACACAGCAGAGATTCAGGTGAAAGGTGACAAAGTTTCAACCACGCACAGCCCAGTTAGGAAACTAAGTTTCTTGGGCTTAGCTTCCAAGAGAGTAATGTTTCTAAGCTTGAAGAAATGAGTTCGTTTCAGTGTGAGCAAACAAGTCCTTGCAGGGAGGTTTTGTGACAGCAGCTTCCAGACAGGGTGTGAGGGGGGAACCCCGCTGAGGCAACGCACCAGAGAAGCAGTCACCTCTTTGCTCACTATACCACATGGACAAAGATGGAAATATAACTCGGGATTAACATCTCGAGAAAGAAACATCTAAATTCCATACATAGTACCACATAAATTCACTCGTTTTCTAGGATACAAAGTTGGCGTGAGCTCCATACCAAGATCTTGTCTTGCAATGCTGTCCACCCTAACTGCAGATCTGAGCGAACAGAGGAGACAGATCGGAGGTACACTGTGCCCTTCCAAGAGGGTCTAGTTTCCAACAAAACACAGGTGTAATCCTCAACCTTCATCCACAAATAAAGTAGAGATTAATCCCAAGGCTCCTGCATAATGCTTTCTAATAATGGGGATGAAGTGGGGCCCAGGATCAATGTTTTGAAATTAGGCTCTTAGAAAAAAGAAAGAAAGAAAGAAATTAGGCTCTTAGGAAGCAGAAAGTTTCAATGTATATATACTTTAGATAAAAAACTATCTTTGAAAAATACTACACTTTGATATAGTAAACAGGAATATGTGAACATGTGAAATATAAAAGTATCTCTCAGCATGTGCTAAAGCTAAGGCTCTGGTGGTATTTGCGTGCTTTTCTGTATGTAAGCTTCAACTTTTTATAATGAGTATTTTTAACTTTAGGAACAAAAGAAAGTGCTGAGCATTGAAAAAGGAATAGCTGAAGAGCAGAGACAGTGAGAAGCTCAAAAGCTGTAACTGAATTTGGAGATGGCTCAGTGGGTAAAGGTACTTGTTGCCAAGCTGGAACACATACACATACGGTAAAAGGCGAGAACTGGTTCCTGCAAGTTGTCCTCTGACCTCCACATGCGCACTGTAGTGCATGCACACCTGTGACACAGGCACCATAACATGACACACACATACAAACAGTTGTGGAAACTGGGAATCACCTTTCAAATGGCTGACCTAGAACTTTAAGATGGTCATAAGGTCCCTGGACACTTGGCTTTTGACCTCTGGGAGCTGCGGCGGCGGCATGTGCTGCAGATCGCTGTTGTCTGGGATGGCTGCTGCTGAGCTCGCATGAGAAGATACAACATGCAACCCAAAGCCCAGTGAAATACATCCCCTCTCCAATTTGAAACCTGGGGAGAAGCGTAAAATAATTGAAAGAGGAAACGTGCACCTTTGCTCTGGAAAGTTAATTAATAGAATTGGACTTCAAACATTAGGGAGAACTTGTAAACAAAAGCCTTGGTGCTTAACTGGCCAAAGCCAGTCAGGCCCTGGACATAATTCAAAAGGGCCAATGTCCCTATAAAGGTAGGAATGGAAGAGCTCTGCCAAGAACTGTTAACTAGGGTTAGAGAGAGCTAGCAAAGACCTCTATAAAGAAAGCTGGCTGGGGACGCAGCTTAGTGCCTGAGCACTTGGCCAACAGTTTTATGTGGAGGAGGGCCCCCCAGTACTACAAGAACAACAGAAGCCAAACTTTAAATAAATAACCAGTCACTCCCCTACTTAAGATCAATTAAGTTTTATCTCAGGAATGAAATTAAATGCAACATATACTAAAGACAGTAAGAATGTCTTTAGTGAAGGGTATTTGTGTTTCTCCTTTTGAGAACTGTCTGTCCATTTAATTAATCCATTGATTGATAGATAGCTTTGTGGTTTTGGTGTTTAATTTTTGTAGCTCTTTATATATTCTAGATAGTCTGAATGAAGTACAGCATACAGAAATTTAAGTTTAGAAAAAAGAGGATGTGCAGAAGAATGGATGAGGAAAGATATAAACATTAACTATGATAGAGGAAAGAAAGGCTACCTATTTCCCATCGGTACACACACACACACACACACACACACACACACACCAAAAACAAACAAACACCCCAACAAACAAACAACATATGTAATCACAAGGGGCACCT
The DNA here is from genome assembly GCA_907169655.1 of Acomys percivali. Classification (NCBI taxonomy): domain Eukaryota; kingdom Metazoa; phylum Chordata; class Mammalia; order Rodentia; family Muridae; genus Acomys; species Acomys percivali. Next base: position 33,930,518 of record OU015753.1, read on the forward strand.
GAAAAGACACAACAGGCTGGTCAACAGAATGCAACATAGTCGGCTGGGTAGAAGAGAAATGCTTGCTCTTCTGGTCATGCATGTGGTCCAATCTACTATTATTTATATTGCTTTGATTTCTTGAAAACATCTATTTTTTTTAATACTGGGTATTGAACCTAGGCAACATGCTACACAAACTAGGCAGGTGCTCTTGTACTATGCTACATCTCAGACCATGTCTTCTGTAAGGACTACAAAGTCAGGAAGATGAGGTCAAAC
>OU015753.1:33931237-34037670 GCA_907169655.1 Acomys percivali
AGAGAGAGAGAGAGAGAGAGAGAGAGAGAGAGAGAGAGAGAGAGAGAATTGTCTTTAAAAAAAGTTATGCCGGCCTTCGTTGTTAAATGTGTTCCACATAAAACCAAGCGCACTATGCTCAGCTGAAGTCAATTTAGAAACAGAAAAGCACACAGAAAAACAAATCTCTGCATTAAATACACAAACAACTCAAGGAGAGTAGATTCCTGGGAAGCGTTTCTATAAATAGTTTGACATTATTGCACAATCTTCTCTGCATACTTGTCATGGAAACACTGCCATGGGTGATTGAAGAAATAAGCAACTTTGACATTTCTGGATGTAACTGGAGGAGATTATTTCATCATGCAGGATTGGGATGGAATATCCCAACCAACAACTCAATATCAAAACTCTCCTAGCAACTCTCAAACAGTGCAGAGTGACATTTAAGATAATCCATTTATCACTACCCAATACAGGCTGCTTGTTCACAAAATGTCAGTGACAAGGCTGGGGCATCCCGAACGCTAGGCACTGAGTCCAAATGACAAGAAACTTTTTAATATTGCATCAACCTCATTTCCTTATATGCTAGTGCCACCCTGGACATGAGCAGCTGGAGCTGTGATTTATATGAACAGCCATACAAATCAAATGCTTCTCCTTCCCTCACAGGACAGATCCATTCTCAAAAGACCGTGAGAAGGCCGTGCAATCTGTGCAGGACAGGAGTTTATCCATGTGAAGGCTTTCAAAAACATATTTCCACACACTCTCTCCCCCAACTGTGTGTGTGTGTGTGTGTGTGTGTGTGTGTGTGTGTGTGTCTGTCTGTCTGTCTGTCCATCTGTTCACCTGTGGGTATCACATATCACAGTGAGCACGGAGTCCAAAGGACATGGATAGGACTGATTCCCTCTTGTTCCTCCATGTGAGTCCTGGGAATTGACCTCAGGTTGTCAGGCCTGGCAGAAAATGTCTTCATCCACTGAGCCATCATGCTGGTCCCATCATGGAGAATTGATGGCTTGCTTAGCACCTTGATTTTGCAGAATACCAAGTTAGAAATTCAAAGAATCTAGTTAGTTGCTGTCAAGGCAATAGTGAACTGCAGTGACAGAAGATTCATGCTTTGAGTGGTTTTCTACAAGTGACCTCATGTGCTCCTTAGCAGACTCCTGTAGGATTAGTCCTGTGTCTTCAGCATCCTACAGGTGACAATGGCTGAGGTACAGGAAGCTTGACTGTGTTGGCTAAGGTCTCAAAGAATGCTGTTGCCAAAATAATCCTCAAGTCAGATGAAGCAAGCCCTGCTTCAGAGCTGACACACCAGGGCTCTATTTCACCAAATAACACCCATATCTACATATCCGGTATGGGTATTATATATGCAAATTATACACATATTTACATTTATGGCTTTTCTTGACAATGGAGAAACACCCACGGGAATTCTAGAGAGCCAATGCCAAGAAGGCATCCTCACCCTTCCTATACATTCACAAAGTGCTCTGCTACTTCCTGCCTGGTCCATTCCAGGTGCTTTGCATTTACTCTAGAAAAGGTAAGTCCCTTAAAAGTTTCAAATCCTCTTGTGAAATGCCACCCGATCATGAGATGTGTGCCACTCACTCTGAACTCCTCCAGGCTCTTTCCAGACACTAGTCTTCTTCCAGTCTGTTCCCTGCCCCCCACCTCATTTTCTCTACTTGCCATAAGCATTTGACTCCGAAGCCCTGGCCTAGGTCAGAGCCTTTACATCACAAATAGTAAAACTGACTCTCAGGAGAGATGGAGCTAGAAGCAGCATCCGCATTCCCACCCTTTATCTGCAAGGCTTTATTCTGAGGGTGCTCCACAGCTAAGATATTTCCTAACCAAAGATGCATAAGATTATGCACCTGCTGCCAAAGACGATGCCAACATGTCACCGCTGGAGGCTTTAGAGAGGCATTTAGGGTGGTGACCAATTAAGACTGTTACTTCACTGCAAATGAATCCGTCTTGAAGTGGCAATTAGCTACTAAGTGGGAGGAGGTCTAGGTAGACACTTCTGGGAGTGTAAGTATGGCCTAGATTTGATCCTGCTCCTTCCAGCAGCTGAGGTGACAGCACTCCACTGCCACTGCAGGGAGAGTATCTGGGGTCAGCCTCATGCTGAGCACTCCTAGCACTGCTGCACTCTGAAATGGCAAGAACCCAGCAGCAAAAATAACCTCTGGTCTCTGTGCCAGGCCACCTGCTTTTTGTCTACGCCTGACCATCCCTGCTTAACAGGCTAGGTGCCATATGGAAGGTGAGCCTTATTTGTCTAAAATTATTTTGTGTGAACTTAAGCTTGGATTAATGCGTGAAGTTATGCAGGCTTGTGAAGAGTGAACTCAAGGCCTCCATTAACCACCTTCTTTAAGATCCCACCTGAGAGTGAGCGGTGAGGCGCTCATTCCTCTTTCTAAATCTTAAGGGATCATGAGGTGACCAGAGTCGGAGTAACAGCTCCATCGTCCTTTAAGGTCTCTACTTGGAGTGGGGAATCCCTTTGCTCCCTCTGCACGCTCATGAAGAATTCTCCTCTTTCCTAACACTTCACATTTCCTCAGAAAGCTGGCTGAGTGAGGGTGACAGCTGAACCGAACACAGGGTTGACTGCATGTGCCGTGTGTGCAGCCTCTGGGAACCCTGCAAGGCTTTTTTTTTCATCAAGGTTACAGTTTGTAGCCAATCAGAAAAAGTTATAGCTGAAAGGAGCCAGCCAATGAGTGTGGCTCAGCTTCTACATTGTGCGAATAGAGAGGCTGAAGGCTAGAGAGGCGAGCTAATTAATAATTCCAATTTCTCTGATGTCCTAATCAATCTGACCTGGCCAACACATTTGAGTTCTGTGCTACCACAGAACGTTAAAGAGAAAGCCTTCCATTTAGCAGACAGGAAGACTGAGGGTTACAGAGATGAAACCCACTTCAGCTGCAGAGGTAAAGGGAGCCTGGATAAGGAAGTACTCCATCTCTCTCAGATTTAGCTTCCTCTTCTAAATGAGAAGATGCATTTGTTTATTCATAGATGATCATAAAGATTCAAGACTCCAGGAAGAAAGTAGGCTTGGTAGTATACACCAGTACTCCCATCACTCAGGAGGTTGCAGCAACAGATTTGTGGGTTCAAGGCTAGCAAGAGAAATAGTGAGTTCAAGGCCAACTGAGCTACACAGTGAGACTCACATTTCAGCATTGGCTAGGTATTTGATGTTGCTGTTATTCTATTAAACAAGGGACAAAACCAATAATAGAACTTGCTGCCACACTGCTGGCTCAGTGCCTCTTTCATGAGGGAACTTCAATTATCTTTCACCTGTAGTTACAACATGAGCCACCTGGAGGAGTGACAGAGGGAAGGGAAGACGCAATGGACAGAAAGTAGGACATGGAAACTAGTTGTTACCAAAGGAAAAGGCATGGACAATCGTTGTCCAAACAGAACAGCAGATGTCTGCTGACTGCATCAGCTGGCTCCACCAAAAAACATAGTGTCAGACTCAGCCCTGAGCTGTGGGTTAGCAGACACGTAAGAGCTATTCTTCAGGAACGGGGTCCTACTTGGTTCCTGGTCCAGTTCCATGTGAGCATAGTTAAAACTAGCAGTTGCAGCAGCAGTGAGCCTGAGGACTCTGGACAAGGCCCTGTCAGGACTTCCCAAATCACTTATCAGTTGTTAGTACAGAGGACATGTGTGCGCATGTAGACAAACACACACACACACACCAGAAAATCTCAACAAAAATTCCACCATAGAAAATACAGATATCTTTAGGACAAATGCAAGTAGTCAAGATATATCTGGAAATGCTCTCTAGGACATCAGTAGAATCCAAATGGAGAGATCTGGAAAGCAGAAATGCTAACAAGGGTGCATTAGAAACTCTACACTCATACTTGAGTGCGGTGTAAAGTGGTGCAACACTTTTGGAAACAATCTGATGATACATGCAGCAAGTAATAAAAACACTCATACCTTCCCACTTAGTCATTCTCCCTTTCCATTCCAAGAAAAGAGTCCAAACTAAAAAAACACAGGCCATGAGCAGAGACAGTGGTCTCAAAGCAAGAAGGGCTTCAGTGCCAGCAATAAGGAAATGATTTTGCATAACGTGATTCATCTGTTGGCTGGAGCATCCTGTAGCGATTATAAACTCCATTTGGGGAGGAGGGGGTTTGAGACAGGGTTTCACTGTGTAGCCTCGGTTGTCCTAGACTCACTTTGTAGTTCAGGCTGGCCTCGAACTCACAGCGATCCGCCTGCTTCTGCCTCCTGAGTGCTGGATATAAACCCCATTTTTAAAAAGCATGCCTCTAAAGATGAGTGGAAAATTACAGGCACCTACAGCACTTTAAATATTTCACAGTGACCAGGTGGCATGTGGTGGTACACACCTCTCATCCCAGTACTTGGGAGGCAGAGGCAAGTGGATCTCTGTGAGTTTGAGGCCAGCCTGTTCTTCATAGTGAGTTCCAGGACAGCCAGGGCTATATAATACAGAGACCCTACAAACAAACAAACAATAAATTAATTAATTAAAACAAAATCACAGTAATCAAAGACTCAACATGAGACAGCCCAATGTACTGTTTGTTACTGAGTTTCCTTTTTAAAATTTTCACCGCTCAAATGGGAGAGTGACATTTTGTGATTTGGCATGACTTTGCTTAGAAATTGTCACTGTACTGCATCTACCAGAATATGCAAATATCAGCAGCCTAGGATGGACAGCCCACTTCACATGAATTTCACCTGGCTAGCGCCACTGTAAAAATTGGGCTTATCTGTCAACAGTGCCAACCTATATCCACTGCATCTACTACAAAGTGTGAGGGCCTGCACCTCTGGGGCCAAACCCTACAGAGTGGCCTTTACGATCAACAACAACAGAATCATACAGCTGTTGACTCACTTCAGTTTAAGTGTTAAGTGTGTCATAGTTTCAGCCTGAAATGTCTTTCAGACTCATGTGTTGAGGACCCAAGCTTGAGACGCTACTCTGGAGGCTGTGGTGCCTTCAGGAGGTGGGCCTGACTTAGCAGAAGTAGGACACTGGGTGTGGATCTTTAACGATTATATATCCCTGGCTTCATAGCTTGCTCTCTTGGCTCCTTGGGCTGAGGCACATGAACAAGCTGCCAGTTCAACACTCCAGTGCCGTGCCTTCCTAGCAAGAACTGAAACTCTCTGAAGACGTGAACCTAAAGAAATCCCTTCTCCCTTAAGTTGTTTCTGTCAGATGTTGCCTCATAGCAGTACAAAAATAAGCACCACAAGTCACCAGAAGAGTAAGGCAAACCAACTGCTGTTGTCCTCCATGGCATAGGCAACTCTAAGGTCCTTCCTATGCACAAATGGACAGCCAGGCCACCCTGTTCCCTTGTTCCTCAGTAGATGCTACCTTTTCACTTCTACAAAGCTGGACCCTGGAAATCTCCAGGCCTAATAGAATCACTGAGGGGCCTATACTTTGAGATGGTAACTCACAGTCATGTTTCCTTAGCTGCTTTTCCACATAAGCATTTTCTTTGTTTCTGAAGACAAATTTCAGACAGATTCAGGAAGATGCTTCCTTCCTCTATGCATTCTAGCTGAAGCCGGGCAGTGCCCTGGCTCTTTGCTAGGGACAGACATTTGTATTTTTCTTTGCTTAGAGGTAGAGGGTAGAAATAAACAGAGGTTGTGCGCTAGCAAGGAGGATAGGCTGCATGATGCCACTAGAGCTGCTGCACAGAGGTGCAGTGTGGGGGAGAACATCTAGGTTCCAGGCACAGCTCCCCCCTACACACACACACACACACACACACACACACACACACACACACACACTCACAGACACACATACATACACACACACACACACAATCACAAAGACAGACACCATACACACACTAGTTACTGATATATGTTTATATAAGCTCCTATAAAAGGCCATAATTTTGGTTAATAAACTAATAGAAAATGAGCAAAAAGACTTATAGTAACAGCAACAAAAGAGAAAAGATACTTCTAACCTACAAGCCCGATGTAGTGACTTCTTGGGGACAGAAGTGTGACCTAGGACTTTAGTAAAGCCAGGACACCAGGAAGAATGCCCTTACCTGCTTCCTGAGGTTCAGAAAACAATTCTTCTGGCAAGAAAGATTTATTTCAGATAAAGGACAAATGCTGTCCTTTAATTAACAACATCTATCTCCGGGACAAGCACATCAGGTGGACAGTACAGAAGATTCTGTTAATATAAAGGACAGATGGCGACTTCTCCCCTGGGACATTGGAGGCTGCCCCAGAAAAACGCATGAGTTTAAAAGGCTCTGGAAGAACCAGTCAGGAGACAAGAGGCTTCAGTGCCCCATTTACAAAGCAAACCTGAAAGTATCTTGGAACTACTTTGAAAACACTTGGGGAGGAGCCAGGGGAATCTGAGAGGAGGGTCACACTTTGTGTCTCACAGCATGCAAGTAAGGACAGGGCAAGCTTTCTTTCTGCCCACGTGACACCAGATGAAATGGAGTTTTAAGGGAAATACTAACACTATGGGATTCATGATCCAGAATGACACCGTGGAAGAAAGCTTGCAGACACTCTCTCAACATTGGAAACACCCAGCCAGGACCCTGCCGCCATCTCAGTACGAGGCTAGCTTGGTGAGCGGGCAGGATGTAGTCCCCAGCTCAAGAGGAATACCTTTTCTAAGGCTCTCAGTAGCCTGACTTAACACACACCTCTTGTTGGCATAAGATTTCTAGTGTGTGTGTTACACCTGCCTAACTGGGTGCTAACACTGTAAACCATACATCAACACGTCCTGCCCTCGTGATAATGGGGCATATTAATGCCCTGCTGAGGAAGGCGTTGAGAGCCGGCCTGAAGCTGAGACTGGCCGCCACCAGTTCTAGTCTTGGTCTGCTGCTTTTAGACAGCAGATCTCATTAGCAGAAGATGTAGGGTGGCCATTATATTACTGCGTTGTGCTTGGTTTTAGTTTGATATGACTGTTCTCACAAGGAGTTAAAAAGTCCTGTGACCCTGAAGGAATTCCGAGCTGAAGACCTAACCACGTGGAGTCTGCCTACTGATACCCCAGATAGCAAATTAGATTTTTCTTGTGCTGCTCTGTGATCCTTCCCTGTAGCATACCAATGTAGGGAGGAGCAGGCTCACCAATGTCATGGTGGGATGCACTATCTGTATCTTTCTTTTCATGGCTTATGCAATGTATGCCATCCTCACACTGGATTCAGGAAGTTCCCAAGTGCACATACAACATGCTTAAGTATGTTAAGGGTTGCATTGACTAGAGAGTATACAGTGAATTTTTTCTGAGACAACCTATGAAGAATACAGAATACTATGTGAATGCACACATATGTATATATTAAACCAAATCAATGCAACAGTAATCTCATAAAGTTTGGAGCTGTTCTTCAAGCTCTGCTTGGCATCACATAAAGAGCATCTTCAACCCACACAACTCCGTTTCTACAGATTAAAACAGAAAAGGAACCATGCACAGGCACAACAGTCCAAACTGGCTCTGCCCTTCTCTAAATTAATCCAATTATTCAAATGTCAGTTATATCTGCCACAGGCTGGCGGCTCCTTGGGCCGAACCAAACTGTTAAAAATTAAAACTGTTTTACTTCGTTTAGTCTTTCTGCCTTTTTAGTGTAAAATCCACAGTCTCGACAAAAAGTTGTGGGATTTGACACCCAGTGCAACACAACCCTATTGCTGTCAGCCATGCATAATTCACTTTGGAAATATGCACTTGCTTTAAAATATCGCTAAAATATACATGTAACATATGCTAATTTCACTGCGCTGGCTTGTAAACTCCAGCTACTAGGTTATATGTAAACTTGGCCAAGTGCACACAGTGTACATAAAGGGATTATAAATGAAAGGAAGGATCTCTGTCCCCAGCTTTCTGTCTCCAGCCTTGGCTAAACTGACAGCCCCAAATCCCAGCACCATCTAACAGGCCCTTCCCGTGGAGAAGACAGCCTGTTCTCAGAGTCTTAATTACATCCCAACTGACTGCCCAGCGTTGCCAAAACCAGGCAACAAACGCTGGCCCTTCACTCACAATATGGTCTGCTAAACAGATTCCTGGTCACACAGAAAGATGCTTGCACAACATGGGGAAATAAAGGGACAAGCAGGAGATCAAGGGAGAGCACAAACAGTAACCTGGGGGATGGAGGACAGAAGCCATTCATCCCCACAGTGCAGAGAAAGAAAAGAAAAGAAAAGAAAAAAACCTCTTCTCAAAATCCTCAGGCACCAGGCAGCAGAATTTTAACAAATGTGTCCTTTAGCCTTACTCATCTAGCCAAACACTGCTGCTCAAGACGGGCCGACGAGACTGAAGCTCAGTAGATTAATGACTGCTAACTAAGACGTAACCACCTACAAGGATCAGGCCATTGTAATTACAGAAGAACAGCGTGAAACTTTCTGCCAGTGCAAATGGTATCATATGTTTTCCTGGCTGGCTTTGGGGGAAGGCTTTAGCTCATTTGACATGGCAGAAAGAGCTAGAGCCTTAACTCATATCCCACATAATCTACATAAATGTATGTTTCTTCCTTTCTGTGATTGTGTCACATGGAAATCACAACAAAGATGGGTGACAAACGTAGCAACTCTCTTTGCCTTGGTCCAATTCTAAGTGCTGGCAAATGGTAAATGCAAACTTTCCTTTCAAGGGCTTTGGAAGACGGCGGCTATTTCCAGAGTAACTGAGAGTGAGACCAGCAGAATCACCCGAGAGCCCTACAGAGAAAGCTCTGCTCTGGGCACTAAAATGCTGTGGCCTGGGGAAGAGGCACTTTTAAACCCGAAGTCACAAAGGAAATTTCCTTACTGACTTTAGCATTTGAAAGGGTGTTTGTGGGGTGCCTCTTAACCTACACCGTGCAACAGTGCCCTGGCCGTTCTGTCCCTGCTTTGCACGTGGGTGGTGTTACCTTTTAGTAACAGCAGCGAAAGGTCCTGAACAAGGCAGAGCCAGAGAGCCAACACTAAAGTGACCCAACTGGCCGCCTTCTTAGGTGCACATCCTTCCTGACCCTTCTGTTTTGAGTTGCAAAACCATACCTTCAGCTGTTGCTGGGAAAAAGAGATGACAGAACGAGGGTGATTAAGTACTGCCCAGGCACAGTCCTGGCTACATCAGGAGAACACCGTGTCCTTAGTGACAGTAGGATGGGACTCCACAGGCATGGGCAGGCAACAAAGAAGCTATGGTTTGGGAATGTAACTTCTGCTCCCATCCTGCCCTTGGGTGGGGAGAGTGAGGATCCCAAAGACACCTTTAGTAAGTGTTAAACAGAGAAGCTGACCACTAAGCCTGCTACCCAGCTGAATACCACCACTGCTGCCACAGACGCTTTACTGACTCCCTCTGTAGAAGGGGGAGGTGCCACTAAGCCTCGTTGGTGGTCTATTAAAGAGGGCCCTTCCTGAAACAAGAGAGCAATAGGAAAAGCATTATAGACAAATGTCAGGGAGCTGATTCCAGCACTCCGAACTTCATTTTGGGGGTTGCTTGTAGTTTTCTGTTAGAAAATGCTTAGTGGGGAAGGAAGGGGCAGAGTCTTATTATAATATACCCTGACTTTATCTTGATTTACCTGGAAAAATCATATCTGGTGCCTTCTCTGTAGTTCTAAATGAAATCTCCATACTATTTTATCCTCCGAGATGACTGCAAAGATGTAGGAACAGAAAACAAAGGATCCGGTATACCTCAACAGTGCTGAGTAAGGACCAACCCAATGAGTCACTATTTACTATGGAACTTTAATAATAAAGATTTGGAATCCTATTTCCATTACAGAGGCAGAACACATTCAAACTGCATCTTGGGAATTGATACAAATCATCCTTTGGGGACGAATTCACCACAATTTGAAGTCTGGGAAGGCAACCAAGATATTTAACAGAAAGAACCTGCACATAGTTAACATGTGCTTAAGCAAGAGATTATTTTTATAGAAAAGAAGAAGAGGAGGAAAGAAAAGAAAAAAAAAAAAAAAAGAAAAAAAAAAAAAGAAAAACCCGGACCTTCAAATGCTGCCAAGCCAGAGGACAGGTTTTTTTACGTTGTGCTGAGAGGGTACTTCTCTCTCTGGTGGTGGATACAAACAAGTAATTTCACTGTGAGAGAAGTGTTGTGTGGGTCCTTTGGCATCACCCTTCCTTATGGCACTGGCCTGAGTGGGTATGGAAGTATTTACTAAACTGCAGCCCAAAGGTGAAATCTTGCCACCTGCTCTTGTAAATAAAGCCCTTTCTACGATAGCCACACATGTATTTACACATTGTCTGTGGCTGCCCGCGCCCACAACGCCCCCCCCCCCCAGTCCTCGCCACTACAATCAAACACTTGAGACAGGCTGGACAGCCCAAGAGGTCTAAAATCTTTGGCCTTTTAATAAGTTTGCAGGCCCAGAGACCTGAAGTCTGCCCAACCAGTACCCTTTGGAAAACTGGTTTAAAATTCAAGTGTGCAGAAATACAAGTTGTTTTATACCCTGAAAGGTTTTACAGTCACAATAGAAACCAAAAGCCCAGAAATGGAGCCAAGATCATCACCGGGGGCAACATGGAAGTTTAGCTATCCACACTAACTCTTTCTCGGAAAACTATACTTCCCAAGGTAAGAGCAACCATGTCCTAGTAGCCCACAACCAGTGATGTCAAAGCAGTGCTCAGGTTCAAATCCTACCACCCACATTTTCCCAAACAACAGTTAACGGGAATCATTCTTTGGCTTTTCAGAGGTCCAGTTTCTCCATCGCAATGAATGAGTAAATGACGTAAAATGTCACAGATACTACAGAGCACTTGACCCAAGCCAATGGCCCCTGGGCAAATAGGAGAAAGAAGAAACAAGGGCAACTTTGGATTTACAGGACAAGTTTTTCCAAGTCTTTCCCCTCATGTAGTTTTGCACGTCATCCTATTACTTGCTATATTCAGAATGGTTTTACTCTAACTGTCATGCTATACCAGGTGTTTGAATTCCCAGGACCAAGGAGAAGGTTTTGCTTTTCTTTAGCTTTGCTTATTGAGAGCTTAAAAGTTAAAACTTTCTGTTGCCCTCCTCTTAGCAAGCCTCTAAGTTCTGTTTGTTTGTTTGTTTACAGATAGGGTCTCACTATATAGCCATAGCAAGGTAGACCAGGCTGACCGGCCACTCACCCAATCTCTTGAGTGCTGGGATGAGTGGCCGCCATGTCCAGGGGCACTGTAAGAAAATCAGCTTCCAGACAGGTTCTTACATGGGCCTGCATGGCAGGGGCTCTACTACGCATTCCATGCAGTAAACACAGGACAGGGCAGACAACCTGGGCCCCAAGAACAACTCAAAATAGAACAGTAGGTCTAGGCAGGACTTGAAGAATGGACCCTGGCTCTGGGTCTGAGGAGCATGCACAGCCATGCAGAGCCTTGTTACATGGCAACTTTCCCTTGTGCTATGAGGATGCATAGGATCCTCGCACAGCAAAGGAAGAGGGGAAGCTTCTGAAGCACCTTTGGGTACAAGACAATGTCTGCCTGGGAAGAGGTTTCAAGAGACCCCAAACTGTCATAACCTTCGGTAATTTCAGAGAAATACAAGATTAGTCTCACTTTTAATGGGAATGCCAGTTCTGCCTATTGGATTTGAAGGTGAGAAAATAAGTCTACTAGGATTTCAAAACATATTCAATATCTGATACTCTACACATCTCATATATAAATGAAAGACTAATGCGTCTTTCATTTTCTCTGTGGGGAAAGAAAATATACATTTCTCATTCCTTGTAAATTACAGCAATTCAGTCTCAGCAGATTTGAGTTTGCAACGCAGCTTATTTAAAGCACATGCGTACCTATCAGGAACAGTGTATACCTCTATATATTCAGTGTGTTTGAGGTCCACCAACTACTGGGATTCTCAGGTACAATGTAAGTCCTCCACCACAGATAATCTAACATTAGCCATGAGTATGCTAAGTAGAAATGCCTATCCCAGGAGAGGAAGCACCAGAACACGCTTTGTGTGGCATCTCATGAGCTTTTCAGGTGGAGACTGGCCCTTGGTTTGAGATGAGTGTGCATCCAGGAAGCAACTAGGTTCCCAAAGCCCCTGTATCTCCTGTCCATCACTTACAGGTCCAATCTTCTCACACGTTTGCCTCTAAGAAAACCAGACTGGATGGCTACAGTCTGACTAGAACTTCCTAGTGGAAACGTAAGTAGGTCCCTGAGATGGACAGCACCCTGCCGTATCTAGTCCTCAGGAAAAAAATTAAAGTAACGTTACAGCTGGGGTCACCATCTATCCAAAAGCACTGACATGGAGGAAAACAAAACACTTCCCCATTAGCCATACCCAAATCCCCGTTCTGGGTCCTTTTCTGTTAGCTCTGACTACAAGGCAAAAGCAGGGACACTGGTAAGGACAAAATCTTTCAGGCTACTTACTATAAGAATAGAGGCTCAGGGGCCCACAAAACTCTCAGTACAACTTATACACTACCATGGCATCTTCAAAGATAACTTCATGGCGATCAGAGGACAGTGCACATATAACAGCCAGTGGAAGGGTAGGAGCCATCACACCTTCACCATACTTCTGTTGAGTTCCTATTGAACAATACTTAATATCGAGTGTCCCCAGCCTCCCCGTCACAGCTGAGGATTCATGGGATGTCTTATTTCACACTGCTGATTCCCCTCAGCACACAGGGCCTTGCCAACATCACCAAGAGGGTGGCATGCATCAGGCAGGCTTGCTTAGCACTACCAACGTTGGTCATGAGAACTGAATTCCCTAGAGCAGGCCCCAACAGATGCTGAGTGAATTAGAAGCAAAAGTGGACTTTAGAACAGATTCCAGGTAAAGCTGGTAAATGCCCAGCCAGACCTAAAATTGGAATGACTCTGATAATAATGAAACCCAAGCCGGTGCATCTGGCTAGCAAAACCCATCTTCCCAGCCTCGCACACAAGCTGGATTCTACCTCGGAAGAATGCACAATAGAACTCCCGTGAATTAGCTCAAAGAATTTAATACCTGTTGCAATTTTCTCCAATTTAGTATATGAAATAATAACAGGCAGCAATTACCATAAAGAAAAACTTGAGGTGCAATAGCATTAGTTCAACAGCTGGGATCAAGTGTCAGGCCAGAATAACAAATTTCATTCATTTTTATCTCCAGTGCTGGAGACATGCTGCTACTAGCTTTAACAGTCAGGAATGTCTGTTGGCTAAATGGCTCTGTAGAGCTAGTCAAGTGAGGGCGGCCTGCGACAGTTTAATTGGGCTGCTCGCTATAACTGTATCTGGGGGCTATGGGCAGTGGACTATAAACAAGCACGAAGGCGCCCTGGGTGCTGAGCGGAACAGCCTGCAGGAGGGGAGGCAGAGAGGGATGGGCTCTGTCCACAGGCTTTCTCATTCATGCTGGCGTCAGGTTGGCTACAGGTGAACTGGAGCAAGGTACCCGCGGCAGAAGAAAGGCAGGGTTAAGAGAGGCAATCACTTACCTTGTATTGATTTCTTGACGCTGTCTGAGATCCCTCCCAAGATACGGTGACAGTTCTCTGTCTTGTGTGGGCAAGAAACGAGAATGACCAAGCAGCAGCCCCCTGTTCTGATCATATTACATTAAAATATACACCATCCATATATATATTACAGACAGGGAATCCAAACAAGTTTATCCCTGAAGAAGAAGGTTAGGGATGGTTAATCAGCCGTTTGTCTTTGCTGCTTGGGACTGGGGGGTCAAGAGGTCAAGAACAAGCACAATTGGGCCCTTTGGTTCTATTGCAGGTAACCCCTCCATCTCTGGTAATTGAACCCATTCCTCGCGGTCAGAGTTCCTGTCACTCATATTCAATGTCTGTCATTATAGAGAAATGCTTCATGTCGTATTACATTGACAGAAGCACTACAGCAAAGCTAGCAAGACTCCCCCAGCACCAGAGGTCAGACAAATGGAAGCCTCTTCCAGACCAGGGATGTTTAACATTTTATGTGCTGACACTGTCTGTAAGCACGCTATAAGGGGAGTCGGGAAATGGGAGATAGAAATTCACACTTCCTTCCTCCAGGGGCTGCCAGGAAACCCTGGATATAAGACAGGTTGGCAGCTCCAACGATACCAGGGTGGTGGTGCCATAGCAGACATTTCTGAGTGTGGCATGGACGTGAGCAGGGATGGGCACCGTGAGGGCCTGGTTTTGATGTGGCTGTGCACGGACACCTTTCCCTGGCAGACATGACTCACTGCTAAGAGGGTAGGTAACCAACTCTGTCTAGACGTATGCTGAGACCTCTAGCCACACAGGGTGATTGGCTCTGTACTTGGGGACCCCAGGAAGTTGCCCTGAGGCTGAGCAGGCCCCTGACCCAGTTAGCCCAGAGTACAGTCACTCTACTCTGCTATGGCATCCCTCATCTCTCGCTCATGCTCTTCACATAGAGGTCTCCATGCGCTGTATCCCCTATTACACCTTGTATCTATGCCTCCGGGCCTTTGCACAGATCTATCCCCTTTGGAAACCTCTTTCTGGCTCCATCCTGCCCAGAGCCCAGCTCAGGAGATGTGCTGCTCCAACAGATTGGCCTCTGAAACCCTTCGGCTGCTCACTCTTAGTGGCTAAGTGCCTGGGCTGTGAAATGCACTGGGTGTATTTGGAATTTTTTTTTTTTTTTTGGAAGTGGTTGTTTTTTGAGACAGGGTTTCTTTGTGTAGCCTTGGCAGTCATGGATTTGTAGACTGGGCTGGCCTTGAGCTCACAGAGATCCGCCTGCTTCTGCCTCCTCCCCCTCCCCGAGTGCTGGGATTACAGGCATACACCACCACACCAGGCTAAATGGAGTTCTTGATCTGCCATTTGGGCACATTTACAAGTCTCTTTCCTTAGCATCAAACAAGGTTAACAGTAATATCTACCTTACATGTTCCTTGTGCTGGTTAAATGAAGGTCCATGGTGATGTGGTTGACCAGCACTGCCCAGTTCTGACCAAAAACTCGATAAATGCCAGGCACAATACCAGCAGCAGCCCCTACCACTGCTGTTGCTAGCACTGGCATTTTCCAAGCACCTCTTTTATATGAGCAATGAGACTCTTCATGCTGTCCAACAGCAGTGATTCTCAACCTGTGGGCTGCGACCCCTACAGAGGTCACATCAGATATTCTGCACATCAGATATTTATGTTATGATTCATAATAGTAGCAAAATTATATTTATGAAGTAGCAGTGAAATCGTTTTACGTGCAGGGGTCACCACAATGTGAAGACCCGCATTAAAGGTCCACAGCATCAGGAAGGTTGGGAACCACTGCTCTGCTATGTATGATACATTTACCACAGCACTGACCATTAGTACCGCCTCAACATGCCTTAGAAACCAAGCCCACAATACTCTCACAGGGGTCTGCAATCTGCATCACAAGGCTACCAGGCAGTTCTGATGCCTGTGATGAGAAGGCCCAAGTGGCAAGCTGTGGAGCCCCAGCTCTTCTGCCTGAGAGCCTTGTGCCTCTGGGAGGCTGCTTACTGCCTTCCACTTCCCTTCTTAAAATTAGGGCTAATCCCAATACCTACCTAGCTTGGTCTCTGTGCTTGGTTGGCACTATTACTATCTGGGATTAAATGATATCGTGATACACTTGACTGTTAATCAGGTCTAGTGAAAACGTTGATTAGTGGTGTTCACAAATGTTAAGCCTGCCAAGGACAGAGACACAGCTTACTCCACCACACAGGCTTTGTGCCACACAGGCACTCTGAAAAGGGCTGTATCCCACATCCAAGGCCTTAAGAGTCCAGAGCTGGGTGTGAGTCTGGTGGTCAGGAGGCTTTCCTGTGGCTGCAAGCCTGAGGGACAACAGTTATTTGTATAGACCAATCCAGTGAAGCCAAGGCTTCTTTCCTTAAAGGTCACACCCTTAAGCCTAGGAATTTTGGATTTAAAAAATCACTTTGACTTGCTATTTCACAGAGAAGAGGCGGGCTTAGTGAATTCAGTCAGTTCCTCCTTCTCCTTCTCTTCTTGATGGGTGTGTAGGGGGCAACTTTAGCCTCTATGACAAAGCTTTGAAAGCCTTGAGAAACCCCTGCAACCAGAAGAAGAATGTAAAGGCTACTTAGATAGTGCTCGAGCCTTTGGAAGGGCAATCCCACAGGGCTCAACCCCTGGACACTCCCCAGGCATAAGCCACACAGTGTTCCTTCCATCTCCTCACAGAGAGGAGGAGCAGCAGAGCCTAGCAACGATTCACTTCCTGCAAGGGCTGTGTTGTGGTTACTATTCCTGGGGAGAAGTAAAGAAGCTGCTTTTCACCCCAGATAAAGCACCAATGAAGACCAAAGACCATTTCACCCAAGTCCAGTGTCGTGACTCAGTGAGCTTCCGGGAGCTTCTTATAGGGGCACAGACAAAATGCCACTCACAGGAGTCAGTAGGCAACCCGAAAATGGCTGCATTACCAAAAAGTCCAATCTAACATTGGCACTGTACCCTCCCAGAAGCTGCAGAGATGGAATCTCTGCCCAGCTTCAGCCAACCTTCCACCTCCTAAATACTCTATAACCATCCAAGACTATCTGAACCACAAAAAAGGCCTGGCTGGAATCTCCGTGAGGGTCTGACATGGGCCGTGACAACTGCTCCGATTACGAAGGCAACAGTCATAATTTGCCTGTAAGACACCATGCCACATCAGTCTGCTTCCCCTGTCTCTGAAAATGGCCAGACATATCTATATACCAAGAGTGTTTAAAGGCTGACTATGAGGTCATAGGTCATTCTCAAGTGCTTGGTACACAAGTATCAGGGTCTGAGTTCAGGTGTCTAGCACCAACACAGAAGTAGAATGTGTCAATAAGGACCAGGAATCCCAACTAAGAGTGATGGGGAGACAGAAACAAGGGGACCCCATGGAGACTGCTTGCCAGCTAGTCTTGCTCAATTGGTGAGCTGTAGGTTTAGTGAGAGACTCTGCCTCAAAAAACAAACAAACAAACAAACAAACAAAAAACCCAAGCAAACAAACAACAACAAATCAAGGTGGAGAATGAAGAAAACATCCAACTTTGATTGTTGGCTTCACCATACACTTGATCGTGTGCGCAAGCACGCTCACGCGCACGCGCGCGCGCGCGTGTGCACACACACACACACACACACACATGTTCTTATGAGCACACATACACATGAAAACATACATAACCCTCTCCACCACACACACAAAACTGATTGTGAACTGGGTGTGAAGGGTCATGCCTGTAATCCCAGCACTCTGGAGGCTGAGGCAGGAAGATTATGATTTCTAGGCTACACAGCAAGATGTTGTCTGGAAAACTAAACAACAGTAAGTGACAATAAAGCCAAGAAATGAAGTAGCCTGCTTGGGGGAAGTTCCCGTTTACACAGGCAACAGGATCATAATAAATAGTAAATGGTAACTGTTCATTTTATTAGATGAAACCATAGTAACAGAACTAGTCAATAATCAAAAATATAAATTCTAAACTCATAAGGGTCTGCTATTCCCACAGTAGAGGATAAGACAGTCAGAAGAACAGAAAGTTAGCCACCATGAGCAGCCAACAGAAGGTATGTTGTAAACACCTAAAAAGGTGCTAATTATGCTGATGGCAAAAACAATGCGCTGGGTTTTAAAATAACTGCTTTCCCATCTAGTGGGTAAACAAGATGCTTTGATGACTGTTTTTACTCTAATGCCTCATAATACCAGATTGCTGGTAATTAGAGACTTTTCCCCTCCTACTTCCAAGAGTGGGAATTAATGAAACAAGGAACTAAATAAGCTATCCATTGATCCACAGGAGTAACAGCAGGAAAATACAGGCAACATGGAGGAAAATTACAGTCCTATGAAATTAACTCAACACCTCTCTCCAAGGGTATTGTTACCAGGCTTTCTCTCACTAGACATACTGAGGTGTCTAGCTGAGGTCCCAGCAACAGCTCAGAGCCCTAGCCTGCTTCTATGCTCTGGCTGCTAGAGTCCAGCCGGTCTGATGTGGAGTCCCACATAGTCCAGCGGCTGCTGTGTTCTGGAGCCCTGTAATGAATTAGGGATGGATTCAGACACAACAGTTTCTAGTCCCAAAGACCTGTACTCTGAAGAATAAAAGTAACTGATGACCCCTAGGCCAAGTGTGGGGGATAAAGCGTGTTGCAAAGGTATTTCAAACTCTGAACTACCACATTGCTGAACGCTCCTATCAAATCATGCTTCAATTACCTTGGCCCCATGACTCTTATAATCAGCTGCCATTAGCAACAATGCTTACATCTGTTTACACGTCTGTCAGAAATGTCAGTCCCACCGAAGCCAGGGAGTAGGAAACCCTGTATCAGGGTTTATGCTTAGTTGGAAAATGGTTATTTAAATTGACCCATGGGCACCCAGGCACCATCTTTCTAGGGGGAGGATCTATGAAGCAAACATTTATGACACAAAGATGCAAATTTCAAGTGCAGCTGTAAGTTCTAGAGGAGCAACACTGGGCTTAGGGCTCTGGCATCTTTGATGGGAATCACTGGCTGGGACACATTCTACTCTGCACTGCCTCCAGGGTCTTTATGCCTTGGGCCCTTATCTGCCCCATAAAGTCACACATGGTACCTACTTCTTCTATGAATTCTCTGCTCTTCTGGGGACAGGGTCGACTTCCTTTGTCATTCAGTAGCTGACTTTACTGGCTGGATTTGAGAGAACGTTCTCCCTAGAGTCCTAAAAATAGAATATACCTGTTTTCTGCTTTGATGCTTAGCATAGCGACAACAACAAAGAAAGAGAGGGGGGGTTTCTGGTTTAGGGGGGTTCCCCTTTCAGTTTTCTGGATTTGCTTTCCTCCTCAATAGCATGGAGAGGGCAACATTCACTTTTGTAGTCATTGTAAAGAAGGAGACGCATGCAATGTCAACACGCAGCACTGCCTAGCACTTCTATTTGGGGTCTTCTTCCCATAGAAACTCTCCCAATTCATATTAACAGCTCACTTGATACTTTACTTATTGTCAATACTACTTAATTTATCACTTATCTCATCATTAGTTATACCCTATCCCAAGAGCTAAATCATAACCTTGATTATTACATAGGCTGTTTTCTCCACTGCACCTAAGGATACTTTCAAACAGGGTACCACTTCGTTAATGGGTGTTGGATTCGCAGTCAATGCCTGTTAGCAAACACCAGGACAAAATGAAGGTTCCTCACTCCAGCCCCAGGAACTGACCTCACCTGCAGCCAGAGGACCAACTTACCTCTTCCCCAGTCTCTGGGCTTCCCTCCTTCTCTGTACTCAGTTACAGTAAGGCTTCCCAGGAGATCCTTTGGGGGGGGTGCCCCTAGAAGCTCCCCATGCCTCTCAGATTACCCACTTGTTTCCTTTGCTGCACAGAAAGCATTCTCCGATCTCACAAGGTCTTCCCTGTTTACGTGTTTCCAGTCTGTCTTCTGCCTCCTGACTATAAGCTCCAGCAAGGCAAGAAACAGACTGGCGTTTGGTCACCTCGTCTTCCCAGAGCCCGACACTGTGGAGTGCTCAATGGACACTTGTTGAAGCAATGGATGGCACTCGCCTTCCTCTTCTCATCACCCATCTTCACACTAGTGGACAGTCAGACCTAAGCTAAGGAGCTCTTGGAGCAAAGCTAGACTTCAATGGCATCAGCGCCTAAAGAGATGCTTTTCAGCCCCAAACACGCAGGTCTAATGACGCACTGGTCAGAACGAGAGAACCTGTCTCATTAGTCTGATTAGAAAAGGTGACGTTAGGTTTCTGGTATGAAAAGAGGCCCACCATGTCCTCAAAATAAATGCAGCCTTTGCAAGGCACGAGCCTTGATACTGGGCCCTGCCTGAATGCACTGAGGTTTCAGCTCAGCAAGTTCTCTTTGGCTTGCTTGCCTTTCTTTCTTTCTGTCTGTCTGTCTGTCTTTCTTTCTTTCTTTCTTTCTTTCTTTCTTTCTTTCTTTCTTTCTTTCTTTCTTTCTTTCTTTCTTTCTCTTTTACTGGTCAGTATGCTTAGCAGTATTCCAGTTACAGCCCACATCAGGACAGCCTGGGTGTGTCACCTCAACTGACATGACAGAAGAATATTGTTTTCACATTGTAGGAAAATAGTCACAACTCACTGCTCATACTGAGGAAGAATGAAGAAAAGAATTTCCCCTAGATGATCCTAACACATCTCCTGGCAAGATGATTTCTTTGCCTCACACAGAAATCAGAGATCATTGAATTTTTCTTGGCAGTACCGTCAATAACACCACCAACTAACCCCTTATTCTTAAGATATGCGCAAACAGATCTGGTACTTCTTCTCTTTGTTACAGTTGAGAGAGAATGGAGTGTTTTCTTCCTATACATCCACAATCTACCAACACCTACTTTGTGCCAAGTGTCAGGGCCAGCTTCTAAGTGGGCACTGCACTTTGTGCAGAATCCCAGTGCTCATCATTAAGGCTGAAGCCACAGGTGAAGGGGGGCAATGCAGTCATTTTATGGATGTGCACGGGACAGCTACTCACGGCTATTTTACTAGTTGAATGTGGTAAAAGAAATCAGCCATGGCTGGCACTGCCACACACTGTTTCAGAAAAATACCCTGTAGAGAAGCAATGCTGCACCTATAATTTTAAAAGCTCTGCTCATTTTAACCAGCCAGCAGCATTTTCTGCCACATAATGGAGAAATTCACAGGATGCTAGGCCCCTCATGGCTTCTGTGGCTATAAAACCCCCTCATACTGGATTTTTATATTTGGTAAATTAATAGTTTACTGTTCCAAGATTCCTCCGTGTTTATATGATTGCTTTCTGACATAAAAGTTTGTAGTTGTTATGGAAACATATGGTAACATTTGCTGCTAAATTTTAAATGCATTTTCTACCCCTGTTACACACCTGAAACGAAGCCAAAAACTCTCTTTGCTTTACATTAGAGTGAAATCCAAACTGGTCTGGGTGACTATAAATGGTTACTGTTTGTCTTGGCTCCTACCTGTATCAGATTTAGACTGAGGAATCTTAGAGAAGAAATTACACGGGATAAAATGGATATTTCTAAATTACAAGGCCTGCAATTCCAGTGGCTCCAAATATCAGCTTTCTGTTTCATCTCAGCCTGCCAGAAAGAAAATGGTGGGACCGGACAATGAAAGGAGGCAACATTTACTGTCCAGAGCCAAATGCTTCTTGTTTTGATTAAAGAGGAGGAGGAGGAGACTGCAGGTCCAGATCAGTTAAGTCTTGTTAGCAAATTAAATGGCTGTAGATTATAATGGTGCAAGATATGAGTCTTAGCCCCTGGCTGCCAGCAGGAATGAGGGAAAGGATCAATTTTTTTGGAGCCATTTTGTTCTACATCTCATAATTTTTATATTATTGTTGATGTTGACTCTAGGCCCACAGGGATGGTAGCTTAGAAATGTTCATTGGACAGTTTTTGCTGGTTGTTTTAAGTACCCTGATTCCTCATTTCTCCAAACCTTAAAACCTCACCCAAGTCAGGTTTCCTTGTGCAATGTCATAAATACTACTTAAGAAAATGACATACTTTGGCCCAGAAAAACATCAGATAAGACAGTAATGACAGCGCTTGCCTATTGGAGCATTTTCCCTGAGACTTTAGATCAAGATATATCAAAAGCCACAGAAGCATTTTTGTGTGTGCCCAGGGAACCGAGAGACTTACATTCCCACCTGCACCCTATTCTGTAGGTGGGGCTCCTGAATTCTAGTTCAACTTCTAAACCTCGTAGATTAACTCGCCATGTCTCATTTTGGGGACCAAACCACACTATTAACTGGAGAGTGTCCACTGAAATTTCCCATCGGATTACAAGCTACTTGTACAGATCTGAAGTTACCAGGGGAAAGCGAAGCTACCTTTTGCCTAAGCACAAGGGTAGTATGCCTTTGCAACACAGACTGTTGTAAGGGAGTGGGTAACAATTTCCTTGCACTTCCCTCCTTCCTACCCTCCTCATAAGTCCTAAGACATCAGTTACAGAATGCATCCAGGAGGCCATGGAAGCCATGGCCACAGAAGATAATCCTAGCAGAGTCCTGAGCAGCTTTGGGCAGAGCCCTAAGAAAAGTGGGTGAGGACGGGCAATATCTCTGGCATCATTGTTCATTTCTCCACATTTGTTCTTTAGTGGACAGAGGCTAATATTTCTTAATCTACTGAGGTACAGAAAAATGAAGTGATTAAAAAGACACCAGAACGTGCTGCCTGGGCACAAGCCTGGCCTGGACACTTAAGATGTGCACCTATGTTGGGTAAATTTCAGAGCTTTCCTGGGTCTTAGTTGTTTGAACTGCAACATGGTGTGGAGGAAGTAAGGAGCTATGGAAAGATATGGGAAGACTCGGGAGTTAGCGGCTGCTATTTATCCCCTCCGCATGACCATGTTTCTTAGAAAGCACAGCACAATTATGACTGAGATACATGATTTCTGGAGCAAAATAATTGGTAAGGCCAGCAGGCCCTCGGCGTTGACAATGTGATCTACCATCACTATTTTAGCTGCATCTATAAACTACCTACATCATTATATTTTTAGCATTGCTTATTAAATAAAACCTTCAAAAATGCACAGTGATTTTAGCCTTATAGTCAAGCAATATTATTTGAGAACCATGGATCCAATATGTGGATTGTCCTTTCCTAACCTAAACTAAAATATTCAGGCAGACAAGAGAAAACAATTTCTGATATTTATTGAATGGCAGGGTGAGACCACAATTAATAGTAATATATTGTATATTTCAAAAATTCTAAGAGTACATTTAAGTTATTTTACTACCCCCCGACTCCAGTGAAGCAACTTTAAAAAATAAAAAGCATCTGTCAGTTTGTTGCGGGTACTTGGGTATCAGCAGACCCTGGGCTCATAATATCAGATGGGCTAGGATACACCTTCGAGCCCACAGTCACTGGCACAACTGTCCCAAGGCCTGCCACTAGGCATATGACTGTCACTAAGCTCATGTCACTTTGCACAGAGTCAGCTCACACTCTTGCCTCAGCCCTGGGGACTGAAAACTGTTCCTTCTTCCATGTCCAAGTTCCTGGCGATCTGAACACTGTCTAGGGAGGCCTGGAGACGGAGGAGGCCTATTTGAAGGAAGAAGAAAATACAGTATCCAATGGGCTCATTCAATCTCTGCAGAGTGCTTTACATGTATTTTGACCCCTGTACTAACTTAGTCTCATGTGATACATTTGGCACGAGGAAAGATTAATTACTTGTGAAAAACAAACTAACATTTCTACAGCAAATGTATTATCACAATATAGAGTGGGACATAAAGGTTTGTGCTTGCATCATTAGCCCAGCCATAATAAATGAGAGGCTCTCTGTGATGTATAATATAGTAAGGAAAACACAGCTGCTTGCCTCGGTAGGAAAGTGCCTAGGTGTGCCGCACCTGAGTCCGCAAACCTCTAATAACCCCTCAACAACAAAGCTGTATCTCTCACAACAGCAATGGCTGAAAACCATTATCTACGGATAATTAACTATGTCAGGACACTGAGGTCCTAACATGAGGTCCTCACAATTCCCCACTATGGGAGAGACAGCAAAGTGTTATTATAACGGATTACTAGTATCTCCTAAGAAGACTGTTCTGCTTGTGCAGTGTAGATTCAAGCTACGAGTGAATGCACCATTTGAAGCGCCGTTGGTCCCTCTGGACACTTTCACCTGAGGAGCAATGCAGCCCTTCGAGTTTGGGAACTGTGAAGAAATACTTGGGTTTGGGATTCAAATCTTAAAACTATATTCACAGTTGTGTTTATGTTCCTTCTGATTCTGGAACTATATGATGGGAAGCATTTATCATTGGAAAATTCATCAATTAAATCACTCCAACTAAGGGAGTCCGGAGTGGCCTTCTTGCAAAGCACTCCCAGCATGCCCATATGATTATCAAGAGTCCGTTATTTTGCTCTCTTAAAATGTCTCACTCATTTTGAGACTCTCCCCAATCACACAAGGTGTTTTACTTCCTCAGTAACAAGCCCTTTTGACGCTTGAAGACAAAAGCTCTGCTCCATTTATTAAGACGACTTCCTACTGTGTGGGGGCTGTTTTTACTTCATAATTAAAATAGCACCTGAGCAGGACCATCTGTGACTGTGGATTAAGTTTTGTATAAAATGACTCTTTACATATTTTTTTTCTGGCACATGCCTCTAGAACCTCATACATACACTGTGTGACACTTTAAAAAAATGCTTAAAGAACTTTTACTCAAAAAAGAAGAAAGAAAAAAGAAGGAGGGAAGGAAGGAACGTTGGTATTTGATATACTCTGATGTAGCAGTAAGCGCATAGCGCTGTAATTTGCCCAAAGAGCCAACGAGCTCCCCATCTCTGAATGCTGTTCCTAGGATTCTTCCCGTTGACAACAACCCAGAGAGACACAGTTTGCTACTTAATTTTCCTCTTCCTTTTTTCAAATACACACATTTTGGAAAAGACATTATTTATCCAAAAAGCTGCTAACACACTGGGCAAGGATGGATTTGGCTTTACAGACCATTTTACAATTTAGTCTCATTCAATCAAAATAAAGTCTCTTAGGGGGTGTTTTATTTTATGTTACTTCTTTTTTCTCCCTCCCCCCCTCCACCACCACACTACAAATCTATACATGCAGAGATTAGAAACATTGATACAGACATTTCTTCCACAGGGTTTCTGGCTTATTTTCATTTTGCCATTGAAATGTGTGTTTCTTGGGGAGTGCTGGCTTATTTTAACGAAATGGTTCCTTTGGTACAGTTGGGGCTCTGATGGCAACCTGGCTCCATTCCAATGACCCTTATGAAATATTTATAGTGAAATTTAACCACGCATGCGTAACAGCTGACTTTAGTGGTAGCCAAGGTTTGGGCTTACTCTGTTCTCTTTAGTAAAGAAAAGCAATCATTTCATTTTTCTCTTCTCCAGATGACACACACACACACTTCCCAAACCACACCTCTATGAACCCAGCAGTCTGGAGCAATGGCACTACAAGGTTATACTGACCACAGGATGCCTGTGGTAGCTTTCCTGTGCTTGGACAAGCAGCCTTACCCCCCATGCAGGAGCTGGGGTCAGGGCAGGAGCTCCAGAACTCAACAGGACAAATGGTCCTTCCTTGGCAGTGAGGTCCTAGCCCTTCTTTTCCAAAACCAAACCCTTCATCAGAGTTGAAACCACTAGCATTTTGCAGACATCTTTTTTAATGTGACAACAAGTACCATCTCCGTCTCATTCACAACTGAAAACTCTTACATCCTTTCTCTCGCAACACTGTCAAAATCAAGACACAAAAATTAAATAAAACACACACGCACATTTCTTCGGAGTGAGAAGCTACACAGGGAAGAATGTCACAAATCTGCAGTGACAGTACCCACATGATGGGGTACAGTCCCCTGACTAGAGTCACTACCATCTTGTGAAAAAGTGGAGACGCCTGTAATTCAAAGCAGTGAGGACGTCCGTTCTGTATCAGAAATCTCACACCAACCAGCTTCAGATTTGTTTTTAATGAGTATAAATAATAATTACAAATATTTGAACTGGCTGTAAACATTTCAGTAATTGGTAGACCCCTTAAGTACATTCATATGGCTTCATTTTTCCTCTTGAAACCAGGGAAGAACCAGGAACATGAATCTGTCTTCCTTGCAGGGTTAAACGGGGCTCCCTTCACCCCCTCACCTCAACCCCCGCTCCATGACTTCATCCATCTCAGTCATAGCCAGGCCATCCAGACAGGACAGTTGGTTTGCTACTGAATTAGCAGTCAATGGAAAAGGCACATATCCAACTCTCATGCCTGGTCAGCAAGAGTTCAAATACCTCCTCCATCAAGCCTAGGGCCTCACTGGGCAGCATTTTACCTGAGAGTGCCCTGCTGGCCCTCAGAGCCAGGTATCCTTAGCTTATCTAGAGAACTCTGGGACAGTGGTCTTAGGCATCACTACCTCAGAAGCTAGTAGATGCATGGATGCAATCAAAATACCCAGAAACACTCGGCAGAAAAGCGACAGAAGCAGCCTGCAGAGAGGCTGTTACTATACACTGCTGAGGGCTCTCACCTGCCAGCTACAACAGTGTGTGTACACCTCACTCAAACCCACACTCTATGCACATATGCACAGGTATACCTTCCTAACACACTCTCTCCGACTTTTCTGCCACAGCCTGTTTCCAGTGCTGCTAGAAGATGCCGTGCTCAGCACAGCTCCCAACTCTCAGAGGCCCCCTCAAAGCTTTTAAGGCTGGCATAACACGCAGAATGGCAAATGGAGAACCTGCAGCCGAAAGATCATTTACAGTGACTATACAAACAAGCTAAATGAAAGACTTGTGTTCAGTCATTAAAAATAATAATGCTAAAGCCCCGAGGGCTGAAATGTAAAGCTTCAACTTCGGGTGAGGAAACAGAAAAGGAGTGTGTTTATTATCCCAATAAGATAACACGCTAATTTACTTAGTTGGCAATTTTCGAGTACGTTCGCAGTGAAGTATCACTTTATCAGATTATATGAAAAATAACAACCACAAATAAAATGCTCACTCAAGCCTAGGGCTTCTGTAAGATAGAAATCGCTGTGTGTGAGGCCAGCAAGGGGTTGATGGAGGGGCTGGCCCTGGGAGATTCCTCCTCGGTGCTTGGCCAGGCTCCTAGACCAAGCCCAGGTTAGTTATAAAGTTATTTCCCTCACACTTTGCAGATGATGCCTAACATCATGACAACAGAGAAGAGGAAAGGTCTCTCGTCCTGCCTACCTGCAAGTTTCTGTAAAGTAATCAACACAGACAGCTTGGGGACTGTCCACCTGTGCTGCCTGCCTCTGCCTGCCTACAAAGTGAAACCACCAGGGATTGGCAGAAGGCACTTGTCTGACAGGGCCAGGACAGCCTTTCTCCTCCATGACAGCCTGGGCCTACCCTCTTAAACTTGACCCACCATAATTCCTTCACAATGCCGCGGCAAGGCAGCTGACAGTAGCAGCTGCAGTTCCTAAGCGAGATGGATGGAATTTTCATAACTGGTTCCCCAAGTTACATTTTACCTTCAAGATAATTTATGAGCTGCTCCAGAGCCTTGAAGAGACAATATGCTTGCCATAAAATTAACTCTAACAGTCTTGTAGGTTATAATTAACACTGGGAGGGTAACACCAACTGGACGAAACACATGGCATAATTGATGGTGAAACTGGGAGTGAAGGAAGCTAGCAGTGTGCTTGCTGTGCACACACGATCGGCAGGACCCAGGCTTTTTTTTTTTTTTTTTTTTTTTGAGGCTTCCTCACAGTCACCTTGAAGGCCTCAGGTGCAGGGACAGAAAAAGCCAGAGCTGGGCAGGAAGCTAGAAAGTTTATTGGCAAAACCAGGGGGCAAGAGGGTGGATGAACAGCCAAGGATAGCCCAGGAGCTATCTGGGATCTGGGTAGTGTACTTAGAGCGCCACAGGGGACCCGTCCATGAAAATATGACTGCATTAAAACAAAACAAAAAGCACCTTTGCCAGTGAAGACAAGGATACATAAAAAGCCGAGAACCAAAATTTCTAACAAGGCTGTTCTAGCACTCAAGGCATACACTTAGAATACCACTTAGACTACGTTGTGGGCATAGTTCAGAAAGCAACAAAGGTGACCAACTAAACATGAATGTTTACTATGTTAGAAAGTCCAGGGGTGAAGCCAGAGGAGGCTAATCAGAAGCCATGCCAATCGCTGCATGTTTCCTCACGTGGCAAGCAATTTCTGTCTGTGCCTGCCTAAGTCCTGCGCTGCCCGAGTAACACTGGAGAGGCTGTGATCACACCTAACACTAGGACCCCTGGAATGACTTTAATGAGCAGTTTTAAGATGACTGGTCTATTTTTATTTTATTTTCTGATTTGTTTTGTTTTTGTCCTAGGACAAGATAATGGAAAGCTCTGATAAATGATGCAACAGTGTCCCCTACAGGCCAACGGTGCTGTTCCTCTCCCCTCCCCCAGAACCTTAGAAAACCAAAGCCAGCTAAACTTTTATCTATAACCTGGAATATTCATTACAGAGGAAATTTGTAAAATACACTGGGGACACCCCTGAGATAGAATAAACTTCCTATCCTGCACATGTAGTAAATTGTTTGCTAGCTATAAACACACTGTACAGCTGCTGACTAACTCCTGATGGAGCAGATACATTTCTACCCTTTCACCTTAGGGCACCTGCTCGAGTCAGCCTTGATTAACACAGCCCCAAAATTACTTGACCTGGAGTGTATACAGATTCTTGGAGGCTAAACCTTGATGTTCTCATCCTCCTCCCTGCTCCCTACCTTCTAAAAGAATTGTAATCAATATAAAAGAGACAACACAGCTATAAGAGGTAGAAACTTTCCTGTAAAAGATTAATGGCAGCGAGTCATACAGCGACTGTCTCGTGGAGAGATGCACTCACAGCTCAAGGTCGAGGTGTGTGCAGGGAGCAGAGGAGATGTGTATTTACAGACGCACCGTTGCTAATCTCCACACCAGGGAAGCTCCTGAAGGACCGGAAGTCCTGTACTGTGAGAATTACATCGACACAGGAGCCATGCGAGTGGCTGGCAAAGCTTTGTCACTGTGCTCCCGGCAGATGAGCTGGGCTTGGTGGCTTGATGCTATGGACTAGCTGTGGCCTTGGGCCAGGTGCTCCATGTCCTGTGCTGCAGTCTCACCATAGACAGCACACGGGGTGTCTCAGGCAGTTCTAGCTGCTCCCACTGGTTCCACCCCAGATTTCAAGAGAAGCACCAAGAAAGCCATGTCTACTTTTACTGCTCTCTAGAGCCTCTTCTCCAACCTGGAAGATGCCATCTGCCTCAAGGGCCATGCGGATCAAGACACCCTATTTTAGGTGAAGAGGAGAAGATCCAGAGTGTCTGTGAACTGTCTGGATTCTTACTCCCAGATCTACTCCTGTCAATTCCAGGTGCAAATGCTTAGCACGAGCCCTGCACAGGACTACCGGTTAGAGTTTCTCTCCACACTCCTTCAGCTGCATCAGGTCTCCGTGATTAGGGTGGGGTTTGCATCAGGGTACTTTGTCAAAGGGGAGGGCAGTTTGAAAGGGGGGTGGGGGGGCTCACTCTTCACTTTGTTCTTTTGACCTGCCTTAGCCACTGTTCCATTGCTGTTGAGAAGACACCACAATCAAGGCAACGTATGAGAGAGAACACTTAGTTAGGAACTTGCTCACAGTTTCAGACAGTTAGCCCATGACCACCATGGCAGGAGGCAGAGCAACAGGCAGGTAGGCATGGTGCTGGTGCAGTAACTCAGAGCCTACATTTGATCCTCAAGAAGGAGGCAGAGAGAGACTGAGCCTGGCATGGGCTTTTCAGACCTCTAAGTCCGACCACTACTGACACACTTTCTCTAACAAGGCCACAACTCTTCCAACACACTGCTGCACCTAATCCTTCCTACACAATCCAGCTGGGAATGGGACACTCAAATATAGGAGCCCACAGGGGCCATTCTCCTTCAGACTCACGTGACCTGTGGTGGTGATGACTTCACAGAGTACTTAGTTTGTATCAAGTACTTCTCCTAGGTATTTTACACTCACATCCGCCCTATGGAACAGGCAAACTACAGATGGGGGAAGTGAGGTTCAGAGGCAGTTAAGTAGCTTGTCTGGTTGTAATCTTCAATTGTACCTTCCTTAATTATGGACATGGAGCCAAGTTTTACACCCTGCCAGTGTGACTCAGAATCTACAGTCAGCCACTATGGTATATTCATACAATTTGCTCTGGGAAGAGAGGAGACGACACTACTTTGTTTCACATTCAAAACTGAGAACGAGAAATCTCTAGAGAGGGGGGGCGGTAGCAAAGATTCTAATAAGGACCTATATTATACATGGATTGCTTTTTTTCCTACTTACTTTCAAGGACAGGGAGCTTGCTGACCCACTAGCAGCCAGCAGTGGCTCACTTACTGTGAGTCACTGGAGAACACCTGAGCAGAAGCCCCATCTTCCTTCCCTGGGCCCTGGGTTTCCAGAAGTCATGACTCAATCTCTTTCTGAGTATTTGTTGTCCTATGTTACATAACCCATTTCTCCTAATCAACTGTTACTCATCAACTGCTGCCCCGGGGCCTAGGAAAGAACCTCATACCAGCCAGGAACTCAATCTAGCCAACATGTGACTGACAGCAGTCACAACAACAATGACAACCATTGATAAAGCAGAGTGCATTGTCACCCATGATTCCTGACACCTATGACAAAGATGTGGTTTCTCAAGCTCTCTCTTAAGGGGGGTTTCCCTGATACAACACTTGGACTGAACGGAAACCTTTCTTAAAGTGAAGGCTTGAACAGTGGCAAATGGCTGGTAAAGTAAGTTGGAGCCAAGGAGCTGGTAGTCAAAGGGGTGGTGAATGTGCCAGCCCTAAGCTGTGCTCCTAGGAAGGCTGGAGTTCTGTGGGCACCTCTACAACCCCAAAGGCAAAAGTGACCGTTTACCAGGAAGGTCAGACAGGACAATTTACTGTCTTGAACCTGAATGGGATGGCTTTGGCTCAGTTCTGTTGAGCATCCTTCACTCAGCTCTGGACATTTTTGCAGACACACTATGCAGGCTTCCTCTGGAGAAACTACTTGTGCCTCCCCTCTGCCCTCCCCCCCCCAAAAGAAGCTCTGCAAGAGAGGAGTGCTCTTCACGTATGTCCACTGCTATGCTTCCAAAGCCTGGAGCAGGGTGTGGAAAACAGCAGGACCCCAGGAAATGTTTGTTGGATAAATAAATGCTTGCATCAATATTTCCTCAAGAAAGTTAAGAAGTACTACCCATAGGGACAGCCAATAAGTAATCACAGTCAGTTAGTGGGCAGAAGCGCAGGTGCATGTGTTGATTTTATGAGATGTGCAGAAGCCAGTTGGCTTCTGTCCCCATAAAACTGTTCATATGATGACAGTAACAATGGCAAAGGCAGTAACAACTTGCCCGCCTAAGACAAGTTGCTGTAACTTGGACAAAAGGTAACACAGCTCTTCATTCATTCAGTCCTTGCTCTACTCTTATATAAGGTTTCAATCCCTACATGTTTATGAGGAGGTTTTAAGGAGTTATCAGGTTTTATGAAGTAATCTGGTTCAGAGACACAAAAGGACATCTTTTGCTGAGGGTGGCAGATAGCAGAGATTGCAACTACTAAAGGAGAAAGACAGATGCATTAAAGGATTTTTAAAAAAAAATTTTAAATGGAGACTGGTAGGCCAGTGCCTCCCAGCTTCTCAAATCTCCCTGTGCACCCCCCTCATGCCGCCAGGACAGGTTCATCTAGGGAAAGAACAGTGACTTACAAACTCATGCTAAAACTCCTAGTGTCCAACTGACTAACTTCCCAAAGAATTGGCCACTCCCTGGAGCATGAAGGACATGGCCAGATGACAAGGTCATAGTTTATCTCAGTAGGTAGCTACTGTCTCAGCCTCTCAGGGCAGCCTAAGGGCTAGTGACTGACCACACATATTGTTACCACAACTGGAGATGAGTTGTGGCCCAAATGGGAAGTCGCTAAGACTCAGAGGCATGACCTTCATGTGGCCTGTAGGGCTGAAGCCAACCTCCCTGACGCATCATCTTCTCACCGACGTCCATTTCTCTTCTACTCAGGGCAGGAAATTAGGAATGGCTGGCTCAAAGATGAGACCATGGTTTTTGTCCTGGCAGGGTCCTAGCAGGGTCCCTTGGTGTCTTCTTTCCTACAATGAGTCTGTGTTCAAAGCTTTGAACTCAGGATCTCGCCGTCTTCCCAGCTGCGGGCGTTCTCTTGACAAGGTCAGAGAAGTAACTCATATCCATTTCCAATAGTAGGGTTCTCCCTTCTCAGCTCAGGGTTCTGACTTAGCAAGGTTAAGGACAAGCAACAACCACAACAAAACACCACAAGAAACACAAAGTACGTAGTCTGGGGAAGTGATTTCACTCAGTCAGCTGGAGCACCAGGTGCCTTGGCAGATGCCAGGCATACATCATGAACAGCGTCTAGGCCCCTTGCTGGGACAGGACATTAATGCAATGGGAGAGACTATTAGATGCTACAACGATCTCGTTTGCAGGTGTACTGAGTGTCAAGCAAGCTGACGAATAATCTGCTTAACCTGTGATAAAGAAACAAATATAGGCACTGAATCAAGTCAACAGAGAAGAAATATCATCTAACATGTGTGTACACAGGTGCACACACAGACATGCGTATGTGCAGGCACATATATGTGCACAAGTGTGAATCCAGGGCCTTGCACAGACTGAGGTTCATTTACACTGAACGGCATTCCCAGACCCATGGTATGCCTTTTCATAACTGTCTACCAGAATATGCACACGAATATTCAGAGGTGTATTATTCATAATAGTCCCAAATGTAAACCACCAGATGTCCAGTAGCTGCAACTTAGTAAATAAAATAGGGCATATTCATACAATGGAATATTATTCAACACCAAAAAGAATGAAGTATTTACATGTTTCGACATGGATGAACTCTGAAATTATGCTAAACGGAAGAAGCCAAAGTTGTGTCTGTTTCTAACATTGTTCATAATAGGCAAATCTTTAGAACAGAAAGTAAATTAGTGGTTGCCAATGACTATAGGAAAAGGGGGAAGTTGGAGAGTGGCTCTTCCCAGATATCAGGGCTTTGTTTTGGGTAGGGAGTGTGCTGTGACTAGACACGGTGAGGACTGCACAACCTTGGGCAGATACTTCAAGTCACTCACTGTGTACCTCACAACAGTGATTTTAGGTCATGCAGCATTTTATTCTCTTTGGATTACATCTCAAGTTGTAAGATCCCCTAATGGTCTTGCTTGTAGCATCATGCTTCCTCTTCATACAGTAACAATGTCCACCAGTGAGCAGCACCGTGCACTCACTCTCACGTACTCAGTGGTCAGCCGGACCCTTCCCTTCCCCCCACCTCCCCGCCCGTGTCGTCCTCCCCACACACAGTCAAGTCAACCCCAAACATGTAATGTCTAGTAGCTTTTTGTTTCTATTTCAATACAATTGCAGTCTAAGTGAGGCTTCTATTACAGCAACAATATAGCTCAGAGTCAGGGTCTTCAGTGTCACAGCATGCTAGTCTTTTTAAGACCTCTACAATGGCATACTTTGCTGAGCAGGTCACAGAGCACACTCCCCTTACCTGCCTTCCACTGCCTCTCTGGAAGCCTGTCATGTTCCCATCCCCATGGAGCTGGCTGCAGAGCACACGGGATTGTGTGTGATATTTTGCACATAGTTAAGCACACAAACTACGCACATATGCTTGCTGAGTAGAAAACCACTCCCGCCTCAGAAAGCAGAGTCATGATGTGCACAGCATCTCTGCAGGGTAGAACAGGGCGGGGCGGGCTCCAGCATCACACCTAAGGCGGGCCACCACACTTTCGCGGAGTGAACACTGGAGGGAAAACTTCCCACACTGGATAAACAGTTCATCTGATCCAGAAAAACCTGCCAAGTCTTAGCTGGAAAACAACAGTGCCCATGAGCCATGCACAGACCCAGCGCTGCAACACGCAGAGAGGCCAGCTACTGAAATGGACGTCCACCCTCTTTCCTGTAAAGCATTTTCACTAACCCCCAACACTGAAACTGAGCGAGCAGGAAGAAACAAAATGTTTGCTACTTATTCTGACATGTTCAAGGCAAAGGGGGCCTGTTTCCCTCCTGAAGCTGAGCGTGGGTAACTATCCCATGAATGCCTCAGCATAGGCTGCGGATTTGTATAAAATAAACCAAGGCACTGATTTCTAGATTTTTATCTAGAAAAACAAGTCAGGCGTGGACACTAAACTGTACCTTTTCTTTGGTGTACTTTTCAAATGATAATTCTGTCCACTGTCACCATTAAATCTTAATCCATTCCAGCTCCTTGCATGGGTCATTGAGTCTATATGTACTGCTGTTATTTTAAAATGTTTCCCTTTGGTAGGGAAAGAGGGGGAGAAAAGATGTTGAGAGCCAGATGGGCCTCTTCACAGTTCATTTATCAAACCTAATACGCTGGGCTCCACCCTCCTCTCTCTCACCATTGCGGCTAAACTTCCATATAATTTGGTAATCATTTTCATTATCAGACAGTGACCCCAAAGCAGCCGATCCTGGGATCCTCAGTGCTGGCAGCTGCTCTTTTTCTGCCTGCTCCTACAGTAGACCCTAAGAGCTTTGGGTTTTATTAGCTGCAGACTGACCTCTGGGCTGCGGAGGTCAAGAAGGGGTCAGATCAGAGGGCTTGCCCCGTTCTTTAAAAGCTATAACAAGCTGTCCGTCAGGCAGAGTGGACTGTATAAACAAAGGCAAAGCTTCAGAAATTCGGTACCTCTTCTGTTAACACTTGCCCGGCATTCACACGGTACTCCTGACGGGGACATAAATGGACAGCCTTAATAAGCCTATTTGGAGAGGGCTGTTTATAAGATTATCGAGTTTGGGGAAGGAAACCCAACTGCGCTCAGAAGTGCCTCTAGAATCACAGGCTTGTGTGACACTGTGACAAACTCAGTTAGCCCCAAGTCACTGCAGAATCGACACTTTCCTCAGGCAGCTAAATGACAGAGAACATATGCTTTTGGTTTCAGACATGTGGGGTCCTAGACAATGGATCCACTCCTGGTCTGAGAGGGGGACACATGTTTTGTGACTAAGTTACAAGTTTCACTGGAAATGTTCTCTGGCCATCAGGATGGCAGATGAACCTGCTGAAGAGAGGACATATGAAGGCCGGTGGCACTGAAGTGACTGCCAGTGGGAGCTGGGCTGACTAGATTCTTGAAGTTGTACAGCTCAATGTATATTATAAGCAAATTAGAGTCATCCGGGCGAAACTTTCTGAAGAGAAAAAAAATCTATTATCTAATCTAACTGGTCCCTTGATAGCTTTGATGAAGGTAAAAGGCTGAAATCTACTGCTTGGCCTCTGGTGAGTGCTAATTATTTTCTGTTAAAGCACAGTTTTGTTTTGTTTTCTTTTCTTTGTGTAATTCTTAAGCACACAATAAGCCCATCTTTAAAATCCAGGCAGCAAGGAAGAGAGGCACTTTCGGGGATGTTTTATAACTTTTACCACCACCCGCTGGACAGCCACGCAAGGCCCAGCCTGTGCCAGACGCCGGGCAGGGCTTTGATGAGAAGAGAGAGGGATATGGTGACCGTCTGTTTATCCGGCTCATATGGATGGGGCTTTGAGATAGGGCACTGAGATGGGAAACATCAAATGGGGGCGCAGAAGGGTGGGGGAGGAACACGGTTATTTAATACGCCGAGGACACTTTGCCTTTGGAGCTCTCAGGACATCGACCTCTTGAAATTTTCTTTCAGGTGTTTGGTTTTAAGAGGGCCTGCACAGTGTCAGCAGCTGAGCCCCTACTTCCCTCCGCCTCTGCCACAAAGGACTTGCGAATTTTTGTTTCAGATACTAGACTACATCAACTTCAACACTGGCTCCAGCTCCTGATTAAACTGTTAGCTGTAAAGGGCCAGAAATGCTGAAGCCAGACTCCATTTAAACAGGCCATCTTGACTACGCTGTCCAACGAGTTGATGTCATAGGAAATTACTGGTAACAAACTATATGCACCCAACAAAAGACAGCCGTTCCTGGTGAACGCGCCCCAGGGCGGTGAGGTCCTCAGAGGGAAGGGCATGGGAGAAAGAATATATTGGACACAGTCTTCTCTCCTTTCTGAATTAATAAGTAGCACCAGGGAGAAGAGAGAATGTGGCAAAGAGAGAGAAAGAAACCTCTCTGATGCCCCAGTGCTGGTAGTCCATTATTTAATAAAATATAATACAAATATAATAATGGTAACATAAAAAAGCCAAAATTTCATTACTGCAAGTTAAATGGTAAATCGTTCTTTAGTCGCTGCTGTTGAAAGCTCATTTACTATAACCACACTGTATGAGGGGGGCAACACTGACAATGTGATGCTCCCCTGAAACACAAGTCGGAATTAGACAGAGACCATGCAGCTGAGGACGCAGTTTCCGATACCTAGGGAGGAGCAATAGTTCACACTGCATTTCCTGGAAAATGCTGCTCCTGTCTTCATGCCTTTTCAAACACATCTATTTTATGCTTGTAATTACTGGTACGGCTATCAATTATTATAAATTCTGCAGTATGAAATTCTGCAGTATGAGAATATTATGGCTATAGATGAAGCCTATAGCACTCCCAGGCACAGAGAATTTTAAGCATCAAATAGGATGTTGGAATAAAGCACACTGTCACCTCTTGACTCCTCTCGCTCTTGTGCAGAGAAGGAGAAGAGCTCAGTAGTTTTAACAGCTACACACGCAGAAGAGACCCAACATTTGGAGGAGCCAGCTCCGACCTCGGAGACATCAACTCTCTTTCAGGAAGATGACACTGGACTTCCTCGGCAAACACATTCCGTCAGAACTGATGACTTGCACAGACCTTCCATAATGGCAGCTTTCTAACCACAGGTACCCCCACACACAAACAAAGCAGGTTGAAGCAAAAATGATCTCTACTCAGCCAATTCTGAAAAGGAGGCACACCAATAAGCATACTGTTTCCAAACACTCTGTCCCCGTGCAGGTAGTGAGAGTGCACTGCATGGCTTTCTCACTATCTGCCTAACAAAGCTAGACTTCAGACAGCTGATCAGAAAGGGCGCTTGGGCATCAGGTACTTAAGCTGCATTACAGTCAAGATGCAAACCGGCAGGCTAAATGTTACACTTGAGGAAGACTTGTCCACACATATGGACAACGTCGGTCATCATTATAGTCGATGAGGTTACCACAGGCAGGAAAGCTAACTTCAGCTCAGAATGTCATCACCTTGTTCATTTCCTATGACCCCACAAATGAGAGGGACAAGCTGAGCCAGGTCAGGGACAGCAAACCCCACCTCCCGGCAGTACGAACCTGGCATGCCATTCTTTCCTCAGATTCTGGCGCACGGTGATTGGGGCCAGGATGGCAGTGATAATTTCACTCCTTTGTTCCACAGGGAGCCCCTCTCTTTTAACTTCACGAAGCACAGCATTTGTCTAGAAGAAACGATCCCCAAAAGAGAAAGAAAAAGTGAAAAATTAATAATAAAAAAAAAGCCCATAAGCAAATAAGGACAGTAAATCAATGGCTTTTTTATTACAGTTCCCTTGCTAACAAATCAATACGGTAAATGATGGTCAAAAATGGCCAGCATATATTCTGGGTTTAATCAATGTACATGGCACACAGGGCAAACTCCAAAGCACCATCGCCTAGAGAAACGTGTCCAGACGCTGTGCGTTTTCACTCCCATTTTCTCAGCACACCAATGATTTTCCCCCCCCGGGGAATTGCCTACCATGAGCTATTATTAGGAATGATTTTCATGGATTGGCCACTGTGAGTTGTTTGTTTTGTCTTTAAACAAAACAAAACAAAACAGGCTCTGACTTTCCCTGTTTCCCGCCACCCAGTGGAGGCTTTCTGCACAGCCCCTCTGGTTTGAATCATTACTTTCAATTTCCACCCATGTCAGAGGTTGGGGGTTGCTACCACTCATCATCCTTGCTGGTTGCGAACCAAGAACTAGCAAAGAAAGAAATGAGGGCGTGAAAAAAAATCAGAGAGAACAGTGTATCTCAATAAACATTTTTAAGATGTGTGAATACTAAAATTGTTTAATTATGTGTGCATACGTGTGCGCAGGAGTGAGTGCAGGAGGGCGCTGGGTCCCTTGGGACAGTAGCTACAGGTCATGAACTGTCTGACATGGATGCTGAGAAGCAACTCAGTATGTTTACAAGGGCAGAATGTGCTCTAACTGCTGACCCAACTCTCCAGCCCCACGTCTACTTATTTTTTTTTTTAACCTGTTTACTTCTTCTGGGGTGTCCATATCTGTGAGCATGCATAGGTGCCACCACCTGCATGGGTGCCACACCCTGCATGGGTGCCACCACCTGCATGTGGGAACCAAAGGATAGCTTGTGAGGGTTGGTTCTCTGCTATCATGTGGGTCCCAGAGCCAGACTGAGGCTGTCGGGCTGAGCAACAAGCATCTTTACCTGTTAAGTTGTATTACCAGCTCTGTGAATGGTATCTTACATTCAAGTCAGGGTGAAATCTGCACGGCTTCCTCTGACATTCTTTTGTAAACACCAGTTTACCCAAATATAAGTGTATATCAAATAGAACACAATTCTAGAAACATAATGAAAATTAATCTGGTTTTCCATTGAGCTCATAAAAATAGGCTTTTTATTTTTATTTTAAATGAACTGACCAAAGTGGAGGTTAGCGGAACGGAAGAGTCCTCCTGTTTCCTAGCTGCTCAGTTCATGCCTTCTGTGCCTGGTGCTGAGGCAACCGCTGAGTTATAGCGCTCTCCGGAACTTGAGACCCATCTCTTGACTCCACCTGATCTTTCTACACCGTGTACTTATTAACAGCCCCCTCCGCACAGTCGTCGTCGTTGCTGTGGCCAACACCCACCCTTTGGCTCCTTTGTCCAGCAACTGTACCCAGACTCCCTGTAGGGAAAGTCCTTTTTCTCACCGCTCCTGGCCAAAGACTGCCGTATCCCTCTAAGGGCCTGACTCTTTGATCTGGTCTGTCGCATTCTTGAGCAATTGATGAGGAAAGGAGAGTATCTTTAGAGGCAACCCATTGAGTACCTTAGCTCTAGGACTCCCTGTCTTTGGCTGGCCTGTTTTTTTCTGAGCATCCTGGAAGGTCTTTCTCTGCTCCTCAAGCATCTGAGTTGCCACTATATTTTAAATAAAGCCTTTTTTTTTTTTAACTCACCAAAATCTATTTCTGACTCTTAGAATGGAATACATCATCTGGCCAGCACAAAGCTAAGGCAGGAGACAGTATTTCCACAGGGAAGGGTCCCAGCTGGAATGCGAACCATGACTCGTGCCCTCTAGGATCTAGACATGCACAATTCTAGGAGATAATGCCAGGGCACAGTCAGCTTCCACAGAAGTATGTCTCAGCCCTCCAACCCAGAGAGGAAGCTTTCTCTTTGTCGACAGTCCCAGATGCAGGAACCTCAGATGCAGGAACTACATACCCCACTTGGGGCAGACAGAGGATGTGAGAGAGTAAAGCAGAGAGCACGTGCTCTGTCACATGGCCACAACTGGGCTCTGTGAACTCAGCCTTTTAGAGATGCTGGCTCAAGAGGACCAAATCAGGAATTCAAACAAACAAACAAACAAACAAACCCATTGGCAGGGGAGTATTAAATGTGAACACTCCTGGTTTTGTTCATGCTGGAAGCCCATTAGCATGTTTTTTAATATAAAAAATAAATACTGTGGTGCTAGACAGAACTTAAGCAGCCTCTA
This sequence comes from Acomys percivali, assembly GCA_907169655.1. Taxonomy (NCBI): domain Eukaryota; kingdom Metazoa; phylum Chordata; class Mammalia; order Rodentia; family Muridae; genus Acomys; species Acomys percivali. The sequence continues at coordinate 33,970,707 of OU015753.1, forward strand.
GCCTGTGGCTTTTCATCTAGAAGATGCCAAATTTCAGACTGTCCGACTTACAACAGCTCTGTCCCTCATCTGAAACATGCAACATCGCACTGTTGAAGCTGAGAGTCACACAGTGCACTCCCATGCCTGTGTGTACACATTACTTTACCTACACAAAGGATGACGGACACATCCAGTAGGCTCCAGTGTGATGAAAATGCTCTGTAAAGTGTCTTTGGTGTGCCCTGGCCTCTACTACCATTTCCATTGTCTCCAGTGGCTCTTTTTCCATACACAGTGAGGAGCCTCTCTGAGGGGAGGAGTGTACAAGGAAGTTCCACGTAGGAAGCAGAGGCTATTGTCTCGCTTACCACTGTGTGCCTACTAACAGCCTAACCTCTTAATAGCTGTCAAAATCAGTGAAAGAGAAACATGAAGAATAAGCACTGCAAACAAAAGGAACAGTAGATGACTCTTAAGAAATTACTATTCCATACATGATAAGCTCATAAAACTGGTAAACTTTCACGAGGGGCTCTTCACTGTCAAGAATTAATGCTCTTCTAAAATAATCAGACTTCTATGTTTCAGTTTCCTGGGCTTCAGACTCTATCTCTCAGGCTCTTACAAGCTATACAACATCTAACATTTGTCTTTAAACTGACCCATATTTTTTAAAATTAAGAATACATACACTTTAAAGAAAAATGGACAAACCAGTGGTGCTCTTCAAAGATGAGATGATAACCGTAAAGTGAAGGCACACTGTCTGCCTTCCTCCAAGTGGGCTCGTCACTTGGCCAGGCTCTCTAAGTAGGTCATGGCTCAATGGGGCTCCCGAATGGATGTGCATCCCTTCTGCATTCCAACGAGGGCCTCTGACAGCATCACATAGAGGCCAAGGCAAGCTCTCCTCACAGTACTCCAGGTGTGGACTTGTCAGGGCCAGCTAACGGGGTTCTGGGAATTCCTATGGGCTTCATGGCACACTCAAGAGGGAAGGCCTGATAGCAGTGCTATAACTACATAGCCTTTCCTAAGTGGAGAGAGAAGCCACTGAACAAAAAAGGAAACTTCAGAATGTCAAAAGAATTCCCTTTACATGACAATTCACTGATATTTCTCTTTATACTAATGGGGCTCCTCAAGTTTGACTTACCCTGGGGATAAGAGGAAGTATTTTCTCATTAGTACCAACATAGAACACTCATGTACATTCCAAAAACAAACAAGCAAGCAAGCAAACAAACAAACAAATAAAAACCAGTCACCTACTACCCAAAACACATTATCTTTCCCCTCACCCAAAAGATGGAAAGCAAGCCACGGGGTTAGGAGCACACCTAGAGAGTTATGTTCCTTTTCGATAAAGTCCAAGAGGACTGTGGCCAGATAAGAATGAACCAAGCAAGCATGTTTTTAAGAGGACTAGGCATTCCACCTGAGCCATCTCCTAGTGGCAAGGCCCCCTCCTATCTGTATATAGACACATGGACAGGACCTTCCTCTGAGCTCATGTCAAGACTGGCTGTCCAGTATACCTGCCATTCTGATCATCAGTGTTCACTTTCATCTTAAACTCAGTTCATCTAGCACATCCAAAGTTGTCAGAAAGTGTTAACTATTTAAAAGGAAAGACATTAAAGCTATCTGGAAATTGTGGCCAGAACACTCTGTGCACCAGGAACACAAACACATCCCTGTGAACACCCCAAGAGGTAAAAAAGGCTTTCCTTCCAGCGTAGCTCTTGCTTTTGCAACCGGCTGGCTTGTCCTGCCCTCCATCCATGAGGTAGGAGGGGCCTCTCTCTCTCCTAGGCTCCCGCTGCTCAGCCCTTGGCGGGCCTCTCCTTGTCTCCAGGTGAATCTTCTTCCTGAGACCATCAACTATTGCCGCCCCGAGCCCATAACCTTCATTCTCTGGTCTCCTTTGCCCCCCTCTCTCTGTAGAAAGCGCTTTAAGGGGCTCCTGTAGACTCATGGCATCTACACGCCTATCCTCTGCTCTCAGTTCTGCCTCATGCAGCCAACAACTAGCTATCTCTTCTCAAACAGTGTCACAGCCTCCATCTGCCCACATCGGAAGCACCTTTGCTCCCCCATCTCTCTTCTTTTCCCTAATCCTACCCTAGAATGAGTGGCACAAACTCCGCCCCTGGAATCATCCAGCAGCCCTTCCCTGCCCCTTGCACACACTCTCTTCACCTCAGCACTAAATGCCAACTTCTCTCTCTCTGTCTCCTCCAGTTCAGACCTCTCACCTGTACCACATAATGGACTCCAAACTGCCATCTATCTTATGCATCTATGAATTTCCTTACTTCAAGAGAGAACATGTTGGGGGCTTGGGATGCAGTTCAGTGACAGAACACTTGCCTAGCATGCACAGGCTCCTGAAGAGGGGTGGGGAAGAGGTGAGGAAGGGCAGGAGGGAGGAAAAGAGGAAGGGAAGGAATGGGGTCATTTTTCCAAGTGCAAGTCTGAACCAGCTACTGTCCTTCAAATATCTCAGCACTGTGCACACAGAGGTCTGTGGACTGCATGTATGAAGTCCTGGTGCTTCCAAGAAGCAGAGTAACCTCAGAGATGAGGCTCTTTGGCCTCCAAACCCCAACATCACCAGGGCATTCCTTCTTAAGTATGCTTTAGTTTTAAATTTTAGAAGTTTTGTTTCGTTTTAAGCTCAAATACCTAAGCCAAAACCAAAGCCAAAATAAAACAAAAGAATCCCTGCTATCCTGAGTCCGCTGGCTTTGCCAGTTTTATCGCTGGGCATCTTCTGTTCCACACAAACTGCTAGGAAGTCCCTGAAAGCACCTGGTTGCTCTACAGGATGCACGCCCTTGATCCCTACTGACTCTTCCAAACACATCTCAGACCACACCTCCTTATGAAGTCCTGCATGAGCCACAGACTGGTGCCAAACTCAGCTGGTCTGACTACCTTTGAGCAGGACCTAAACTGCACCTCAGTGCACTGTGTGTGTTCAGTCAGCTCCACGTTTCCTGCTCCACAGTGCCAGCTCTTTCAGGACAGACAGGCTCCATGTTCACTTCCAAGGCTCCTGGGAGGGCAGCATGCTGTGGCAATAGAGTCCTGGTGGACATCTCTGACTTTACGATGTCCAATGACAAGCCGTAGAGCACCTGGTGCATAAGGCAAGTGGTCACCTAGGCAGGGATTTGCCAAAGGAGTATTTGATTCAAAGTGCTCCCGAAGACATGTCTAAGAAAAAGCTTGTAAAACCTACTCTAAAGCAACATTATTAAGGGGGATAAAAAGCATATATAGCAAAGGCAATTCGCATTTGGATGGACTGCCCACAATAGACCCATCATATTTAATCTATGTACACACTCAGCTATAAGCCATTTCAACAGAGAAACTAACTCGGAGTCTGGAGACACTCAGGACACTAAGGACCCTAAGATTCCAGAAAGCCTTTAGTTTCTTCTCCCTTAAATCTACATGCACAAAACCAATGCAAAAAACAAACGAACAAATACAAACACAAAAACAAAATATAGCAGGGAGGGAGAAAAGGAGGGAGGGGCAGGGAGAGAGGGAGCGAAACCAAGAATCTAAGGAATCTTGAAATTTAGGCTTATATTCTTTGAAAATAAGTTTTTTAGTTCTTAATTTATTACATTAAAACAGAACTCACTTAATTTTTGTTAAACACAATTATATTCAGTAACTTTGTTCATGCTTAATTGTGAGTGTGCCTATGAGCACATGGGCCAGAGGGCAGACTTTGGTACACACAGGCTTTCAGAGAGGGAAGTTTAGATTAACAGGATGGATGTGTGTACTCACTGCTAACAACACAGTTCACCATGAAGTCCTCTGCTCCTCTCTGACTTGGAGTGACAGTTCTGAGCAGGCTACAGTTCCAGAACTCACACTGAAGCTACTACTATAAAAGCAGAAAACTTTTGCTTAAGGACGTACAGCATACAGGGAAACAGAATGGCACTCTACAAATATGGCTGGCAACGCCTCTGCTTAGTTTATTTACATGGGGGCATTCTTGTGATTTTAAAGTACCAACAGCAGGATCTCAGAGCCACAAGATTTTCCTACTTCCTGAGTTCCCATCCTTACTACCTCCTGTGGAGATCAGCCCCCTAACAGTACCCACAGAGTGGTCCCCTGTTAGGATTGTTGTCCTGTCGTCATCGCCCCCACCGCTGTCCTCACAAATTACAAAGCCCTGCTCTAAGCGATGCTGTGGGCTAAGGTTCAACTTGTGAAGAAACTTGGTTTCAGATGTTATCAGCCAAGAAAGCTCTTTCCCCGTCAGCACTGTCAAAAACCCAACAGGCCTCCCCTCTTCAAAAGTCCAGGGGTCCTTTTTTTTTCCCTTCCTCTTTTCTTCCATCCCCTCCCCCTATAAGAAGAAAGGTTCTGAACCCACGGAGATAGCCTTGGTCCCATCAAAGAGAGGTCGATCCCAGGTCTTCCCTCATTTACTGATTGTCAGCTCGAGATGGCTCTTTTGTGTGGCCTCCAAAGCTCAGCGCTGAGTGATGCCGTCACATTTTCTAAACTGGACGGGCACCACCAAAGATTTCCACTGTGCTTGGATCCACAGCCCAGCAGAACAAATAAACATCCCTCTCAGGCCCCATTGCCTTCTTTATCTCCCTCTCTGGGATCAGGAGATTTTGGGGGTGCCAATGTTTACACAATGTTAAAACTTTCTTTCCCCTGTTTCCTGAATTTGAGAAAACACATCCTGGATGACCTCGGCTAAGAGATAACACCAAGTCACCACTGGGTGCCACCTCTACTGGACTACAGGAGATGGGTTGTCTTAGGTCCCCTCCCCTCTCCTCCAGAGTCTATTTACAAGGCAAGAGAAAGAGAGATAAGCTGGCTGTCTTGAGGATGGGGTGGGGGTGGGTGGGTGGGGGGTCTCATAGGCAGAAAGAAGTCTTCAAGAGGCCACAAACAATGCAGCTTTTCATTCCCACGCAAAGGCACACTGGATTCAATTTGCTCAAAGACCGGCTTCATTTGAATGGAGAACTCACCAAATGAGTCCCCCACAATTTCTCTTAGGCATCTGTAGGCCAGAGAGGTAGGGAGCGGAGGAGGCTAGTGGGAAGTGTCTGAGGAGAAAGAATTGGGGGGAAATGACTCTTTAATGCGTTCCCTCATTTCCAAAGGGGTGTCAGTGAGAGCAAGTATTCCTATGGCTGCTGTAACTACCCAGTGAGACAGCCTATACAAAGTGACCAGCACAATACGGCACATTGACCAGGTGCTTGACCAACGGTAGGAAACGTCATATATAGAAAAGATTCAGGAAAAATGACACAGAGGAGTGGACATGGATACCAATATCTTACAAAAATCTTAAATTCTTTTGATTGGAACTGGTGGCTTCTTTTCTTCCACAGTGCACACAGTGTCCGTCATTTCGCGTGCCCCTAGTATAGAAGTCACTGCATCTCATCTGCTCCTTGCTGGCACAGTCCAGCATCTCAGGGCAGGCTTGGGCTCCACCGCTGGTAAGCTCAAGCCTTGTGGGGGTGGCCTTTGTGTGTGTTTCACCTGGAACACCAGGGTAGTGTTTGCAAGCTGGGCTTCAGAACTCCTGCGGCAACCAAGGCGGTTCAGGTGGTGGTGAAAGAGAGCCTGGGCTTTTGTTTACTTCGAGGAAGGAAGGAAGGAAGGGAGGGAAGGAGAGAGGGAGGGAGGGAGGGAGGGAGGGGGGGGGGGGGGGGGAGGGAAGAAATGAGAGAGGGAGGAGAAGAGGAAGAAGAAAAATATGGAGGAAGGCAAGAGGAGAGGGGAGAGAGGGGGTAAGTGAAGAGGACAGAAGGGAAGAGAAAGGGAGGGGCAAGATGAAGACGAAGGAGAAATGTGTTGTTTATAGAAGCCAGCTGCTGGGGCCTTGGCGCCAGCAACCCCCATCCTTCTATTTCACACTGCCCCCACCCCTGCCCCCACTGGCACAGGTACAATTCAGTGTTGACTTCAGGGCTTCAGAGGGCCCTTGGCCGATTTGGTCCATGATTAATTGGCAAAGACATGGCTGGCCATATGGAACAGAGAAAGCATCAAGTAATTCATACTTCTGTGTGTGATCGCTTGGCCCCGTATTTTAATGCACAGGAAAGAGCTAGTCCAGCACAGCCCTGGTGTCTTGCCCCCGACAGCCCATTAAGAAACCTCAGAGCACCTAGTCGAAGTTCCACTGCTGGCTTTTCAATAGCAGCCTAATAGAACAGAGGCCAGGCTTTCCAGCTAGTCTTAAATCTTTCACATACAGTACATTAGCCACTGCCACCGAAACAACGGCTTCTTATGAGGAAATGGGATTTGATTCCTAGGCTCTGCATACTTACTGCTTTTTTTTTTCTTTCTTCCTTTATGGAGTTTACAAAATCATTGTACACACACACACACACACACACACACACACACACACACACACACACACCGCCTCTTGCCCTTTCCTGTTTTCTAAGCAAACTAAAAGATTTGCCTGTGTCAGGAGTCTACCCTGCTTCACTGTTAGTACCCGCCGCCTAATAAAGTTGATTCATAGCGAGGTGAAAGACACAGCTTAATTATTCTCCCCAAGACAGCCCAGAGCCACTGCAGGGATGACACTGAAAACAAGAGCGAACTGCCGCTCCCCAGGAGGAGAGCACCTCGCACACACTTTCACGACACTTCCTTCTTACTCGTCATCCTGAGATGAGACCACTCAACATGGGAACCAGTATCAGCTCATCTCCCTGTTCTGCTGCTATGTGCTGACATGATGCACCATGCCAGGGAAGAAGGTGCCGCCCTGGGAGCAAGCCTACCCCAGCGTCACCTGCTACACTCTACAGCCTGTGTACACATTCCCACCGCGATTTCCTTCCAGGGATTTTTCAAAGGAGAGTGTTAAAATGATGATGTGCTCAGTAGTCGCTTCTGTCAGTTCTGACGCATGTTGGTAGTGATGACTTTGTTGACACTTTCTGCTAGAAAATATTTACATGGCATCTTTTGTCCAATGTGCTTTTTTAAGGTGCTATAATTACCTCATACTGGAAGGTACCATAGGATTTGACTGCCTATTCATTAGCAGGACTGTAATTGCCTCCACTGCCAAAATGAGCTCCCAACCTGTTTATAGCTTTAAGCCAAAGGAGACTACTGCCTCTCTGTGGCTTCTCTTTGCTGGAATACACTGGCGCTTTCCAGAACAAGCAACTTAACCAGCAAACAAGATCAGGAAGCAGCAAGAGCAAGCATAAGAGAAAAGAGCCATCAGCATGAAAACAGACCAGAGAATACAGCCATAGGAATACCAAGGTGTTTTCACAGAGACAAGCATTCTCACTACTATAAAGCCATTTTATATTTCGCTGAATTTTAGTATGCTCTATAAAGTATAATGATAATTTAATTCTCTCTTGGTCAACTTTCACTTGCCCTCTGAGGGGGTAAAAAATGACCAAGAGACATTTAGTGGCCTAATAAGCGGCATGCTAATTCGTAAATCTCTAGTGCACTGGAACTGTAACAGTATCCCTAATATATTACAAATAAAAGTGTTATGTCAAACCCGTGGAAATAAACCCACTCGAGCTACAGAAGTTTCAATACAGAAAGTGATGGGTTAATCTTCGGCACACAACACCATGCGGATCTAGAAGTAGGCACGGGCATCATGAATGCTGGAATGGCAGTTGACTTCTCTCCAGTTACTGTGGAGGTGCCTGGCCTTGTCATTTGTCCTTTTACCGAAAGCTTTTCACTCTATAAATAAAAGCAAGAAGTCCCTCAACCCCAGCACGACACACACACTGCCCCTGATTTCTAGCCACCACTTTTAAGACTCTTGCTACACCAATCTCCTCACAGCCTAACTACTAACAGAAGGTGAAGCAGTGTTTAACTACACCAAGCACTAAGAAGCTGGACCACATCCGGCCTGAGCAGTGCCCCAGTCCCCGGGCAAGTGAAAGTTATCCAAGCTCTCCATCAGGTCTGCTCCCGCCTTCGCCGCAACATCAGTAGCACAAAGACTGAAGTGGTCTGTCATGCACACTGGATTATATGAAGTGTAAAACATTGGGGGAGAGGAGAGGAGGAGGCTTTTGAAAGGGACCAGGGGAAAAAGAAATCACACTTGCAAGAGGATCCAGCTGACAGCTCGGTCCCTAACAAGTGAGACAAGTGAATATGTTTAGATGCTCTGTGAATGCAGGCAGAGCGCAGGCCCTTTGTCTGCAGCCCTACAGTGTGTCTTTAACCCAACTGCTGCCTGCATCACTGAACATATGTTTTCTACACAAGAGCTGAAGCAGAAAAGGCTCTTTGTTATAATTCACTCTTTGTATCTACCCGCCCTTCCCCCTTCCACTCACCCATTCTCTCACTGACACCCAAGCTAAAGAGCCCCAGTGGAAATTTTAACCGCTTGGGACAAGGAAGCCACAGGCTGTCCTGCTACCCTCAGGCTTGGAGAAGTGGCCCCATGGTGACACTAAGGGCAAGAGCCACAGTTACCGGATGCATACTCCTACTTGGCCAAGGGGCATGTCCCCCATGTTATCTCATTTAAAGTAGTGATCACCATGTGAGAGGCGTCTCTGTTAAATGTGGAAACGAAGTCCAGAGACAATAGTAAGTCACTCCACAAGGCTATGGAAGAGTTCAGTTTTAGGGACTTGCAGTTCGACCTGCTTATGGGACATTCAGCAGACAGATTTTTAGAAAATCACACTTGTACCCCCAACACACATACATACACACACACACACACACATACATACATATACACATACATACACACACATATACATACACACACAATGACTCTGTACTTGAAATGTCACTGCCTCTGAGAATGCATCTGGTGGTACAGCATCCAAATGTAAGCAAAGCTGGCTAGTGGGTCACTCAACTCAGGCCTGCAGAGGAAGTAATGCTAGATGGTAATGCTTCACATATCCCTGTAATGGGACTTCAGAATGGCGAAGAAGAACAAGAGCTCCAGGGGCAACTGCCAAGCTGGCCATAAGCAAGTTACTTCTCTCTGGCTTCAGTTCATCCACCTGAAAAGGAGAGCAGTTATTGCCCCTTACCCCTTACCCTTACCCCTTACCCTTCCAACAGGATTCATGTTAAAGGCATCAGACCCCTAGAACAGCAATGCTGCTATGTGATACATGTTACTGTGTGTTAGATGGTGCTCTGAGGCACAACTGTTGAGATTTAGAGACACTAAGCATACTAGCCAATGCAGGCATTAGAGTAGGCATCTTTTCTGTGTTAATGAACTTCCTTGATGTTATGGCCAAATGCCTGACTAAAAGCAACTTAAGGAAATAACATTTATCTTGGCTTATGGCCTCAGGAGACACAGTCCTTTAGAGTGGGGAAGCCATGGCTGCAGAGGGATGACGTGGTTGGCCGTGTTGCATCCAGCTAGCTTCTTCCTTTGCTCCTTTTTATTTGGGGTGGGACTACAGCTCATGGGATGACAGTGTGCTCACACTCACACTCACACTCTCAGACTCCTCAAATAACCTCCTCTGGAAACATCCCTTGCAGGTCACCTAGAGGTGTGTCTCCCAGGCGATTCCAAATGCAGTCAAGTTGGCAGTGCCGGTGAAACTACAGGGTATACTGCTCCCCTGTGCCTTTTGTTCAGTATTCACAGCACATGTGTCTTAGGTAGTCCAGTATCTCCTGGTGTGAGCGCTATATAAGTAGTGATGACGATGATGATGATGATACAAGAGGCATGTCACCCAGCACCTTCAACATACCAGGTACTGCTCATGAGCTCCGCATATCTGAATCCTAGTCTATGAGAGGAAAGTACTTACGGTGCTTTCATTTAAAGATAAAAAACCGGAGACTCAGAAAGGTTTAGTAATTTGTCAGATTTCATTCTATCAGTAAGCAACATAGCCACATCTAACTCAAGGGGCCAGGTGCCAACGCAGGTCTACTTGTACACTGCAAGATGCTTTCAGAGACATTATCTCAATTATGCCAATTGAGTAAAGCAGGCATCGATGAGGAAACTGAAGCTTAGCTAAGTTAAATAATCCATCAAATAGTGAAATTTAGTAAGTGGAGTAATCTGGTGATATAACTCCAGGCATAGCACACTTTATACTAGGCACATAGAGCAAAGGCAACTTCCTGTGGGGAACGATAGTTGAGTCCCTACTACACGGCCATTGTGAAAAGGTCAGAATACTTAGGCACAAGGAGCTTCCAACTTAGTAGAGAAATAGCGGAGGACAAGTGAGGAGTCACATAAGGTGCTTAACTGAACTGTAGGATAGATTTGAGTTACAAAGTATGGCTCGGCTCTTCATTGACTATCGTAACATGAGCATTTAATGTGAACCAGCTATGTACTATCCTTCCCACTTTATCTACAGCAATAAAAACTGAGACCCACACCTCTAAGAACAAAGCTGTGACACAAACACACCACCGTAAAAATCCAGCCTCAATTATCTTATTTTCTTAGGAGTCCCACAGGGAAGACTCTGGGCCACTATAAGGAAGTGGCTATTGACAATGTGACTTACAACTCCAGACAATCTAGGGAGAATGGTGTGAGCAGTTGCCATATTTGTCCTTAGAAAAGATCTGCTCAACCAAACCCAGCCCCCACCTATAGGCAGCAGTCTATGGAAGCCTGGAGGTGCTTCATGTAGACTTGCTGAAGTGAGGGTGCAGAGACACACAGGCACACATACTGGCATACAGCTTTGTGATATAGCCACATACCCACTTAATTGTATGATAATTGTGTGATAAAATTCTCTGGTAGGGAGTCAGTACCTGCTAATCGGCAATTTATGTAGATTTTATTAAAGTGTTACTAGTAGGAATAAAAAGAGAAACACGCACACAGTAGCTATGGAAGTCATATAAGAAGGAGGTTGATATAAGTAACTGTTAGTTATTGTTAGTTATTGAACATTTACCAACTGCCATGTCCTGTCCTGATGTAAATGCCTAGGACACTTTGGTGAAGTAATTCAGAAAGTGGTTTTGTTTTAACCACCATAGTTATAATTTATAGATAAGAAACCAAGACACAGGACATGGTTTAGTGAGTAAAGGCATATGAGGCACAGGTTTGAGGATCTGAACTGATAGCTCCATCCCTAGACCCCAGATAAAAGCAGAAGGAAGGAACATATTCCACAAAGTTGTCTTCAGACATCCATATGCTCATACTGCTCAGACATGTACCAATATACACCATGCACAGATGCTTGCACAGTAATAATGAATGGTAATAAAACAAAAGTGTTGCGTAACTCACCTCAAATCACACAGCTGGGAAGGCCTGAAGCATGACATGGCATCCCATTTACTCCTCCCTGTGTAGGTCACCATGAAAGTAGTGGCACCCAGGTTCTGAGTGCTGGCACTGCCCAGGAGCCAGTGGAGGTAGTGAGCAAGAACGTAGTGAAGGATGCTAGGGCCAGTCTTGGGGACAGCCTGTCTAGTGGGCACAATGGCCCTCTCTCTGGCTGTTGAGAGCCTTGCTGGGGCACAAGCACAGAGCTCCTGACTGAATAACTGGCTAGCTCCCCTTCCTTTTGCTGTGAGAAAACACCCTGGCAAAAGCAACTTAGGGGAGACAGGGCTGTGCGGCTCACGGTTCCAAACTGCAGGCAGGCAGGGTGGGAACCTGAAGTAGCTGCTCACACCCAGTTGAGAACAGAAATGACTGAGTTCACTTTTGTCACACAATCAGGGCCCTGTCCTTCAAATGGTGCTGTCCCCACTCAGGGTGAGTCTTCCTATCTCAGCTAATACAGTTGAGAAAACTCTGTCATAGGCATGTCCACATGCCAACCAGATCAAGGCAATCCCTCACTGAGAGGCTCTCCTCAGGAGACTGCACCTTGTGCTAAGCTGGCATTAAGAGTAACCACCACAAACACCATTTCTTACCAGAAAGGTGTAAGAGCTCAGGTCTACAAACAACTACTCTAGACTGCTACTTCAAAGGCTGACACATCTTTAATCCCAGCACTCTGGAGGCAGAGGCAGGCGGATCGCTGTGAGTTTGAGGCCAGCCTGGTCCAGGACAGCCAAGACTACACAGAGAAATCCTGTCTCAAAAAACCAAAGAAAAAGAAGAAGGAGGAGGTAGGAGAGGAATAGGAGGAGAGGGGGAGGAGAGGGGATGGAAGAGGAGAAAGAAAAAAGAAAGGCTGAAACTGATAAACACAATTAGGGCCTTTTTGTCTTTTCTCACATCTTTAAATGTACATGAAAGACATACAAGTATCAAAACAAACACTAACTTCCGAATGTTGTTGATACCTCAAAGACTATAACATCCTCAAATTTGGGGGTGGGTATGATAGTGTAGTACTAAGGAGGCAGGTGTGGGAGGATCTTGACTTTAATGCAATCTTGGGCTATGTATTGGAATCCTATCTCAAGGTCCACCTCCGAAGGAAGGCTGGGGATGTAGCTCAGTAGAAAGGTTCATCTGCCATGTGCAAAGGCCAGGATTCCATCCAAGCCTGAGTGCGAGTACACTCATAAGTGTACACACACACACATACACACACACACACACACAGTCCTCCTACTAGGCATCTACATTCTATCTATAAAGTTTAGCATCATCAACCATCAACTGGCGCACTTGCTAGACCAAATGTGCAGTCGACGCGTCAGACATGCAGCTTCCTTCTGGCAGGAAAACAGCGTTCGGTGTTCTCACAGCACGTGGTGTGGAACATCTGGCACTTACTATCATTTGTGTCAGAAGTTTTGGGGGAACAAGATTTTCAGCTCTAAATGTTTCATAAGTTTATAAAAGAAAACAATCATTACACTACATTCATTTTCTTCAACCATCGCAACTGTGACCCAGAATCAAAGAAACCATTATAGATGGCTCAATGGGAAGACGGAAGGGCTTGGCATATGAACAGATACCGTGTGCCTTCACCACAGCAGCAAGAGAAGCTTGTCTGGGAGCCTGCCTTTGCCCCTTGGCTCATCTGTTAATGCCACCTACTCAGGGTATCCTGAGGTCCAGAGTCAATTTTTGGAAAAGAGAAAAAAGAAAAAAAAAAAAAAAAAAAAAGAAAGAAAAAGAAAAAGAAACCCTCTTAATTATTCCAACCCTGATTGTTAATCCCCTTTAAAAGCTACAGATTCTGGTAAAACACCTTGATATAAACAGACAAGGAAGGCATAGAGTTTAACCCCGGGCTTCAGGGAGCGCCTATGGTTTGCACAGACTTGCTTTGATGGCCCCCAAAGACAACAAAAGCCACATCTCTGCCTATACTTATACAGTGGAAGGAAGCGTACTTTCCCACTGCACTCTAACTTGCCACACTGAGAAGAGCTTCATGTCTTGATAGGCGGGTATTACTGGCTCATCTTTGGGCGATAACTGCCTCTCCTGTCTTGTTTAGTGGCGATACACTGCACACCCGAAGATGAGGTCAGTTTGCAGAAGCATCGATGGGCGCAGCCCTTTCCTGCTAAACTTGTCTCTGTGGGACTGAGCAGGAGTGGTTTAAGTTTGGGGTCTGGACAATGGGTATTCTGAAAGGATTAGAAAAATGGGCAACAACTGAACCCCCTCCTCCCTCCTGTGTTCGAGTCCACCACCTGCTGCGGTATTTTTGTTTCAGTAACAAAGAGGCCTTCATGTTTGAGGCTCATATTTAATGTTTGCTGAACTGGCCCCTAGAGTCTTGGTTAACTCTTAAGGAGCAGAAAAAGAAATATTTCTTGCCTTACAAACAAACAAATTCACCAAACTCCTTTCCTGGTTGACCTCCACGAATCAATACGTGGGTCTCATGGGCACAGGTGCATCTGCCCAGAGACCAGAGGATACTCTATTTATATTTAATAAAGTATTATCAGTCAATAAGAGCTGCATGACATTTGCGATTTCATGGTCCACTACAGTAACAGGTGCTGTGGTAAACAGGAGTGTAAAGTGCTGAAGAGAAAAGGGATCACTTCAGAGACATTAAGCAGCTTTAAACACTGACAGCAGAAAGGGAAAATTTTTAAGCAATTTGGTTGGGTCAGTAAAAAGTAACAGAGGTCAAAGGAACAAAATGGTACCCAAAAATTCTGCCCATTGATAAATGATCCTACTGCTTTGTGCTTGGATGCACAAGGCAAAGGCTAAACAAGTGCTGTGTGGAAACAGAAATATGCCCCCTTTGTGACTCTTTTACAATAAGTTACTTCAGCCTGGTCAACGCTTGGGGCCCCCACTCTCCCTGGATCCGTGGCTGGGGTATACATTAATGAAAACAAAAGGGTCCATTTTCATTGTAACCATGCAGAAGGGTTAAGCATTTGACCTTCAAGTATGGTGTGCTTGTGCTCAGTGGAAAGGTTCTTGACAATATAAACAAGAGTTACTGCTGTTAGAGAAAGGGGACACAGTTAAAGACAATCTCAGAGCCTTGTTGTACAGCTGTTCAAGTTTCAGCTCTGTCTGACCTCTGAGGATGCTACATGGTTAAGGGAGACGATTTAAGTCATTTTAGTGAGTCCCTCACCATTCACCATTGCCAGCCTTCCACTGGGAAGACCTGTCTGGGAGCACAAAGCACTTTCCACTAATGAGATTTTATGCCGTGGCGTTTCCCCTCGATGCCATTTGACTTTCCAATCTGTCCTCTCCTTGTGTCTGCCCAGCCCAAGGACTACCTAAGGGATGGATCCAAGAGTATTCTGGCAAGAGGCAGGGATCCACCCCTTTAAAAACTTTCCCCCACCTCTTGCTTTGTTTTTTTGTTTGTTTGTTTGTTTGTTTTTTTAGTCTGAGACGCAAAATGCAATGATAACTTATTTTCCAGAAAAAGATATTACTGAAGAACAGTTGTATTTTGTCCCACAACAATTTATCAAAAGGCAGCTTTCTTTGTTGTCCCTTATTTCCAGTTTACAAATGAGAAGAAAGTGTTGAGACATCCCCCATCCCAGTTGGAAACAGGCAAACAATTAAAGAAAATATGAGAGTGTATTTGTCTGAGACATCACAGAGAACAGAAACTCTAAGGTAGAAGGCTAAGCCCTTTTTGTCCATGGTGAGGGAAACACCCCTGTCTTCCCATTGTTTGATCTTCATGGAGTCAGCAAAACACTCTAAACTTCTTCCACAAATAACGAGGCCCTGGGAAGCAACCGTGGGAAGGTGTTGTCCCCACTGCGGCAGGACAATCTGATGTGAGACACTGATGCTGGCCCACAAGGCCTTTAAAGGGGCAGTGTGCAGGGCAGCAGGCTCTGAATTGAAGTTGCTCTGGGGTGAATCACTGGCAGGGGACAGGCCATGTACAGTAGGGATCAGGACATCAGCAATTTTGCTTGTCAAATACACTTTAATCTCAAAGTCACCAGGCTTTAATGTTGCCCCTAACAGAAAATAGACATGGCCTCCAGTAAGAATGGTTCCATGCTCCAGGGTGTCCCTCTGAGATCAGGGTCTATGTTATCCCTGACTTTCACTGGGTCTGACTGCAAGAGCCTCATCAGAGACAAGGACGTTCTCCTGCCCTTTGACTCATCAAATACATCAAACTTTTATTCATCAAGTCAAGTTCATTTTGCAGGGAGCAAAGCTGCTGGAGATGGTCCAGACTGGTGAAATCCTTGTCACTCTGGTACGGCAGAAAGAAGCATCTCTTTTGGGAAGAGTTAGCTCCTAAGGGAGATGACAATGATGGACTAAGAATGGCCTGACTGATCACAGTATTAAAAAACCAAAGTACACAATACACGGCTTCAGATGAAATGAGAAGCAAAGGAATGGGCACGAAAGACACCTTTGCCCATACATCCAAGACAGGTGAGCACTCAAACATCCTAAGTCACAAGGGATACAAGCCCCTCGTAGGACCACCTGAAGCAAGGTCACTGCAGGCGATGACAAAAATCACTGGTATTTCACCAACTCTTCCTCCCTGGAGCTGCCTCCTCTTCCTCCAGCCACAAGGGGAGCCCTGACTCTATGGATGATGGGTAAGGCTAAGAATCTGGTTACAATCCATTTGTCCACCAATTTCAGAAATTCCTTGTTTTTAATAGCTGAGTAGTATTCCATAGTGTAAATGTACCACAGTTTCTTTATCCATTCTTTGACTGAGGGACACTTAGGCTGTTTCCAGATTCTGGCTATTATGAATAAGGCTGCTATGAACATGGTTGAGCAAATGATCTTGTGTGTTGGAGCGTCTTCTGGGTATATTCCAAGGAGTGGAATAGCTGGATTTTGAGGAAGCCTTATTCCCAGTTTTCTGAGATAGCACCAGATAGATTTCCAAAGTGGCTGTACTAGTTTGCATTCCCACCAGCAATGAAGGAGTGTTCCTTTCTCCACATCCTCGCCAGCATGTGGTGTTGCTTGAATTTTTGATCTTAGCCATTCTGATGGGTATAAAATGGAATCTCAGAGTTGTTTTGATTTGCATTTCCCTGATGACTAAAGAGGTTGAACATTTCTTTAAGTGTTTCTCAGCCATTTGATATTCTCCTCTGTTGAGAATTCTCTGTTTAGTTCTGAGCCCCATTTCTCAATTTTGCCCCATATTTGACCACATTCCCTCGATGGCGAGGCCTGGTGGCACTCAGAGGAAGGACAGCAGGCTACCAAGAAGAGACTTGATACTCTATGAGCATACACAGTCATAGGGGAGGGGAGTTGGGGGAAAATGGGAGGGAGGGAAGAATGGGAGGATACAAGGGATGGGATAACAATTGAGATGTAATATGAATAAATTAATAAAATATATTTTTAAAAAAGAATCTGGTTATAAGTTTTGCCTAGGTCATGGGTCATGCCGAATCCCAGTGCTACTTCAGCAATCTGAGCAGCTGGGATCTGAGAATGGGTCGTCTCTTCACTTGAACACAATTGTCAACTAATGAGCTTGGGGACTCTCCGCAATTGTCAACTAATTACCTTGAGGACTATCATTACCATCAGCGAAAGGTTCCCACTCTCAACATTCTGTGAATCTAATGCAGACTAAACATGACTCATTTGCCAGGGCAAACAGAAATCATCCCCCACCCCCTTCTTAAATAAAACGCTAGCTAAGAAAGGAACACCTTGCACTACTTCCAAACACACATGGTTTACAGAAAAGTGGATCCCCATTTGTAGGGATGGAAAACAAAATGCCTTGGACGTTGCATTCATAACATGCTAAAGGAAGACACACTCTCTTTTCACTGATGAGTATCAAGGCACCTGGTAGTGTTAACCTAAAGCCACTGCACCCACCAGGGAGAGGAAGAGACAGATATGGCCCCAGTCTGCACATCAGCAGGGGCTGACGCATGACCCAGGCATCCTGGCTTCTGAGTGCACAGCCATCTGAGAGAGATCACTTCTTGAGGTTGCCTCGGGACACACATAACTGTAAGTGAGGTTTTACTCTAAATGACAACAATTTGATCTTTCTCCTAGTACCCCCAGCAACACTGTAATAACACCCAACATTTCCCTCTGCTTTTCTACCCTAGATATACTCTTGTGGGGAAAAATGAAGGTAGGTTTGTCCCTTTGGGGTCAGTTTCTTCCATGCAATTTGCAACAAAACGCACCTTGGATTTTAAGAGAGCCATCCGGTAGCTACGATATTGATTTTTCATTTTGCTCCACAAATACTACCACAACTTTATAACTGATGTACAGCATCAACAGTTTCCTTGGCCGCAGAGACCAAATTAATCACAAAATCAACAATCTGTTTTTATGCCACAGAGTTCAATGCTCATTTTCAACATAAATTGCAAAGCCACAGCCAGAGCCTGGTGCAATTTTGGAGATGCATTGCTAAATTGCCTCCCATTTGTGATTTAATACAACAATGGTTTTGCAAATTAAAAGGTTTAAGGCTTCAGGTCAGCCTCCATTTAAGTCAGCTGTGGGCAACTGCATGTCCCCAGGCTTCTTTCTGCAGGAATATACCGGGGATAAAATGGCCTTCTTGACAGGCACCTCACTGGTAAGATAACTGCTCTGAGAAGCCCCCTGCCCCCCACCTCCCACCCCAAGCAGTCAGAGAATCCTGTTGAGGTTCACCATCTGCCCGCCTTATCTTCTGACATGCCTAGCACTCTTCCCATGGTGGCCACGACAGTGGGCTCAGTCTTACTTCTCTCAGCCCTTTGACCCTGTTCACTGCTGACTCTCCTCTGCTCACGTTGGACACTTTTGTGGCTGCCAGTCAGGCCATTTCACTGGCTGGTTATCTTATGTATCCCATACTTCATCTCATTTACTACCTCTGTCTGTCTGTCTGTCTGTCTGTCTCTGTGTCTCTCCCTCCCCAGCCCCCTTTCATTCCTATTATTGTAGCTTCTATCTCAGGGTAGGCAACTGCCTTGTGATTGGTGCTTTCATGAATGAGTTCACATGAAAGAACGTGCCTGGTACATGGTAGGCAATCGTGCATGTCTACTATCAACATTGGTCAAATCCCCAAGTGTAGACGAGGCTCTAATGGCCCCAGTGGATTCTGGACCAGTATCTTCAGTTCTTTGTAGACGCTGCTGGATGGTCACACTCACTCCTATATCCCTAAATTTCTTACTCGTCTGTGTTCTTCAGTGTGGCAAACAGAATAAGCATCTAGCCATCCGATGACTAAAGTTTCTTTTACCTAGAAACTACAAAACTGAATTCACCCTATGCCTTCTTCCTTCCCTTCCTGCCTTCATTACTGACCTGAACATTTGTGCAATAGTTCTCCACAGCCAGTCCCTCGTCTCCGTAGCTTATCCACCATGCTGTCACCACTTACCATTTTGACTCCAACTCCCACCGCTGTCCCCAAAACAAAGGCCAAACTTCTAAGCATGTCATTCAAGACTGGCTCTCCCACTCCAGGCCTACCTTCCCTTTTCCCTCTCTACTCGTAGCTGCGTTCCTGATACATGCTCCTTTCATCCATGCCCTCCGGCCTCCTGTTTGCTTTATCTGAAATGGCCCTGTCTCTCCTCTGCAGAACTCACCAAATCTTTGCCTGTTTGACTGAGGCACAACTCAAAGGCAGCGCCTCTTCTATGAGCTCTTCACAGTTTTTCTTGACACATGTTCTTGAGCACAAACTCTTTATCGGCATGTTGGACCAGCATCTGACCTCCCACATTTGATGGCTTACTTGTGCATACATTTGTTTGTTCAATGTACACATACTGCACAGTGAGCTGTCTCTAATGTTTGACATATCAAACTTTTAAGACATTTAAATGCCCGCCTGCTGGTCTGAACTGGGGCCACATCTGGACTTTTTTTTTTTTTTTTTTTTTTTTTGAGACAGGGTTTCTCTGTGTAGCCTTGGCTGTCCTGGACTCACTTTGTAGACCAGGCTGGCCTCCAACTCACAGCGATCTGCCTGCCTCTGCCTCCGGAGTGCTGGGATTAAAGGCGTGTGCCACCACCGCCCGGCTAGATACCAGCTGGACTTAAAGCTACAATTTACCATAATCCTTTACTTGTAAAAGAGAATGGGACAATGAGGATGTGAGAACCCGCGCACTATCCTAGGGCTTCTCCAGAAAGTCACAGGAGTGAGTTATCTGAACTTCAACTCACACAGAAAAAAAAAAAAGATACTCTTATAGACTCAAAAGGTTCCCACATTTCTCCCTCATGCACATGACATGTTTATAAACACAGGAGGTTATAATAAAACTCATGTGAGAGACAAAACTCAACGTTGGCAAGTGTTTACATTCTAATCAGGACAACAAGTCACTTCTCACTGAGAGATTCCAACCCAGTCAGCATAAAGATTCTTGTACTTGTGCCAAGGGCCTTTTCCTGTGCCAAAAACATCCTAGTCTTCTCGAGCTACAGGGCAAGGCTGGGCACCCACAGAAGGGTGATAAACAATAGCTTCTGAAGAATGCTTCTATGGCCGGTGTCCACGTA
Organism: Acomys percivali; assembly: GCA_907169655.1. Taxonomy (NCBI): domain Eukaryota; kingdom Metazoa; phylum Chordata; class Mammalia; order Rodentia; family Muridae; genus Acomys; species Acomys percivali. The sequence goes on from OU015753.1 coordinate 33,990,625, forward strand.
CTATACAGCTCTGCGTGCTAAACCATACTGCTCCTTGGCCTTGTCAGGTATCTCCCTACGCGGGCAGACTGAGGGCCGTGTTACAGAGGAAGGCTGCAGACCCTTCTGACCTGATGCTGACGGCCAGAGCCTCTGAAGTTGCTGACATCTGGGAAGAAAAGGGCAATGTAACCACCCCAAGAATCTTAGCTTTTCTAAGCGGCATTTGGAAGATACTGAACTGAGGCAGGAGCACTTGAAGGCATGACCGATGCGCTGCCGGTGCTCATCCCACAAGCACATCGAAGCCCAGACAGTGGGTTTGCTGCAAGGCTCCGGGGAACGCTGTAGACATGGTGCTCACAAGGAAGCCTAGATGGTGGCTTCGCTGCCAGGCCTGTGTGGAACATGTGAACAGTGTAGGTATTATATTACTCAGAGTGAAAATCTGATGGCTGCTGTCTTCCCACAGATAACAGTATCCAACGAATACTATGGGACTGGCCTGACTCTAACAAAAGGGAGGGATCTGTATAAGGAAACCACATGGTGTCTCCCCTTGTAATGGGTGTGGATCAACAATCCTCAATTCTCTGCAAGGAGCAACTAATGAGATACACAAATCACTTGCCCCAAATCACATCTGTTACTCTCCTCCCTCGGCAAGCACTGGATCTTCACGGAACAAGGCCTGTCTGCCATAGGTACCCAAGGCTTCTGGAATAAACCCCAAGCTGCCAAGGCTGGCTTTCCTGAGGATGATGGTCGAATCAGAGAACAGCAATTTGATCTAGTCAGGAAGTGAAAGGAGTCCCACCTGAAAAATGAGAGCCTGCCTTGGTAAGAGAAGACATTTCAGGACCGGGGCAGACATACAAAGACCATTAAGCAGAGGGGGGCCCTGTGCTCCTGCTGACTGGGAAAGGACCACAGGGCCGACTCTCCAGAGAAAGGGGAGGAAGAAAGGGAGAGAGACTGAGGATAAATCTGTTGTGGAACCTGCTGAGGTGTCTATGAGGGAGAAACATGGCCATGTCTGTCTACAGTTGCAAACATTACCCTAGCTGCCCTGTGAGGAACTCCTGAAGCCGACCAGGAAGCACTGCAGTACCCAGGGATGGGGCGATGGCCCTGAACAAGCTAGCAGCAGAACCAACAGGAGAAAGACACAATAAAAAGTCCAAGGTGCAGAGAGACGGTTCCACAATATCAGTCCTCCACAGAGAGGTGAGGAGCGGTGCCATTTCCTGAAGGAGACTAGTTTGAATGGAGTTACCGGTCTTGGTTGCTTTTGGAACCTTGAGTGTAATGTGCATTTACAAACTCCCCCACCCCACCCCCCACCCTGCATATACAATTCTTTCCATGGAAAACAACTCCATTATCTTCCCTCCCTATCTCTACATGTCACCGTCCCCAACTCAGAAGTCCCCACTCACTGCAGTTCCTGGCATCCTACCAACCCAATGTGTCCTTCTACATTCTTTATGCTGCAACTACATTAACATTAACCTTTACCACACATAAGAATTAGAAACACACATTCACTACAATTGTGTGGTGAGCAGGGACTGACTTGGTCATGAACTCTGGTACCCTCTATTTGACCACTTCCCCTTGGTGGGGAGACCTGGTGACACTCAGAGGAAGAGCAAACAGGCTACCAGGAAGAGACCTGATAGGCTGTGATCTTATAGTGGGGGACGAGGTCCCCTTCTGTCACAGACCTAGGGGAAGGGAAAAGGGTGAAAGAGGGAGGGAGGGGGAATGGAAAGATACAAGTGAGGGGATAACAATTGAGATGTGATCTGAATAAATTACTTTTAAAAAGAATAAATATTAAATAGAACAAATAATAATTTTTAAAAAGAATTAGAAATACAGTGTTTCCTCCTGAGCGCCTACTCCAGCCCACCCCACCCGGGAATTATAGAAAAACAACAGACTGACTGGATGTATTTGTGCTGGGTTAGAGTGAGGGGACCTTCCTGTTCATTTGCTAATTGGTTCACTTATTCAGCTAGTCAATCAAATCTGCAGCTTGCCAAAACAATATCACCTGAGAGCCATGACCCAGGCCAGTTAAAACAGTGTCTCTGTTGCTGGTGTCCAAGCAGTATTTTGGAAAACAAAAACCCAAAACCAAAAAACCACAACTTTCTGGGTAATTCAAACATGTAGCTAAGATTAAGATCCCAAGTAGCTGGGGTCTCACTTGAGGGTTTAAATGGCCACACATCCTAGTGCTGACTCTCAATAATGCGGGGAAATAACACCCCAGAAAAGGTTGACAATATTTTAGCAATCCAATGTTTTTAACTCAAGGAGTTGGGGCACTTGGATTAAATCAAGAAGTGGGAACAGCAGGCTAGTCAACAAAGACCACACAGGCCGAAGCCAAGACTCTGTACCACAGGCACCTAGCTCTGCTGGGTTCTCTTTTGAAAATGTTTTCACTTTATTTATGCACTGATCAGTGTACTCTTTTATTATTTACTTATATGTGTGTGTATATGGGGGGCAGTTAAAGGAAGTGGGTCCTGGAAGCATGCTCTTGGGGATTTCCTCTTGTCCCTAACCCTTCTCTCTCAGCTTCTCAGAGGCCAGGAGGTAAGCAGCCTCAGCTGCCATGTACTCCAGCAGCCACAGTCTCTCTTGCCTTGAGCCCAAAGCAATGGACCAGCTGACCTCTGACTGAAACACTTAGCTAATTAAACTTTCCTCCTTGAAACCAATTCCTCTGCAGCATCGCTGCACCACAAATGGGCAGTTTACTAATGTCACAACCCTAAGGGCTCTGCGGGCATCTGAATGGCCCCTTGACTTCTGGAAACAGCCTCGTACCTAGGAACTAGGAACTAAACTGTGAGTTGCAAAGTAAAGGCTTCGAGTTGCACTTCTGCAGCAAAGCAGGAAAAGACTCGGAACCCAGAATAAATCAATGCTTAAATAATCCTAATAAAGACTGACAGGGGGAGGAAGAATGACAGCAAACAAGATGCCAAGAGGGCTCGTCATATCAGAAAGCAACAAGTGACACTCAGACCTGAACAGTGTCCAACAGGAACATAACTTTAAAACAGAAATCAGGCAACAGGCATGTCTCTGCCCCCACCCCCACCCCACCCCCGCCATCACTCTCCATCAGTGAAAAGTGAACATCAAGACCAAGGGCTGGCAGAGGAAAGAGCAAAAATAGCCCTACCTACTGGGTTCAAGTTGGCCCCAGTAGCATTACCAGATGCCATGCTAGCTGCACTCTTCATGCTGCCCGACCCAGCTGATTCAGTGATGGTGCACAAAGAGAGAACTTCCTGACACTTACCAGTCGGCAGGCATGATGGCTCCCTGTAGCAATCTGGAGATCTACCCTGATTCTTTGATCACAGTGTTGGAAGCACTGTGTGGCTGAAGTCATTATAGCAAGGAAGAGAGCAGGCACCTCTGCCTAACATAAACCCCAGATCTGTCATTCATCACGTGTGTGACCTGGCAAATCACTCAACAGTCTGAGCCCCAGCTTCTTCATCAGAAAAGCAGAAATGAGGAAAATGCTAATGAGACACCATTTCTTACCAATTATATTGGCAAAAAAGTCAAACGGTATAATAATAGACCTGTACTGGTGAAGACGCAGGAAACTGGCACTTGCCACATAAACACTACATAACTCACACATAACTACAAACTCTATGGATGGTCATATGACACCAGCCCCCCAGCCCCCCCACCCCCCCACGCCCATCTTTTGTCCTGCCTTGTTTTGAAGACAGTCTGTGTAGTTTAGGCTGACTCTGGATTTAGAATCTTACCTATTCCACTCCATGACTTCTGGGATTCCAGGCCTGTGCCGCGACATGCAACAGACCAGCAACTTTAACATTAAAAACGCACGTCTTTTCTCTCTGCTCCCTCTGTGTGTATGACAATGACATCACCCAGACTCCTGCTTTTGCTACTTTAACTTCCTTGATTGCTGCTATGTTTCTCTGTGATAATGGACTTTACCATCTGGAAAACTGAGACAGAATAAGCCCTTTCTTAAGTTGCTTTCATCTGAGGGTTTTATCTCAGCAAAAGAAAAGTAACTAATGCAGAATGTGCACTGTGAGTGGGGCGTGGCTGAATTTATGCCTTTGGACCCTTATGTGGGAGACTTTGGAATTTCAAGCTGGAAAAGCCTTTGAACGGCTTGAGCATCTGGTGGACGCATGGAAGACAGCAATGCTAGGGAAACGCACACGCCGGATGCCCAGCTTGTGAGGTTTTCAGAGGGCAACAAGGAACAACTGCTCTAGAGGCCATTAGTGATATTTTGGCAAAGAATCTGGTTGCATTTTGCCCATGCCCTGAGAACTTGTGTGAGGCTCATTAAATTATAGTGCCCTGGGGCTAGAGAGAAGCTCAGCAGTAATAGCATTCCAGAGGACCTGGGCTCATTCCCAGCACCTCCATAATGGCTAACCAAAGTCTCTAACTCCAGTTTCATGGTATTCTATGCCCCCTTCTGGCCCAAAGGCACCAAGCACACATGCAGCACACAGACATATATGCAGGCAAAACACCCATAAACATAAACTAATCTTATGCTACATGGACAATAATCTAAAAAAGAAAAGCTATTTCTGGTGGAGGAAATTTCAAGACAGCGTAACACCATGTAAGTAGAATGCCTAACACCAATTATTCTCATACAGGTCTCCTGTGAAAAACAACAAGTGGGGTTGAAAGAGCCTACACTTTGAAGGGGAAAAGCTCAATAAGCAGCTCCAATCAGGCCACATGCTGAAAGGGGCTATCTGTGCTAGTAAAGGTACACCTCTGGCTCGCAGTGAAGTCAAAAAGTAAACAATAGGTGGGCAAAACCCTACCTAGCTAAGCTTTCAACCAGTGATGGGACAGTACCTAAGGGGTTGCTTGCTTCTAGAAAGCAATCACTAGGCAAGCTTTTCACCATCTTCAGCATACACCAGCTGCTGTACCTTTGGTCCGAGTGACTCAGGGTCCATCCCAAGCTGGGAGTCAAACTTGGAAATGTCATATATGTTGTACTGGTTTTGGAGACAAGCAAGGTGCAGGACTGAGGGACACCACGGTTCTTCCTCTGTGCTTTTAGAAAGCCACTGAGGCAACATGCTGCAGGGTCAGCATCCTTTGGTGAAGCTTTGAAGTACAGCCTGCCTTGCGGTACAGATCCCAAATGTTAGAGTTGCCAGAGTCACGAGACACCTGCCAAGGCGAGCTGAACAGAGAAGTAGAAGCTAAGAGAGCGATGTGTACAGCTGATGGCAAGTTGGGAGCAACTGGGCCATTGGAGCCTTTGGAAATTCAAGCCATAGACGTCAGACATGGAGCCACAGGGTTTGGTGTTTTCCCTGCTGGTTTTGATCTTGCTTTGGTCCTGTATTTCCTCACTACGCCCCCTTCCTGCCATTTGGAGTGGGAATAGATTCTCTGTGCCACTGTACATTGGGAGCATGTAATTTGCTTTTTACTTTACAGGGGTTACAGCTAAGAGGCTGCCTTGAGTCTCAAAAGAGACCCTGGACTTCTGAAAAGTGGTGAGACTGTGGAAGACTCCGGGCACTTTTGAAGTCGGGCTAAATGCATTTGGCATCGTGAGATGACCTTGAGCCTGTGGGGACCAGAGGTGGAATGTGATGGTTTGAATGAGAACCTTTCTCATGTGTTTAAACACTCGGTCCCGCTGGGAGAGGTTATGGAACTTTTAGGATAAAAAGGCTTTCTGGAGGAAGTACGTCATCACTGGGGAGCAGGATTTAATGGTTTATAAAGCCTCGTCCACTTTCCTGTTCTGTACCTGCTTCCTGTGCATGGGTGAAAATGCAATTGGTCAGCATCCTGTTCCTGCCAGCATGCTCCTGCAACCTAACTGTCACCATACCTTCCCTGGAACAATATGCTCAAAGAAACCCTTTCTTTCTTTTTTAAAAAAAAATGCATATATTTTAATCCAAGAACCCTACTTTCTAGGAGTTACCATGATTTCAAATTTTAAAAATATTATATAGAAAAATACTCATCACTACGTTATTTGTGAAAGTAAAAAACTGAAGATATAAAAGACTAATTAAATAAATTATAAAACCACATGAGTAAGAGCCATGTCACAATTTAAACAACACACAAAAATGTGAAGATCTGCCAGATATAATATTCTGTGGTACTGAAAGGACAGTTTAGTGTCTAAAAGCGCATACTGCTCTTGCACAGTCCCTGAGTTCGGCTCTAGGACACCTGCCAGATGGCTCTCAATTACTTATAATTCTAGCTCCAGAGAACTCCAACAACTTAATCTCATCTCTGTGGGCAGCAGCACTCACACACACATTCCCTGACACAGACCCATATACATGCACATACTTTCAAATAAAACAAATCTTTCTCATAAAAAGATATGATGATTTTAACTATGCAAAATATCTCTAGAAAAGTCTAGAGAAACTACGAATAGTGCTTGCTTCTGGGGGAGGGAAATGGTTGACTGGGGAGACTAAGTGAGAGAGAATGCTATACTTTACTCCAGATGTTTTTATTCCATGAATTCTGTTCATCTGGAAGGCCCAGCTCAGGGTTCTGGCACATAGGGTAGCAACACTAAGTATTCATCCTGCCAGCCAGAGAAGAAAATGGCTCCACAAAGTAATACCACATGCTGTGGGGGGGGGGTGGGTGCTGGGTATACAAAACCAAGTGTCACTGCTACACTAACAGGGTGGAGGAAATGTTTCATAGAAATGGCTGCTTTGTCATGGTTCGCTGTTAGCACACAGGGGGAGGGGTGCTAACCACACAGGAAAGCCTAGCCTTTCTGGGAGATGGAGGCTGCTGTGCCATGGGGACCTGCCACTTGGAAATGTGGCTTCCGCAGCCACTATGGTCTGGCTCTGCATTCCCCAGACAGGACTCTGTGCCCGCCTGATCTCCTCTTTTTACCAAAGGACAAAGTCAGACCAATCATCACTTGAGTTGCTCCTCAGAGCCTGGCTGTGAATATCACCTGAGTGATATTCAGTGAGATTAGAACACAGAATAAACGCTGCAGGCAGGCCCTGGAAGAAATTCAACAATACCAAACATCTTTGTTACCTGTCCCTTGGGAACAAGAAAAATAGGAATTTTCTGGAAAGCACAAAACCCATTTGTTCTCCAGAACATTACATTATAGGAAAATTGATAAGGATTCTAGGAAAATGAAACAGGAGTCCCATAATGTCATTTCTCTCTCATTATTACCTAAGAAGAAAGGGCCTTTTTAATTAATCCCAGGCCTCAGAGTCCTCAAGAGAATTAAAGTAAAGCCAGTCTTCAGACACTCATGGCTGAACAAGCTGAGGCTGACTGACCACTCAAGAATCAACACCTTGTGCTTTAGAAGGAGTAACAGCAGCACAGAGAGAGAGAGAGAGAGAGACACAAGTGAGGTGGCCCAGAGATCCACACACAACACTGGGAGAGAGCAGAATGAGCAGTGGCCATTTATGTTATTACGGACACCACCTCGGTCTTTCAGGCAGTGCCACTAGCATGCCAGACTGCAATGGCAAACACAGGACAGCACATGCAGTCCCATGAGAAAGAGCCCGTTAAGTCCTATTATCATGTCTGCCATCCTGAGCCAAACCAAGAAAATCACGAGCGGCCTTCAGCAATATTTCAAAATACCGAGTCCTCCAGACTCACCAGGACAAGACACAGAGATGCCACTTCCTTTGCCACAACTCCCAGTGATGGGTCAGGTTCCCAACACGGAAGGGAACCTGAAAGTGGCTCACACATAGGAAGACCTGCTTCGGCCCGAGGTTTAAAATTATTACCCTGGCATTCAGTCAATGGAAGGGAAATAAAAAGAAATTTGGTAAGAAAAAAATTACCCCCGTTTGTTTTTTAATTCATATTCTGACCATGTAGAGTTGTTTGTTAGCTGTGTTTATTGTTAGCTGTGTTAAGGGTGCAGACTGATTGTGAAATTGGGACAAATAATATGACCTGACTTGTTTCCCAAGCAAAACCTTTACAAACACCAGATAATCAAACTAGTTTTCGTTTTATTCTTAGTTGCACATACTTGGCACTTTGCTCCTGATGGTTTTGATAGTCGTTAGCGATGGGAGGACTATGCTTTACACAAACACGCGAGCGCGCGCGCGCACACACACACACACACACACACACACACACACACACACACACAATGCATTAGGAAAAAAGGGTCCATGCTAATCTTTCTCATCTTATCTGTTGCTGCCCAACTCACACAAGACAAACTCCATGAAGTCTAATCAAGCTTGCAAGCAGAGGCTGTTTTCCTGCCATTGCAGCTCCGCTCCGGCCATCTTTGAATCTCTCCCGCCCGTCTCCATCTGTCAAGCCCTTCGTTTCCCCACAGGCCTGTGTCGGACTCTGCCTTTCTCCTTTGATTTTCCCCCTGCTGAATCACTTACTGCCTTGCGCCTTATCAGTCTGGGAGACCGAAGTCCCAGCTCTTTGTACAACGTTCCTTATCTGGACGACATGGAGCAGATGTATGATTAAATGACTAGACGAAGACAGAACATTTCTCTTCTGATGTCACAATATTCAAATAGATTTAAAAGAAAAGTATTGCCCAATTTTTTTAGGTTATCACACATACAAATATCTGAGTAGCATGGAATTATAAAAGTGTGTAAAAGGGAAGATTTTGAATCTTCAGATATGAAATATTGAAATTAAATGTTAATATGTTGGTTATTTTATGAGAAGCTTCTTTTCAATTTCTAGTTTGTTCTCAGACCAACCATTAAAAAAGGTCATGTTCTTCAGTACTCATATTTGCACCCAAAATGTAAACAAGGTTACTTCAATCTAGCCAGAAAATGCTGCTTAATTAACATAGCTAATATCAGATTCTTTCTCTCAAAAAGAAGAAGAGAAAGAGGAGGAGGAGGAGGAGAATGATGCTAAAAGCCCCATAGCCACTCTGTGCTACTTCAGCCTGGCTATGTGGACAGTATATTTATTCAGCCTCTGGCTGAGGATGAAGGGGCGATAGATGGTACACTCAAAACAACATCAGAAGACCAGAGCATAAGTGGCAGACACAACTCATTTTTTTTTCCTCCTTCCTCCTCAACAAAGTGGTTGGGAAAAGGGGGAGGGGGAGGTGCTACCTCCAGTGGCATTTCCATCAAAACCATAAAGCTTAGATCCCCTGACTTTGCCTAAGAAACCAGGTCCATTTCCTGTATTCAGACAGCACAGTAGTTCTGTGGCTCATAAAATTATGGCCCAACTTTTCCCTTTGTTCTAGCTAAAGACTTCCTTCGAGAAAGCAGTAATCCTTTAAAGCTTCCCAGTGCAAAGGTCTCCCCTGGTTTGTATTCCCCCATCCCCGTCCCCCAGAGGAAAAGCTCAGTCACATCACAAGGCATGTCTTGGTTCCAAGCTGCACCGGGGCTCAAGGCTCCTGGTGAGGAAAGAAAACTGGTCATTTGAACATCCTTTCCTGGGATCTGTCTGAAGTGTAGACAAGCAGCAAAGATGAATATTAATATGCCTTCCATCATCAAAAGCTATTGCATACCCAAAGGATGATAAATATTTTAATCAGTTTTCAGCTTGTCTGGCGGAAGTCAGTTTATTCCTCAGGGATTTTCCTAGTTCTGTGCCCAAAACCTGTCCAGTGCATGCCGCTTTCTCTATATTTTGAAATTAGCCACAACAAAGTTCAGCTTTGCTATAGAAGTCGTTTAACGTTGACATGATTTTACTCTCTATTACATTTTTTTTTTTTCAGAGTAGGGACCTCTAAGATATGAACGATGCCAAGAAAGGAGACAAAGCGCCAGCCTCCTAAGTTGTAGCGACAAGATGACTCTGGGAACTAAAAGCCTACTTCCCATTAAAAAACAAAACAAAACAAAACAAAAACCACATATTTACACAAGTCATTTGCCAGTGATTTCTCAATCAACTCAGCTAGAAATGACAAAGGCATGCAACCTGCCTCCAACTATGCTCTCACAGAAGCTGCTGCGGCTGCAGGTGGCTGCTAGTGTGGTACTGAGGGCCGTCCAAGCGGATCACCTGCTCAGAAATACCCCTTTTTGTTAGGAGGTAGTTTATGTCCTAGAGGCCAGGCTCCCCCACACAGTGGGGAGGACTACAACACTCATCTCACATCTAGTTCTCCCTCCTGTAAGTGGACAGTAAGCACCTACTGTGTGCCAGCCAGTGTCCCAGAGGCTGAGAACATACGGAAAGCTGAGGGTTTCTCAGCTGCCTGGTGAGAGGGGAGGCTGGAAGGAAAGAGATTCAGTGTAATGGCCAGGTGCTCTGGAGCAAGCACAGAAGGCAAGGGCCTCAGAAGGGAGGGTGAAGGATGGAACAAGACAATGTGAAGTGAAGGGATGAGAAAAGCAAAGCAAAGAAATACCCCAGAGGCAAAAACAAACACAAAGACAGTGGAGGAAGTACGGGTCCTGCAGTTCAGAAAGCCACTCAAGGAAGATGGATTTCTGAGTGGGGTGGTAGGTCTGGACCAGGCCAGTGCCTTCATTTGAAAGGAACTCTAAGTGTGTAGATAGGAGGCTGGGATAGCTTGCTAGATGCTGGGGTGGGGTGGGGGTGCTAGTTACAGGGCAGTTCCCATAAACTTCGGTGCAGAGCCACACTGCTCTCACAGAGCTGGGGAAGGTTGGTCAGGTGATGAGTGTATTTTGAAAAGACAGCCTTTTCAGACTTGGCGCTCAATCCAGTGGACCTGGGAGAACTGGGAGAGGGGTTGGGGACTCTAGCAATCAAGACTCTGAACTGAGATAGGCCTAGGGTGAAGCACTTACTACAGGAAGGCGTCCATCTATCCTGACTAGTGCACAGGTTCCCAGGATGACTCTGTAGCACCAAGAACATATTGAGTTATTATCGGCATCAGCATACTGTCCTGGTCCCATCCTTTACGAAGCTCTGTGTTACCTATGTGATCAGTTTAGTCCTCGACCTTCCTAATGCTGTGCCCCTCACATTGTGGTGACCACAACCATAAAATTATTTTTGTTGCTTCTTCATAATTGTAATTTTGCTACCGTTATGAATCATAATGTAAATATTTTGGGAGATACGGTTTTCTAAAGGGGCTACAACCTAAGGGTTGAGAAGTGCTGATTTAGCATATTAAATGAAATACAACATTTGTTAACATCCGATGAATAATTGTGGCTATTTTGTAATTCCTCATTTAAATTAAAAATGCGTAAGTGACAGGGCTATACACTAGCAAGAAACCACCATTTCAAGTCCGTACAATGAAAGCAGATATGTCTACAAGATAAGCACTTTGCTTTCAGTGCTGACTTGAAAACCCACATTTTTTAATTCACAAGCTAATTTTGTTAGTCAGTCAAAACCAAGCAGAGATCATCTGTCTGACGCTTTGGTATACACTGAGACAATATTCACAAGTGAGATGGTCACAGGTGGTTCCGGACGAGGCTGAGATCATAGAAAGAGGGTGCAAAGAGGTCCATCACAATTCACTTATTAGGTGGAGACAGAGTTAAAACTATCGCTGGCCGGTGATTACAGAGGTGCTTTGAGGAATACAGAGAGGCAGTGCATCCCAGTCCCTGTCTGAAAAGTCCAGGCTCGTTATTTTTCAGTGTCTATGAGGAAGAGGAGGGTGGTGGTTATGCTACTCTTGGTGACTGGAAGAGTTTCCACAGTTCTCAGAGGAGCGCGGTTTTTAGCAGTTTGAGCACACTTCTCCCAGGGGACCCTTTTGCAGAAAGACGACAAGATCCTCAGTCCTACTCCACAAACTTTTAACACTCAGTGGATGGGATCACTGCCAGAGTAGCATTGTGCTCCAAGCTGCTGTGAGTCCCTTCGGCTCGGGGATGGAACTGGGGGTGAGGTAGAACCCCAATCAATACCTCTAATTAAGGGGAGTCACACTAACTTCTAGAATCCCTAACAAACTCTCTCAGGAGATCATTATAGCAGTGTTCTTCAGAGGATGACAGTTTTAGGGACCACTTGTTAGCTAATTTGGGGATTGAAACAGCTAAATCATCACTGTCATCGTCCTCATCGTCCTCGTCATCATCATCATCATCATCATCATCATCATCATCATCCAAATAAATGGGGACAGGATCCTGGAAAAGGTTGCTTCCTTTCAAAATCATGGGCTTGTTGCCTTTTTATTTACTCATTTTTACAATACTTCACCTAGGGCACTACATAGGTTTTCTCAGGCAGGTGAATGATAGACTAGACAGTGACTCCTCCTCCAAGCCCCCTGAAAAAGGACTACAGGGAAGAAGGCATTAGCCTTTGTCTTTCCTGAAAAAAAAAAAAAAAAAAAAAAAAAGGAAATTCCTGACACACCAGTCTGGCATCCGGGTTTCTGAATTCACACATGCATGTTATGGCCTGCTTGTCAAAGGAACCCAAAATAAATTCCAGCAGCTGAGGCTACCACAACTCCCGCAGGAGAAGTGGTAGGGCTTTTACACCCTTTACACAGATCTGAATTTCACAGTAGTTAAGAACATTTGAAACAAAGAGAATATGTGTGTGTGTTTACCAAATAGAATGTATAAAAACTGTTTTTCCTTGCCATGTATGTGTGTGCATATGCCATGCATGTGTGTGTATGTGTACTTAATGAAGGTAGACAAAATTTGTCAGATGCTCTGGTGCCAAGGCTAAAATAGAAACCCTGCCCTATTATCACAGTTAAAAGAGATGGCACACTTTCTTTGGCATTTCCTAGCTGCTGAATGTCTCCATTTTCAGTGTTTTGAGACGTGCTCTGGCTGTGCTTGGAACAGCAGTGGCAGCTGAGTGTTTTGAGCATCCCTGGCACATCCTAGCACGGGGCACTATAAGGCTCTGCTCACACAGCTCATGCAAGGGTTAAGAACAGAAAGTCTACCACCGGCCGGCTCTGATGTTCCTGGAGATATTGTCACTGGTGTATCCTCAGTAGAATTCTATTCAACACCTCTGTCTTTAAGTACAAAGCTGCAGGCTGTAGCAGCTTTAAGAAACATAAGTACCCCTTTTTTCTGCACACAGTATCTGTGTGTGAAATTCTCTAAAGGGGTTTAAGTATTTACCCTGAACACTATCAGCCGCTTTCTAAATTTTTCCTTATCCAGTTGCAAAACACTTCAAAGAGAATCACAAACACGGCTTTTGTGCTTCCCAGGCACACTCTGTTTGGGAGGCTTAAGTCTAAATTCTCTGGGAATTGTAATATTTTTTCCCCAAGAAGGATAGGATACACACACTTTAAAAAAAAAAAAAAATCATTCCTAAGTTGGTAGCAACTGGGGGCAGGGAGTTGCTCTAAAAGAAACTAAAAAAAAAAAAAAAAAAAAAAAAAAAAAAAATCTATCAAGAGGAACCCAAAATGCTTTAGAAAGAAGTTCAATGCTAAATTACACATAAGACATTCTTCTCCCTCCCTCAAGGTATTTTGCTTTTAGATCAATAAAGTCTTGGGAAATTGGAGTTGAGGGGTGGGTGCAAAGAGCCAAACTCCAGTGGATGTCTTGAGGATCACCAAAAATGTAAGCCAAAGGTTGTAGCCTTTGTGGCTGAAAGCGACTTGTTTCTTTTTTCCCAATTTCCAAAGATAAACACCCAGGCCTTAAAATGCTGTGTTCCAGAACTTGAATTATTGGGTGCTTGTAACTGTTTAACCTGCTGCCAATCTGGCCTTATCTTGAGCCACTCAGCAATGTCCCAGTCAAAAGAGGGAGAGGGGAATTTAAATCTTAATTGAAAACCAGTAGACATTTCATACCAGATCTTAAATTACTATAATGTGCTCTGCTCCTAATTGAGAAATACCAACTCTAGGGTTGGAAACATTGCTTAGAGCTTGTCGGGCTCTCGCAGTGGATCCAAGTTCGATTCCTAGCACTCATGTTGTTGGTTCACAACTACCTCTGACTCCAACTCCAGGAGGGACCTGATGCCTCTGGCCTCCAAAGACACCTGCAGTCACGTGCATACAACCATGCACAGACAATTATACACAATTAAAAATAAAGATGTAAAAACTGACATAGAAACACTGAAATATGGGAGACAAGATTATGTTAGCACGGGGCTGGAGAGATGGCTGCTCTTCCAGAGGACCTGGATTCAAAAGTCCCAGCATCCACATGGCAGCTCATAATGTCTGTTACAGGGTATCCAACACCCTCACACAGACATATATGCAGGCAAAACACTAATGTATATTTTTTAAAAAATCCTTAACAAAAAGATTATGTTAGCACATGTAATTCACTATTCATAAGAGTACTTATGAGACGAGGTAACTACATGCCTATATAACATAAATATATATGCTAAAGCTAGGAGATTTTACCATTAATATGAACCCAAAATATTTATTTATAGTTTCTCATTACATCCCCAATGTTCCCTAAAATCTTCAATTTAGAAGGAATTTTAAAATGAGTTTACTTGAGCTGTTATCTAAATGCCATTGTATTTGATATATATTTCAACACATGAGGAACAGCCTTGTTCCTATGTTACTTAACAAAGAATTTTATCCACAGCTGTAGTGATGGCTTCATTAGCCTTTCCCTAAACAAATAAACAGACTGCTCTTTGGCTCGCTCATTCCCTGCAACTGTGGGAGCCACAAACAGAGGAGCTGTCCCTCCGGCAGCAGGCTGTCTCCAGAACAAGCTTCCTCGATGCTTTATGCAGCCCACAATGACAAGCAGAGAGGCATGACTCACCTCGGAATTAAATTATTATAAATAACTTGTCAAGGACGTCTTTACAGTCGTAAGAACACTTCTCTTCTAAAACTTTAACAACAAGAACCTGGTTATGTTATGAAATGAAACACCCACTTATTTGCCACATTTCTCTACTCCCCTGAGCCAATTTTTAACAGAAATGGGCAAATTAAATGTAGCCTATAGCTTACCTAACATAATTACATGTTGTATTTTACACAGATTCAAAACGGATACATTAAAATAATCCAGGCTTAGCTCACACCCACTACAGTCAACAAAGGTTATTAAGGCCAATCGTCTTGCACAGTGCCTGGTACTATAGCACCGAGGAGTGCTGGGATTGGAAATGGATCAAAGCACAGAGGATGAGCAGGAGCCACTTTCTCCCCCCAAAAGGAAAAGCAAGAACAACAAAATGCCTGAAGAAATCCCCAGCAGTACATAAACCACCAGCTCTTCGCTGAGTGCTTGCTCAGGAAGCTCGGCTGGAATAAGTCCATTGGATTGTACAAAATCGAGGTTTCTAAGGTCAAAAGGAAATGAATAAATGTCATCAATTTAGAGGATTTCACACTCAGCATTCTTTTCAGTCTCATCGTGACTTGATAGTGTTAAAACATTTTATAGGTAAAATAAATGTCAGTTTTGCAAAGAGAGATACCAGCCCCTAGGAGACAAATGGCCTATCCACCACATCTCAGGCCACAGCAAGACTGCCTTGCCTCACAGGAGACTTGGGCTTTTCATAGTTCTCTTTAGCCTGAGAGAAAAGCAGCACATTTTCTTTCAAATGGTAACTCTCCTATCCCAAAGAGTCTCCTCATAATATGATAATCTTGGATGAGAGGTGGTGGATTGGTTGGAAAAAAAAATACAAATATGTGAATAGTGCTCAAGCATTAGAATACTTCTTGAGTGGAGAGCCAAGAAGGCAAGAAAGGCTTGACATGGTGCAAAGGGTCATGCTGCTCTGGGCTCAGTACTCAGCAAATTCACAAAGTAATATGCAGGGGGGTGTGATGTCTTATCAGGGTGTCATTCAAATCTCAGGCTTAACATTTACATCACAAGAGCAAGCGCAGAGCAAAACCATCCTCTGGGAGAGAAGTGGTTAGGATGAACCCCGTGCCAGAGCGTGCTTGCTGGGACAGGGAGTGGGTAACAAGAGGCCAGGGGAGTTTATGTACAGCTGACTAAACTTTCTGAAATATGTGGCTGGTTATGACATGTGCAGCAATTACCACTAATGGAAGAACAGCTATTTCAAAATTCATTTTCCATTCTCCTGTAGGCTTCTGGAGACTACCCCTCCCAACTACATGAGAAAGAGGACAGAGAGACAGAGAGGGATTACAACATATGGCTCTTCCCTGGTACAAAGGCCATCAAAGGCTGCATGACTCATAAGCCACATGGGGAAGGCAGTGCATGCATTGCCCAAGGTTGCAGGTCTTCTGTGTCTGGCTGGGGAAGGTTTACTGCAGAGCAGACAACGATACATTGCTCAAAGACATCTATCCATAACACACACATGACTCTGCAACTCAAAAAAGCAAAAGATAACAAAGAACCACTTGTCTAAAATCATAATAATCTGGAGTAATATATTCCAGGGAAGAAAAGTTTGAACATTCAGAAATGCCCTTTCGATTAGCATAATTCCACAGAATCTAGACGTGCGCCAAACACTGCACTTTTGAAGTGAAATTGCTGTTGAATCTGTGAACCCACAACTGATTTCCTGTGTTATGGAATCTTGGAGATTACAGCTAACTTGAAGCAACAGGGGTAATTCTTGGCAGTTAATGGGACATTTATATGCATTTTCCTGAAAGGCAGCATCTTGGGACCGCCAACTAGCAGCTCAACATTGCCCCCTACTGCTTACAAATAGAATAAGGCTGGAAAGGGCTGACAGAGCCAGACTCTCACCAACCAATGCCCATTTCACCCCAATACCCAAATACCACATGGCACTGCTCTAAGAGCCACAGAGCCAGGGACTTTTCCAAAGATTACTCTCTGCTGTCTCTTTCAATAGCAAAAATAACTTATCATGAGCTTATTAGAAATCTTTTTTTTTTTTTTAAGGCCTGAAGCAATGCTTCAACTTAATTTAGAAGAACCATCCCTTTTATCTTGGCCCAAACCTTCACTCTGCTGATAATGATCCAACTGTGGTATGCGGGGGAGACACTCAACCTTTTTTTTTTTTTGCAAGCAAAGAACCATGCTCTGGAAAATTCCCCAGACTTCTATTCCTTTAGTATTTTTTTGTTTGTTTTTTGTTTTTAATAAAATACAATAAATAGAAGATACTTTCTTTAACTCATGTGCCACTGCTACCAAGTATGTGTACACAGTCAAATGTCTTTTTGGGGAATTAATAATGAACATTGCTAGTGTGATCACAATGCTAAAAATTTCATTTGGGTGTTGAATACGCCTAAATCAAAAACTCCTAAAATAAAATGTTTTCTTCCAAAAATTATTTTACAAAATTACTGAGTTCTTTTCTTACTTGTTCCTAAGTTTTAATTTACATCTTAATAAAATTACAATTTCAAAGTTAGGCTGATGTCTAAGGATTAGGCCTCAGCAAGCAGGATTCTAAGTGCATATGTAAAATGGAAAAAAGCAAAAGCTCACACAACCGGAGTTGTGCACATTCTGGAAAAACAGGCTTTTCTCCCAGGGCTTGGCTCAGGAACAGAGAGAGAGTCATCGTCACCATGCCCACCTTGGCAGCACACTGCTCTGCCCTGCACTAACTCTGCCTTTGGGATTATTGATACTCTATAAGGGTCCTGGTGTCCCTTTCCCAGATGCTGATCCATGCAAAGATCTGAATGGATCTCAGAGATGTCTGTTCTCAGAGGCGTGAGTTCTGATGTGCACTTAAGCTGTGGCCTTCAGACTTCTGCCTTGGTATTTTCATTATTATAAGACAGGGGTTAGGGAAGACACTATGTTAACATCTTTTTCAAAACAATAACATTGGGTTGGCAGACCAAGTGGACACTTTTGGAGGTGACAGACAGGTCTCAGTGTCAGCTACGATTATGGCTCGACAGGTGCATGTTTATCTCTCAATGCATCAAACTGTATACATCATCCTTTTTTAGCTTCCTGTATATCCAAATAAAGGTTCATGGAGCTGTGTGAAAAACATTCGGGGTGGGGACTGGTGATCGCCGGACACCCCTGCAGATAACTCATGGCTCTCAGCGCTCTTCACGTTCTGCGAAGTGGCACTCTAGAGGGCAGCAGGCTTTTATCGCCTTTCCTCTACAACCCAAAGTCAAGGGTTTGGAGGCAGATCAGTGAGCCGACAAAGGGCAAGAAGCTTAGAGCAAGCCTTCTAGAGTTCAAATCCCAGCTCTCCCACCTATTAGCTGGTGACCTTGGGAAAGTTACATAAGGTTTCTGTATCCTCACATGTAAAAGTGAGACAGAAGTCATACCTACCCCATGTGGCCGCCATGAACATCACATAAGTTCTTCCGTATGCACAAGATCTTTGGTAGTCATGAAAATATCATGCAAGCATTTACTGTTGCCATTGTTATCCCAGTCGAGGCCCATCAAGTGGCTTCTATCTGCCCTTAACTAATACAGTCCATGTTATGCCCTGATTTCTGATCTTGTTTTTACAGTTCCAAATCTTAATGTTTCTCCCCAGATTATGTACCCCATCTTCTCCTCTCCACGTGGTCCTCCAACTAGACCAGCACTCTTATAGCAGCCCCAGAAATAATGACCGGAAGCTGATACTGATCTGAATTGTGGCGCATGTGTGCAGATCTGAGGATTACTTGAAAGTCCAGTCTCTCCTTCTACAATGTGGGTCCCAGGGATAAAACCTAGGTCATCAACTTTAGTGGCAACTGTCTTTATAATCTGACCACCCTTGCCAGCCCATAATTTTTTTTATATTTTAGGCTCCACTGCATGGTTTTAATTTTAGCTTCAGTGATCGTGCTGGGAAGCTCTCTTTGCTAAACTGCTGCATTCTGGTGACTGAGAGCATGCGCACTGCAGCCTGGCAGCCTGTGCTTCTCTCTCAGTCATCTACTTAGTGACCCTGGACAAGTATCTAATTCCTCTACACCTAGGATTTCATCCTTATAAGTTAGGGCTCACAGCACTCCATCAACTGTTGTAAGAGCTTAAAAGTTTGACAAGGAAGACTCTTTGGATAGTGTCTGGAACATAAGAACCCAGGTGAAGATTAGATATTACTGCTGCCCTGTCCTCACGCTGTGTCCCAGCTCATGTCTCACAGAGTGCCTTCTGTGAAGGACAGCAGAAAAAGAGCTGAGGCTTTACTCACCGAATTGCAGGCTCCTCCCATTACCTTACAGAAAAACAACAAAATCATTTACATCGACAGCAAAGGTATTTGCCTGTAAAAATTAGTCAGGTGGAGATTTTCACGGTACAGTACCCTGGGAGATGTGATCAGACTTCGTGCACTTACCACGCCCTCCATCTTCCTCCAGAGCCCCTCCAGGTGAGCCATGGGTTCAGACCACCAATCAGTGCAAATTTTGTTTCGCTCTCCTTGAAACCAGAACTGCCTCAGCCACTCAAACTCGACCTGTGGAGCAGAACAAGAAGGTGGTGGGTTATGATGTCCTTGTGACAGACCAACAAGGACAAGGACGTCCCCACTTAGTTCTCCTTTGGCAACTTAATAGACAGAGGATGAGAAAGGTGAGAAAAGCTTGGCGCAACCAGATCCCAACACACCCTGCTATCTCCAGAGCATTCTGAAAGCCAAGCATATGGATGCCTTAGAGTTGAGGTCCTGCTAGGATGACAGCCTAGGTCAGGCTACATGTTTTGGGCAGATGGAATAATATTCAGATCCTGAAGTGTAATCAGCCTCCACCAAGTACAATGGAAAGTCATAACGAAGCAATTAAACATCTTTAGTAAAAGCCAAGAAGACAATGGTATAGCCAGATAGTAAGAGTATCAGGTGTCGGTTTCTTAGACTGAAAATAAAGAATTTACCCAAGGGCCAGGAGGAGCTGTGATCGTCTTAATCACATAAGCAAACAATATGTAATTAGTTATAGAGGCATTCAGCCTCCTACACAGCCCGTAGGGTTCTCACTTGTTGACTCAGTAAGGGCTAATTGCAATAGGCAAACAGTCTCAAAGACGGAAGGCAGTGATTTACATTCTTTTCTATGAAGCTAGTAGGCTGTTTGTGTTGACCACCTAGAGGCATTCCTCCTACCACACATGGACACACAGATCCCAACCTCATCCTTTCTTCAGGCTCAGTCCTGTGGTGTAGGCGGAGCTCCAGCTACAATACCAATAGCAGCAGGGACCCAGGGTGAAGCCGAACATCCCTCTGCATTTCTGGGTTCCAGAAGACTAGGCCTCAAGTCTAGGAGAACACAGGAAGGAGCCTGTAGACATTTTGCTGTCAAACTGGAGCCAGTGTGGCAGGAGGTGACTATGAGATGAGAAGATGAAAGTCAGGTCCTGGAAATAGTTACTGACTGCATGCTCTACGGCCAAAACCCCCTTCTACTTAAGCTAGTTCAGATCCTTGCAATCGAAACAATCCCAATACATACAGACCAGAGTCTGACCAACACCGTAAAGATGAGTCGTCTATTGCTTGTCTCCCACTTAAGCATCGAACTACATCATCAGAATATAGCTAGACTTAACCCCAAACTCCTCTTACTTTTGCCCTCCGAAGGAGTGCACAGCAACCCCAGCCCCGTGCTGTGATGTCTGCCTTGCAGAGTGATCATGTTCCACACACACAGAGAGCTGAGCTATTGTCATGGTCACCTGTGACCACAGAGGATCGGGGTTGGTTTCTCCATACTTAACTTTCATGAGGAGAACAAAAGGCAACTTGTGAAGATTAACAATGGTGAAAATGGCTCAAGTAGGAAACCGGAGAAGACCTAGTCTAATGAAAAGGTTTGGGTTTACACTAAATAAGTGTTTGTTTGATGTGTGGAACTGACTTCAGCTAAAGCTGTTTAAACAAAACAAACCAGGAATGTGGGCAACATTCAGTCGCTATACCTTATCTGTGGTACTAAAAGACAGTGGTTAGCAGAAGGGAAATCTAAGTCCTTGGAAAGGAGAATGAATGCAGCCACAGTTCAACTTCAGCAAAGATCCAGGTTTAGCAACACATTTACTACAAGAGAAAAAGAGCATCCTTTAATGGGTTTTTCGTGAAATTGTTCACACAGCCAGAATAGCCTGACAGAGCCTCAAATCTGACTGTAGGGAGAGTTGAAATGGTTGTCGACAGCTCTCCAACCACTGGGCTGGTTATTTCTGCTGAAGAAGACAGAAATTAGACGCCTCGGCCACACTGGTACATAGCGAAGCAAAAGACTGCCACACGTAATAAGCCTGTCAACCTATTAGGTTAGGGCACTGTGGTTCTGTGCTGGAGAGCTCGGTAGGGAGAGTGTGTATGGGGGGACTCTGCCACAGGACAAGAAAGCAAATGCAGGGCCCTGAACATGCCAACAAATAAAGCCATCTCTTCCTCCTCAGACATCTCACTCTCTTGGCTCAAGAAGGTAAGGGTGCTTGTCCACCAAGCTCATCAAGCTGCCTGTGAGCCCAGGAACCCACATGGTGGAAGGAGACAACTGATTGCTCTGACCTCCACATGCCTGCATGCCACAGTCTAAGCCCTTCTGACTCCCAATAAAAAATAAATGTAACTTTTTTTTTTTTTTAAGGATCAGGGTTCTGAATGTTCAGGAAAGATATAAGACTAGGAAGTGCTTCCTTGTAATGTATAAATTTCCAGCATATATGAGCCACTAAAATTAAATTAAGAAGATATAAAACAATTTAAATGCATAAAAAAGCAATGGAATTGACGAAGTAACCGAAAGTGTCCCAGCAAAGAAAGTCTAGAACCAGATGAATTCGCTGTCAAATTTTTAGGGAAGGGCTAACACCAGCACTCCTCAGACTCTTTCTGAGAGTCTGAAAAGGAAGGAAGACTAGCAAACACAGTGAACAAATCCAGAGTTACCACAATCCCCAAACTAGAGAACAGCAACAGAAGCTGTAGACCAAATTCACTGGGGAACAGACAATGAAACTTCTTAACAAAATCCCTACGTTCATATGCCATGACCCATGACCAGATGGGCTCATCACAGGCATGCGAGGGTGGTGCAACACATACAAGTAAAGATGTAATAAAGCACATAAATGACGTAAGGGCAGAACTCACAGGGCTATCAGCAGATGCAGAAGAAGCCTTTGGCAAAGCCCATGTCCCTTCATAATGGAATCCCTGAACTAACTACAAGTAGAAGGAACATATCTTAGCAAATTAAAGGCTATAGTCAATATTACACTAAATCCTCTAAAATCAGAATAAAGACAAGGCTTTCCACATTTTCCACTCTTACTCAGCATAGTGTTCCAAATCTTTTTTTTAAGATTTATTTATTTATTATGTATACAATGTTTTGCCTGAATATACACCTGCAAGCCAGAGGAGGCCACCAGATTTTATTATAGATGGCTGTGAGCCACCATGTGGTTGCTGGGAATTGAACTCAGGACCTTCGGAAGAGCAGGCCGTGCTATTAACCTCTGAGCCATCTCTCTAGCTCCAAGTGTTCCAAATCTTAACTAGAGAAATAAGCCAAGAGAAAGACAGGCAAGGAATACAAGTAGGAAAAAAAAAAATCAAATTATCTCAATTTACATACAAAATAATCCTAAACTTGAGAGACCCATAAAGACACCTTAGAAAACTCTTCCATGTGATAGTGGCTTTCTGCCTTGTAGAAGGACATAAAATCAACACACAGAAATCACCAGTCCTTTCTTCCCTACACCTCTTAAGTTGCCAAGAAAGAAATAAGGGGGAAAGGCCCATTCACAATAACGCAACCTCCTTCCTCATCCAAGGGGCAAGAGATGTCTACAGTGAAATAAAATGCTGATGAAGAAAACTGAAATACCAGATGGTAGAAAGACCCTCCAATGCTCACGGACTGACAGGATATTGTAAAAATAGTTATATTACAAAAAGTGATCTACAAATTCAATGCAATTCCCATCAAAAGTCAAATGACAATGTTCGCAGAACTAGAAAAAATTCTGAAATTCATATAGAAGCATAAATACCCCAAATAGCCAGGGCATCCTGAGCAGAATAAGCAAAGCTACAGGCATCACAAGACACAATCTCAAAATATACTATAAAGCCATAGTGATAAAAACAGCATAGCAAAGCCACAAAACCACACCCACTGACCAATGGAATTAAATGGAGTATCCAGAAATAAACCCACATAACTGGGGCTACCTAATCCCTCACAAAGATGTCAAGAAGACACATTGGGAAAATGGCATCTTCCTCATTAATGGAGCTGGGAAAACTGAATATCCACATGTGAAAAAATGAAATATGATTCGCATCTTTCACCACCAACAAAAATCAATTCAAAATGGATCAAACACCTTAATATAAGACTTGAAATTCTGAAACTGCTAAGAAAGGCAAAACACTTCAGAATATAGACACAGGCAAGGACTTTGTGGAAAAAGCCTCAAAAGCACAGAGAATAGCCTCAAGAATTACCAATGAGATTAAATGAAACTAAAAAGCTTTTGCACAGAGATGAAAACAATCATTAAGTCAAAGAGACGACCCACAGAACAGGAAAAGAATGTTTGCCAATTAAACACCCAACGGGGATTACTGCCTAGATCCCAACAGAACTCCAAGACTGAACATCACAAATTCAAATCAGCCAGTCAATAAATGGAATAAATTGAATAGACCGTTCTCAAGGAAGAAATGTAAGTGATCGATAAATACTTAAACGTATTCAATATCCTTGGCCATTAGCAAAGTGCAAATTAAAGCCACCTGGAAATTCCATTGCAGCCCAGTTATCAAGAAAATAAATGACAACACATGCTGATGAGGCTGTGGGAAAACCATAAGACTTCTGTTGGTGGGAGTATATATGGATGCAGTCATGATGGAATCGATATGGAGTGCCTCAAAAACAAAAACAAAACAGGAAAACCAAAAAACAAAACAAAACAAAACACCAAGACAAAACCTGGCACTACCATAGGATTCAGGTATACCACTCCTATACCAGGATATGCATAAAGGGCTCTAAGTCAGCACACTGTGGAGATACCTGCACATGTATGTTAAATGCCACACTACTCACATCAGCAAAGATCTGGAACAAGTCTAGATGTCCATTACAGATGAATGGATAAAGAAAGTGTGGTATATACACACAGTGGGAGTTTACTCAGCCCTAAACAAGACCGCAATCATGTCATTTTCAGGAAAATAATGGAACTAGAGATCATTATGTTAAGCAAAGTAACCCAGACAAATATACAAGTATATCCATGCATGCATACATACATATGTGACTAGAAATGGAAGAGACTATAAGACAAAGGAAGAGACCTACACGGAGGCATGAAAAAGAGAACGCAATGACATGTGTACTGTGACAGCAAGGACTATCTGGGGAGAGGAAGGGGAGCAGAGCAAGGCAGGACGGGAGGACAGCGGAGGCCAACTAATAGCTAAATAGCAATGTGAACTGAAATCCACATATGAAAATGTCACAATGAAAGCTTTTGTTTTATATGCTAACTAAAAACAATCAATGAGGAGGAGGAGGAGGCTGCAGCAGAGAAGGGGGTGATGGAAGGATGGTTCTAAGCCAGGACCTCATGGCTGAGTCAAACTGGAGAAACAAAAGAAGTAGGAGGGATGAAGCTAGGGAGTTGGGGGAGAAAAACAACAAAATAAAATTTTGTTTAAATTTTATTAATGAAATCGCTGTAAACTAATAAAATAAACATAAAGCACAAAAAGACTTTTTAAAAACCAACTAACCCTACTCCTACTAACAAAACACAGTTTCAAAACACAAATTAATTTAAGAATTAGAGTTCTGAGGTCAGTGCGAAATGAGCTGTGCTACAAAAGTCAAGAAATCAGGTCTTATTATTGAAGATGTAGAACAAAAACAAACCAAAATGTGGCATATTGAGTGGCCTAGAAAGTTCCAAGCACATCAGGAGCAAGGTCTCCATCCTTTCTCTAGAGAACAAAACCCACCGAGGAAGCTCAGAGCTAGCAGAGCAGAAAAGACAAGCCATCAGGAAAGCAAAGTGCAGACAGGAGACAGAAAGGCTCCACGGGTCCCTGGAGACAAGAACAACAGAGAGAAGACGGCATAGCCCCCTGCGCGTCTTCTTAGTTCTCTGCTCACTTATGAACTACACTGCCTGATTTCTGACATGCGCACAAGGAAAACTATTCTCCAACTGTCTGAGCAAGCCCCATATAGAGCCAAATGAAGGCCCATGGGCGGAAGAGGTGGACTGCAGCCTGAGGTTCAGCCAATCATGAAAGACCTTCTGTATTGTCGGAGAACCATGAAAGCAACTGTACAGAATTGAACTTTCAATGTCTTTAAAAAATTGTGTAGGTATTTTGATAGGGATTGCATTGATTCTGTAGATTGCTTTTGGTAGGATGGCCATTTTTACTATGTTAATTCTCCCTATCCATGAGCAAGGAAGATCCTTCCATCTTCTCATGTCATCTTCAATCTCCTTCAGAGTTTTGAAATTTTTTTCAAACAAGTCCTTCACTTGCTTAGTTAAAGTAACTCCTAGATATTTTATATTGCTTGTGGCTAATGTGAAGGGTGTGGCTTTCCTAATTTCTTCCTCTGCAAGCTTGTCATTTGTGTATAGGAAGGCTACAGACTTTTTTGAGTTAATTTTGTATCCAGCCAAATTGCTGAAAGTATTTATCAGCTGTAGGAGTTCTCTGGTGGAATTTTGAGGGTCACTTATGTACACTATCATATCATCTGCAAATAGGGATAGTTTGACTTCCTCCTTTCCCATTTGGATACCCTTGATCTCCTTTTGTTGTCTTATTGCTCTGGCTAGAACTTCGAGTACTATATTGAAGAGATATGGAGAGAGTGGGCAGCCTTGCCTTGTTCCCGATTTTAGAGGAATTTCCTTGAGTATCTCACCATTTACTTTAATTTTGGCTATTGGCTTGATGTAGATAGCCTTTATTATGTTGAGGAAAGTGCCTTGTGTCCCCAATCTCTCTAAAACTTTAAACATGAATGGGTGTTGGATTTTATCAAATGCTTTCTCTGCATCTAAAGAGATGATCATGTGGTTTTTTATTCTCAATTTGTTTATATGGTGGATTACATTGATGGATTTAGTGGAGAGAGGGATTTGACTTTCTCAAGTACTCTGGTGCCTCACATTTGACTATGTCCCCTGGCGGGGGAGACCTAGTGGCACTCAGAGGAAGGACAGCAGGTCACTGAGAAGAGACTTGATACCCTATGAGCATATACAGAGGGACAGTCATAGGACAGTCATAGGAACTGTTCCTCTGAGGAACAGTCATAGGGGAGAGGAATAAGGGGAAAATGG
This sequence comes from Acomys percivali, assembly GCA_907169655.1. Lineage (NCBI taxonomy): Eukaryota > Metazoa > Chordata > Mammalia > Rodentia > Muridae > Acomys > Acomys percivali. The sequence goes on from OU015753.1 coordinate 34,016,868, forward strand.
GAGGGAGGGGAGAATGGGAGGATACAAGGGATGGGATAACCATAGAGATGTAACAAGAATAAATTAATTAAAAATAAATTAATTAAAAATAAATAAAAAAACATATTGTAAACCAATACACTATAAATGTTACATGAATATAAAAAAAAAAAAAAGAAAGCAACTGTACAGTGGCTTCAGGTCCATAGCTACAACACAGAAGACCACGTCTGTAACCTCCGTCCTTGCACAAGCCTTCTCCACAGAAGAGCCAAAAAGAGATGAAGGAAGTTTAGTTTTCTCTCAGAAATACCAAGAGAATCTAAGAAAGGGAAAGAAACAGGATCTATTGGCCTGCCTGAAGTGAATACTCAGGATGTGGAAAAAAGATTAAAGATCAGCTGGTGGTGGCGGGGCATGCCTGGAGTCCCAGCACTCAGGTGGCGGAAGCAGAAGACTGAGTCTGAGTCTAGCCTGAGCTACATAGGGAGAGTCTGTCTGGGGGATAAATGATGAGAAGAAGCAGCATTCTAGAATCATATTTCAAAACCACTATCACCACACTGCTACCACTCCTGTAAGAGAGCCAGCAGTGCCTGTCTTTTCTCTGCCATGTTTGTCCCCAAGCCGGCTGGCCACATGGTTTGCTCATGAGCCTGTGCACATGTCCTAAGGGACACATGTCTCCCTGCACTCTCTGCATTGTTTCTTAAGCACTAAGGGCACTGGAGCAGGTGAGTGTTCGGCTGCAGCTTCGCAGACACAGGACGCCATGAAGCAGCCATGAAGAGGAGGCAGGAGAGGAAGAAATCAAGACTCCAACAGTGCCACCCACCGTGTCACTCCCAGGAGAAACTGGCTAGAAGATTTTAAGTTGATAACACACTGGTTTGAAAAAAGAAACGGGCAATTTAATAACATAGAGGGAGATTCTGCTTATAAATGAATTTAAATCATTTCTCTGCATCTTAAAGTGGGGGGAGGGTATTAAAAAGCCATCTCCTTCTTATGCCTTCTTATGTTGCCTTGCTAGAAAACAAGCCTTTTCTCAATGCAGATGGCTTCAAAGTATTCCAAGTGCTTCATTATAATTAGCCCATGAAAGGCACATGGCCTTGAAGGAAGAGGAAAACAAACAATAAAGCTAGATTCCGACTAAGGATACAGTGCAGGGAGAGTGAGCCACTCCCCCATCCCAGGCCAGCCTGCATGGCCACAGAACAACTCCTAATCATGAGCTGACACAGCAACTTAACCTTGAAGTTTAAGATGACTTTGGAGAATGGGAGATGAGGCGGTGGTGTCCGTGATTGGCACACAGGCTATTTGAATATAAGACTTTTATCTGATCTCCCCAGGCTAACCCTAAATGGCTGCCCCATACTGATGACAGTATTCTGCTAAGTGATTTTTACAGTTTCCCTCTCCACTGTGAATAACAAAACACCACAGCCATATGACCAACCAAGACAGTGATAAAGGCAGCACCCAGTTTGCTGACTCTGAAAGTCATGAGTTCTTTCAGACTAAATACCTGGATTAGAAATTCTGCACTGAGATGGAGACTGTTGCCAGTGAGGCCATCCAGTCCATAAGTGCACAGCTCTGAGTCAGTTCTAGCTAGAAACAACATCTCCAATGGGGGTCCTTACTAGACATAGTGAAGGCAGGAAACCACCCTGGCTGCAGCTTTAACATGAGGTGGCCATCATTCTCCAATAGGCAGAGTCTTTTACCTTTGGTTCTGGGGATTCTGATACCGTTTCTCACCGTGTGGAACAGTTCACACGATACTGAAAGCCAGCTTAAGGCTATTACAAGATATCCAATGACTTCGGGTGATAACAGTCTCTCACCTGCACAGAATCATCCAAGGACTGACTCTGCTTCTCTCATAGTAAAAACTGAAGGCTACTGTGTTTATGATTCCCATCCACTAGAAAAGTCATTCCCTTGTTTCAAGGATCTAATGGTAAAATGTAGTCCCAAACGGTGCTGTGCTACCTGTCCATTGCCTATTTCCTGTAGAAACCACGTCAAAGAGAACAATGGTCTGAATGGTTGTGCCCTTCACACACAGATTCTTATCTTGAAATCCTAACCGTCAGGTGACAGCTTGCTCTGGGACGTAATGGATCCCCAAGAGCTCTTATAAATGAACTGAGTGCACATATAAAGGAGGGACCTGGTTGGCCCTTCTACCATGCAAAGACATGAGAAATTGCCATCTATGGATCCTGAAATATGACTCATGGACACTCATAGTGCCAGTGCCTGTCTCTTGGGCTCCCCAGTCCACCAGATTAAGAGGATAAATTCCCGCCATTTAAGAGCTGTTCAGGCTGCCATATTTTGTTAGCACAAGCACGACAGGACTCCAGCTACTGTGACTGTTAGTGTAACCTGCCCTCTCCTCTGACTCCAATCTCCTGTGTTAGATCTGAATGAAACTGCAGGCAGGGGTGAGTCTTGGACCCATCGGCTTCTTGGCTATCCTCACCTCATTGTGGATGTCTTCTCCTTGTTTCAGAACTGCAGGCTCGAAGGACTTCAAAGAAACATCGCCATTGTCTGTGTCGTTGAGGATGTTCTGCAGTGCCAGCTGGCAGCGTTGTAAGATGTAATCCAAGGTGCCCGTTGAGCACTGTCAAGACAGAAGCACAGGTAAGACCATGAGCGGCCTCCAAGCTCACCACGCACTCTTGCCGCTCGCACTTGCCTCTGCCCTACACATTTTTCTGCCATGCTCACAGCTCATGCTCCCCAAATGAGAACTACAGAGGTGGCCTGCTCGCTTGATCCTGTGTGGCCAACCAGTCCTTACTCAGAAACACAGGCTGCTGGCTGCCTTCAGTATATGGACTTCCTCTTTCTAAAGGGAGGCAAAGGGCCCTGAGGTGTGTTATATGCATGAGGTGTGTGTATACACATGCATGTTGGCATATGTATTCTACATACACTGCAGTATCTCAAACTGAGTCTTAAATGTAGAAGAAATGTAATAAACAGTTATTCAGTGAATAACGGGTTGGCAAGCATGTCAAAGACAGTGATTTTTGACTTGTATCATAAATGAATCAATTTGGAGCAGGGGGAGGATGGTAGCAAGATGGAAGAACTTGGTACAAGGCACACAAACTAGAACAGCAATAATGGGGTGGCGGATGACATTATAGTTCAAGGCAAAGGATTTCCCTTTTCGACATACAGGTGGGAGTGGTAGTCCTTCCTAGAACAGGTTCTTCAATAATGAAGAATGTGGGGTGTAGGCTGCAAAGCAGACTCAGGCAAAGCTGAGACCTCTATATCAGTGGGGACAGATACAGCTAGTCCACTCCTCTCTAGGCCTGTGGAAAGGTGACAGAGATCAAATGCACACACTCATTTGAAGGAGCCTATGCTGGAAAAGCCAAGGAGACAGATGGAGTATGAATTCACTTATTTTGATAATGAAATAATTTCCTAGGATGATAAGAAAGAGAGAGGGAGGGAGGGAGGGAGGGAGGGAAGGAGGGAGGGGGAGAGAGAGAGAGAAGGTAGGTAGGTAAGTAAGAAGATAAACAGATAGCCTTTGGATGTCTCAGAAAAATGTAGCCTCAACATATTTTTCTTTTAATATTTATAATTGAAAGCAAGGGCATAGAAAAAAAAAAAAACCTTGTGGCACAGAAACTATCATTACCACTTTACACAACATGATATGGATGAGCCTGGCAAACACTAAAGTTTCCGTGTCTATAACAGTAGCTTGACTAATGTGTAGTTTAATATGGTGATCCCAGAGTGCAGAGAACAAGAGGACAGAGAACAGAGAACCGAGCAAGAAGAGTGAGCCTCTATTCAAAACGCTCTCCTGGACCTACTTCTAAGTGGCAATCACCAAGTAAGCATTTCACGTTTATTTTTGCATCCTGAGTGTGGAGTGGCCTGCCTATAAGGCAAGCACGTGCGTGCCTATGTTCACATCCAAGAACAGGAACAGCCTACACTCTCCATCAGTGTGGAGCCAGCTCACTGAAGTCAGCCTAAACCTAACTTTATTTATGGTCATTAAAAAAAAAAAAACAGACGCACAGGACTTTGTCTTTCTGACTTTATATATAATTGGTACAAAGAACTTATGAGTGGGACCTGAGGTTTTTGAGGTTTGATTCCTTGTTTGGCCACTTTATTGAAATATAATTCCTATCATGAAGTTCAACTAGTCAAAGCAACAATTCATCATTTTGAGTATATTTAGAGTTGTGCCACTATGACTACAATTAACTCTGGGATGATTCTGTTTCTGCAAATGAAACCCTTGCCATGTCCACCAGCCCTAACTTACCTCGTGCTGTAAGAAGATGATGCTGAAGTCCCTCTCTCTGTCTCTCTGTCTCTCTGTCTCTCTGTCTCTCTCTCTGTCTCTCTCTGTCTCTCTCTCTCTCTCCTTCTCTCTCTCCCTCTCTCTCATACATACACACACACACACACACACACACACACACATACGCATGCACTCACATACACACATGCACCTGCCTGTCCTGGACCTTTCAGGTCATTAAAATCATTATCTGTGTGTGGTCCTTTGTGTCTGGCTTTTTATCCTAGTGTGTCTCTACAGTTCATCCCTGTGGCAGCATGCATCAGTATTTCAGCCTTGTTTGTTGTCAAACAGTATTCCATTACATGGACATGTGAGGAGCATGTGGGCTGTGTCCTGTTTGGGCTATGATGAGCATTCATGTACAAGTTTTCATTTCTCTTGGCTACATACCCGGGCATATGATTTCTGTGCCACAGAGTCCCAACATTTAGTTACGCCAAAGTCACCACAGAACACAGCCCATCCCCTGCAGCAGTAAAGAAGAGCTCCTATTTCTGCACAGCCTTGCCAACATTTATCACCATCATTTGACCCTGGTTTTATTGGTAATTCTCTAATGACTAATGATGATAAACATTTTTGTTTGTTTATTTTGCTTTCGGTGCTGGGGAGGGAACCCAAGGTTTTGTACATGAAAGGCAGGTATTTTACCATGGAGCTACACACCCAGCTATGGTCTTCACTTTTCGTGTGTTCTTGGCTATTTTTAGACCTTTGCTGGCACCTCCCTATTTAGCTCAGTTGCCGTTTTAAACAGAATCATTTCTCTTTTGCATTACTGACCTTTCAACATTCTTTTCATATTCTAATTATATACTTATTAGATGCATAAGTTGATAATATTTTCTTCCGTTGTATCCTTCTGTGTTGACAGTTTACTTTGAAGTACCAAGAATTTTTAATTTTGTGATTAAGTCCATGTTTTCTGCTTTTTTTCCCTTGGGTTATTTATGCTTTAGCTGTCATATCTAAAAATCCAATGCCCACACCAAGATAAGAATCACTTGTTAGTAGTTAATTATCAGTAAGGTTCTGAAATAAAACAAAACATACAGAATAGAGAAGAGAGCAGGCTAACACATTTGCCTCTGCGTTTCTGACTGATACTTATTATCACTGAAATGACAACACAGCATGATAACATTAGGTGGCCTCTGGGAAGGCAGAACTAGTTAGTCTGAGGGCAAAAGAATGCATATATAACCTTACCTGCTTTTTAAACTTTGAGCTGGCTGAGTAATTAACTATTTTAACAATAATTCTATATAAAGTTTAAGTTTCTAAAAGAAAAACAGATCACTTTTGAATTTCAAAACCATTCTGGAAATAAAGCCAAAATCAAATAAAGAGAAAGAGTCAATAGGAACAGTTCTGTTCATATACAACCAGTTTCTCCATACACAGCGCTCTCTCCCACCAACCCCAAGGAATAGCAGAGTGCCACCTGCACAAGACGAACTGCTTCCCACCTATGGTGAGCAACAGAACAGCAATCACTTTGGGGGAAAAGCACAGGTCAGTCACATCACACAAGTGTGTCAGAAGGTGAGGTGGCTCTGGGAAATGTGAGGCCTGCAAAGCAGTCATTCCGTTTCCCTCTTCTACTGAGAGAAGCGGGAGTGTACTTCAGTGTTAGGAAAAGAAGGAAGTTTTTGCCTTCATTGATTGTTGAAAACAGGAACACAGGATGAAATGAAGCCTCCTGTCACCTGAGCCTATGTCTAGTCTTGAGTCCCTGCCTCTGCGCCGACTGGAGCATGAGCTGGTTTTCATGGCTTACACTTGAGGCTTCAAAGTGACCGTTCATTCTCACCCCTGCGATGCCGTTCATTTCATTAACGCATCACAGCCTACAGAGGCATCAATGCTCTGCCCAGCTCCTCACCTCTGCCTTTGCTGGACAAGCCTCTTCAGCAATTCTCTTTAACTGAATTAGTTCCCAGGCTTGATTCCTAAGTGTACTGTTAGGAGACCAGAGACATGGATGTTTTGGGGCACTGTGTACCTAGCCCCATGTACCTCTCCACAATTGTACACAAATATACAGCTTCACCAAACTGTTATGTGTACCAAAGACTACCAGTTTTTATTTCAGTAGTCTTTTATTTTTTTTCTTGAAAGAAAGTCACACTAACATAGTGATTTTTTAAAATTATTTTTAATTTTAGGCTACTTACCTATACAAAGTCCTGCTTACTTCAAAACATGTATAATACAACTAGCAGTATTTATTTAAAAAAAACAGGACAATAAATATTTTGGACTTTACATCACAAGCACTATCACAGATGCTCCAAAACAGTAGTAAGTAGTATCTAAACAAATTGAGTGTAGTTGTGTTCCAATAAAACTTTATAAGAGCAGCCCACTGCTCCAGTCATTTACTGACTCATAAATATAATATAGGAATAAGACATTTAAGTAATTAACATTATAGGTATCCAATTAATAAAATAACATTTAATTTGAGCTATACTATATTAAAGAATATAGGAATCATAGATTGCAATAATTTTCTTTTTCTTTCTTTCTTTCTTTCTTTCTTTCTTTCTTTCTTTTTTTTTTTTTTTTTTTAAGATGGTCTCACATATTCCAGGCAGGCTCCAAACATGCTCTATAGCCAAGAATGACCTAGAACTTCTGATCTCCTGCTCTTACTTCCCAAGTGCTGGTGCCACAGGCACGCACCGCCTGTTCCAGTCATGGTATGCTGGCGATCCAAAGCAGGGTCTCGGGCACATGAGGGAAACGCTCTACCCACTCAGCTACATTCCCAGCCTGACTTGGAAATGTTTTCTTCCAAGAGAACCACTATACATAGTCCCTCTAAAGAGAGGGACTCTCTAAAGTGAATTAATGCTAAAAAAAAAAAAAAAAAAAAAAAAAAAAAGGTAGGGGGTGTGGGTAGGCTAAAATACAAAAGATACAAGGATAGCTATGATTAATCTGAGGAAGCAAAACTTAAGAATACTTGGTCAGCATAAGAAAAGGAATCAAAGATGGAGGGTGGGCTGCGTTCCAACTTTCCAACTTCATCTCTCCATGACGCCTGGGCTTGTTCTTTGCTACCTCGTACTCTGCACTACTCATCTTAAGCGCTTCTCATCTTAAGTGTCTTCTGTAGCCCAGGCTGGACGGGAATGTGCAAGCTCCACCCTCGAGTCTAGGGTATCAGGATTATGCCACACCTAACTTATCAGCATCTGACATCAGCAGTTCCTGCTTACAACTGGCTAAAAGAACACCTCAAGTGCTCTAGAGTGGAAATTCTCACAATCACGATGTTTCACTCCTTATTTCTTCGTGTCCACTCGTGATTACAGAGATGGAATGAGCTCCCCCAGGGCCTCGCTTGCTCTCCTCGTCTCTTCTACTATGTTTCCGTTCTGTCCTAAAAGACTTAGATACAATAGCTCATTTAATCCTGAGAATCATATGAATTCTAGAATATCGGTATTTCCATCAAATACTTAGTCCAACCATATTATTCTTCAGTGGCCAGAGGTCCTGAGAATGCGGCACTAATAAGCCTGTCTGTCTACTTTTACAGGTTAGATTGTGAAAGATGTGGGAGAGACATGCCTACACAGCACATACTCAAGTGACTGACAAGAACAGCACTCTTGGGAGGATTATATCTAGACAGAGGGCCACAAAAGGAAATGGAGTCATCTGTCCCACATCAGATGGTCTGTAAATATTGCATTCTCCCTCCTTCCTTGCCCTCCCTCCCTCCAAACAGAACTGACTCAGAACGAATGACACTTGCCAATGGCCCTGACCTCTCAAAGAGACAAGTACAACAACCAAGGATAAGGATTTGTATGTTTATGTGTTTAACATTTTCTCCCCAAACAGAGAGGGGGTTGAACAGAAGGGTTAGGCAGAATGGTTATCTGGGCAGCTCTTGCTTCCCATGTTTGCAGTACAAGGCACAAGGACAGATGCTGGAACATTCAAAAGAATGAGTGAACAATGAAGAAAAGACTGCAGAAAAGGAAGGCAGAATGACTAATGGGCTTGCTGGCACGCTGAAAATATGCACGCCCTTTCTGACACATAGTGCCATGACACACAATCCAGGAAAAAGACATGTTGTTGCCTGACTCAGCAGCCATGTGCAGCCTCAGGGCTGGCAGGACCTGGCACTTGGGCCACTCTACAAGGTTGATTCCTTCTGTCCCACAGCCCCACACTTGTTTGCTGGTATCCTCTGAAGAGTCAAGCTATAAGGCAAAGTGCAGTCGACAAGCTGGGGGACTGCGGTTGTTGCTCAGTGGCTGCCTAGTGTGAAAAGCCTTGGACTTGATCTCTAGTAACCTGTAATTAGTTAATTCACTCACTAAGACTTGGATAGGGAGTCAGTCTATGATCCTTACTCGCCTGTTCTCTAAACTCCAAGCGTGACTGCTAGACATGTTTCTTGTACATAATCTCTACTCTGATCTAGGATGAGCATCTGACAGGCAGCCACCGCCGGCAAACTGGGCTGTGAACACGACTGGGGAGCTCAGAAGTTCTCTGACATCACTGCAAGCTTCTCATAAATTTACATTCATATGTCCAGGTCTCCAACCAAAAATTAAGGGAAACGTTGGTTTCAGCCATTTGAACCCAAATAACATATACAGAGTGGCAGACATAGTCATCCAGGGAAGTCTTAAGTCAGCAGCACATGCCAATGGCATTTACCGCCTTTGTGGGGGGGAAAATCCCTTGGCTGGTAAGATGGCTCAGTAGGCAAGACACTTGTTGCCAAATGTGAGAACCTGAGTCTCATCTCCAGGACCTACATGGTGGAAGGAAAGAACTGACGCCTACAAGGTGTCCTCTGACCTCTGACCTCTGACCTCCACATAGATGTTGAGGCACAGATACACAGACACGCATACTCACACACATAGGAAGGGAGTGTACACACAAACACACAAAATAATAAAGAAATGTAACACTTTTTAAAACAAGATTCAGCTCTAACAGACAAAATAAGTGTATCATATGCTGTGAATAAACTTTAAAACTACAGTAGCTACAACCCAGAGCTAAAACACTAAGTACATAAGAGTAAAGCCGAATTACATGAAAGTGATTTTCTGATCAAGGACTCTTCAAAGCCCTACAATAAACTGTTCCTTCAACTACCTCTGCCACATTCAGTTAGGTGTGAATCATCACATTTTTTACGTTTGCTTACCTCTGCCACGCGATGGGTGGAACTAAACCGAGGCTGTGAACCAGCCAAAACACAGTGCTGGTGGGTGGCATTGAGATCATCTGCAGGAAAAATAAATTATTTCATTAATGTTTACTAGTCAGTACACAGTACTGTTTAACTAAAATACAAAGCAAATAGTAACTGCATCATACAAGAAACAAGAGTCACCAAGGAGTTAACACTTGCCTTGCATTACATAAACTTGTCTTTGTGAATAGGATGGCCACAAAAATATTCATGTGTATGTATCAAATGAATCATTTAAACAAGGATGTTTGTGTGTGTGTGTGTACATATATATAGTATATATACCATATATTATATATAATATATTGCATATATGTGTATATATGCATATGTATGTGTATATATATGTAAATCACTGCACCAGGATGCTATCAATAATACTCCAGGACTATCCATCTTTTGTTCCAAGTTCACCTCTTTCTATTTAACTGAAGTATTAATTTTGAACTGACAATTAACCAATCAGGCATGTTAGGCTGCTGGACCAGAATTCAAGCCTATGGATCATGACTTCAGAAGGGAATAGGTGATGGTGCTCTATTAGCTTAAGAATACGCATAAAACAAAACCATAAGCTCCAACAGACAAATCAGAAGCCAGGTTTCTATGTATTTTAAAAATTAATGTTACAGCCAGATAGTCTTTATCACAATCACTCAGCGCATTACCTCACTTATTACATAGACAAGAATTGAGCAGTGGGTGCCTCAAAAGCATGTCATCTCTACTTTAGGCAACACAGGCCTCCACCAGATACCAAGACAAACAATGACTTCAACTACAAGGTTACCTCCACCAAGCCCCACGGGTGTCAGAAAACACACAGACAGCCTCTGAGCGTAATGGAAACACAAGAGGACAGAGGGAAAGCTTCAGTTCCCTGAGAGCATGAAACAACAGTATCAAGGCTTACACACTGCTTCTAAAAATTAAATGCTTTTAACAGTAAAAAGTAACAAAGCAAAAACAGGAATCAAAGATTTTTGACACTGGGAAGCAGATCTCAGGGAGAAGAGAAACAGCGCTAGTAGGTTTACAATTGTACTAACTCAGTGTCTGGAAAGGGGCTCAAACACACAGTGGTTAAGTGAAGTGAATGGGAAGACAGAGATTAGTGGGTGGAAAGCCAAGCCAGCAAAGTTCCTAAAATGTATTTGGGAGGGGGGCGTTGGGGGGAGAATTTGCGGCACTCACCAGCTAAGCACCCACCTATGTATGTGTAGTAAACAGTCCCAAGGGATGAAAAGGAGGCATCAGAAAATGGCAGCCTGAGAAGCCCCAGAGCTCATGGAAGCCCAGGCATGGGTAGTCTCAGAAGAGGGACGCTCCAAGGACAAGGAAAAGTGTCTGTCACATTAGTAACAGGGCCAAACTAGTGACAGAGCAAGGGTTGTTAAAATACACCCAGCACTAAGTCTCCTAAGAACCCATTTATTTACATTAATTAATGCTCTATTAAGGCATAATCTAACAGTAGTTAAAGAATTGAAGGAGAGATAAACCTGTTTTTATGATCCCAAGTATGGGATCAGAACGGTCTTGTGAGAGAACAGGTGAGGTTAATCCACTAGAAGACCAACCACTTCATGAGGGAGCTTGATTGCTGCCAGCTGAAAAGATCTGTGAGCAGACTCTGGGAGGAGATATATAAATGAGCCCAGAGTTGGAGGCGGGGCCTTTGGAGACTTGGGGTCATTTTGGCTGTTCATTGCTCCACGTAGAGACGCTCCTAGAGAGAACCGCTGGAGGGAAGGCTTCGGGAGTCTGCTTCCTACTGAGGTTCCTGGTTCAGGTTACCCCAGGTTCCAGCAGAAGAAATTCCTGCTGGCAATGCCAGGAGAATCGTTCCTCAGAACTGATATCCTTACAGTTTTGTTATTGTGTTCCTTAATTCTCTTTTCCTATTGGTTTGGTAAGTCGAGTTATAAGAAACCTACACTTAGTTAATAAGTTATAATAAAATATATTAGTTAAAAAATTAAGCCTAAGAATGTAATAAAATAGGCTTACATCAAGTAGCACATATTCTAGTATTCATTGAAAAAAATAACAGGAGAGAAATCTACATCTACATAAGATATGTACAGATCTTCCCTTTACATAAGTAAATTTTAATGTTATGCACATATTCAGAACCTTCTGAAAGTTAGACAGTTAGTATCTGAAATTTATTTATTTTTTTATCTGAAATTTAAAAGGCCATTATTTGAGAGTGAAAGGAATTTAGACACTATAGAAGGAAAAAATGAGTGGGAAAAAAAACACATGAAAAAAGAAACTTTCCAAATAAAGGGAGCATTTCAAAAGACCTCAAAAGGAGGAGAGCACATTAGTGATCTATAGACTAATGTTAAACAGCTCATCACAAATGTAACTTGAGTCAAATAACTTCAACAAACAACTTTTAAATGAAAAGGCCAATGTGGCCAAAGCATTTTCTTTTTTACTATTTTATGTATTTATATTTATTATATTATTTTTACATATACATTTATATTATTACATATATATGCAATAGATTACCTATAGTAAGAAGAACCATGACACAATCAGGTATTATATAAATGTTACATTCTTAGTGTTTTGGCCTTGAAGAAGACATCTTTCCTATCTTGGTGCATCAAAATTTCTGAATGTAAATCATTTCCTATCTTGGTGCATCAAAATTTCTGAATGTAAATCAATCTCCATTACATATTGTCATTATCAACTTAAAACACCTATCTAGACCTAAAAACATCTTAACCCCTAAACAATTAAGCTTCATTGTAAAACTAAGCTACCTGGTCTTCAACTCCATCAGAGACTTGAGAAGGAATAAACTTGATTACCTGAGTATGCCAGGAGTGCAGGTTAGTAGCTTTCCAAATGAAAAAATGACAGAAACAGTTTTCTACCTGAATAGTCACCCAAATCTCTCTATAACACTGGAGCATCTTCTTCAGCCTTCTGGCCCAATGTATCTCACAGACATATTTGTGAGGCAGGAACTATTGAGGACTTGCTTACCCTGTCTTGGCAGAGTTTGGCCATCAACTCTGCCTGCATCCAAGCTTACTTTTTTTAGGCAGAATTTTGTCTGTGGTAGAAATGAGGGCTTTTTGCCAGTGGCTAGTTTGCCACATTTGAAGTCATCTCCATAAGGAGGTTCTTTGATACTCATCATCCTCTTTGAGGAAGGATGGGTATTGCCAGGAGTTAACCTGTCTCATTGTTAATGAATCTTTAAAGTAACAGAAACATTTTTAAATGACATATTCTGCATATCTCTGGGGTTTTTGAAGACCTTGTTTACCTACCCTTCCTTATCTTTCTATAGAGTCATACATACATACTCTAATATGAGGCCAAAGCATTTTCAAACCTGATGAAAATGAAAGGCTCAGAGTCAAGGAATGCAAAAACCAGACACAAAGTAAAATAAAAACAATGCTCATTGTAATCAGACTTCTGATGGCAGGAAAAGGAACGTAGTGACTAGAGGACAGAGACAAGAAAGGGTATAGGCAGCTCTTCATCAGTGGTCAGGGCACTCAGGAGTTAACTGGGGACTATATATATATATATAAACAAAGAAAACTGTCACACTGAAACCCAGACTTCAATGGAACATCAGTCCAAGTGAAAGTGAAACAAGAACAAGAAGCTTTAGCTCCTGTGTAGTTAAGGAAGGAAATACATAAGTTGAGTTCCTACGCTACATACTGTCCAAATTAAGAATGGGGAAAGTCACAGAGAGTCATTTGTAAGGCTCATAGTTTGGGAGCACAAAGTCCCCTAAAGACCAAGACTGAATTGTAAGTCACAAATCATTTCCCTTCCACATACATCACTGCTTTACTGAAGAGCTGTTTAATGCAGCTCCATTTACAAGAAACATCATGCTATCCACCAAGAAAAAAAAAATCTAAAAATATAGCTTGAGTGAATAAGCATAACCAGAATCAGTAGGGAGAGGTTTTAGCTCACATGTATTAGGCAGATAAGAAGAAATCATAAGAAAATCAACAAAACCAAGACCCCAAAGTATAATCTGCTTCCACTGGCTTATGGCAGACATATAATACATATAATACATACATACATACATACATACATACATACATACATACATGTGCATACACAGTACAGACTGTTTCACCATTCATTAGTTGACATCCCTTGGTTCACATCCATTTCTTGGCTATTGTAAACAACAATGGCATGACCATCGATGTACAGATATTTCTTTGGACACTGGATTTCAATGCATTTGGCATATATTCAGAAATGGGATTCCTGGCTTGTACAGTGATTCTGTTTTAACAGTTGAGAAAATGCCACACAGTCTTCGATATGGCCGCAGAAGCTTATACTTCTATCATCAGCATAAAAGCTTTCTAGTTTCTCCACGGGCTTACCAACACTTGCTAGTTTCTATTTTTCTTTCTTATTGCAGTGATATCAATTGTATGTGAGATGACACAGGGTTTTTTGATTTACACGATGAGTCATCTTTTAAGAGCAGAATTAATTAGCCTAGTCAATCAAAATTAGTCATAGACCTAAATGTCCGAGGCCAAATCATAAAACCCTCAGAATAAAAAGGCAAAATATTTGTGACTATCAAAGACAGCATGACTACTTCTCTGACATTCTAATGAGGACGGAGCTGCAGGAACAGAAAGCAAGTCAACAACTCCACAGGGGATCAAAGTACTCACTCCTGGCACCTCAGATCTTCTGTGTGTGACTATCTAAACAAATAACTTCTGCCCCATCTTGTTGAAAAAGAAAATGTACCAGTTCAGATTCTATGATGAATACTTTCCCAATTAAGAAGGAGGGGAAATTCTGAGAATAACTTGAGAAATTCACAATTCAGAAACCCAAACTCCCTAAAAGACCAAGATGGACTCATAAGACCGACCATTCTCCTCCCCCCACATACCTCGCCACCTTACTAAAAAGCCTATTTATTTCATGCATTTTCGTTCACCTGGGGTACCCTCTAACACATCATGGGAAATATGAAAAGGCATCCTAGGAGTAAAAAAGCAGAGCATGAAAGAATGAGCAAACATCAGACCCAGTCAGATATGACAAGAATGCTAGAATTATCAGACCATTAATTTTTAAAAACTGTGATTAATACACTAAAGATCTAAAGGGAAAAGTAGACGACATACAAAAGCAGATGGAGAACTTGAGCAAAGGGTGGGGATTCCTATCATCAAAGAGAAACACTCAAGATCAAAACTCGACCAGAAATGCTGAGTGCTTCTGATGGGCTCATTAACAAACAGGACATGACAGAGGAAAGATCTCAAAGCTGAGGATATGTTAATAGAAACTTCCCAAACCAAAGGGAAAAAAAGACAAGAAAAAGTAGACTCTGGAAGAACTACACCACAACTATAAAAAGTATAATGTATGTATAATTGGAAAACCAGAAGGAAAATACTGAAAGAAAGAGAAGAAAATTAGAAGCAACGATGAGTAAAAATGTCCATGAGTCAGTATCACATGCCAACTCACAGAAGCTCAGAACAGCAAAGTGAAGTGCCCATGGCAGAACGCTATCCCGTACTTATGTGCGTCCTATCCCTTGTTTTTATTTGTTCTGCTTTGAGGATGCTGAGACTGACCGCAGCACTCCACCACTGGCTACATTCAAATTTCAGAAAATCAAAGGCAAAAATTTTTGAATGAAGCCAGAAGGAGAAACAATTCATCCATTTGGGTACAAAGATAAAAACCGAAACACAACCTCTCCTTAGAAACTGTGCAAGAAAGAAATGTGGGACGTTAAATAATTAGCATTGACAATGGAAGGTCAACACCCTAGAGCTCTACCACCATGAGAGTAGCCTTCAAATGGAAAGGGAAGATAGACTTTTTCCAGACCAATGAAAACCAAAATTATTGTTCAGACTCACTCTTCAAGAATGTTAAGTTTTCAGAAGAAAAGCAATGTGGGTCTGAAACTCAGTCTCCAGAAGAGAAGAAGACATTTCAGAAAGAAGAAGCTAACATTAAAAGCTACTGTTTCTTACCCATGTTCTTACAGACAAGTTTGTGATGTATGGCTATATGGACAGCAATAAATGAGAGAAATCAGGAATACTTTGTTAGTGTGCCTGAACAATTGTTAAGCAGTAGACAGCTTTTTAAGGACAGATCTGGAGTAGCTGTAAACAAAGCTTACAACTTCCAGGGCAAAAAGAGAAGAAGTATCAGTGTTATGTAACAGAGAAAGGAAACAATTCAAAATCAGGAATGACAGAACGGAAGGGAAAAAGAACAAAAGCACAAACACGGCAGTTACTATTTCAACTCGGCCAGCAATCGGTCATCTAACTATGCCTGTGGCTTTCCGAGATGACGCTGACACAGGTCAATCTGATGATTCAGGAGAAGGGTACTGAGACCTGGTGAGGGACTGTCACCGGCACAAGGTCACACTTGAAGAAATGACGTAGGCATGGTTCTGCTCCAGCTAGAGAAGGTGTACAAGAAAACTGTCAGGCACACTGGCTCCTGTCCGGCCCCTTCCCAACTCTAGGATTTGGACAACTAATGTGAACGTCCTACACTTTAGGTGCCTCATTGTAGAAACAACAAACTCGATAGCTCCAAATTCCTGGTCATCAAATTCTTAAGAAGGAAAAGAGCAAGAAAGGCCTTTGGAGTTTTTGATCCGTGTATTACTCCAGCTGACTACAAGATATGTTCGCTAGTATGTACACTGCTCTCCCAGAGGTGTTAAGTTTGCCTCTTGGATAAGAAACTTGAACATTGTTTCTGAATTTCAATGAAAAAGCTGAGGTCATTAAAGTTCAAAAGGAAAAGCTCAACTAAATGTTGTAAATAAGGAACACAATCTAAGTTAAAAACACACTGAAGTAAGGGAACGGAGGGAAAGTATACCATGCTTTGTTAATCGAGAGGAAGCCAGTCGAAAGCAGGGTACGGGGTAGCCAGGGCTCTGGGTTTGCAGTGATAAGGGCCCTTATGGCCACCTTGATGCATCTGTTTGCTCTGCATATGGTTTTATTAAATGTAGAATTGAAAACCACTGTGGCTGAGGGGGGCTAGATGAGCAAATAGAAATTGAATGTGGAGAAATAATTGATAATGAACATGTTGGGTAATGTGTAACATGGCTATACTAATATCAAAGAGCACACTTCAGGACAAAAATAGGGAGGACCGTTTGGTTCCCGCAGAAAATACCAAAATCCGTAACATATTTCCACCTGACTGTAGAACTTCATGCTATATAAGAAAAATCTGATAGAACTATACAGACTATAGACGGACACTTAAACATTTCTCTGTCAAAAAAAAAAAAAAAAAAAAAAAAAAAAGGAAATCCTGACCCCAGCAACCTAATCAAGTGAGGAGGTCCCCTTCTGTCAGAGGTCTAGGGAGGGTATGAGCGGGAGGGAGGGAGGGAGGGAGGGAGGGAGGAACGGGAAGATACAATCAGGATGGAATCTGAATAAATTATAATAAAGTTTAAAACATTTAAAAAGACTGTTCAATCCAACAGCAGAATGTGCATTCCTACTAAGCTCACAGGAAACAGACTCAAGGGAGAGCACATTCTGAACCATCTCATCCACATGGATACATTTAAAACAACGAGAACCATGTCGCGTCTGCCTTCAGATAGCAGCAACAATAAAACCATTAGAAAGATAGCTGGAAAATATACTTCCACACAATACATGTCACAGGGGGGAAGCTCGAAAAATTACAAAAAAATTTGAGTTAAATAAAAACAAAATTCTATTCTTTTTCTTTGTGACAAAATACCTCAAAGAGCCAAGTAAGAGAAGGACGATACATTATGAGACCATGGCACCACCGTCCTTAGGTCTAAGGCAAGGCACAACTATGTTGGCAAACAAGCATAGTAGAGGAAGCTGCTCACTTCATCGTGGCCATGAAACAGAAAGAGACAGAAGGGAACCAGGGCAAGATTTCCCCTCCAGTGATATCCTCACCCCACCCTATCCCTATCTTGAGAGCTAAGGATGTTCTCACAGTCACACACTGGGACCAAGCCTTCAGCACAGCGGGTGTTCAGGGAAGCACTCCCTATCTACACCAAAGCAAGTTGCCTGAAATGCTGAACCGTCTGCAAATGTCTTTGAGAAAATGTCCTAGCAGCAAATACAAATATTTAAAAAGAAGAAAGCTCTGAAACCAATAATCTGAACTTTTGTTTCCTAAAACTAGAAAAAAGAGAGTAAACTGATCTAGCCTGAACACAAGAAAACAAGGAAAATTAAGAGAAATTAGTGAAATAAAAATAGAAAACAGGTAAATATGTTCAAAGCACAGGATATTCTTATTTGAAAATCTTCTTATGTAAAAATACAACTGACAATGGATATATACGAAGGAAAATTAACTTATGCTTAGAAAATAATAAAAGAAAGCCATAGAATTTATGAAGCCCAAAACTGGTTCAGCCAAAACACTAATAAAATCAATAAGACTACGTAAGTTGAGGGAAAATTAGAAGATACAAATTAGTAATATCAGAAATTAATGCGTTGACATCACTACAGATACATTAAGAAATAATAAATGAATGGCAAAACTATTTCTGCCCCCTAAATTTAATAATCTAGCTTTAACTGGGTCACTTTCTTGAAAAGCATAATATGCTAAACTTCACATACAAATATACAATATAAATAGTTTCATCTTTATTAACTAAACAGATAATTAATAACCTTCCAAAACCAAAAGCAACGTATCCAAACAATATTCATACTGTATCCCATCAGAATTGATGGGACAAAGTTTAGGCAGCTCCTATAAGGAGAATGAAAGCATGGCCATTCATTCCATGAAGTCCGCCTTTCCCTAATGCCAAATCCAGAAAACAATACAAAACAAAAACAATAATAAAAATTAAAGTGCAACATCTTATTAACACAGGAGTAAAACTTCTCAAAAAAAAAAAAAAGCTGAACAAAGTGAATTCAATAGCATACTAAAAGAATGACTCATTGTGACCAAGTGGGATGGAAGACATGTTCTACATCTGAAACTCAATTGATGCAATCCATCTGATCTGATCAAAAGCTCAAGAAATGTCTGCCAACCCACAGGTACAGAGAGCAATGTGTCAGAATCCAACAGCCGTTCATAAGGAGAATGATCAGCAAGCCTGAAAGAGAGACTTTCCCATAAAGATCACAAGCAAACTCCTAACCCAAGCCTCAAACTCAAAATTAAGGCTGATACCTAAGGGTGAGAAACAAAAGTTGCAACCTAAGTTCCTGCCCTCTCACCATTCTTTGCAACATCAGATGGGCTCTAGCTATGTATTAATGATACAACAAAACTACATGAAAGGTACAGAGAGTTAGAAAAAAGAAATATAACTATCTTTGTTCACATCTGACAGGACTGTCAATGAAGAAAAAACAACACAATTCACACACACACAAACCAACTAGCAACAAAAACCACTCCACACTCAACAAGCAATAAGACATTGCAACAAGGCTCAAAATACAAAGCTAAAATTAAAAATCACATTCCATATAATACCAATGAAATCTGAAATGAATGATACAATATATATTTGCATACCCTGAATTAAATACAATTGCAAAATATGTATACAATCTAGGACTGGGGGTTATCTCTGGCAAATTCTTGTCTAGAATGCATGAGATCCAGAATTGGATAGAAAATAAAAGATCTACATGAGGAACACCAAAATGATGGAAGAGTTGAAGGACCAAAAGTACAGACAGCTGTCCATGTCCATGAACACTCAGACTAAAAACTGTCAAGCTGTCAGCTACGCTCAGCCAGTACTGTGCATTCAGCACAAACCTAGTGAAACTCCCAGCAAGATAAATAATTCTAAGGTGTAAATGGAGCTAAGAAGAGCCAGAAGTGATTTTAAGGAATAGCACGACTTTACACAGGAATTATATTTTAAAGCTACATGATTTAGACATTGTGATAATGCCTATACAAATACAGAGATAAATGAAACTGAAAGTGGGTCCCAAAGTACACCCACATAGATTAAATTAACTGGTCACTGGCAAATGGAGAATAGGAATTTTATATAAAAGAGCAAAGACAGTGCCTCCAACAAATGATGCTGAGACAACTGATGCTAATACCCACATAGAAACAAAAATGTTATGGAAATTTTATCCATGGTGGCTAAAATCTGGGACCAAGCAAGATGTCCTTCAGTGGATGAATGGACAGACTGCGGTATACTCAACAGAGCAGTATTATTCAACACTAAAAACAAGTTAGTGATCAAGCTAGAAAAAAAAAAGACACATAGGACCCTTGAGTCCATAGTACTAAGTGTCAAAGGTCAATCTGGAAGACTGCCCACTATAAGACTTCAACTCTGTGACACTCTGGGAAAGGCAGAACCATAGCGACAGCACAAATCCAAAGATTTCAAGACTTACAGAGGAGAGAAGGATGACCACACACGCAGAGTCTTCTCAGGTCAGTGAACTGTTTATTCTATATGATGCTATAATGCTAACTACATGTCATTAGATATTTTTCAAAACTTATAGACAGTACAACATGAAAAGAAAACCCTAATACAAACAGGAGTTGGTAGGAACCTTTCTGCATCTTTGCTATGAATCCAAAACTGTTCTAAAACAATGAAATCACTACAAGAAAATAGACAGATAGATATATGGACAGACATACATAGATGAAATTTCACCATTAACTTGACTGAATTAAGAATAACTAAGAGATCTGGGCATAGTGGTGCATGCCTTTAATCCCAGCACAATTATATATGAATCACATACACACGTGCACACATATACACACGGATAAAAGTTAACTACCACGGCCTTAGTCTAGACACTCTGGAAAGTTCTTAGTAAAATCATGTGACCTGATATTTTTTTACTAAACTCTGGCAGAATTACAGGAACAAGATGATGATACTGTGATTTGGATGTGGTCTGAGAGCCCGCAGGGTCCTGAGTATCGAAACTTAATGTCCACTGTGAGGCCGTACAAATCTAATGCGACTTAGAGGGCCTAGAGGCCGAGGTCTCCAACCAAGAATTAGGTAAAGTCATTAGGGAGGCGCACTATGACTGAATTCTGGTAACATTATAGGAATAGGGAGAAAAACAAGGTACACACAAGTATACACACACACACACACACACACACACACACACACACACACACACACA
>OU015753.1:34047598-34096173 GCA_907169655.1 Acomys percivali
ACACACACACACACACACACACACACACACACACACACACACACACACACCTCAAAAAGTGGCTCTCTAGAAGAAAAGCTAACACTTCTGGACCAAATGCTACAGTTCAGTTATTTATGCTCACTCAATACGAGGGCAAGCATGCCTGGTACTGGAAATCTAGCCAACTACGCAGGCTAGTGAGGTCATGGATCTTGGAGTAGAACATACAAGTGTTACTTGACTAAGTCAGCACAATCCCTAACTACAATCTAAATGCGTATACACACAGGTAAGGGTAGCTCCTGGTCCTCATCAAGGAAACTTCTCTTAGTGACAGTCAGAGACCATCACAGTAAACCACAATCAACAGTCAATAAGCAGAGAACAAGTGACAGGGTGAAGCCAGCCTCAGCAGCGCCACTGTTGCACCTAAAACTCAGGGAACATCTCAGGACATCTCTTACAGAAAGGCTGTAAGAGCCAGACCAAGACATACCCTGTAAGAATCTCCTAGAGGTGTCAATGAAACTCTACCCATGAAATCTCATCAACATGGCCGCCTACACAAGACCAAGACAGGGGCAGCGTAACTTGAAAGGGGGGAAGTCCCATGGAGTCCAACTCCTTCACATATATAATAATTGCTTATTAAGCATTTACCGTGTCCGACTTACTGTCAAGTCTTTTAGAGTAGATAGGGCTAAAACAGCCCTCACCTTGGAAACCAAAAACACAATCATCTTTAGAACAGTCTAGGGAAGAGAAACCCAAGGCCATGATTACATAATTCGTAGAGAGACTAAGAACAGCTTTGCTTTGCATTTAAATACATAATTCCTCATTGCCTTGAGCAAAAAAATAACCAAAGAGTTACGTGTCTCTAAAGCTCATTTCTGTTTAAAATCTTTACTGAGCTCAAACTCATACCACATATAAGTCTCCCATTTAAAGATTACAATCAAAAACTGGGTGGTGGTGGTACACACCTTCAATCCCAGCACTTGGGAAGGCAGAGGCAGGTGGATCTCAGTGAGTTTGAGGCTAGCCTGGTCTACAGAATGAACTCCAGGACAGCCAAGGCTACTCTGAGAAACCCTGTCTCAAAAAAGCAAAACAAAACACAAACAAAAACCCAAAACCAAAACAAACAAAACAAAAAGAAAAATGGTTACAACTGAATGTGTTTAGCACATCCATATGTTATATGATAATCACAAACTACTTTTAGAGTATTTTTCCTTTCAAAAGGAGCCGCAAGGCCTGGGGAGATGGCTCAGTAGACAAGAACACTTTGAACAAGTATGAGCATTTGAATTTAAATCTCATGTGAGTCAGAAGTCATGTGAAAAGTCTGGTGTGGCAATGTATGGCCGTAACCCCAGCCCTGGGGGAGGGGTGAAGATGAGAGGGTGGTAGGAACCTGCTAGCCACCAGCCTGGCTCCAAGAGAATAAGACAGAGGGACAGACGAGGACACTGGACATCCTCCTCTGGCCGCCATGCATGGGCACATGCACGCACACACGCACACACACGCACACGCACACACACACACACACACACACACACGTGCGCTACAGACATGTACATATCCCACACACATACATTTTTAAAGAAGGGAACCCTATACACATCAGCAGTCAATCCTCATCAATATTCCTCTGTGCGGGGGACTCAGAGCAAAACAACTTTCCTGATGACCTTGTAATAGGGAGTAAACACAGAACATCATTTTGCAGTTCTGAGGATCAAAGTCAAGACCTCATGCATGCAAGGCGAACGCTCCATTGCTCAGCCACACCTCCTGACCTTAACGCAGCAAACCAAAGCTTCAAGCATGGTCCCTGGCCCTCCCTGGACACCCATCACATGCACATGAGCTACATTTCAAGACATAAGTGATACAGCAATGAACCTGGGTGTGATCTGAAAGTGTCAGGGAGAAGAAAATCCTTCCAGAAACAAAGAGTGTGCTTGGCTTTCTGTCCATAAGGCACAGCTGTCCTCCGAGTTCTACTGGATACCAAGAAACAGGAAGCCAGTCACAAAGCACAAGTGGGAAAATGTCAGCCTCTGGCCAGATGTGTGAGAGTGAAAGTTTCAGGAGCTCCCCTCACCCGGGCATGAGCCCCATCAGCGACCTCACTACTGACTTCTGAGAAGACAAGAACAGCACCACACGCCCCTATTAGACAAGCAGCTGCAACTGTCCTGTCATGTTTCTACCTTTCAGAGTGAAAACAAACATGACAGGTGCTCATTTGGCTGTTCAAGCCCTTCCCACTGAAATGGCGATTCCTCAAGCTTACCGGCTGCAGATTCGAGTTATAATTTATTACTCTTTCCCTTATTCCCTTGCCTCGGCAGAAAACAGAACATAGCACCTACATCTCAAGGCTCGTGAGAGGTAATAAAGTATAATTATTTTGAATTTATGATTAAGCCATAAATTACATGTATTTTTTACTTCAGCTGGTCACTTAGAGGCTGGGGGGAGGAAGGGAATGGGGTCAGCCGTGCATGACAAAAGCCTTTTGCTTTGAATAAAATGTCTAAATCTAAGCGGGGCTGAGGAACACCTGAAGGATTTACAAAGATACTCCAGTCTCCTAGTCAAGTCCCGAGGGAGCCCCCAGTCAAGCTAAGTTAAATCCTAGCGACCTCTGCTATCCCTGCCCACAGGGTGACAGCCTGCAACGAGAGTGCCCATGTTAGCTCAAAAAAACAGAAGCAGGCGTCACACTTCAGGTTACACCGCATCAAATGTTCACAGCGCTCTGGCCTTACTGCCGCTAAACCACAGGTATTTCATAGGCGGGGAGATAAATCTAAAGAAATGACCAGGCTCCGTATGGAAAGGCAGCCTCAAACAAAGTAATGCTGGTTAGCAGGGCTCCAGCCAGCCAGGGACAGGTGCTACCTCATGTCACCCTGCAGAGCCAATTGGTGAGATTTACCACTCTTGTAGTTACCCTGTAAAGCTATGGAGATAGATGTGTGAAGCCATGAGCTGCAAAGTCCACAGAACACAGGGCCCGAGGCAGGCAGAGGCCCACATGCAGCACCCCCTTTCCCTGCCTTGCCTCCTTGTTGTCCAGCATGCCATGGCCCCATGCTTCTCTGCATTAAGGCCCTGTACTAAGTGTGGCCTGCAAAGCACAGGTCCACACACCTACGCCAACTCCTAACAAGTACAGGGAGAAGCAGCACCCAGGGAAGGTTCTCGTTTTACGCTGAGGGCCAAGACTCAAAGATGCCCTGATGCTGTGGGGCCAGCAGGAAGCCCTACAGCCTTGCCTCACTCTCCCCTATATGGTGGTGAGTGAAGGTTAGACCCTACAAAGCCTGGCATCGCCATTGCTACTGCTTCGTTTGGCTTCGGCCACAGAGTTCATTTTTGCATTTGACAGGCAGGGTTTGAAGCGGCTGGTTACAAAACTAACAGCAGACATTACAAAGTGAGATTCCGCTGAACAAAGACATAAAAAAAAAAAAAAAAAAAAAAGACCAGAGCGACCACGCAGGGACAGTGACATTTAAGACATCATGATGACACATGAAGGGGACCAGCAGAGGTCTGTCCAATGTTTACTCACCTTTGTCCCTAAACACCCCACCTCCACACCCAGCTCCTGGTTAATGAACAGAATTTAGCTGCTGTCCCTTGGACTGTATAATCTGTTCCATGAAAAGTAAAGCCAGTTTGTCTCCAAGCACTCCTAAGTCCCTAACTCCCTGGCTACAAGCAGTCTATGGAAAACAGCTGTGGCCAAGTAAATCATGCGACCCTGAGAAACAGCAAAGTGAATGGTGGGGTGGGTTTTCCACCCCCTCCGCTAAGTGTGTTTTGAAGTCCTGGTTGGAAAATTAGTGAGAACTGTAAATCTGTTTGCAAATCTGGTCTTGTCTAACTCTGAGATTAGGGCAAAGATTCCAATTTAAAAGTAAAACCGTGACAACCCCATGAAGTGTGTCCTCAGGCACTGCCAACAGGGCTTTTGCGCACGCCCACGGCAGTGGATTTATTACAGGCACCCGACACGTTCGCCATCAGACACCCCTGGAGTATTCACTTGAGACAGTGGGGTTCGGCCTGGACTTCCTCTGCAGACCAATATTTTATTATAAATTGAGCTAAACTGTTTCCTTTTTGTAAGTGCTGTGAAGTTCAGGCTTCAGTTACCAGCATAGGGCCCAGAGCCCTCAACGGCCTCTGGATTTGGATTTTTAAAAGCTAATGTCAAAAGGCAAAGCTACACGACAGTTGCTTTTATAATTTTTTTTAATTATGAGTTATTAAAATAGGAGTTTATTACAGTTTATAAGAGAAATACTCAAAATTCATTTTAAAGATCAAGTATGATATCCTCATAAAAATGCATTCTAAATGCAGACTTTGGGGTACACTCACTCTTCCTGAAACAGGATGGTGGAAACCAATAATGCCACCTATGTCTGAAGGTAGGGCCTAAACAGTACTAGATTTTTATATCCTGAATATCAACTTCTAAAAAAAGCATAAATCTCTTGAGTTTATCACGTACAGCACTTAGAGACTCAGTGGATGTTTGAACATGTACTTTCCTTGTAATGACTATATCAAAAGGAAAGTGTAATCGTTTAATTGTTTTAATAATGTAGTTCATTAAATGCTTTTATTACTAATCCAGTTATTAAATTAAAAAGAAAAACATCTTTAAAACTGAAAACAAAGCAAAACAGAACACTGTCATCTTTTCTTCTTTTGCAGAGCCATGATGCTTAATGGAGAAAAGTAGGGTGAAAGCCCAAATCAGGAACCAAGTGCTGGAATAGGGTGAGGAGGGGACATGGGGGTCCCTGGGGGAAAGAAAGGCCTGGTGTGGGAATGCTGAAACCTGAGCAGACGCACATGTCAGGTTCTAACTCCTGCCTCTTACTAGCTATGGAACTGCGGGTAAGTCTACCAGTCTAACTAAACTTCTTCTCTCACGATAGCTAATGTTTGCCTCTCACAGTTACAAGCAAATTGACAGAGTGGTTGGCTTGCCATTAATTCCTAGGAGATGTGCTTGCTGTTCATATCACTGCCATTCCAGATATTCATGTGCTGGGCAGGAACATACTAATCACATATGAAACTTGTTTTTATATCCTTTCCTTTTATAGTAACAGAGTTTCTTTTCTCTAGAATAAACACGTGCTGCTTTTTTTTTTTTCTTTTTAAATCATGCATGTGTGTCTGTGTGTGGATATATACGTGTGAGCGCAGGTACCAAGAGAGACGGGAAGAGGGTACCAGATGCCCTGGAGGTGGAGTTACAGGCGGCCCTAATCAGCCCAACCCAACATGGGCACTGGGTACTGGACTCCTGTTCTCTGCACAGCGCTGAGCTGTCTCTCCTGCCTCCACACTTTGCTTTTTAATCAGAAGACGTCATAGAGAAAGGTATTAAATGCACAAAAGACAGCTGTAAAAGATAGCTTTTACAATGCCACTCTACTGGCTTTCATGTACATTTAAATAGGATGCTACTTGAAAAAGCCCTGTTCTGGCTCTCATGGCCTCCACGTACACAAATTATTAATAGAAAGTACCAGCAAGGTATCACAAGAGAAACCCTTTGTTTGAATTCAAGCCAAATATCCAAAGTTTTGGAGAACACAAAACTTGAGTTATAATCTTTTTAGACAAATGGCATTCAATGACAGGGAATGGAGATGTCAGAATAAAATGTTGGATCCTGAAACCAAAAAGGGGAATGATGGGAAGAAATGGCCTGAGCACTGACAGCATTACAGAGGTTTCCACGCCCTGAGATCCAGCTGACAGGATCACAACTGGAAAAGCACTGTGTGTGGAGCCTGTGGCCCCATTGTTCGGGGTCTCTGTTCTGCCGCATATGAATGGAGCAACTGCACCTCTGACATCTCCCGCCAAAGGCTGCTTATAGACTCTGAGGTTGCTTATGCAAAACAGGTTTGACCACTGGAAAGCAAGCTGCAGAAAGAAAGAAAGCCATCGACCTTAAGCTGCAAAAGGATGCAGAACTAAGTCACGTGGCTCCTTCCAATCCAACGGCAAAACCAAGCAAAAAGCCTCAGACTGGCCTACTGCAGCACTAACACTCCCTCAATGCTAATGATGTTAGTGTGTCTGTCAGCCGGTGTGTCTGCCCCACCTTCACTTTCTCTAATGTGAATAATTTCTATCTCAGCAAGGATATGTCCAACATTAGGGGTAATAATAAGATTCTTGTTTTCTTTCCTTCTTATTGCTATACATTTTTTATTGGCATATATTCACTGTGAGAATAATTTGAATAGTACTCATATAAACTGTTAGTCTCTTGTTAAAACAAAGAACAAGACTCAGACTCTTAAGATCTCCAAGCAAAGAAAAGTAGTGTGAACTTAACACTTTTGGTTTCTCTGCGTTTATATTTATAAGACACTTGGACTTGGACTAGCTGATACTGGTTTTCCATGTAAAATAGTGATAACAAAATCACCTTCAAAATTAAGTTTTTTTCAGTGGTGGAAAAAAAGGAGGTTTTTAAGAAAATAGCACATAAAATATAGAGTTAGCACATGACTATGGCAAGACCGTGAACCCAGACAGAAGGTGGACTGCAGTCTGGGAACCACCGATGTTCCCTCTCGTACAGTGACATCCAGGAGACAAGGAGGCAGACCTGCTGCTCTGCAATGTCCCCTGGAACCCCGCTCCGTACCTGCAGGACAGAGACTCTGCAGACACCAAGCTTTACAGAAAAAAATCCTTACCAAAAGCCAATCGCGAGCCCTGGTTCTTCCTAGCTAGAAAGCCGAGAGACCACTAGATCTTTGTAAGCAGACAGGAAGGAGACAAACCTGAGACACCTGGCAGGCATAGCCAAGGAGAGAACAACCTGTGAGGAGCTATGTGTGTTCATGTGTACACACGTGTGCATGTTCCTGTGAAGGTGCACCTGTGTGTGTGTGTGTGTGTGTGTGTGTGTGTGTGTGTGTGTGTGTGTGTTTAAGCTGGAAGTTAACCATGGTAGATTTCCTTCAGTGTTGACTTTGTATTTTGAGACACAGTCTCTTCCTAGCTTAAGCAGGTTGATCGGCAAGCCCCAGGGCGCCCCGTCTCCTCTCTGGTCCCGGGATTACCAGGGCACAGCAGCACACCTGGCTTGTTCCTGTGGGTTCTTTCTGTGGATCCAGCCCAGGTCCTCATGCATGCATGGCAAGCCACTCCCTGGCCCCTCAGAAGGTTCAGGAGAAAAGACAATCGAAGCATATATTTGTAGATTTTGCAGTGGAAAACAGGTTGGAGAAAAACTTACACACAAAAGTCCAAAACAAAACAGGAAAATTTCAAGCACCCCAAACTCCACAGAGTCATTTACTGTAAGCCCATAAATACAACTTCCCAAGGAATTAAAACACGAGTAAAGGAAAGATACTGTAGCCACGCCATCCGATCCTGAGAGGAAACTGTCTTGCTACTCTTGTAGAGAATCTGAGTTCAGTTCCCAGCACCCACCCACAAGGAGGCTGACAACTGTCTGTAACTCCAGTTCCTGGGGATCCAACCCCTTCTTCTGGCCTCCATGGGTACCAGACATGCATGTGGTACACAAACATACATGCAAGCAGGCCATTCACACACAAAAAAATAAATAAATAAAAACAAAAAAGTAATGAGTTACATGTTCCCAGGGGGGAAAATCATTGTGAATACAAAGTATTCAAAAGTTTATTTCAAAAGACAGACCCCACATGTGCCCCCACGATGTAAGCTCAGACAATGAAAGAGCAGCAACCCCGAGTCTCCCCACATTACCCAGCATGAAATAGCAGTCTCCCTGGTGAAGAGGAATTGCCAAGCCCGGTGCCTCGATGTCCCACGAGATCTTAAAACCAACATGCCAAGTGTCGGGATCTCTGCCCTCGAAGCTGGACTCGTCCTCACTTTCATCCTCAGAGCCTGTTGGGAGAAGGGAAGTGATCAGCAAAGACAAAGTCTACATCCCTGAGCTCTCAGCTAGCACCTTTGAAATTACTGTCATCTTAATAAAATATGGATGTTGTGTAAAGAACGTCCTTTTGTATCATAGTTTTTAAAAAGACATTTAAGAACATTCTTACCATAGATTTATCTTTCACACAAAACCTTGAATCGTGAGGGAAAAAAACAGATTCAGAGAGGATAAAAGATTATTTTGCTCAGTACCAAGCAAATAAACTAGAAAAGCTCAATTAAGGGGATTTCAAAAGATATTAATTGCCATAGTAATCCAGAAAAAGTGAGAGCTAAAGAAACCACAGAAGGTGGAGAGGAAACTACAAAAGCATCCTCTCTCAAGGAAACACAGGGCCAAAGAATTAAAAACAACAACAACAAAACACAACCTCCCTGCTGTATACATTTAGAGAACAGGCCATCGTAGTGGGCTGTCCCTTCTGCTGCAGAGCATGACAAAGATGTTCCAGATACATCTATTAAATTAATACATATCACAACAAAAGGGAGACACACTTGCACACAAACCAATCTCACATCTAACATCAATGTTAACTCTCTAACTAATAAGAACATGGATGCTGGGCCCAGCATAGCATTAGAGGAACACTCTGTGACCTTTAGGAATATGAGGGCATCTCTACAAAGTAGCTCACATCCAAAAGCTTAAGATGTAAAACTCATCATATTTGGAGAGAGAGAGAGAGAGAGAGAGAGAGAGAGAGAGAGAGAGAGAGAGAAGAGAAGAGAAGAGAGAGAGAAGAAAGAGAGAGATATCACTGAATGAAATCATTATTCTTCCATAAAATATAAATATAATGGGACTAGGAGCTAGTTTCTCAACACAGTATAACACAGGCTTGCCACAGTCTCAAAGCCAACAACAGAACTATGCCCAAATCTAAGAATTAAAGAAGGGTGCTGTGGTGTTTAAAGAGGATGGCACCATGGGCTTCTGTATTTGGATGCTTGATCCCCAGCTGGTGGAACTGTTTTGAGAAGGACTATGAAGAGTGAGCTTGTTGGAGTGTCACTGGGTCTCTCTGGGTCTCTCTCGGTCTCTCTGGGTCTCTCTCTCTCTATCTCTCCCTCTCCCACTCCCTCTCCCTCTCCCTCTCTCTCTCTCATGTTTGTGGGTGTAAGCTCTCAGCTAATTCTCCAGCACTATGCCTACTGCCTGCTGCCATGCCTCCCACCATGATGAAGCAGGAGCCCCAAATTAAATGCTGTCTCTTATAAGTTGCCTTGGCCATAGTGTCACTTTGCAGACATAGAAAAATAAGTAATGTAGAAGCTTAGCAACACAAACATCTATCATTAGTCTGACGGGAACCACCAACCCAATGGTATCTAATTAGGGCACCCCCTAAGCTTGGAAGATTGGCTGACAAAGCTCCTACTTTACAAGCACAGAACTAACTCACATAAAAATGCCCAGTGTGGTGATGCATGCTTGTGATGCCAATGCTAGGGAAGTGAAGACACATGGCCCTTATGGCTTGATGGCTAACCAGTCTACCAGTGTAGTCTAACAGGCGAGCTCTAGGCCCATAAGAGAGCCCATCTCAAAGGAAGTGAGCAATCTTCCTAAGGAGGATACCCAAGGTTGGACTACATCCTCCTAATGCAAACACACACACACACACACACACACACATTCACACACACACATTCTCTCTCACTCATTCACACACACATACACACTGCAATAAAACATAAGGAAAATATCAGTTCTACCTTAATTTACTCATAAATTTGAAGTAGTCAAAATGAAGATGATCAAAATTTACATTTAGGTGAGTGGTACAGCCTTTTTTTTCTAATGGGGACACATTCCAAAGATCCCAACAAACGTGGGAAGCCTAGAAATTATGTTTTTCACATATATACATATCTACAAAGTTTATTTTATTAATTAGTCACAATAAGAGATTAACGGTAATAACAAAATAGACCAAATTACAATAAGATGGGCTAATAAAAGCTGCCAGGTGGTGTTGACACAAACCTTTAATCCCAGCACTCAGGAAGTAGAGGCAGGTGGATCTGTGAATTCGAGGCCAGCCTGGTCTATAGAGTGAGTTCCAGGACAGCCAGAGATACACAGAGAAATTCAGTCTCAAAAACAAACAAGGAAACACACCAAGAGCAATCTGAATTCACTCTCTGTTTCTATAGCCATCTCTGTATCCCAAATACTTTACTGGACTTTACCTTTTCACTGAATGCCTTCCTCTTTGGCATCTACAAACCACCAGCATTAAACGCTTGCGATTTGGGGCTGCTGTCAGGAATAATAAAGTTTAGCTGAACATCGACACTGCAGGATAGCCACAGCAGACCTGATAACTGCAAGTTACCAAAAGACTGCAGCTTTAGTGTATGTATACAGCTCAGAGATACTGGAATGGAGGTGACTCATCCTGTGCAGGGCACAGTAAGGAGGACAGCAGATTTCACCTGCTCAGAAGGAAATATGCAGTGTCAACGTTACTAATGGTTTATTTCTAACTTTCCATTTAATAGTTTCAAACACTAGCTCACCACAGATAGACAAAACACCAGACCCTCACACTGCAGATGAGGGGAGACTGTAAGGGAACACACGAGGAAGTCTAAACAACCAAGAAGAGCCACGAGACATCTGTCTTACTCCAACAGTCCTTACACATCAGCAGTTAGCTCAATGAGCAACTGCCAGGAAGGCAGAGCATTAAAAGGAAATCAGCCAGGGATGCAAGTGATCCCCAGACACACATAGAGAGAAGTGCAGAGACACAAGAGGGAAAAGATTTTTCAACCCATTCACAGAAAAGAAAGCACATTAAACTTACAACTATTTACCACCTATCAGATCAGAAGACACTGTTTTGTTTATGTGTTCACTTTCAAAGACGCAGTGTTGGTAAGAGTGTGGCAACCTAGCTCAGCCATACCCTTTGTGGAGGACAATCTGGCAAACACATATTAAAGCTGTGAATACAGAAGCCTTCAATCCTTGAAAGAATTCTACTTTGGGGTATGTACACTACAGTTCCTACTTGCAAAGGGTGACAGTGTCTATTGAGCAGGCATTGTAGCTTGTAGTGCTATTTGCTAACTTGAAAGCTGAAAGACCAGAAAACCTTCAACATCCACTAGCAGAACAAGACAACATAATACCACACAATCAATACCAATGCTCTGACGTAATAATAACATAGAACTACCTCATACATTTTCAAAAGAAAAAACAAAACAATGAAGTGGCTAGAATTTGTATGACTGTGATAGTTCTGGGGAAAAAATTTCAGATTCATTTTTTTCTGGGTCCAGAATGGAAGAGAAACACAAAGAAGCTGAAGGTGTAACTCTCACATTCACTAAGTCTTTCAGTGATGGCTGAAAACGTCTCAAGTTTATTTAGGAAATATTTGTTGAGCACTTGCTGTATCCTTAGAATTGTGCCAGGCATGTGGGGTGTCTCTAACCAAAAAAATGAGCCCAGCCTGGGTAGAGTGTTCCTTCTACTGGGGCCTTTAGATCAGCACTGCTAACTGGTAAGACAGCATCTCAAATTTAAATGCCATCACACTTTAACCCACTGGGCTGTACTCCAGAAAAGGTCTGCATCTGCCTTTAGAGCTCTGGCAAATTAGGCTCACAGCCAGTTTCATACCTACTTTAATTAAAACCTACCATGGCCAGTCATTACCACACCCACAGCTGCTTCATACCTCACAGCAAGATGGTCAGGGAACACTAAGACCACAGGACCTTCCAACCCCTAGAACAGCTATGATTTGACCATTTACAGAAAACACCTGAGGACCTCTATGGACTCCTGCTATTGGTGATTTGGCAATGGTAAATACTGACCAAGCTGAGCCCAAACAAAGTCATGATGACATCATATGACTAACACCTGATAGCAGAACATGACTAACAGCATCCAACAATAAAGTAACTAAAGCTGGATCAGCTGATCTCTAGCTCTTTAGCAAAAGAAAACATATGCTTATGTCTTTGCTTCCCCAAGGGTGCATGATGCTCTGTCCAGGTGGCCTTAATGGTGACAGACATGGCAACCAACCAACACCGTGCATGTGTGTGTGGCATTTAGGGGCTGTGTGTGCTGTTGAGTGTACACATCCAGGCATGTGGTCTGCAGACTAGCAGAATAGGCAAGTTGCCTGCCCATCCCCTCTGATTTTCATCCCCACACTCTTCTTGATCTGGCACCAGGTTAGTCCCTGAACCACAATCAGAGACAGAGCAGTAACCAGTGCTTCCTGGTGTTCCCTGTAAATCCAGCACCTTTGAAAGGAGCTCATTAAAATAATGTCTGGTAGAGGGTTCTCTCCCTATTGGGCTGTGGAAAGGAGAAAGAAGCTGTATGTGTGATAAATTTGTTATTGCTTATGTATAGTGGTGCTCACTTTTGCAGGGATATCGACGTGTAATCATTGTCAGCAACTGTCACTTACAATGCTTGCCCCATGCTATTTGAAATAGGCAGGGGCAATGGGCTCCTGCTTGCCTACAAGTTGTTTGGCATATGCCAAGCTCCCGTGAACCACACTGTTAAAGAAGTAGAAGGACTGGTAGTGATGGTGCACATTTTAATCCCAGCACTTACTCGGGAGGCAGAGGCAGGCAGATCTCTGAGTTCAAGGCCAATCAGGTATCCACAGGAGGGAGGAGGGGGAGTGGAGGGAGAGGAGGGGGAGGAGGGGGGAAGAGGAGGAGGGGAGAAGGAGGAGAATTTTAACAAAATTCAGACAATAGAAGTTTAAAGGTCAAAGTTCAAATATCCAAAACATCCCCAAAATTCACCACTTTGACTTTGACTTGGTTTGGGGTGGTTTGTTTGTTCGTTCTTTGGTTTTGTTTGCTTTTGTTTTATTTTCACCCAAAGTAGTTTTGGAGGAAAAATGACTCCATTTAGTGATAAATGAAGCCAACTATTTCATTTACATTTTAAAGCTATATGCAGCTATATGTTATACAAGGAACAAAGCCAGAAGCATCATCAGAGTGGTGGTAGAGGTTAAAATACTAATCAAAATATGACACAAAAATTTCTTAAATAACATACATATAATTAATACTGTATGCTAATAATTTCCTTTACATGCAAGTCTACAGTCACCATTATTACAAATAGAAAACTAGGCCCCTTTCTTAGCTCTTATTTCCTATTCCCTCAGTCAACAGTAAAGATTTCAGTGCTTCTATCTGTGTAATTATGCTGACGGTTGCCTTGAACTCATGCCTAGAGGGCCCTTCAATTCAAGTCAAGGATGTTTTGGAGGGAGGAGAAAAGCTGGGAGGCGAGCCTAGGGCCTTGCGTATGCTAGGCAAGTTCCACCCACTGAGATGCACCATCAGCCCAAGGTCATAGCCATAAGTTATGCAGGGGAAACTACAAGTTAAGGATGGTCAGTGGGTGGAGGGAGACCAGTGATGTCTACGACTTACTCAGGACACGGCTGGGTCTGGACTGCGACAGAAGAGAAAACCCAAGGTGAGAGCAGGAGAGAAACCCCCTCCGCCTGCCACCCCCTCCCACACACACCCAGTGAGGATAATGGCGTGGATCAGTAAGCACACAATTGTTTCTGGACTGAAAGTGTCACATGAGCAATATAGACTCCTAAGAGCTGGAGCTATAAAGGTGGATAAAGTCCAGGACACTGTGGGTCGTGAAGCTTCACAAGGAATCTTCCACGGACCAGTGGCAGGACACTGAAGACTTCCTCACGAGCCAGATCTGGGTTTCAGAATGGCCCCCACAGGAAGTCAAGCCTCCGTGTGCAGACTTGCAGTGTTTATGTTCCAGACAGCTTGCCGAAGAAATGGCAAGTGGGTAGTGCATGCCGCAGAGCCATCAGACAACATCACAGAAGGACCACATCCTAAGAGATGAAGGTCAGCCGAGGGCAAGCCTCCAAGCCACAAAGTTACAACCCAGAACAGCCTTCCTAGACACCCTCCCCAGCCACCGAGCAAAGAACGAATGCGCTGAAGAAATGAAAGATTTTGAAAAGTTTGAGCAGGGAAAGAAACTAATCAATCCCAGCTCACAGCAGATAAGAAGAAGTGCTCCTCTACTCGAAACAAATAATTCAGGACAAATGAAGTCCCTCGGCAGAGACAAATTGTAAAATTAATTATAAGTTTTCCTGGATTTCAGGCAAAATACTGAAACTCTTTACAGAAAAACCTGAAGCTCTTCAACAACGTGTCTACTTCTGTCAGCTTTCAGATTAAGTATTCGAGGAGAAAAACTTTTAAGATAAAAATATTCACACCCATAGGAAAACCTCATTACATTATATTTCGTGGACTTGGGTGGGGGGTAAAATGGGAAAAGTGAAGAAAAACTGCTTTGGGGCCCCTTGGCTAAAGCTTCAAAATTACATCACTTGAATAAAACAGAAAACAAGAACAGGAAGGGAGGGAACCCCCACAATACAGTCTCCACACCCCAGCTTGTTAAGAGTGGGGGTGCAGGGCTCCCAGGCACATTGGGGTCTGGGGATACTTCTAGGGACCCTTTGCTGCAAGTGACACAGGCTGCCAGGACGAGACAGTGACCTTATCTGTCCATCCAATACACAGACAAAGACACAGCTAGGTTCACAGGCAATCTCACCTTTAGGAAAGGTCATCTGCGAAGGTCAGGGGCACTCTGTGGAACTCCTGGTCCTAGGACTACTTTCTACATTAAGCAGTTTAGACCCCAGATGAGCAAACTACTAAAGAGAGATCAAGGCACAAAGTATGCCTTTAAGGAGCTTGTCGACTTCGTTCCAAACATGCAGAAAAACCATCTAGACTTTTACAAGTTAGGAAGTACTTACTGGACAAAGGGGCCATTCCTGGGATGCACATGCTTTGTTTTGTTTTGCTTTGATTTTTTGGGACAGGGTTTCTCTGTGTAGCCCTGGCTGTCATGGAACTCTCTCTCAAATTCACAGAGATCCGCCTGCCTCTGCCTCTCAAGTGCTGGGATTAACAGAGTGTCCCACCACTGCCCAGTGTATGTGTTTTATTTCTTGATGTGGGTGCTAGGTGAATGGGTATATTTTGATAAAGAGCAATTCATCTGCATTGATAGCATTTATGCCGATCTTTTTTCTAATTTGTTAAGTTGGAAGTTAGGAAAGCCTCAGAGTAGACAAAAATTATTCAGAACTATTGAAAATAAGTAAACAGAAAAGGTGCATCAACAACCTTTATATGAATTCTAGGAAAGAGGAAGAAGTAAATAATCAACAGAGTTAATTTAAGAAAATGTTCAAAATTAAAAGACACATGCTCTTGAGTTGAAAGGTCTATAAAATATAAATATGACAGATGAAAAAAAAAAGTCACTGTGGAACCAGCAAAAGGGTGAAATAAATGATGAAAAAATGGTAGCACTATCAGTATGAGTAGAAAATAAAATATTTTTGTGTTGTATCCTAAAAACGCTAAGGAAAAATTTCTATACACAAAGTAAGCACATAGTAGAATAAAAATAATTTAAGACCTTCAAAGTAAAAAATGTCCATCCTGGGTCATGGGATGGTTCACTGAGCCGAGGGGCTTGTCATGAAGCTGACAGCCAGAGGTCAGCCTCAGGATGCGTACGGCGTCACGAGGAAACTGATCCTGCAAGATGTTCTCCTACCTCTGCACATACACATGGCACGACACCTGCACACACAAACACACACATGCACAGACACACACATAGATATACACATACACAGATACACAGTTTTTTTTTTAAGACAAATGTCTTATAAAAGTACTTAAGAGTTTAAAATTATATGACTTGGAATAACTTAGTAAAAACTGAACTTATCTATCAGGTGTTATGTTCTTGTAGTCCTGGGAGGGTTCTGTTCTCAGAGGCATTTTATTAGGGAAAAAAATGGAGGTACACAGCCAGGCGTGGTGGCAAATCCCAGCACTTGGGAGGCAGAGGCAGGCGGATCGCTGTGAGTTCTAGGCCAGCCTGGTCTACAAAGCAAGTCCAGGACAGCCAGGGCTACACAGAGAGACCCTGTTTCAAAAAACAAAAAAAAACAAAAAAAAAAAAATGGAGGTATCAAAGAATTTAGTAACTTGCCTAAGGTCTAATTAATATAAATTGTGTCAATAGTACAGGATTAAAATGTCTAGTTAGTATCACAGTCAGTGAATTCTTTCCATCCCAACTTGTTCACCTCTCTCTTTTTTTTAACTATATCAAGACAACATTAAAAAAAAAATGGATCCAACTTTAGAGTAGTTAAAAATCACATACTTCATAAGGGATTAATATCTGAAATACATAAAGAACTCTGATGTGATTTACACCTAAAATGGCCCCTAAGCTTTTGTGTCTAAATACTTGGTCCCCAGCTGCTGTTTTATTAGGAGATTGAGGAACTCTTAGGAGGTGGAGCCTACCTGGGGGAAGTAGGTCACTTTGGGGTGGGCCTTAATATCTACAGCAGGATTTCACTTCCTGTCTTGGCTCTGCTTCCTGGTTGGCTCAGGCTCTTGCTGCCACGCCTTTCTTTCCATGACAGCTACACCCTCAGAAACTTCAAGCCAAGGTATATCCTTCAGGTCTGTGAGAGAACTGATCCAATCTGATAAAATTCTGATTAAAAATGAGCAGAAGACTGTATAGACACTTCCCTAAAACAACATATAAATGGATGATGACACAGAAACAATGCTCAGCATTACCAGGGATGTGTGCATAAAACCAGTACCATTTCACACACTAGAAAGGCTACTGTCAAAGAAAAGAAAGTCTGGATGGCAAAGAGATGGGTGGAGATGTAAGACACTGCGGTTGTAGAGAACAAATTGCAGTTCCTAAAAACAAAGAGCAGGATTATCATTTGATCCAGCGCTTCCACTCCTATGTACACGACAGACACAGAAGAGTACAGGCACAAACTTAAAATTCTTCAGAGTAGTATTCACTGTTGGGGTCATCTTCTTGTGCACTGTGGAAAGGTTGTCTCTGTATTATTCAATCCTACATTCTGTACCAGCAGCTAGCTGAGTACTTTGGTACTGTTATTCTTAGGGCTCTTCACCTGCCTCAGTATTTTATACAAACTCTTACTCTATCACTTTTTGACTGCCTTAATACAGAGCTGATGGACAATACCTAGGCAAGAGAAAAAAGGTGGGCTTTCCGGCTGAGAGAGGGGCTCTGGGAGAAGAATCAGGGGCTGATTGAGAGAAAGGTAATGGGCTGCTTGGAGGGACATAGTCTAGGCTTTGTCAGGTTAGAATAGCTGAGACTCTGCCCAGCTATAGTGCCTAAGATTTTATAAATAATAATAAATCTCCATGTCTTATTTTACCATTGGTGGGCCAAGAGAGTCCAACTACAATTCACAAAACAAAGATGGAAACAGCCTAAGTAGTTATCAGGAAGGGAGTAAGTAGCAAAATGTGAGTGCTCTAGTTTGCTTTCTGCTGTTGTGACACATGCCATGACCAGGAGCAACTCAGGGGGAAAAGGGATTTATTTCAGCTTATACTTCCAAGTTAAAGTCCACCACTGAGGAAGTCAGCAGGAATTCAAGTAGGTATTAAAGCAGAGATCAAGGAGAAATTCTGCTTGCTGACCGGCTCAATCTCTGAGTTAAGCTTAGCTAACTTTCTTATACAACTACTAGCTATTGCTTGGCAATCAGGTATGTATGGACTACTGAGTGAACACATGACAATTTCCTAGATGGTAAAAAGTGGGAGGAGCACCCAACATGTGTACAAAGATGTCAAAATACAAATAATCAAACATACATCAAATCAGTTCTAAGACCTTAGATACAGAGACTAGGAGGTGAGACCAACAAATAAACAACATTTTAAAGACTTACCAATGCTTTCAAGCAACCTCCACCTGCAATTAGAAGCTACTTTTCCCCCATGTTAATGATAAGATGGGGAGTCCGAGGCTACCCACTTCACAGTGAAGAGCCAGCGGAACAAACTTCACCCTCGAGATGATTTACCTTTCCCCAAATCAGAGCCCCACATAGGAGCCAGGGAGCCATAAGAAAGTTATTGCAGAGCCTTTACTTTCTAGATTATCACACACTGCACAAGAATGGATGCATTAGCCTCTTTGTTCTTCCAGAGAGATCCAGAAACTAAAGAAGAGGATCCGTAACACTGGGCACTAGTTAAAGTTTTATAGATTGCTTTTCCTATAAAAGACAATGTGACAGAGAATTGCTCCTTTCCAGAAAATGTAATAATAATAATAATAATAATAATAATAATAATAATAATAATAATAATAATAATAATAAAGAGAAGATGGTTCAGTGGGTAATGATGCTTCCTCTACAACATGAGTACAAAACCCCCAGTGGCCATGTAACTGTGTCACCCCAGCACTGGAGTCCGTGAGCTTCCAGCTCACAGAGACACTTTGTCTCAAGGCAAAAAGAGGGGGAGTGGTAGAAGAATACTCCGGGTCCTTCTTTGCCCTCCAGATGCATATGCACAAGCAGTGAGCCTGTGTACTACACACATACACACATGTGTGTGCTCCAGTGTAAAATGGTACCCAATAGTTAAGGTCAGAGCGGCACCTTTGAAGGTGTTCCAATCAAAGAACAAGGTTTTGGACAATATTAACTATAAGTTTTAATGCCTTCCCTACTAAAATTCATTTTTTATAACTAGGAGTAACAAGCAATTGCCACCAAGCCTGGAATATATGAAAATCAAATACTCTGCCTATTTACATATGGTTCCCTGAAGCCATTCCTGATTAAAAAGTGTACCATTTCAATCTTCCTCCTGGAGACATCTATTAGCTAGAAATGCATGTGAAGTCCAATGAATTTAGAATATAATTACACATATCCTATACAAATTACTTCTCAATAGCTTCTGCTCATGAAAATAGAGCAAAGAGCAATGATCAGCTCATTATAAATCTACACAAGATTCCCTGAGCAAAGGTAGTGAGAGCAAGTCCACAAAGACCTTAAGCTGCGGCTCATCTAAGTTCAGCAGGAAATAATCACTTCTGCTCTGAGCTCCCAGTGCACTCCATGGGTAAGCCACGCTTTCTGCCTGGCACCCCTCACTCTGTGATTGTGGCCTGGTGCAGCTGCTGCCTGCCTCCCCTGGGAGGCTAGAACCAAATGATGCATCCACACTGGCATCACCCAGGCTTTCGAGACAAGGAGAGATGTGACCTGTCCTTGGGGCCCTACACTACCATCTTTAGCGATGAGCACGGAAAACAGTGCAGTCTTCAATGTTTCCACACTCTCTAACTTCTTTAGCCCTTAACAAGACTTGGACCCAAAGGCTCTCTTAAAGTCCACCCTTACCACAGGGCTGCTGAAGATGTAAAGAGGCCAGAAAACTACACACATCATTCGTCACTCTGAAGACAGCCAGCCACCAGGACATTTGAGGTACTTGGTTTGCATACGACCTGTCTCTAACCTGCACAGACACAGAGATGGCAGAGGAGGGCTCCATTTCACAGAATATACTCATCCGACCCATTCCGTTCCGCGAGCATGTGCTGCGAAGTACAAGCATGGCAAAGAGACTCAGATGAGGGGACAAAGGAAGGAGTTAGCAGCAGAAAGGAAGGCTGTCAGAGTAACTCCTCAACCTCTCTAGAAACTGGACACTTGGACATTTAAAAAATCCACATTCCTCAAGCCGCTACACTGTTCAGACAGGAAATGCAGGCCCTTAAGGCGCACAGCTTAGAAATCAATCCTGGAAGGGCAAAGGCGTCAGGTCTGAAAGCTAGCTCTACCCCAACTAGCTGCAACATATAGGCAACAGGTGGCCCAGTTCCCTCATCTGATAAATGAGAACACTACATGGACGGGTATGCATCTCTTAGCAATAGAGATGCAGTCTGAGAATTACATCCTTGGGAATTTTATCCCTGTAAGAACAATACAGAGTGAAATCGGCCGAGCCTAGATGATGCGAGCCAATCACTTCGTAAGGCCTCAAGAGACAGTGTAAATACGAGGTGAATGAAGCTACTGCGCACTTACCACAGCACAGAGTGTTGCAGTAACTTTCTTCTTAGTATATAGAGAGAATACACAGTAAAACAACAATAGAGAAAAGATAACCTAGTAATACATGAACCACGCAGTCAATTATGATCATTACCCGGGAATACGGACATGACAGGATGTGCTATTCCTGCAAGGTGGACAGCATAATAGGCTTGTTCACATGCATTAGTTAGTGATTCACTGTGCACTATTGCAACGTGACCAGATGACAGAAACGTTTCAGACCCATTACAAGCCTACAAAGCCAACATCATATATGTGGCCACTGAGCACAACAGCCATTCATGGAGCACGAAAGTGCTTCGTGTCTACGCTATACCCTGGGTACTGTGAACAAGATGAAACTGGCTAAACATGTGAAGTACTTGCAACAGAGTCTGGCCACAGCAGGTGCTCAGGGAAGAGCCCTCAAGTGCTATCTTTATTATATGATGGAGTCTGGGCATCTTGGAGATTAGGAGAACAAAGGACCTGCACAGCTCTTCTCTTACAGACTGCAATTCTGCAAGCCTCTCTTACAGCTAGTAATTACACGTAAAAATGTTAATCCTAGCACTTGGGAGGCAGAACAGGCAGATCTCTGCAAGTTCGAGGCCAGCCTGGTCTACAAAGTGAGTCCAGGACAGCCAAGGCTACACAGAGAAACTTTATCTTGAAAAACCAAAAGGAAAAAAAAGTTTTTATTATTTCATTCTTCCCCACCCCACCCCCGGAGTGTGTGTGTGTGTGTATGTGAGTGTGTGTGTGTGTGTGTGTGTGTGTGTGTGTGTGTGTGTATGAACGTGCGCGTGCACGCGCACCTCAGCCTATCTATAGAGGTCAGAGGGCAATTTGCAGGAGTCAGTCCTCCCCTTTTCACCATGTGGTTCACTCTGGTAGTCAGGCTTAGCAACAAGTGCCTTAACCTCCTGAACCATTCCACCAGCCCAACAAGTCTATATATATATAATTTTTAATATCTTTGCTAGTCTTAACTACTCCCAGTCATAGATGCTAAAATTTTACATTCTTTTCTTGATCAGCCATGAAAGGAAAGTACAACAGAACAATTAAAGTACAGCCTGGAGCACAAAGGCAGGTGCCAAGTGCACTGCAGCAGGTTCTGAGAGCTGCCACCTCAGAAAGAGCTAGCCAAGCCCATAGTTCCACGTGGAGTTCTCAAATCCCCAGCAGAGCCATATCTGAGGTCAGAGGGCATTGGCTCTTCCCTCTCGGACAGCATTCAATTCTTTCAAGTTGCTATCCCTAATCAAGATGTCATGGAAATTGGTGAAATTTCCAACCATTCAACTTGTTCCTTGTTTTGGACTGAAATCCCAAGGTAAATTTAGAAAAGATATTAATTATCCTGAGAAAACTTTTGAGACTGGAAAAATGAAGAAATTTCAGAGTGTCATGAGATAGATTTTTTTTTCCCTGCTCTTAAGTCATTTTACCAAAATAGCCATTTAAGCAAACAAAATACACTTAATAGAAATCTAATAAAGCAACTGGAACTGTCAGAAAACAGTGACCTTAAAAGTTCTAGCTCATTCTCTCAAAGGACTTAGTACTCTCATTTTGCAAAGAGAGTTCTAATACTTTATTCCTTTGTCTAATAATCGGGCGATAAAGACGTCAGTGGTCCTGCTGTGCTCCGCACACAGGCACCTTTGTGTAACCCTGTGCTGGAAACTCTTGGGGATCCTCGACACAGAAACAGAAGATCGGGAAAAGATGAGTGGGTCGACCAAGCTGGCAATCCACAACTCTCTGTTCTAAAGCATCGGAACCTTAGAAAAGGCAGAGAAACTGGAATGTCTGCTTACGGGGGCCATGTAACTGCTTCTTCTGCCAAGGAGGGTCTTATAAAAATGATAGGAAGCCAAGAACAAGTCCACACCTGACAGATCCCGACTACCAAGATGGTGATGTCAGGCACGGTGAAGCGTTTTGGCAAGGTAAGAACGTGCACCTGTGAGAGCTGGGGGGAGCCTTGACAGATCCCTGTTTTCCTGGCTCTCTCTCAGCAAGCTAATTGTGGTGACTGAACAGTCTGCTCTGGGCTTCAGAGAGCAGCAATTGGCTGTACGGATCCAACTGTTGCTCTCCTGGGCGGCGGCGGCAGCGGCAGCAACA
Source organism: Acomys percivali (assembly GCA_907169655.1). Taxonomy (NCBI): domain Eukaryota; kingdom Metazoa; phylum Chordata; class Mammalia; order Rodentia; family Muridae; genus Acomys; species Acomys percivali. The sequence continues at coordinate 34,069,744 of OU015753.1, forward strand.
ATGGCAGCAAGACAGAATGACAGTACATGCAGAGTACATACATGCAGAGTGTGGTGGAACACTGAGCCGGGGAGCACTTAGGTGGGGGGAAGGAGGATTCTCTGCAGACATACTGATGAGACAGGACGGAGAAGGAAAGGACACCCAACACGCAGACATGCATGGGTCTTCAGGGACCCAATGACCCTGGTCACATAGCCATCAGGCATGCTTTCCCCCAGAGCAAGCAGACTATACCTTCACAGCTATAGCTGTACACTGCCACAGCTGACCTGTCCACCAGGTTCTCGTCATGATGCCAGCTCACCGCCATTTTCCCCATGCCAAAATAAGGCTCCTCTTTCAGGTATGGCATTTTCTGAGGATCCATGAAGTTTAGCAAAGTCACGTTGTAGGCTGCTCTGCTCTTAATGTCCACTTCATCGTCACAGGATGACCCCATGCCAACCCTGGGGAACTCTGCCATGCACAAGGGCACAGCATCTTCATTAGCCTTCTCTTTGACAGCCAGTTCTTCCAAGGCTTGGATGGTCTCAACCTGCAGGTAGTCATTGAGCTTGAGGAAGGTCTGACATGCAGCAGCGATCTCAGCCTCAGTGTAATTGATGGTGCAGCCCTTCACTGGCCAGGGCACTGTGAAGAGTCTGGTGTTCAGGTACTTGTAGGTGCAGCCTGGGTCCCCGATGAGGATGCGAGACACTGGGGTGAGCACATCTTTGCCTTGGATCCTGACCAGGTCCCGAAACAAGCAGCCATGCTTATGCAGTGTGAGAAAGGCCTCGGGGACCTCTTTATGCAGCTCCTCGGATATACTGCCAGCCTCCCGGAGAACCAGCTTAGGATATTTCAGCTGCCACTAAAACGAAACCAAAGCGGGGAAAATGGTTATGGATCGCTATCATTTTCTTATTTCCAAAAGTCTGTTTTCTTTCTAAAAGTGCCGGAGAAACTTAACTGCCTGGTACCCTTTCCCAGCAGGGTTCTTATCTCGCCAGTCTAAAGAAAAAGCATACACAAAGCAAATGATGGGAGACTCTCCAGTGAGCACTCTAACTACTAATCAGCTTCACCACAAACAGAAAATGGTGAATAACTGGCCTTTGATCTCTCAGGCTTCCCATGCCCACTTCACTCCACCTCCACTCTCTCTCGCAGCCTTCTGCTTTGCAGAAAATACAGTTGTATTCATGAGCTGATTATTGTCTATTGTCAAATGTTTACTCCATGCCAGGTGGTCTGATTCACTTCAGCTAGCTAGTTGCTCACAGCTCAACACACACTATCAGCTCCAGTTTGCAGATACAACAACCGAAGCATCCAGGCACCGGGAAAACTTGCCCCAAGTCACACTGGTAAATGTCAAGCCAGGATTTAAGCCTCTGGGCTGCAGTGTCTGTCTGTCTCCAGCGGGAGTAATCTTAACTGTCTGACTGCACCCTTCCAATTACTGGCAAACTGGCTTCTGGTTCAATACACTCACCTAAAGAAAACTCACTTCTCTGGAAGCGAGTACACAAGTTCTATGAGCACATGAGACATGACAACTTGATTCATGACTATGATGCTAGTGCGCCCAGAATATGAAAGGCAATCCTACTGGTGTCATGGGAAGGGGTATACAGACATATGCCATCCACTAATCTAGAAACACACACTGACACTGCTCAGGACTGTTCTGGCTTTTCCAGCACCACCCTGGCTTCTTTGCACAGGATTTGTACTTGCACCTATAAAGTTTAATCTAACATGCTCCCTCTTAGTTTTAGGCTCAGTCCTCAAGAAAAAGCCACGTGCCTGTCCTCAGACCACTGTACTGTTCACAGCTTCCTGCATGGGGAGGTAACATGCTTATCCCTGTGGGTGTGTGTATGTGTACACGCAGGTGCATGCGTGCAGGTTCTTGTGTGCATGTGTACATGCAGATGCATGTGTGCATGTGTACACGCGGTGAAGTGTGTCTCTGTACATAAATGTATAGAAACCAAAGATCAAGGTCAGGTATCTTCCTGGATCACTCATTGGCAGGGTTTCTCACTGATTGGCTAGGCTAGCTGGCCAGTGAGCTCCAGGGATTGGCATGTCTCCACCTCCCTCACCCTAGGATGTCAGATGTGCACTATGGTTTGTGATTGTCTACATGGGTAGTAGGGATCCATACTCAGGTCTTCAGGCAACAGGCCGTTTGTTACTATGGCATAACCTAGACCATTCTGCCTCATTTACATAGAGCATGAGTAGACGGTTGTCCTGCAAGATGCTATAGGAAATATACAAAAGCACTAAATAAGTAGTCCTGCCTCTCAGATGCCTCTGTGAGCTGTATGACCACAACTCTAACATGACAAGAGCAGTGGCATGTGGCACACTGCTGTGGACTGTCACTGAGATTGCCAGACATCCACTTGGCACTCACAATTGCTCCACTTCATTTATCCCAACTGAAAATGGAGACAGCAATATCACACTTTTTACCTACATAGTCCAGGAAGACAGTAATACAATACAGAGAACATTCTGGAACCCTATCTTGTCTCATAACATGGAGAAGAGAAAGGAGGAGAAGGAACAGTAGAGAAAGAATAATAATAAAGTATAACAGAAAGCAAATTAGTATAAGTCTAGGCTGTGGGTGGAAAAGGGCTGAATGGAAAGGACACAAAGAAAGACCTTTTGGGAGGACTGAAGAGGTTCTACAGCTACCATTCTATGTATTTTATGTTGTCTGTATTATAAATAGAATGTGTCAAAGACTTTTTTTTAAAGGATTAGTGGATTTGAATGTATATTTTTAAAATGTTTGTATGAAACAAAACATACAATTAATAAGTTCTAATTAAAAAATATTTGCAATCTATATGGTAAAAATAGAATTAACATTCTTAGCAAAAGGCCATTATGAATTTAGATATATATGTATAGCACGCACACACACGCACACGCACACACACACACACACACTTAAAGAAAAAGAGGCCATGAATTTAAAAGAGAGCAAAGACAGATGGTACATCAGAGGGTTTAGAGGGAGAAAATGATGTAATATAATCTTAAAAATAAAAAATAAAACATGCAGAGATAACAAGAGCTTACTTTTTTTTTTTTTTTTTTTTTTGGAAAAGACATAAGTACAGATAAACAGATGGGAGAAAAATGGGGTCAAAAGCTGAAAGTGCTGCCCGATGGGCGTGCACTCTGTACGGTTCAATTTTCTTTCTTTGACTCTTACACGGTTTTCTAAAATATAGGTAAACTACTTTGAATAAGAAAAACGTCATGGAAAAGACTATTTTAATCTATTTTCATGGCAATTCCTACATTTGCCAGAAACTTATTCTTGATGACATGGTAAAAATGATTCAGAATCCTCAGGCGTCTTCAGAAGGCCTGCCTTTGGAGGACTGTCATGTGCCTGCTCTACCAAGGATTACTTCCCATGACGAGAATAGCTAATGATGGTACATTCCTTCTGCCACCATCTCCAAGAAGATGTACCCGCCCAGCATGTCCTCATCGACTATTCATACAGTGCTTAAACTAGGGCCTGATGCACAGAAAGCTATGGAAAATTAGCTAAGAGTTGTCTTTAGAGAGAACAGCAAGTAACTTTGGAGAAGAGAGGAACATTAAATAATCTGAGTTCGCCCTGTCAGGAGAGCGAGTTCACGTTCCGCTCAGACAGGTACATGAGGAACATCAGATAGCACACGGTAATTTGGAACAGCTGTTGGCAGACTGTCAAATATGTTAGTGTAATTTTTTTTTTTTTTGATTAATGCTGTTGAAGTTTTCCAGGGAGTACACATTTGTGAGGTTACATTATCACTGGTTTGGTTGCACACTATATTTCTTGAGATCTAGGAACACTTTGAGGGCATAAGAGGTGATGTTTAGTTTAGTATTTGGAATGGTAACTTAGCCACAACAGGCCAATATGTAGGCCCTACTGAACTCCTTGGAAGATCTGCAATGCTGGCTCTCCAGAGAGGAGGCTCCATCTTTTGCCCGTCTTAATGCATTACATAAAATTCTATCTTACTTCTACCAAGAGATGGTCTGAAAGAATGTCACCATTCGGAGAAGACAGGCATGGTGCTGGGGTGAATACACCACTTATTTACAGGAGGCAAGCTCAAATGAGGCCCAATACAAGCCTAATCTTCAGTTGAGAGACCAGAGCCTGCAAGTAGCCTGGGAAATGCCTCCACCTGGCTATGTTAGTGGCTCAGTCCAAAGAGAGCCCATCTGTAACCTGCTGTCATAGACTCTGCTGGTGCCACTGCATGCTTTGCACTCTGGAGCATCCTGTCCTTCATAATAGTTTCAACATTTTTTTTTTAAACTTAAAATCTTTGCAACTTGGGAACCCTCTCCACACTAAAAGGCTACCCACTCACTTGGCCCAGCCTCCAGCTGAGTGATGCCAAAGCTGGGCCTAGAAAAACACAGCTCTGAAGACCCACATAGGACCTGCTATAGCTGTCACAGCCAGCCTGGTAAAATCAGTGCTCTGCTAGCGACACAAAGTGTTGGCTCACGCATTCATTCATCAACAGTCCATGCTGTTTTGTGTGTTTATTTAACATCCCACCAGCACTTCTTATGCACTGGACACTGGACAAAGCCCATAAATACGTCGATAAAAGCTAGGTTCTACAGATAACATCTTGTATTTTAACTACGTAGACAGAATGGAAAGTAATGGAGTAAGACATTACCACTGTAGAAGTACAAGAGCACAGTCTTGGGGCCAGAGAACAGCTGGGGAGGAAAACCTGGAAAACCCCTCACTTGGGGCCTTAAACACCCACCATGTGAAAACCATCTGCCAAGCACTAAGCTCCGCTCTCTCCTCACACTCTTCAAGCTTCTATTCCGGGAAAGAGAGCCAGATGTAAATGAATAAAATACGGAGTATTACGGTGGCAACGAGTGCTTTAGAGGAAAATAAAGTTGAGAGCACAAGACTGGGTTGCTGTGGTTAGTGTGGCTATCTCACGTCTCTCTAGCAAGGTGACATAAGGACAGAAGACTAAGAGTGAGAATGCCACTCCTGCAGAGACCCAGAGTGGGAGAGCTCCAGCTGAAGGGATCACAGTGTAGAAGTCTTGGGGCAGGAAGGAGCATGCTTGGCTCATGGCAGTGGAATGCCACTGTGGGAAGAGAATGCGGGGTGAGGGGCTGGAAACGCAAGAATTCAGATAAGGGGATCAGAGAGGAGTTGGGGTATATGGTACTTTATAAGTCAAGGTCCAGTGCCAGGCTTCTAGACTTCTACTTGAAATAAGCTGGAAAGCTATCAAAAGGTACTTAGCAAGGAAGCAGACAGAGCTACTTAAGAGAGCTGAGACGGGTAGGGGTGAGCTAGCTCAGTGGGTAAAGGCCTTGCCAGCAGTCCTGGTGACCCGCATGGAGGAAGGAGACTCGCGCAACTTGTCCTCTGATCTCCATATGTGCACCGTGACACCGCAAATGCACACACGCGCACACACACACACACACACACACACGTACACACACACACACACACACACACACACACACACACAAAATAGATGAATGGGGGAAAACTTTTAGATTTCTCCAGATGTTATGTTAAAGCAGAGGGAGAATGGAGACACTGGGAGGCCCTTGCAGCAGGGATGACGGCAGCTCTAGCCCCAGGGGAAGCGGCAGAGGCAGAAAGCAGTCAAGTGATGACGCTTTATAAGTGGGATTTCCTGGGACATTAAGGGCATTTTTCTTAGGATGGCTGCCAGACACTGGAGGGGAGGAGGGTACTGGCAGGCACAAGGCAGAAAGGAGGAGGGCAGAGCAGGGTCAAAGAAGAGCAAGGTGCTCTCAGACACTGGTGCCTGTAGGAGCCATATTAGGTAAAAAGAAAAAGTCTGGATACAGTCTGGGTCTAATTGCCAATTGCCCTGTAAGTGGCAAGTGGGCATGCTAACTTTAACTTTACCTTGGAAACAAGAGAAACTAGACAAAGTGAACAAAGCAAGGAGGTACACAGTGGACACATTTCTAAGAGCACAGCTCTGGTGACACTGGAGGGCACCTGTCAGGACAAGACTGAAAGGCTACAGGTGGGAGATAAACATGGCCTTCAACTGTGCTGGCAAAGGCAGGAATCTGAGACATTGTGGGGAAGTAAAATTGCCAGGACCTAGTGAAGACTGACCAGGGGACAGGAGCAATGGGTAGCAGCTGAAGATAGTAAGATTCCTAACAGGATAAGAGGATCCCACTAAAGAAAAGAAAAAAAAATGAGCTAGGGCTTCAGAGCATATAAGTCGCATCCTGTGATGAACATGCACTAAGCCATCCTGTGTCTTCTGCCCATTCCTGGGCAAGTTCCTGTGCCACCATCTGCCCTCTGAGGCGCTTGTTCCCACCTCTCACTCCACATTTGTCAGCTTCACGGCCTTCCCTTTTCAAGCACATCTCAGAGCCTTCGCTGTTCCTTTGACCTGGGACTTCCCACTTGAACACCTGGCATGGCTTGTCCCTATGCCACCACAGGGTACAGGTCCTCTTACACTATCCCTCCCACAAGGACACTCAAGGAAAGCAGGGAACATCTGTCTCCTTTCACAGTTTATCGTTAATTCCTAAAACACTGCAGGGCCTCGGTGGGGAGGCCCAGAGCATGCAATTAGCTAATATGGATCACGGTGAGGTAGGTGTTCTACCTGTAAGTCAGGCCTGGAGGGCTGAGGGCATCGCAAGTAAGCAAGCCTGGGAAGACTTCTGAGCCACTGGAAAAAAGGCAAGTCACCTCAGTAGGACCAAGAGATATAGGAAAATACAGAAGCAACGGAGTGTAACCCAGAGCTCTCCAGGGTTGTAAATCTCAAAAAGGCTCTAATCCTCTCCGTGCCTCAGTTTCCTCCACTCCAAAGTCGGCTCTATAGCAGCTGCTACAGAGGACTCGGTGGTATTTAGGTGAGCTAGTGCTTGTGATGCTCTGACTCAGCGCTGCTCCAGCTGGCTCACAAGGGAAGAGCACAGGAGGAGAACCCAGGACCCACACTACTCCCCAGGGAGTGCTCTGGGATCTGGGGAACAGTCTGTCCTCTGAGTGTGTCACTGCTAGTTTCCTGTGTCCTAAGGCAAGGTCCCCTCTGCTGTCCCACTTGTAGCTGGTGACACTGCTGTTTTCTAGCTCTTTATTTCCCTAGGTATTTTGAAGTGCAACATGGCGCGCAGAGAAGCAGAAAGAGCCCAGCCTCAGAGCCACATCAGTTTGAACCTGGCCCTCAGTGCTGATGCTCAGACAGGAACTCACTCTCTCCTAGTATTTGAAATGCTAGCGATAAGACCTGCCCTGGGAGCCACAAGCTTGAGGGAGACAGTTGCTGGCTCATGGGGAAAATGAACACGGCTGGTGTGGCAACTAAATACAAGAGCATTCACAAAACACTACAGAGCCTGGCACAGGCTAAGGGACATGCCCACAAGCTAGCTGTGTAACACCAACATTTTACCACAGGCTGGTTTGACATTCCTATGGTAAAAAGCCTGTGGAAAGGACTCAATGTCAGACTCGAACCATCCATCCTTGTCATTTTCAAATATTTTCAATTACAGTGGGGGGGGGGGAATACACCATGGAATACTACGTAAGCATAAAAAGGGGAAATCTTGTCATATGCTGCAACATTGATGGAACTAGAGAACATTAACTTGAAGGAGACAAGCCAGAAAAGACAAACAACACATGACTTCACCGAGTCCTGGAGAACAGAGCATGTGCCTCTACAGCTGAGAGAGGGAGCACAGAGCAGGGGGAGAAAGACACTAAGAGCCACATGAGGGAGACTGGGAAGGATGTTCGGGGAGGAGAGGAGCAGTCTCCACAGCAGAAGGATCACATGGGTGCAGTGGAACCACCAATCAACACGGTTCCCATGGGCTAGTTATTAACTGTAAGCATTTTAGGTCATCTCCTAAAGAAGTAGGTTTCCTTCACTGTTCCTTTCTGTCGCTTCTTTGCGTCTGGTTTCACTCTGGTTTGGTTGAGGAAGGATGGATCCGAACTCCTGGGCTCATTCTCTCCCTCCAGCTCAACCATCCAAGCAGCTGGGTGTGTACGTGTATGCCGCAGCGCAGCCTCTAACCCCGAGGTTTCCAGGAGCTCTACGGCTTAGTAGCAGATAGCTATATTTAACATGATTAAATACAGATGATAATGGATTTTTAGAGTGGAAATTAAGGCGCCTGGAGGCCTGTCCGTTGGCATCTGGTTGTTGCTGCTTTTCCCTGCCCCTGGTAGATGGCTAGTCAGCACAAAGCAAGCTGTTACCTGTTTTCCCATTTAGTTCCTCATGTGCTTCTATGCTTCATGTGAAAGCATAAGTGGCTGGAAGCTACACTGAGACACTGAGTACCAGAGGGTATATGTCACAGGGAGTAGGGGCAAGCACCCCAGAGCTTACTGCTTTTGCTTGCTATAAACTGTCTTTGTAGGCTACTTTTCTTTGTTGTAAAACAAACATATGTTTGCTGCAGATAATTTGGCCAATTAGATGAGCTAAAATGGGAGCAGCCTATCACTGCTGGGTATAATATTTCTGTAATCCCTCCTCTATTTCATGATGCCATCTCCTAAGGAAGTGGGTATGTGGGTAAAAATCAAAAGGCAAACCACACTAGATTAATTATATAACTGGCTTTTAAAGTAACAAGGCATCATGACACCTGTAAGTGTGGCCCTAAGGAGGCTGAGTCAGAAGGATTCTGAATTCCAAGGCAGCCTGAGGGGGATGGGCTAGAGAGATGGCTCTGCTGCCAGGAGTACTCGCTGCTGAGTCGGAGGAGCTCAGCTTCTACAGTGGGCAGCTCATAAGCACCTGCACCTTTTCTGGCCTCCTTGAGCCCCTGCATACATCTGTATAGACATGGCCACATAGATAAATAACCTGTTTTAAAACAGCCTGAGCTATACAGTAAGACCCTGCCACAAAAATAAATAACTGCTAATATATTCATCATTCATCCATTCGCTCAAGCAAACTAAGCACATACTAGGCTCTGGGCACTGAAAAAAACAACAGAAGATTAGAGGAAAAAAAGCATATTTTAAAAAAAAATCATTTCAGGGCTTACTGAGGCTTTCATCCAGTTGGTAAAACACTTGCCTGGTTATGAGTAAGGCTCTGCATTCAAGCCACCAGCAGCATCACCCCAAAAATAAATAAATAAAAATGAAAAATAAGTAAATGAAATTAAGTGGTAAGAAGATAGAGATAAAGCACAACAGAGGAGGCAGACAGGCTTCTGGGCTTGGGAGGTGTCAGGAACCACCTATGGACCGGCCTTGGAACCGTTCACAACCTCCCGGCACACAGGTGCTCTGCAAGGGCGGGAACACACTGACAGAGATGGAGGGAGCCGCCTCCCTCCATATGCAAAGCTGCACAGCTTCTCTGAGGTAGTGCAAATAGCCAGCAGGGTAAATCACCAAGGAGTGGGAGACATGAGGCAATGGCAGTTCACTGTGGATGTGAAGCAGGAGCTGGCATGACTTCAGGGACAGATGGGGGCAAAGAAGAAAAACAGAACCTGAGAGTGCTGATAAGCAAAGGACAATGAAGAGCTGAGGATGAGGTCTTAGAAATGAAGGTGAGCTAGAAGGCAAAGTCCAGCTGGGCCTTCCACCCTCCCTTCCTTCATCATCGGAGTTATTATGGACAAACGGGTGCTACCAAGAGGGACATGGTTCTATTCCTAAACCTCAAATATATGTTTGAATAGGAAAGAAACAGGTGAAATTTCACCTTATTTTTCTTGTCTAGCATACCTCTCACTTCTTTGGAACCAGAAACTAGGTTATTCTTGGGGGATTTCATACATCTTGACCCCCACTCGCCCATATGGCCTCCCATATGCCTCCCACTGAACCCCAATCCAGGAGTTCCCCAGTGCAGGGAGCCACATGAACTAGCCCAGGCAAACACAGCTAACTCCACCGCTGCCCGGGGAATCCAGAAGAGGCGTGAGGAAAGAACCCATTAGCCCCTACTGCAAACTCAGACGCTGAGAACCACATTACCCCTTGCGCCGTCCAAGTCCTGCCAGCCTACAGATTTCCCAGTGATGCCAATGAATCTCTCCTCCCACTCCTATTCAAGCAGTTTTTGTTTGGTTTTTGTTTGCTTTGTTTTGTTACAGACGAGGGAAGAGTGCTGAAGAATTCAGAGAGCCAGAATCCCAATCCTGCTTTCCAATGGGACAGGCAGGCAGTAGAGGACACATTTACAAAGGTGCAAATAGCTTGCCAAACACAGAGGTATAAGGTGGCAACAGCTTTTCAAAGGAGCCGATGCCTAAGTGAGTTCTTAAAGGATCAGCCAAGCCAGCATCAGGACAGGGGCACCAGGTTATATTCTATGTAGGACAAAACCAACGCAAGGCTAGTAAGAAGTCAGCATGAGCAAAGAGGTGCAAGGCAGGAAGGACTGTGGATGCTGGGGAACTGTCTAGACAGAGTTGGAAGAAAGGCACGTGCTCTGCCAGTGAGTGACCCATCGCCTGGGATCAGGCCTCTGGTCAAATATGGTGAAAACACTAAAACCTCTTCTTACCTGCTGATAGAACTCGTCATCTTTGGGGGTCAGGTAAGGAAGCCAAGTATCTTCAAGCTCCTCGAGGAGCCTCAGTTTCTGGGTAAAAATAAGAATTATATATTACTGAATATAAAATGACCTCAAATACAGGACAATAGATTATTTTCCAATAAAGCATACACAAAAATCTTAATGAACTTGAATGTGTAAGCTTTTAAATTATTTGCTCACTGTAGCATTTCATGAGCCAATTTCATTCACTCCTCTTGCATCTTTGCCATGAGGGTCTTTCCCATGAATCAGTAGCTACAGTCTTCCAGCATAACCCTCTGTCCGCACAACCTGAGGCAGCTAAGCTCTCTGTGATACACCCCTGGAAATACCAAACAAAGCACGGCCATCTACTCTCGGAACACTGTAGTAGCAGGGATGCTTGCTTCTGGAAACACTTATTTCATCGTGTGCACTTATAGCAATGCTCTATTTTCAGATTTAATGTGTGTGAGTGCTTTGCTTGCATGTGTGTATGTACACCACATGCTTGTCCAGTCCCTGTAAAGGTCAGCAGAGTGTATCTGACCTCCAGGAATGGGAGTTGCAGATGGCTGTGAGCTGCCATTAGGATGCTGGGAACCGAACCTGTGTCCTCTGGAACAACAAGAAGCACTTGTAACTGATGAGCCATCTCTCCAGCCTCAGGCATGGCCTTTTTAAAAGCCTAAAAGTCTAAAATGTCACCAAATTTATATTAAGCCTTTTTGCTTTCTTTTCCAATTTCAAGAAGCACAATTTTGTAAGTATCCATACAGCACTGTCTAAGGTTTCTTCAAACAGCACCACCTATTCAGACAAGTAATTTCAACGGGGAGAGTTTACAATGCTTCACCTTATATTTAGGCATCTATAAAGCCTATGAATGCATGTAGCATATACACAATATATATGAGTGTAACACACTCACGCACGTGCGCATGCCCACACACATACACACACACACTCATATACACACACACTCACTCATACTAATAATCTAGAAGAAAAACAACAGAAAGAAGTAGTTTTCAAATAAAACTGGAAATTTTAAAATACTGCACTAGGGCCATTGTTAGGAAGCAATGAAACATCAAGAACAGGAAGGAGTATTGCTCTAGAGCAAAGTGCACCCAAGACAGTACGGTTCAGCACACACAAATTATGTTTAGTTCTCTGCCAACTCCAGAAGTCACTGATCTCATACAGTGCACCATCCACCCAACCAGACATGGTAGCTCAGAAGACTAACCCTTCTAACCCAGGAAAGCCAGCTTTTACTCACAAACCTATCACGACCAGAGCCGCTCAGAGCAAACAACTCTTTTTGACCCCAAAATTCTAGATCTTTTACATTATAATCCAAAATAAATAACAAAACGTGAATAGAAGTCTAACACCTAGTACACACACCTGAAGCAAACCGGTATGCTCTATTTCGTACATAACTCTACTTATCTAATCACTCTTCCATTTGATGCTATTTTCTTACCCATCATGCTGAAAGATTTCCTAATTAAGGTGTGATTGGTGACCATTAGGAAGGGCTTATAATAGTGAAAGAGCACAATTCACTAATTGGTTAATGCTTTTTCTTTTTCTGGCAGTAGCCACTCTCACAGTGATAAAAAGAACTAATGATATTCCCATGAATATACATTCTCACATGTATAGACACTATCATTACTTTAACCAAAACCTACACTTCTAGTTCCCTTTGAAGCTCAGGAGAGCCTGCATTTCCCTGTGATCTTTTAACTAGTTCTTACGACTTTTTAAACACAAAGCACTACAATATTTATAAATGCCACCAAAAAAAAATTGAACACTGAATAATTCAGAAGTTCCACCTTACAAATACCACCTTAAAAATCCGTCTGTGAGAGTCTATCATTAAAACTAATCCATGTATAAGGTCTATATCTCCAAGAGAAATTCCATACGCCATCTAAGATAGACTAAAGATGAAGAGATCTGTCTCACAGGCCAACAGGCGTGGTGGAGGACGGAAGGAACTCTTTGTAATTAATGCTTCAACAAATCACTGTGAAGACCAACGTTTCTCAGCTAGGCTGAGGTACAGACCATCACACATGTATAAGTCATTACACTTGAAAGGCTTTGCCAAAAGATAACATTCTTGAAGAATGCCCTACTGCGGCAGAGCAGAACAGAAACGGTCTTCCTCTATAGGAATTCGAAACATTCTCCTTCAACACTACAAGCCACCTATTGACCATAGCTATCTCCCTCCTATTCAAACCCATGACCTATTGATTCTTAACATGGGATGCAACACCAAACCACAGCCTGGTGCTTCAGGGCCTGTTTTAGGACATACATCCTCCTGTCTGTGCAGTGAAACATTTGTTGGCGGAGCTCACAGACAAGCACACCAGGGTGAGGAGGGAAATCAGCGCTGAAGGTTCCTTTGTGCCAAACGCCAGCCAGGCCCAGAGCACATGAGAAAACACTGGCTGGAGGCAAGGGCTCACCCTGGATCATCAGCTCAGGCCAGCAGCGGTGCCTCGGTGAATCCACACAGCTAGGCCCTGCAGCACACTGCTCTGCCACAAACAAATGTCCCATAGCCAGAAAGGGCTTGGAGCCTGGCTCTCCCTGCCGACAGGAGGTCACAGAAAAGCCCTCCCTGGTGCTCCCGCGCCGGCTAAGGTCCATTTCCACAGCTCCCCAAGCAAAGGGGCATGCACCACCTTACACTAAAAAAGGCTGCAACTCAAAATCAGAAAAATGCTTGAGGTTGCGTGCCGGAACCTATAGGCCTACGCTTCTGCTTTGCTGGGAAAGCTGAGGAGTCTAAGCTCACAGATCTTGCTGAAGATGTGGTTTACGATTTTAATGGAATCACCCAAAAGGCTTAACTGGTTTTCAAAGCATGACACATGGGTGTGTCTTATGCACGCTTGGGGTCTGTTTCTTGTTCCACTCCTCTGTTCAGCCCCAGTAGATGCTGCTGCTGTCAACCCTTAGTCATCACGTGTTTTTCATTTTCTAGGGACTAGTTTGGGGTTTTGGAAGGTTTAATTTAGTTTTGTTGTGGTATACGTGTGTGTGTGTGTGTGTGTGTGTGTGTGTGTGTGTGTGTATGTGTACATACGCTATTTGTTTGTTTGTTTGTTTGTTTGTTTTGACAGTAGGCCAGTCTATCCTGGAACTTGTTATGTGTCCAGGATGGCCTCAAATCCAAGCTATCCTCCTGCCTCAGCATCTCAGGTGCTGGCCTGAAAGGTATATCCCATTATACCCAGCATTCTCTGTGAATATTTTTTAAACTATGAGTGATATTTTGAGCTGGTCAATATACATTTGATATTATTAAAAGTAATGAACATCCACTGTAAGAAATACAATGTGTCTTACAAGGATTTGAAGCAAGTAGGAACCTGGCCTGGTTCTTAAGCAAGATTTGAATGAGTAAAAAGATGCATCTCAAAAAGTAGGAAACAGCTGAGCCAAAGAAAGTAAAATACTATGTTTATTATACCATATTCCTAAAGAAAAAGAAACATCTTTATGTTTTAAAAGTCAGCATTCCTACCCCCATTCTCAATGAATGCACCACTGTAAAGAAACAAGGCAAGTAGATTTGGGGGCACAAACTCTGTAAATTCCAAAGTGTACATATTCCTCAGTCTCTCTCAGCCTCAGTTTCCTTACTGCAATGCCAGCTTTGAAGTAAAACCAACCATGTGCATTAGTAAATATGCAATTTGTAAACTATGAGGACTACAGGCAAGCGAGAAGCAGGTGAGGTAGGGTGTGTTCCAGACAACAGAGCATGAGTCAAGTTTGAATTCCAGGGCTAGGTCCCCTGCCCCAAGCCCTTGTCTGCCATATCCCCATAAACCCACCCAACAGCCTTACATTATACCCCACACTCTGGACTCCATTTTGAGCCCCAAACTCTGCATGCTTTCCCGGAGTACCGCTACCACTGGGAGCCACAGGCCACACTGGTACCATGGACACCAGAGGCAAGGTTAGTAACGCAAATCCCAGAGGCCACACAGACTATTAAAAAAAAAAAAAAACAGGAGAGACACCCCACTAGACCTGAAGATTCGCTGGTCACCAGAACCCCAGGCCACTCAGGACAGAGAATAAACAGAAACCAAGGAGAAAACATCTAAAAATAAAAATACCGATCCAACAAAGATAAACTCAGAAACCTGCACTTAGACCTATAATGACCGTAAAATCGAGGTGCCTAAAGGCCAGCATAAGAACACAGTCAACAACAAGGGTACCACCAGAGCCCAGGGATGCTGGACATCCTAACACAGCTGATGTACAAGAAAATACCTTACATCCAACCTTATGAAGATGAGAAAGGCCTCTAAAGAAGAAATCAATAAATCCCTTAAAGAAATACAGAAAAATACATACAATCAAACAGGTGAAGGAAACAAACAAAACTGTTAAAGACCTGAAAATGGAAACAGGAGCAATAAAGAAAACACAAACTGAGGGGATCCTGGAGACGTGGCAAGCCTAGGGAAGAGAACAGGAACTACAGATGTAAGCATCACCAACAGAATACAAGAGATGGGGGAGAGTCCCAGGTGTAGACGAAATTCACACATTGGTCAAAGAAAATGTTAAATCTTAAAAAGTTCCTGACCCAAAGCATCCAGGATATTTGAGACACTATGAAAAGGCCAAACCTAAGAATAATAGGAATAGAAGGAGAATATTCCTAGCTCAAAGGTTCAGAAAATATTTTCAACAAAATCATAAAAGAAAATTTCCCTAACCTAAAGAAGGAGAAGGCTGTAAAGATACAAGAAGCTTATAGGGGTCTTTCCATCTCCCCGGAGTATGGGAGACCCTGATGAGTCAGCTTAATAAATTCCTTTGCTTTTGCATCGACTCTGGACTCTGGCTCTCAATCGGGCTTCCAGGAATAGACTCAGGCGATCGGAGTCTAACATATGGAGGCCCCAGCGAGATGTGAAGCCCCTTGAGAAGCAGACTCCGGTTGAGGCTAAGAAGAAAACAAAATTCAAGTGATAGCACATGCTGGAGAGGTTGTGGAGCAAGGGGAACACCTCTCCATTGCTGATGGGAGTGCAAACTTATACAACCACTGTGGAAATCAAGCTGGTGGTTTCTCAGAAAGTTAGGAATAGTTCTACCTCAAGACCCAGATACACCACGCCTGATCATATATCCAAAAGATGCTCCACCATACAATGACAACATTTGCTCAACTGTGTTCATAGCATCTTTATTCATAATAGCCAGAAACTGAAAACAACGCAGATGTCACAGAAAATGGATAAAGAAAAGGTGGTACATTTGCACAATAAAATACTACTACTCAGGTATTAAAGACAACTACATCCTAAAATTTGCCTGAAAATGGATGGAACTAAAAAAAATCATCCTGAATGAGGTAACCCAACCCCAAAAAGATATGCATGGTATATACCCACATATAAGTGGATATTCACCATAGAGTACAGGGTAACCACACTACAATCCACAGACTCAAAGAAACTAAGTAAAAAGGAGGGCCCAAGAAAGAATGCTTGAATCTCACTCAGGAGGGGAAATAAAATAGTTATTGGAGGTGGACGGAAGGAAGGAACTGGGTAGCAGAAGGGATGGGGAGGGGAACACGGGTGGGGATTAGACATAAGGGGGTAAGAAGAGGGGTCGGGCTGAGAGAAAGGAAATGGAAATTGGAAATCAGAAGGGGGGGGGTATCTGTGGGATGTGCCAGAAACCTGGGATCACAGGGGAGGAAGTCTGTGAGGTCACCCCCAGCTGAGGCTCCTAGCAGTGGGGGATATAGAGCCTGAAGTGGCCACCTCCTGTAGCCAGGCAGGACTTCCAGTGGAGGGATAAGGACATCAACCCACTCACAAAACCTTTGACTCAAAATTTGTTCTGCCTACAAGATGTGCAGGGACAAAAAAAAAAAAAAAGGAGCAAGGATTTATTTTATTTTATTCTTATAAGAAGATCTGGCTTATTATGTCGTTCTTTTCAACACTGAAGCACCGTTTCCCTGGATTCTAGCTCTTTATCAAAATGTTTACATATGTTTTAGTGACTTTGATGTCTAATTCATCTCTTTTCCTCTTCTAGGAGTATAATTCACATCTTCTTTGAGTTAACTGAATTAGAAAAGTTGTAATCCCTTTTCTAAATTCTTTGTCTGGTAGTTCTTCCAGGTCATTTTCATCAGTGACAGTTCTTAAGGGATTAGTGCTTGGTAGGTGACCTGTGTTGTCTTGGTTTTTCTGGTGTTTCTGCTTCTGGGCTGGAATTTGCCTAACTGGTATTATTTATTGGTTAGTTTTTCTTCCTTCTTTTCTTGTATTTTGATCAAGCCACTTTTCTTCTTTCAGTGATCAGGAAGCTATGTGGGCTAGGCAGCAGGCTGGAGTAAAATTCTAGATGTTTGCTTTTGTCAATGATGTAATATTTTATTCCTTGGAGCAACATGAGCATGTATCACTTAGTCTTTGATTGGTCTATACAATCTATTACTCTCACATAGAACAATTGTGTTCTTTTTAGTTTTTTATTTGTTCTTCTAATTACTTATTTTCTATTGTTATTGGAACTATATTGTGAAGGCTTTTGTCTTTGTTGTTTTTTTTGTTTGTTTGTTTTTTCTCCTTGGTGGTTCTCTCCACCTGTGCTCACCTGTGGCTCCACAGTAGCTTGTCTTATCGCTCCCAGGATGTCCACCATCCAGGACCAAGCTTTACGTGGTGTCCTACACAGCAGCACAATCTTGCCCCCTTACTCATAATTTCCCACCTTGATTCCACTTGTGGAAGACACAGCTCGCATCTGCTCCTCAAGATCCTCAGATCAAACTAAACTATTGCATAGCGCCCCTAGGGTCAGGGGACTTCTTTCAATCTCCCTTTACAAAAAGTGAAACTTCACTGCAACCCCTGGCTTCAGGGAGATAGGTACTTCCATGCCCATCTGCAGTGGTAATCCTGTATTCCCTAGTACTCTAAATTCAACTTTCTGCCTCCACACCCAGAGGCTCCGCGGGATCGAGGCTTTAATC
Source organism: Acomys percivali (assembly GCA_907169655.1). Lineage (NCBI taxonomy): Eukaryota > Metazoa > Chordata > Mammalia > Rodentia > Muridae > Acomys > Acomys percivali. Next base: position 34,087,393 of record OU015753.1, read on the forward strand.
CAGCTACTTGCCTTTCTGTTTTGGTCCTTCCCATGTACAATGCCATAGTCTACAAACCCAGCTACAACTTGTCTCCTTTTATTCCTTTAACATCTTACTCCTGCCATCTCTGTATATTTGGAGCAGAGGACATGCACATACTAGGATACCTTAACAGGAAGGCATAGAATTCTTTAGGATAAAGATTCTTGGCAGGAGATTACCCAGGTTAAATTGACTCTTATGGGTTTTAAAGCTTCTGACTCATACAGTTTAACTGCCCCAATATCAATTTACATGTTCATAAATAGACAATCCCTACTTCTTCATTTATTCAAATACTAGTTATTACCAAACTTGTACATTTTTGGCAAACTGACTAATGAAAAACAAGTTCTTTTGCTCCAATATGCATTCTTTGTGAGTCAGGTTAATAACTTTTCATCTATCTATTAGCGTCTGTGGTAGCGCTTTGTGAAACACTTGGCTTGTTCTATAGCTACAAATCTGCCGTAACTGTGTGAAGGCAATTGAATGCACAGTCTATGTAATCTGACCACATAGGCTTTCCTTCATGTCTCCTTTTGCTGAGCAGCTGTCTGAAGAATGACCAGGTCTCCAGCTGAGCTGTCTTCATGCACTTCCCATGTCCTCCTTAAGTAAGGCAGCAATACTTGGCCTAGAATTCAACCGTGTTAGCTGCAATATTTCCTTGGGTTCAAAAGCTCTCTTTTAGGGGAAAATTTTTAAACTCAATAAAAAACCACAGGTTCAAAATAATAAACTTGAGAGCTTCAGATAACTTGAAAACTAATCCTACTTGTCCCACTAGCTTAACTTTTTTAAGTTCTCAGTTATAATCATCATTTCAGGGGATGTATAGTCCAAGTTCCAAATGGAAAAAGAAGAAAACTGTCGAATTAATGTAAAAGCAACTAAAATGAAATGAAAAGGAAAGCATGGTTAAGGAGAGACTGGAAAGGACTAGACCTTGGTGGAATGTTTATATATCTGAAGAATATGATATTAATATCAAAACTGCACATGCAACAATATAGTATGTAAGATCCTTTCGTAAGAATCAGTGGCTCCAAACAGTTCTACAGTGTTTGCGCTGCATGCACATGCCAAGTTCTTTAAGCCAGCTCTAAATCCCTCTGCTGAAAACAGATACTTCATACTGAGGCTCTTCCCCACATGGCAACAACCAACACTAATGAGAGTAACTGCAGAATTTAGAAAACCTTTGCTGCCCATTCTACTGACACTCTACGTCTAAGGACCTAATAATACACTCCTTTGACATTTCCAAGAGGCAAAAATCCCTCCTGTTCAGAAGAAAGAGCCAAGTTCTCTCAGCTGTGTTCAGGGCACTTAGCACCTTGAAATCATACACCTTGGTAGTCCACCGAAAGGTCAGAGGGCAGAGAGCTCCAGGAGACTTCACCATGAGTCTGGCCAGGCTTTAGCACAATCAAACTTAGCACTTCCTGCTAGCAGTCCAACTGTAAATAAGCCCACTTGAGACCAGGAGGATTTCTGATTTCTTTGTAATTATACAAAGCTTTAGCCATTAAACCGAGATCAAACAACCTGCCACGGGAAAGCAGATGCACACACTGCTGCTGCACAGGCATCAGAAGGGACGTCAGCAATGGTCCAGTTAAGAAGCCTCTGCTCTCCCGTGCTGCGTGGGCACTCTGCTCCAGCCAGAGCAACTGCTGCACAATCCGAGAGTAGATGCCTCCCTTGTGCAGCAGCAACTGACTTATAGGAGACACGATGTTGACCTAACAACATCGAAAATCACTTGGGTCCTGCCACAGTTACATCAACTAGTAGTTTTGTCCGCAGTGATGAAAAGTTAGAGAAAAATATCTACATGAGTGACTTATTTAATAACTATCACAGGATTCCAGAAAGGCAATATGCTGTCTTTATTTTCACTACTTCTTGACTGAGGTGTCAACTAGAACCCTGTGACTTCATTTCATCCTGCTGGTTAGGGTTGTCGGGTTCCTTGGGGCAAGGTCAATCTTCATAGTCAGGATATATCGACAACAACTTCTCTAACTGCATCAACCACAACCAGGAGCAGCAGGGGAGCAGGGGTGAGCACCAGCAGCCTTCTTCTTTCTCAGAGCACCTCCACCTCAGGACTCTGGAATATATTTCCTCTCAGAGTCCCCAGAATTAAACTGTCTGCAGCAGCTGGCAAAGATCACGCACAAGGCAAATAGTCTGTTGCTGTGGACAATCTAAAGCAGCCCCATAGCCCACACCTGAGATTAAAACAGAAACATGTTTACATAACATACCTGAGTTTTTAAAGGCACCGAAACTTCCACTACAACTAATGCGATCTTGTTAGGTACTTCTCTCACTGTTGGGCCAAAATGCCTAAGCAAAGCAACTTAAGAAAGGCAGAGGTGGTTTGGGCTCACTGACTATCATGGCAGAGAAATCCTTCAGGCAGCCTAGACTTAGGAGGGTAGGAAGGGTAACTCTCAAACCTACATTCAAACCTGTCTCCACATACTCCACCTTGAAAATCCTCACCAGCACTTGGGATTCCACAAGACTCAAGTCAAACTCAACCTTTTCCTCTCCAGGCTTTCATGCACCTGTTTCTCCTGTTTCTGTGCTGTGTCAACAGCACCATCAGCCTAACTATGAAATCTGGAACTCTATCCCCTGCTGCTGCTGCTGCTCTTCCTCCTCCTCCTCCATTTGGCTCACAGCTCTTAACTTTGTAAACTATTTTATCAACCCTCTTTTAGGTAAAAGCAAGGACTCAAAGGCCCCATGATCACAACAACCACAAGTGGAAGCCAGTCAAGTGTCCACAATGCACAAGTCTTAAGCAAACTGTAGTTTATACATACCAAGGAACACTATTCTGCCTTAAAGGGAATAAATTTACACATGCTACAACACAGATGAAACTTGAAGAGGCTATGTTAACTGAAAGAAAACCAGTCACAAAAATACAAATATTGTATGATTCCCATGGTATTCAGTACCTAGAATAGTCCAATTTAAAGAGCTAGAAAATTGGCACTGGAGAGATGGCTCTGGCCATAAAAGCACTAGCTGCTTGTCCAAAAACCCAAGTTCAATTCCGGCACACATATGGTGGCTGAGAGCTGCATGTAATTCCTGTTACAAAGGATCCGGCACCCTTTTCTGCCTCCATGGACATTGCATGTACATGGTGCACAGACATACATACAGACCAGCAAAACATCCGTACATAATAAAATAAATATTTTAAGAGATAGATAGAAGCTTATAGCTATAGTTAACTAGGAGTCGAGGGAAAATAGAAGTGGGAAGCTATTCAGGGCATATCAAGTTTCAGTGTGTGAAGATGAAGAAGGATGATGGAGGTGGATGGTGGTAATGAGTGCACAACAGTATCAGTGGGTTTGCGCCACTAAAGGGCACCATTATAAAGTGGCCAGTTTTGTGTGTATCTTGCCACTATTTTTGAGTATTAAGACACTATGAAGAGTATGTGTGACTGAGAGGGGAGGAGAGGGAGGTTAGTTTACAGAACTTAAAACCTCAGGAAGCTGGGCCCACAGCACCTAGAGCAGCTGATACACTTTCTGAGATAGGATCTCAAGGCTCTGAGGCCTCGCGCTGTTCTCCAAATACGGTACCATGGATGATTTTTCTGGCATCGTGAAATGAGAGGGGAAGAAAAAAAAACTGCCCAATCTGAAATGAGAGCCTCCCCTAACTTCAAAGTTAGGAAACTTTTATCAAATTCACAGAGAACCGTAAAGTGTTCCTAGGCCAAGGGTGCAGAGAAATCTTAAGAATAAACTGCAGGTCTCACAGCTCCGTGACGGCTTTCCCGGAAGACAAGCAGCACTTGTTGCTTTTGGAGAACAACCTAGCTCAAGAGCGGGGAAGGTCGGGCATGTGTTCCTTGAGCAGGCTGCAGATCCTAGCTCATGGTGCAGTTCCTCACAGTGCTGCCTGCTAGCTACACCACACACAAGACAATGCCAAGGGCTCCACTTACAGGGGATCTTTCACATGCATAAGATCCAATCGAGGCTGAGATTTGGTACAGGAAACCTCTGTTTCGGAGCCTGTCTTTCTGTTTGAAGGCATGCCAGTGAGTACATTCAGATAGGTAACTGTGGCGACAAGCGTGGACATTTTAAGCACACAACTATACGAAATCTTGAGCTACTACAAAGCTCTCTCTTTGTAATATATTTTCAGGTTTACAAACATACTACAGACGTAAGCTAACATATTTAATTTCTGAAGTGAAATGTGGCATGTGATTAACTTAGTCACATGCCTGGTTCTCATCTCTTACATAATGTGAACGAAGGAGAAAAGACAGTGTGTTTGCACACATAACTGACACTGCACAGTACATGCAGTGTCAAAGGACACAAGCCTCGAGTCCCCTACATTGCAGGAAACAGGCTTGAAGAGCACACAGTACGGGGAGAAGTGACTACTGTCATCCGAGAATTTAGGATAACGAAGACAAAGACTGGGCATGAATAAAAGTTCTTTTTTTTTTTTTTTTTTTTTTATTTTAAATCAGGAGTACATAGCTAAAGATAAGAGAAGAAAGTTGAAAGTCAACTATGTTCATAGCAGCTTTATTTGTAATAGCCAGAATCTGGAAACAACCTAGATGTCCCTCAACAGAAGAATGGATAAAGAAACTGGTACATTTACAAATGAAATACTATTCAGCTACTAAAAACAAGGAAATTTTGAAATTTGCAGGCAAATGGATGGAACTAGAAACGATCATCCTGAGTGAGGCAACCCAGACCCAGAAAGACATGAATGGTACATACTCACTTATAAGTGGCTATTAGCCCCACATAGATGTCCTCAGAGAGACCCCACCCAGCGGGGGATCAGGACAGATACTGAGACTTGAAGCTGGACTCTGGGCAGAGTGCTGAGAGTTGTAGGGAAGAGTCGGGGAGAATGGAAGATCCGGGAGGGAGCAGGAGCTCCACAGGGAGACCATCAAGGCTTGCAGACCTGGACACAGGGAGGCCTGCACAAACCGAAGCACCAACCGAGGACAACGCATGCCGAGAACCTAGACCACTGTTCAGATGTAGCTGATGGACAGAAGGCTGATGCTCCATGTGGTGGGGGAGGAGGAATTGCCGCTGAACCTCTGACACACATTCAGGTACCCACGATTTGGTTGCTGCCCCCTGGCAAGACAGCCTTGTGGACACACAGGGGAAGGGGATGCAGGCTATCCTGATGAGACCTAATAGGCTATGGCCAGACAGTAGGATAGGAGGGCCCGCCATCAGTGGTCTAGAGAAGGGGAATAGGGCAGAAGAGGAAGAGAGGGTGGGAACAGGAAGATAAGAGTGAGGAGATAACAATTGGAATGTAATATGAATAAATTTTATATATAAAAGAATATTCGCTGGGCAAAAAGTACAAAAAGCAAAAATGAAAGAGAAAAAATTGAGAAGTAAAAAGAAGCCCACCATATTTTAAATTACTGAACTTAGGAATCTGTACTTTCCTCCTACAGGCCACATGTTCTATAAATGCTAAATAAACAACATTTGATACAAACAAATCACTAAGCAAACTTCACTCCGCAAAAGCATGGCATTTCAGAATTACCCACCATCATGGTTAAGAGAAGGCAGGAAGACCGGCGGGGGTCGGGGGGTGGGGTGAGCAACCCTTTACTAACCCATACTACAGAATCAGTGGGCCGCTGGTCCAGAGCAGTATAGTGAATGTGGCATCCCATTCTGAACCCGCATCACTCCCACAGAGCCTAGATGCGTGTGCTTTCTCTCTCATGCATTGGTATGCTTTAACTACGATTTCATTCAACTTGTTTATTTTGTTAGGAACATACCCTGCAGCCTAAGATGACAGGGGTTTAAATGATTAGTTAAATACACTAGACTTACAGGGAGATGAAAATAAGAGTGAAAACTTGAAAGTTTGGGCAGATCAACCACGAATATAGCATTAATCCCACCCATCTTATCAATGTCAGTCATCACTCTGTTTAACATTAGGTCTCAAATTTAATCTGTTGCCACTGTATATGAGTGCACTTAAAAAGAAGCAACTAGTGGCAAATCTTCTAAAAGCCACTCAATTTTATTTATTCTAACCTTCAAGTTGGCCACTTAAGTTTGAGCCAAGTTGTACATTTACATTTAGTGACTAATAACAGGCAAATCCCCAGTCCTTCCTTACCCATAAAATAAGTGGTAGGAACCAAGCTCCACCTACAGACCCTTCCAGGGGGATTTTAATACTACCAGCATCTGAGTATGTTAGCAATGTTGGTTGCCTTTCTCAATAAAGAGGAACTGGTTGTCATGGGTTACTCATCTGCCAACATTAGAGCCATGTGCACCTGACTGTCCCTTTGTCCCATAAGGCAATGGAGCTGATGGCAAGGTTCACAAGACACATGTGTTGGAAAGCAAAGGCTACTGCCCTAGGAACTAGAGGATGGGATTTTGACAAGAATGCTGTTTCTGAAGGACAGTGCTCAAGTCACACAGCTACCTTGGTAGCTTGGGCTCCAACGGCAGGGGAGCCTAATAAGCTTAAGGCTAATAGCTTCACAGTACCAGCTACCTGCATTGCAGTCTGTTCTCATGTTCTTACACTCAGTTTCGGGTGGTTACCTATTAAAACTTGGGAGTTAGAGACTAACCAAATGGATCACTGAGCTCATGGCAGTCAAAAGGTATCTAGAATTATTCAGACATCTGAGATGTGTAACTGACGCTTGCGTTTGTAAGAAAGTATATTATCACAGAAGCTAGAATTGAGATCATCTCTTCTGAAACCCATTTCATTAAAGAGCCTGAATGATTTATTTTATTTTCCTTCTGCTCTGATCTGCCAAAAGATAAAGCGAGTACGCTGCCATGCTGTCTTGAATGCAGGCTGTCAGAAATGCCTGTAACCACAGAACCGCAGCAATGCCACTCCCAGCAGGCCCATGGCTTGCCTTCCTCACAACCAGTATCACCTACACTTCAGAGAGCAGTTTTCTCTCATAGGGCCAAGAGCCTCCTAACCAAAAATAGTATGGGACCCCTTTTCCTCCTACTGGGTTGCCGCATCCAGCCTGGATATGAGGCTCTGTGCCTGGTCTTGTTGTGACTTCTTGTGTCCTGTTCAGTTGATATACCTGGAAGGCCTGCTCTTCTCTTTCTTTCTCTTTCTCTTTCTCTTTCTCTCTCTCTCTCTCTCTCTCTCTCCTCCTTCCTCCCTCCCTCCCTCCCTCCCTCCCTCTCTCTCTCTTTCTTTCTTCTTTTGGAAGGGAAATGGTGGAGGCAGGGGGGGCAACTGGGAATGGAGGGAGGGGAAACTGGTAAAGATGGAATGTATGAAAGAAGAATTAAAAGAGAAGCTTGTGTGCATCACATTCCTTATGAGTACAATGCTGCTGCCCATAGTCTCCATTTCAGGGTACAGTCCCAATCCGTGTGCCCCTCCCCGTGCTCAGAGCACACCTCAAGGATGGCACCTTTCCTCCTAGCTTGCTTGTCATCTCTTTAGGGTCCATTCTTTATGAAATCACAGCAACTGTTTTAAAAAGCCTGAAGGCCCATGCCACTTCCTGCTTGGTTCTAATGAACTCCACACTGAGGGACTATCTCAGCTGCCTTCACTCCCTACTCTAGGACAGCAGCCTCTTACCCATGCCTCCTAGCTTTTCACAACTGTCCCCATCTCTTCACTCCAAAGCCATCCTAACAAAAACAGCTCCCTCCTCCCAGGGAGGAAGCTCCACATCCTGTTAGAGGAACTGCCTTAGGGTCTGTCTTCTCTCCCAGTAGAATATAAGCTCACAATGCAGAATTCTAGTAGTCTTTCTTTGTGCTTTCATTTGAGAGTAATTTTTTCTCCAGTCTAGGTAAAGTGTTGCTGAGGTCAGTGGGACTCTGAACCAAGGAGGCAAAAGGCACTAAGGCTGGGTGCTGTGAGGCTGGAAGAGTTCCACACAGAAGAGAGAACTGTGAGCTTTACTACGTTGTAGCAGGACTTTTACAGTCCCATTAACGCCATCAAATTACTAATGAATGAAGTCTACTGAGACTAGTTCCACACAAGTAACTTCTGAGCTATGATGACGCTGAAAGCTCGTAAGACAAGTGTTTAGGGATGACAGCTGCCCGAATGCTAACTAATATTTATTACTTCGGAAAAAAAGGGTTTCTTTCCAGCTCTAGACTCTTTTTTATAATTTCTCTCGAGCCACAGCCCCTTCCAACTTCTCCCCCACAGTACACCAATGAACTCTGGACCACCAGTGAAAGAAGCAAGTGGAGCGAGTTAAGGGACGGACACACGGCAAGGACTTCAGTACACGTGACTACAGCTGCAGTATGGAAATTCTAATTCCACATATAGTCCCCATTGTTTCTAGTTCAGTTTTTACAAAAGAAACATCATTCGCCCAGCCAATGACTGGTAATGAAACTTACTTGGCAATTACCTGTTAGATTTGTCACACCCAATTTAGCACTTCAGCAATTAGAGTAAGTTAAGCCCCGGTGTGAAATCAATGAAGTCTACTCTTCATTTTGCTGGTGGGGTGCCCTGAGTTCTACCCAGAGGAGCCTATCAATGCCAACACCTTGACAGCTCACCTCAGTGCAGGTCTGCTGACACATGCCTGGCTATCTTTCCTCTGGCACAAGGCAGAGGAAATCCTAGGAAAGCACAATCCACTTCTTTTGTTTCACCAAAGGAAAAGAAAAGAAAAGAAAAGAAAAGAAAAGAAAAGAAAAGAAAAGA
>OU015753.1:34103466-34125544 GCA_907169655.1 Acomys percivali
GTGTGTGTGTGTGTGTGTGTGTGTGTGTGTGTGTGTGTGTGTGTGTATGTGTGTGTGTGTATGTGTAGGTTGTTGCCCTGTGTTTTAACTCTAATCTATTTATAATATGGTTGAGTTCAAAGGAACCAAGCCTGGAGGTCAGAGGGCCAGATAAGGAGGCTATTGAGAAAGCCCTGGAAGGCAGGAGCTGGGCCTGAACTGGAGGGTCTAGAGGGCCAGAGCGAGCCATAATGAACACAATGCCTGCAGTGGCCGGTGGGGCCATGCACAAAACACGGAAGTCAACCGCACTGGCCATGTATTTCAAGAGTACTTGCTAAGCTATTTGCTGTGCTGGGAAAGAAATGAAGCACTGGGTTGGGCCAATTTGCAGCTAAGGCTCTAGATGAATATTAGGCCCCACTAAGCCTAGGGCCTGATAGGAGAGACTCAGAGGGTAGAAGGAAAACAGTCATCATCCTGAGGTTTGAGCTTTTCTACAGACAACATCGTTGTACATACAACACTGAATTTTCAGCAGAAGTCCAGAAAAGGCCACTAACTCATACCTTTTAAATACCAGTTGTCATGGTGGTGCCTTCCTTTCTCCTGGCTATCTCTGGCTTCAGCTACAGCTGTCTGTTCTCATAGATGGACCAATCTAATAATGGCTTCCTGATTCTTCTCCTGCCAATATATGACAGGCATGCGGCTCCTTGACAAGCCAGCCCCCAACGCTTGCTTCAGAAGCCCACCTCTAGAGCCTTGGGCCCATGTCTATGCTTCTCAAGAGGCTCCTGCCCAGACACTACCTCTCATCACCGGTTCCTGCAACTAAATCCGTCTGTGCACCACGGGTGCACACGTGGACAGGAGCGCAGGCAGAAGCAGGCACTTCAAAGTGCGGGGCTAGAACTCAGAAAGCCCTGTCAAGAGCAAACATGTACTTAATCCCAGCACTGGGGAGACAAGAAGCAGGCAGATCTTTCTGAGTTTGAGGCTAGCCTGGTCTATAGCATGAGGTCTAGGACAGCCAGTGCTACACTGAGAAATTCTGTCCCGAAAACCAAAAAACAACAATAAATAATAATAATGTAGGTATGTACTCCTATCGCAAGTGGCCAAGTTCCAGAGACCCCAGCGTGTAACAGTCTTTCCCTTAAAACCCCTACAATTTATCTCCGAGTCAACACAGGAACCTCCTCAGCTGTCCTAAGTGATTATCATCACACCTTACTTTTATTTGGGCCTAGGAAAATAAATACAAGCAAAGGCATTTTGAGGCATTCTCATTTCATTTTCAGCAGACACTGGAGAGCACAGGGCATTATGCCAACTGTAAGAAATGTGAGGATCAAAGAAAAGATATGGTAAGCAGGTTGCCTAAGGTCACGGAGGATAAATTAATGGCCCAACTAAAGTATTTCTTGCTTTCAACTTATTTTTATCCTGTTCGGTCTTCTGTCAGTTAATTTTGATCAAGCTCTGTAAATGATAAAATTGTTGGCATAGAAATAGTAGGAGCCTAGAAGGGCTTGTAAAACCACAAAGAATTAAATGGAGCCTAACTTACAGCCATGGAAAATATTAAAATTCCATGTGTAACTTTTCTTCTCCATTTTAACCTAAGATATGGTGCTGACGCCAGGCTCGCTGTTTATGCTTGCATGCTTCCAGCACACACAGGCCTGAGTAGTAAGAGCCATCCAATGCAGGCAGCTAGGCATTTATTTTTCTATCATTCTACAAGGTAGAAAATTAACAATGTTATGTTTACAAACCTTCACTGAGCCCTTACATAAAAGCTCGGACATGTTTGTATTACACACTGCTCCGGTTTGAAGACGCTCAGAAGCAAGTTAATATAAACCTATCCTGAGCAAATGTGCAGAAGGTAGCCCGGTTAGACCCAGGTTAAGCTTTGACCTTCCCAACTTTTTCTGAGAATGTACAATCCATCACGTACAAAAACGCAGCAGAGGTGTGAGGTGTTGGTAAGTACCCCTGTTAGTGAGAAATTCTGCTAATTATTATACCAAATAAGGATAGTTAACAGGCCATGGCCACAGAGGGGCATGTTTCAGGGCATTAAATAGCTGCACAGGGTGGAGAGGAATATATTACACTGTGCCCATTACCAATAAAACAATTTCCCTGACACCCAGAAACCCAGTCAGCTGGAGCAACATAGTGCTCAGAGGCTTAGCTGATGGAGTGCAGAACTGCAGTGCCACCTAGTGGCCTTCACATTTGAAAGTGCAGTGTTCAGGGCAACTCATAGAATAGAGGCCAAAAGAAATCACACTTATAGCTCAGTGATAGAAAGTAGGCTTAGAATGTATTAGGATCTAAATTAAATCTTCCACACTATAAGGACTGTATGGATCACAATGTAAAGTTTCCTTAAACAAAATATCTCTTTTTTAAAGTACACATACATATTTCTTCTTTCCTGTTTTCTCTACCTCAGCTTCTTAAGTATGTATGTCTCAAAACAAATTCCAAAACCAAATTAAAGGCAAAATTAACCAGCCACTTTCCAGATACACAGTTTATCCTGCCAAGAAGTTTCTAGCAGAAAAGCCCCTTCAAAATTAACTGTTCAGAAGAGGGCAGGGCACTAGCGGAGGAGAGCTTGGTTATGGCAGAATAGAGCTGAACGTTCAGATTCCATCAGACAAATATGAAAAGCAGATCACCTGAAATCACGAGAATGGTTTTGTAACGGAGGAAAGTTTAGCTATCTATAGAGTTGTAGCAATACGGGATCATTTAATTTCAGAGAGCTGCATTTCTCTCACAGTTTCCGCAGTACTCAATCCTAACAAGGCACTGGGTAGATACTCATCAAATATACAGTATCAATGTTGGATAGTCATCAAAAACATTCTGTCAATGTAGGAACAGCACGAGGACCAGGACAATGCCTTTCTCCTGCTAAAGCTTTGCAAAAGAGATCTGGTCTATGTTACTATAGATCAGACAAAGTACCCAGCACGGCAACTGCCTCCTGGATCCGACTTTCTAAGGAGGACAGATAGACAGCAAAGGAGAACACAGGTGTGCAGCAGAGAAAGGGAGGTAATACACAGACAAGGAAAGCAGGGCGGTGGGGCCAGACACCCCAGCAGATGAGGTGGCGGTGCTATTTCCTGAGCAATCAAAAGGGGTCTCATGAGAATAGAGAGCTGGGAGCAACCAGAGAATAAGGCACGCAGGCACCTAATGGGGGAGAAGTACAGAGAAGCTAAGACAGGAATACAGTGGACCCCAATCTAGGTGGCCATGGAACAAGAGGAGGCGGATGGAAACAGACAAGACAAAGAGGTTGTGAGGAGTCAGATCAGATAGAAAACTGGGTTGTGGCATCTCTGAGTTACAGTGCTTAGCTCGGACAGTTTACCCTTGTAAGTGTACATATCAGACAGTACAGACAGAACTACTCAGTCGTCACCATGACTAACTTCAGACCATTCTTGTTACCTGCCCACCTTCCCCACCTTCCTCTCCCCAACTTCTGCCCACCGTTCTCTCTTACCTCTACTGGCTTCTTGTTCTACACATGGACTCACATAATGTGTGGGCCTTTGTCATTGGCTTCTTTTACTTAGCGTACAGTTTTAAGGTTTACCCATCTAGACTGTAGTATGTACCAGTGTCTCACTACTCTGGATTGTCAAATAATATTACAGTGTATGGATAAGCCACATTTTTATCCAGTCATCATTTAATAGATATTTGGGGGGTCCCTCTTTAGGGCTATGATAAACAATGCTGCTGATGCATCAAGATGGTTTCTCAAACTACATCTTCAAAATACTCATTCTGAAAAACCTTACTTTAAGAAACTGAATGAATTTAGGAAAAAATAGCCATGATCCAAAACATAGCCAGGAAATGTGACCATCAAAGACACAAAGACAGTGCTGTGGTTAAGTGCACCCTAAGGAAGAGTTCAGTTTTCAGAAGCCACATAAATGTCGAATGGGCATGGCGCCCACCTAGAATCTGAGCCTCAGAACATGGAGACTGGGGTCCCCCAGAAATAGCTGGCCAGCAAGGCTAGCTATATTGGCAGGCCCTGGAGTTGACTGAGACACCCTCACTCAATGAAGAGTAATCCAAAATCATTCCTGATATCAGCCTTGGGCCTCCACATGCATGAGCTCATTTGTGTACACATGTACATGCACATGTGTGCGCTTGCGCATGTGCGTGTGTGTATACACACACCACACACACAAATGGGAAAAGAAAAACAAAACCCAACAGGCCACAGAAGGCACTGATGTCACAGACTAAGCACCTGTGTCACTAATTGCCATGTAAGTCCTGTTCTTAGGTTTCACGGAAGCAAATATTTTATCAGAAAATAAAGGAACAAAAGGGAGGAACGAACATATGGGAGAAAACTATCTAAAAGCTCAAAATGAAAAATGCAACCAAGCACCACCAGCAGGGCTGTTTAAGGCCTTTGTTAGCAAGCCACATCCTGCTGCCTTTGAAGGCCACTCTCCGGCAGAATAAACATATTAAATTGCACCCTCATTTCCCATTAACGCTTCTTTACAGTTTAAGAACGTGAGCACTTTTTTTTCTTTTATCATTTTATTTTAAAACTTATTTGGCCTTGAAAAAGCTCTAATGGTTTTCTCAGAAATTCCTGGGCACATTTGGGGACTCTTGGAAATTAGAAAGCCCTACTTACAAATTATTTTCAAATGCAGTCACACTTTTTTGCATAAAATATGTGTCATCTTTGGAAGCTGCTGTAAGACTGCACTTTATAAATACCCAGTGGAACAATTATTCAGTTGTGGGGTTTCAGTTTGGAGTTGGATGCAATGTTTTTCTCACTTCTCCATTTTTATGGACTCCAGAGACACCAGCCAAAGAGAGGCTCTCGTCCTCTTCCTGCCCTGCTCTGGCCAAAGGAATGGGAGCAGATTTGATGAGTGCCACTTCCAGGGCTGGCCCATGAAACACCCTACACCCACCCCTGCCTGCTCTCTTTCCCACACTGGCTTCCATGGTGATAACCCACTGTGACCTTCGCAGCCTTGTGTGGAGCCTGCCAAGGTTCCTTAGCTGACTTACACTACTAATGGAATACACACACTGAGCCAAGAAATCAAAGTTGTGTCTAAGACATCATACAGGGCTTTGATAGAGTTTTGTTACAACAGTAACCTCCCTGAACTTACTAGTAACATAAACCCACACAACTAGACATAGTTTCTAAAGCATTTTATAGATACACAGCCTGGACTAACAGTTATCAGTTTCCTCCTTTTCTAAACAATTTTTAAGCAATTGCTAATTGCTACTAGATATTACAGCTAAAGGCCAGTTATGCACAAGCTCTGTTCTAAACGCTTTATCCAAGTTAACACTCTGGGGCCTCAATGGCAATCACCACAGTTATCCCCACCTGATAGACAGTGAAACTAAGGAACAGAGAAATTCAATGGCTCACTTAAAGTTACTTAATTATTAAGTGGCAAAGCCAGTACTCATACCCAAGTACTCTGACCCCTGGCACCTGGGCATTTAATCAGTGCACTTTAATTAAACATAAAAGCTTCAGTTCCAACAGCATGTTCTCTCTCTCTCTCTCTCTCTCTCTCTCTCTCTCTCTCTCTCTCTCTCTCTCTCTCTCTCTGTGTGTGTGTGTGTGTGTGTGTGTGTGTGTGTGTGTGTGTGTGTCTGTCTCTATCTCTCATTTCCCTTCTTCTCTTGCTCCTGCTAACACACACAAGAAGTCAAGATAAACGGGGACAATGCAACCCCACCTCCTCGTATTTGGCACATGCCTGTTCACAGCTAACATTAAAGACAACTTCAGGAATTCAGGACAGTTGAGATTTGCTCTGAATCCTGCCTTCCAACAGCCATCCACTGCATAACATCCACTGCATAAGTGAGGAGGTGGGTCAAAAGCTGGTGGGACAATGCTCTTGCTTTCATGCAATGCAAATGTCTCTGAAAACAGCTAATGTGTAAAGTTTTACTTTTCCAAAGAAGTGAGGTTTAACTTTATTGTGGGTTAAATTAGCTGAATATTAAAAAAAAAAAAAAAAAAGACAACCAAATAAGCAGTCACATATTCCTGGTAGCCAGGGGTAATGAGACCAAACACACGCTTGAACTGAGCATGCTCGTGAACATTTTTCTGATTCAAAGTAAACAAAGAAACAAAGCAAGTTTTGACAGGGACAAGACATCTGGATCATAAGCAGCAGCAGCAGCCCCAAGTCTATTGTAAATGCCTATTTCAGACAACTCTCAAACCACCCATAAAATGACTGCTCAGGAGCCCAATTGAGGCTATTTTTCGACTTAGATTGCACCTATCCATCGTGCTAGCCATGCAGCAACTGGCTAGGCTAAGAAATAATCATTTCACCGCCTCCCTCCAAAAGGGCCACCAGCTCACAATCAGCGTGGCTCCTCAAAGGCAGAACAGAAAAGGAGGTGGGCGCAGTTGGTGCTGCAGTGCCAGGCACTGTATTAGGTGATTAGCTTTTAACTGTGAAAGGGTTCGAACCCTGAGTTCTCTCGGGCAGCCAGTGACCAAAGAACACAGGCAGATGTACAAGCAGTCAGATGCATGTGGCTCTTTCTGAGAGTGACCCTATGAAGGACGAAAGGATGTCAATACCTGGAGCCTTTTAGAAAAGACATAAAACGAGCTCTGACGTTACAAGGGTGGAAGGAAATCCCACTGATGGCGGCATCTGTCTGCCACTGAGCATCTATCTAAACAGCAGCCTGTGTGCCTGGGCCTGAGCGGGGCAATGGGGATGACATAAAGGCAACTATGGCCAGTGTCACCTCATCCCAGTTACTATCACCAAAGTTCAGTTGAGCATTCACTGTGTCAAGCTCCCTGGCCTGTGGTAACTCATGTCCAACCTGTGCACAACCCTGCACAAACCACCAGACATAGGAGAAAAACAGCAGAATCTTATTGCTGTAGACAGGCAGAACTTTTTTTTTAACATAAAACTACTATTTTTAGATAATTTCTGGGGATTCTTTCTATATTTAGAAGAATGAACAATTTACCTCAATTGCTATTGAATTATCCCAGATACCTTCACAACAAGATCTGTAAAATGTTATGAAGCCTGACTTTGCATGTTTAATGCTTCATGTCACAAAAACCACAAGTAAATTATTCTCTTTGATAGAAAATGCAAATAGAAGAGGCCCATGGGCTTAATAGTGGCACTGTTAAAAAGAGGTGCCTTCCACTGTTTAAAAAAAAAAAAATCCATAAAATAAACCTTTCTCAAAAAAAAACAAAAACAAAAAACAAAACAAAGACCTTAAGCTAGAGCTAGATTATGTTTGGAGAGGAGGTTTGAACAGTGGAAGAGTCAGTGTGAAAACTGCTGCTGCTGCTGCTAACACAGCTCTACACAGCGCCAAAACTAGTCTCCACATTTACTAAGAACAAAAGACTTGGGTTCCCATCTTTAAGGTCAGATTAAGGTGACGGGCTGGATTAAGCCATCCATCAGGTAAAATAAATGCTCTGACCACAGCCGAGACTAAACACTTCTAATAGTAAGGTCAGCACAGAGGCCTGGCCCAGTGGGGAGATGCCCTGTGGCGGCAGCTCAGAAGGCTGCCCTACAAATTCTCACTAGACGCTTAATCAATATGATGCCTTAGGACTCGAACTGCTACTATCAGATCAATATTACCTTTATTTTAAGTAGCAGGAGGAACAATGAGATTATCTTGTTGCTTACAAGTCTGTCGTGGACAATCTGGCTCCTGGTGTTTGTCATCTTTTGCTTTTGCCCCGAAGGAATGTGTTTGTTGGGTCTGGAGACAGCCTGGCAGCAGAGCCAGACACGGGGAAAGGGGAAGGCCCACATAATAGCTCAGAAAAGCCAAGGCCTCCAAGTTTGTTACAGGCCAAAGAACGGTCTGCGAAAGGATGTCCCAAGGCTTCCATCCAGCAGAGACATGCTAGACCTTCTGCCCTCATCTTCAGACTCCTGCCTCCCAACAGCCTCTTGGGTACCAAATAGGTACCAGACTTGTATTTGTCCAAAGGACAGCCCTGTTCTTCCTCAGTCTTCTGACTGCCATAAACGGCCACAATCTAGTCACTAAAATCCTGATGCCATTCTGGTCCCTCTCGTCTCTCAACTATCTCCAATCTAGTCTCACAAGAAATCCTAACAACTTTGCCTTCAACATTATATCCTAAGCCTCTCCCCTTCTACTGGTCTCGGTAACCACTTCCTGTCCTGGCCATCAGCACTTCCTTGGCAAAACTTTCTCCCTAATTCTACTCTCACCTTCAGAGATGTTTATAAAATAATAAATCAGATGGGCCGCTTTATACACATTCTTCACCTGAACCTTGCAGTGGTTTCCAGAGAGCTATAATAGAACCTAAATCTTTGCCCCAGAATGAGGCTGCTTCTAAGACCTGTCTTTGACTCTTTCTCCTTAAATTTTAGCCACTAACAACCTTTGCCTCCTATATGAAAAAATTTGTCCCTGTGGTTGGAACAATTGTCCTTGTCATGTTTGTGGTTTGACATCAAACGCCATTTCAGATCACTGTAACTAAAGCAATACCACTCCTCTGTTTATCACTTTATTACCGTTACAGTGGTCACCGCTTCTTGGTTTGCTTCCTCTAATAAAATGTTAGCCTGGAGAGGAAGGATTCTGGTCTGTATTGTTACCACAGAAACCCCTAAGAACAGGACCGAAGTGAGCACGCACAGGCCTCTGCTAGAATTCTTCTCCAGAATACACGGGTAACACATGGTGTCGATATCAGTCACGCTGAATGTACTGGCAAAGTACTTGGGTCAGAGATAGAAGCTGAGCAGGGAAGCCCTTTGCTTTTCACTAAATTGGCTTAATCTTTTTAACATTGCAAAAGAGTAATGTTTTCAACAAGAGGTCAAGAAGAAATGAAGCCTCAGCTCATCTGATGCTCTCAACTTCTGATGCTGTGCAGCCATGGAAGTTCAGATGGTGTCGCCAGACACCAACTCGGCTTCCAACGAGTGGACTTGGCCCTTCTTGCCTGCACGCGCTCCATCACACACACAGCCCTTCTAATCTCTTCCCAAGATTGTCCACAGCACTCAATACCTTTCTGGTTCACTGCCTCATCCCCTCCATCAATCAAGAATATCTAAAAGCTCCACCTCCTAGAGAAAGCCTGTTTGGCTCAAAGGAAAAAGAACAGGAAAGAGGCTGGATCCGCCCAACAGTTGATATGGAGCTGATATCCATGCCTAAGTTTGGTAAGGGGCTTGTAGCTATCTGACTATATCTGAGTAAGGCGTTATAACCTGCCTACCTGCTAGGTAACTGACTGGTACCCACTCACATGCTAGGAAAGGAGCTAGCATCCACTCATACACTGGACATGATGCTGAATACTTAGAAGCTTTATCAAGCTCATGGATAAATTCAAATAAACCCCATTTCTCAGTAAAGAAAATGGAGCATTAGGTCCAAGACTTTCCAGAAATCAAATAAGGAAGCAGCAGCAATGGGACAGACATCCACATCACTCACACTCGAAAACCCCAACTCTGTCCAAGGCACCATCTTAGCAACAAAAACAAGAAACCTACAAATCTTACCTTTGCTATATAAATTTGATGTATACTGTCACAGATAGGCCTTTACCACCTTTTACTGACTGGACACTTGTGTATGCATTGAGCTTCTATAGAACAAATACAAAATCCCTGTAAAATGCCCCTTTCCTATCATACACTGGTAGGATGTTTCTGTTGGAAAAGACAGAAGGACTAAATTCCCCTTGTAGCATTGCTACTTTACCTGGACAAGTGTCAGAAGCTTGTCAACTTGCTCAGTGTTATCAAAGGACTAATAAAGTAGTTTAGAATAAGACATGCCATACTCCCAGGTGCTCAGAGTGGGACCCAGAACCAAATGATCCTCAAAAGCCAATGGCTGGAGCCAATCTGAACTTCCTTATAAATACAAGACCCCAATAAACAAAAACAGAACCACTGTGCTGAAACACTCCCTCATCTGTGAGCTTTTTAAATAAATCAAGAGTAAAATTAAAATTTAATGAAGCAAATTTTTCTCTTGTCATTCTTTACTCACCTACAATAATTATTTTTAATAAGTCACATGATATCATGACATTGTAAAAGATTTATCACTACAAGAAAAATTTACATTCAAAATATCGGGCAAAGGGGAAAAAGTGATCGGGCTAGCATGCTTATTTTAGCTCTTTTATTTGAAGGGTAGACAGGATCTCTTGGTTTGCAACTCATGTTGGCCCTGAACTCCTACCTCCACCTCCAGACTTCTACAGACCTAAATGCACCCTACCCTACCTGCATGTCCTAGCTCTTTTCTATACTGAAAGACAGTAGAAATTGTCTGATAAATATCTTCTAAACCTTTGTAACTAATCCAGGTATTTTTTTATACTTCTATAAAGTATAAAACAGAACATTATTAACAATATTCATCACAGATCAATTTCAAATAGAATTCTGTGAAGAAATAAATTTACTTCATAGTCTGCTTGAAAACAATACTACCCGCTTGTTTGCTAATCAACCCTCTGTTTTCGAAGATAATAAGGTGACAACCTTTAAGGCACATTAATGACACATTAATTTAAAACCTGAAATACAGAACAGCAGGAGAAATTATTCCTGATGCTGTAATCTCTTTTTCAGGACCAGTGAGAACTTAGCTCTTAGGAAGGTTACTGTCTACTCTTTGGTGCTAAGCTACTGCAAACAAAATATCACCAAACCAAGATTCTCTCCTTCCTTCTTTCATTCCACCCTCCCTTGCTTCCTTTCTTTCTCGGTCTTTCTTTTTTTTTTTTTTTCTTTTTTTTCCTCCTTACTCTTTCGTTTTGCTTTTAAGATCACAGACTGGTGAGTTATATGGTGTCAGGTTCAGCCCAAAATGATAAACCCCATATACTCTCCTCCTCCCCAGCCCCCTTGCATGCTCCAGGGGTGTAAATATTTCATGGTATCACCGTCATTCACTCAGTGCTTATATTGTCTGATCCAGCCTCCATTCTGTCTGTTCAGTGCTCTGGAGGATAGCGCGTTCTCATGTCTGCTGCTCAGTCACATAAAGCCCCTGCTCCTCAAAGGTTCTTCAAAGTTCAATAATTCATTAAACACTGTGCTGGGCTCAGTAAGTGCACACAGAAATGCATAACTGTAGACTGTGTGGCACTATTAAAGAGTTTCTCTAATAGAAATGGTGACTTTAGAGAAGACGACAGCATTGTTACTCATACAAGAGAGTGCACTCTGAACAACTGAAGGTATGCTGAGCTTAAAACCACAGAAGTGCCTGTTTATAGGTAAGTCATTAAGCAAACCCGCTGTGAACAGGCCACGCAGGACGATGAGATCATAACAGTCCCAGGTCTTCCTGCAGAATAAGAAGTAGTCAAGTTTTCATTGCTACTCTTTGTAAATGCCATAGATACATCCAAAATCTCAATCCGAATAAAATACATCTGAAAATAAGGACTAATGACATTTTAAACTTACAAAGATTATCTCCAAAACCTATTCATTATCCTTACTCTTCCCTGCTGTTCTCTGAGCGACAGGCCAAGAAGACGCTGAACAGAATCACACAGAGTCCACAAAAAAAAAAAAAAAAAAAAAAAAAAACAAGAATAAAATGTTGGGTGGTACACTAGCATCACCTAGTATCCTCTGAACTCAGATCTGCAAGAAATTAAACACAAAACCAAACAACCCAATTGTGAAATGGGGCTTGGAATTTAACAGAGAATTCTCAACAGAGGAATATCAAATGGCCGAGAAACACTTAAAGAAATGCTCATCCTCGTTAGTCATCAGAGAAATGCAAATCAAAACGACACTGAGATTCCATCTTACACTCATCAGAATGGCTAAGATCAAAAACTCAAATGACACATGTTGGCGAGGATATGGAAAGAGAGGAACACTCCTTCATTGCTGGTGGGAATGCAAATTAGTACAACCACTTTGGAAAGCTATCTGGCGCTTTCTCAGAAAAATGGGAATAGAGCTTCCTCAAGACCCAGCTATCCCATTCCTGGGAATATACCCAGAAAATACCCTACCACACAACAGGGACATATGCTCAACCATGTTCATAGCTGCTTTATACATAATAGCCAGAACATGGAAACAGCCTGAGTGTCCCTCAGTAGAAGAATGGACTAAGAAACTGTGGTACATTTACACTATGGAATACTACTCAGCTATTAAAAACAAGGAATTCCCGAAATTTGTGGACAAACGGATTGATCTAGAAACTATCATAATGAGTGAGTTCACCCAGAAGCAAAAAGAGACAAACGGTATATACTCACTTATATCAAAACACTAGTCCAAGGGATACGTACCATGAAAATTTTTACTTACCAGGAAAGTGGGTCAGAGGAGAGGTCATCCTATTGAGACTTTAGGCGAGACTAGCATGGAAGAATGGGGAAATAGTAGGACCCACAGGGTCCTAGAAACCTACAAGAAGAACTTTATGACAGGCAGATCTGGGGCCTGGGGTCCTCCTCAAACTAAGGCACCAGCCAAGGAGAATATAGGCAGTAAACTTCAAATCCCTACCAAGACCTAGCCGACGAACATGATATTCTCCACCGTTGAGTAGAGAGTGAGATCTGACTCTCACACGAACTCTGGTGCCCCTTTTCTGACAATGTCCCCTGGATGGGGAGGCCTGACGGCACTCAGAGGAGGGATAGCAAGTTACCAAGAACAGACTCCATATCCTAAGAGCATACATAGGGGGAGGAGGTCTCCCTCAATCACAGACATAGGGGAGGAGAGAAGGGGGGAAGTGGGAGGGAGGGAAGAATGGGAGGAAACAGGGGAAGGGCTAACAATCAAGATGTAATATGAATAAATTAATAAAAAAAGAATTAAAAAAAAAAAGAACCAAGGGGAACACAAGAGCAGACTAAAATTTCACTTGGTGGCCAAAGGCTACAAGATCCAGCTGGGTGACAAAGCACACATCAAGCGCTTAAAGGAAGACTCCAGACAGTATAGAAACCGCTGCTAACTTAACATCCAAGGCCAGACCACTTCAAGAAGACAGAACTGAACCAACAGCAGTAGGCAAAGAGACTTTACAAAGGAAGAAATGACTTACGTATTAAATTGATTTCTTACTTCTTTCAAATAGACCTCAGGAACAGAAACCAATACCCAAGATAATGATTAGCACAACAAATCAACTTCTACTTAAATATGATGACATCAAAATATGCACCCCACTCCTTCCCCCAATGTTACTGGTATTCTTGTAAAGAAATTGAAACAACAGAGAATCAGATCTTTGAGAGTTCAAGGCCAGCCTGGTATACATAGTATGTTCTAGGCCAAGCAGGGCTACATAGTGAGATACTGTCTCAAAAACAGAAGGGAGGAATGGAGGGAGGGAGGAATGGAAGAAGGGAGGAAGGGAGGGAGGGAAGAAGAGAAGTTAGGAAGGAAAGAAGGAAAGAAGGAAGGAAGGAATAAAAAAGGGACGGAGATTAAAATGAAGTAACAAGGAAAATCAGAGACAAAAAGACTAGAAGAGAGGGTACCAGCAGATGAAGACGTAGCTGCACAGATGCTACCAGAACAACAAAGGCTGGAGCCCTTCCACAACTTGGAGCTAGCATAAAGACCTAAAAGAAATACCCCCACTCCATGACACTTTCTCCCGAAAGCCTCTGAATTGGCAGGAACCAGATACTCCTAAAAGCAGATGTATCTTGGAAGTGAAGCTGAAAACAGGGCGACGGCGTGGAAACCTACAAGCAAAGCTCAGTTAGCCTTTCTCTGTCCTAAACCTAAGCCAATGCCAAATCTTTGACCAAGCAGAACATGAGCTGGGACAAGTACAGACCCCAGCCAGCCCAGCTAAGGGCAGAAATGAGAGCTGCACCCAACCCTCAGGACCTCCCCTTCCCAGGAAGCCCAGGGCTCAGAAATCCCAGCTCTGAGTAGTCCAGCAGGTCACCTCCGCGTCCCTGCAAGGCACTGAGCAAGTAAGTTCCTTTGACACAAGGAGCTACCTTTTATCATTTCTTCATTAACTTCTTGCCTACTGATATTTTGGCAACCCTTAAATACTAGACCCTGTGGACAGATCCTCTGATTTCTTATATTTCTTCTCTCACTTTTAATGGTTTGCACCCCACCACTCCACCCACACATACACTTTCAGGTAAGACATCTTTTGCATTTTCTAATAGTTTTATAAAAGATATTTACTTCTGCTACCATATTTTTAAATTTTCAGAAATCATTCTCTCTCTTTTAATATAATGTTCCCCTTTTAATATTTCATAGTGAGAAAATCCAAAAACATAAAAAGTAGAAAATTATGCAATAACTCATAGGTAAACATTATATAGCATCAATAATGATAATCATTTAATAGTCATTTCTTCTATTCAACCATTGTTTCTGTATTATTTTAAAGCAACCACCAGATGTCATAATATTTCAATTGTAATTTTTCGGACATGTATGTGTGTGTGTTTATGAACAGCATGTTTTCTAAAAGATACAATATGTTATCACAACTAAAACATTATCAATGTGAATGTTTTCCCTCAATAGCATCTTGCTTCTGTTTATAGACAATATTCCCTTTCCTATTTAAGAATACTATCATTTATTTTAAAGGGTTGAAATTATTTTGTTCTCTTTTATTTTATTTTATTTTATTTATTTATTTATTTATTTATTTATTTTTTGGGGAGGTTTCTCGAGACAGGGTCTCTCTGTGTAGTCTTGGCTGTCCTGGACTCCCTTTGTAGACCAGGTTGGCCTCGAACTCACAGCAATCAGCCTGCCTCTACCTCCCAAGTGCTGGGATTAAAGGCGTGCACCACCACACCTGGCTTGTTTTCTTCTAAACCATACTTTATGTATGTATAGCAATATCATTTGCATGTGAAATAAAAAACTAGAATGCTTTGATATATTTTTAAATAGAAGGGAAAAACATATTCAGGTTACGAAACCACCTCCCTCAGAACAAAAGCATTTTTTCTTATTCCAATGACCACTAGTACAAAAAAAAAAAAAAAAATCAGTCATGACTAGGCAGACATTGAATATTTCTGTTGCACTGACCCACTTAGAAAGTTATTTCCCACTCTTTGACTAACATATTATTGTATACAACAAAAAGATTATAAGATTTTCATGCCTGAATATAATGTATGTTGGCCATATTCAGCCTCCCCTGTGGCCATCCCTCATCTCCAGCTCCAGTGAGGCCTCTGTTTCCTCCCAGGTAATCCCCCCTTCGACCTGCATGATTTTTTAAAATCTGAAATCTACTTTTGAGAGAAAATGTAATACTTGTCTTTCAAGAATCTCGTTTATTTCGCTTAACATGTTCACCTCCACTTACATTCATTGTTCTTGCAAACATGACTGTGGTCTTCACTATGGATACATAATCCTCCGCAGTGTCTATACTATATATACACTGCATGTCCATCTTTTTTATCCATTCGTCCTTTGGTGGACTCTCAGGTACAGAAAGGTCCACACGCCTTCCAACTTGCAGACTTGGTATAATAAAATCATGTGGGCTACATATCTAAATTAATACATAGCTCCTTTAAAAAGGCATTTTCAAAATGAAAAAAAAAATACCTTTTCATCTTCTTTTGAAGACTTCAATTTCCTGAAACCCTGACAGTCTGTGCCCTGGGGCAGCAGTGCACAAGCCTCCCCTCAACTGAGACAGAGTCAGTCTGACTAACATCTGTTGTCTACTGGCAGGTAGCAAGCATGTAAGGTCTGCTGTGTGATGGATGCCCCATGTGCAAGACACCTGTAAAACATATCTTAATTGATTTACTTTTTGTTATCCTGGTAAATGGCTGCATAGACATAGAAAAGGTAAAACACAGGATCGGTTCCCAGCACCCACATAGTGACTTACAACCATCTGTAACTCCAATTCCACAGGATCCGATGCCTTTTTCTAACCTCTGCAGCCACTAAGTCTGGACATGGTGCATGTATACACACACAGGCAAAACACTACTACATGTAAAAATAAATAAATCTAAAAATTTTTAAATGGAAAGAAAAGGCTAAACATACTTCAGGACTCTGTGACAACAAACAGACTGACAAGCAAATCCCTGCAGACCTCACACCCCAGAAACAAACAGCACTCCAGTAGCAAGGCATTTTCCAAAGGATTAGACAGCGCAGAAATAGAAAGGGGGAGAAATGACAAAGGGAAGAAGAAAGGAGAAACAGGGTTTGTCCTGTATATTTGCACAGGGAAAGAACACGCTCAGAATGATTTCTTCCATGAAAAGGAAAGGAAACCAGGGTTTTATGGGGTTAAAGATAGATCAAAATCTGATTTTTAATGCTTTAAAAAGTCCTGAAAGTTCTTTAATTAGGTAATATATTTATATTTTTAATATACACAGATAGGAATATTATTCATATATACATATTATTATATGCACACAAACATATAACATACACACATGACTGTATTTAGCAAATGTGTCCAGGAAATTTTTAGAAGTTTCCAGGACAATTTACATATGCTCAATAATTTTTTTTACTACAAAGTGATCAGATAAAAAAAATTTTTTTAATTAAAAAACCTCCAGATAGGAATTGTACAACATGGTTACACTTAAAAATTGCTGAGACTAAATTTTGTGTTCTCATCATTTTAAAAAATGGTATGTATATGAGGGCAATATATATATATATTCATTGACTTGTTGACTATATACATTGGATATACAATGAAAAGCCTTGTCTTATTAATTTTAAAAATACTTTTTGCTTTTATTTTTCTTTTTGAAAATTTTTACATATATATTTATATTATTATACATATATACAATAAACTACCTGCAGCAAGAAGAACCATGAAACAATCAGGAATTATATAAATGTTACATTCATAGTGTTTTGATTATTTGTATTTGGCAGCCTTGAAGAAAACATCTTTCCTATCTTGGTGTATCTACAATTCTGAATGTAAATAAATATCTATCATATCTTGTCATTATCAACTTAAAACATCTATCTAGACCTAAAAACATCTTAACCCCTAAACAACTAAGCTTAATTGTTACTTGATCTAGTCATGGTCATATCAATTACTAGTCTATTTTTATCACAAGCGTAAAAGTACTTTTATTATAAAAGCTGTCTAGCCATGGCATTTCTGAAGGGCTGAAGCACAGATTTCACTCAGCGTCAGACTTAACAGTCCTCTCTGCTGCCTACGCACCTGTTAACTAAAAACAACAGCTCACATTCACAGACCTGCCATTTGTCCCTTAAGTGTTTATCTCCTTTGGTCACAATTTTATTGTCATTAAACAGCAATATTGTGTAATCACATGTATTCAAATGCTCCAAGTACACACAGAGGACACTGTTCTCTTTCCAGCTGAAGGGACTCTCAGCTGGCATGAACAAGAGACAAGAGTGGCCATTCTCCAAGTTAAAGAGAAGACAGAGCAAGGAAGCACTTGACACCATGCCTCTCTCCAGTCACTGTAAAAATGCTAAGAAGAGCAGCCAGCCAAACACTTGGTTTGCTTTTTCACAAGTTTCAACTCGTGAAAATAATTACACATTTTCACATCTCTTAAAAGGCTATTAATAATAATTTACAAGCCACTGCAGCTAATACAGTACTTATTATCTACTGAGCACAGTGCTAAAGATAGCACATGCCAGACAAACAGAAACAGCAGCACTTTGCAGGGGGCCTGGGGCACTACACAGACTTGACATTTGACGCCAGAGGTTTTAAAAAGCTCCCCTGGCCTTAAGGAGGCCAGGAAGTTTGAATCCCTAAGGCCATCTCATCACTGCCCCAGCACTGAACTGTGGTGAGGGCTCCCTGACCTAATGGTTCCCAAAGGCTCCCAGCTTGTTGGCCTCATCATGTTATTTCTCATGCATCCTTCTTGCTAGCCCCAGCCCAGATAGCTCACTTATGAATACAGCTCCCATGCCTTCACTCTCTAAGTCAACCATTCTATTGTCTTTTTTTTTTTTTTTTTTTTGGTGCCCTTTTTAAAATGTGTTGGAACTGAAAGAGTAGGAATGAAATTGGTTTGAATTCTGATAGTCTTTAGGATGGAAACTAGAAATCTAGGGGTATGGGACTTACTTTCCTCTCGTGCTATTGCAGAGAAATGGTGTGTATCTAGGTTTAAGTTTCCCTACAGGTGACAGAACCCCAAATAGACTTGTCTGTGGCTCCCATGAAAGCTTTAGAGGCTGACCTGCATCTTCAACATCCAAATGCCATGAACAGCCAGGAAGCAGGATTAAAAAAAAAAGCCTTAGAAGAAACAGCTGTCTCTTAGTGGCCACAGTATCCCTCTTCTCTTAGTCACAGGGTCACAACTGGCTGCAGGGAGACCGGCAAGTGCAAGCTGAACTTGAACAAGCTGCTTGCCTGGTTCAAGACGGAAGTGAGTGGTGGTTTGGAAGTTAACTTTCAGTCTAATACGATGAGGCTTCCAACTTTTATAAAACTAGAAATAGTTTACAATTTCAGTTAAATAACCTGTTCAGAATAAGACACAAGCGTTCTGGACCCAAGAACCATTGTGATAAAAGTCTCCTTGCTAGTCAGGCACACCCTGGTGACTCGTCAACATTCACAGGCTCTTCCCCCTTCTGGAGTGAACATCCTGGGTCCGTGACTCCCACAGCCCTGAAGAGATTCTCCTCTGGGCCTTGTCAACTATCCAGGTTCCTCAGCCCTGCAGCCCAGTCACCTCCCCATCATTAAGAAAGAGTGGCCTTTCACATCCAAGGGGCAAATCTCACAGAATGACATTCGGCTGATACTTAAAGGTGACAGGGATGAGAGCAGGAAAAATAAAGAAAAATGTAGAAGCCAGTTGGGGCAGCCTTTCATTATATCCCTCTCAGGAGCTATTAATCTTGGTCACAGTCAGTCAGCTAAAAATAATTGCCTCTCCTAACATGTGTTACGCACAACTACGAGTAGTAATAGGTCAGCCCTTTCACGTAGGAATCGTGGCTTCCGGCTCGCCCACAGCCATGTGGAAGGCTCCACAGTTGTTCCAGAACAGGTGCAGAGTTCTGGCCCCGTGTTGCCTGTCTGTCTTCTCTCACAGAGAAGAGCCATGGCAGACAGCAATGCCACACTATCATAAGCTTTTGTCAAAAGTATATTAAAGGAAGATTTGTGACTTCTTTTATTGCTTTGTTTACCAAAGCATTTCGTCGCTGAGATGTTTTAATTAGGTCAGTTTTGTTTTTAATCCCTGGGTGGACCAATTCTCTCCTGGTTCACTGTTAATTTACCCTTGAGTTCAAGGTCTTTGAGCTTCTAAGTCAGTCTATGGAAAGCACTCTGAACCTGGAATTCTAAATTATAGACTCTGTCCCATAATTGGTCACCGTGGAATCTGAAGCAGCCAATGAACTCTCTGGGCCCCAGTGACCTCAGGTCTACTCTGGGAGGTCTGACTCAAAGAGCCACATGGTACCTCTAGGGATTAGGAGTTCAAATGAATGGGCTTAGCTCACTAGTAACAATCACAAAAATCATCTATACTTACAAAATTCATAAATGGGACCTAGCTGAAAGGGATTATAAAAGAGTACTTCCACAGGTCTCCAAGGGTACACAGAAGATATGACAACAAAGGCGTTGGGTACCTAAAGTGGGGTGCCATTTGATGTAAGGGAAGAACCCAGTGGTGGCAGCCTCCAGCTGTGAGTCAGTGGGTAGCAAGCATGGGAATATGAAGAAAGTGGGGTACCTCTGGAAAGAGAACACAGTCTTACAGCACAGACAGACCATCTGCCAACGGGAAGAGGGCATCAGAAATTTGAACTTCATACTGCAAGAGTCGGATGTAGGGAGAAGCAGTGCAGGAGATGCACTCTCACAGAGATACCTACAGTACAGTAGTGGGCGTGGCTTGATACTGCCCACAGCCACCTTTTACCCTCCATCAGCAATCTCTCCGAATGAGAGGTGGGGGCAGGCTGGAGGGCGGACATTAATCAGGAAGGACACAAGCCTAAGATGGCACCAAAACACAAAAAGCAAGAGTTATTCAGCTGTTATGGGTCTTCCTGGTACCAAGGGAAAAAACCACAGTAAATATTGTGAAAATTGTGTGAAGTTAGTATTTGCAAAGAAAATCACAAAGGTGCAAAACCTGTAATAATTTTTCAGTTATACTGCTAAATAAGTTCCTGGAAGAACAGCTATAACATAAGAACTTGATGTTTATTCATCTTCATTGGGCTGAATAGGAACAAATGCTCACACTGAAAACTCATCCCAATGGGTTTTTTGTTTGCCTTATTTATTGTGAAGTCCTCAATGAAAGAGTCTTTAAAAGAAGAAACAGCAGCCATGTCTGACACAAGAATTTTATTTGCACATTCTTTATACCTTGGGGTAAATTGGCTTGCTTTTATTATAACTATAAGCTTCATTTATCATTTCACAGGCAACATTAAAATAACTGCGGGCAGTTGGATACCATCTCTTGCAAGCCACATTCCTGCCCTGCAGATGCACTGCCACTGCATAGCTGGGTCAGAAGACGGCTGCTGAAATGGCTTATAGAACCACATAATTGCGGCACTATTAGTGGCTGGGGTGAGGAGGGCGGAACCTAGCACAGATCACTCCACACCCGTTCACAGCGGGTACACACAACCAGCCGCCCTCCAGAAACTAACTGTAGAAGGTTTTTAAATGCTGAACATTTAACCACCTGCTTGAATTAAGATTTTTCGCAAAACAAAGCTGATCTATTTTCAAAGTCCTTCGCCCATACATAAAGAAAAGTGTCAGCAAGTCACACTGTGTTTTTCTGTTCATCAACAGATACACAGTAGAAATAAGACATGTTATTTCTACTTTTGGACAAATAATGCTGCTATGAAAATTTCAGATTATAACTTTAAAAGCCTAACTCTCATGTATTATAAGACTCAAATTTTACTTTCTCAAAAAGGTAACTATTGTTGACTCTAGAATATTCTATTTATATGCAAACATGTACACAAATAGTCACATAGCACTGTGCACCTTGCTTTGTTAACTTCAGTCTGTAAAGGATTATCTCATTCTCCCTGGCTTACTTACCACCTTTAACTTAGGATGTTCTCTATGGATGGCTGTTCCCAGCTGTTCATGATGCTTTGTCACTACATGTAATGCCACAACATACATTCTACAAACATGTACATGTTTGCTAGTACATAAAGCCTAGTAAGCTTACGTGAGTAGAACAAAGGCAATTTCACTGTCAATTTTGCTTTCTGAAGAGGTTAGGGTAAGAAATGTAGAGACTCAAATCATGGCTGGCTATAAACAGGACAAAGAGTCAGTAAGTATCTTTAGAAAATAAGCCAGCCACCACAGAATTACTTACACATCTCTGCAGTGGAATTCACACCAGGAAACTCACTCACTTAAAGCATACAACTCAACTGTTTTGGGTATATTCACAGAGTTGTATAACAACTACCACAGCATGAATAAGACCTTGCTAATGTCCCCAAAAGAAACTCTGCTGACTGGCTCCAACTAGGTCCTGAGCCTCACTCCACCCACCTGGCAGTCCTAAGCAATCACCCATCCACTTCCTGTAATAAACCTAAATGGAATCTTTTTAAAAGATTTTTAAATTTTATTTCCTAAACCCTCTGAGTCTAATTAGTGCCTGCCCATAGCTACATGGGGTTGGGATGCCACACTGGAGCATGAGTAACTTACCAGTAGCCAACATCCCTATAAGAAAATGGACTCTTGGGCTGGGCATGGTGGCGCACACCTTTGATCCCAGCACTCGGGAGGCAGAGGCAGGCGGATCACTGTGAGTTCGAGGCCAGCCTGGTCTACAAAGTGAGTCCAGGATAGTCAAGGCTACACAGAGAAACCCTGTCTCAAAACAAAAAACAAAAAAACAAAACAAAAAGAAGAAGAAGAAGAAGAAGAAGAAGAAGAAGAAGAAGAAGAAGAAGAAGAAGAAGAAGAAGAAGAAGAAGAAGAAGAA
>OU015753.1:34125554-34152420 GCA_907169655.1 Acomys percivali
AAGAAGAAGAAGAAGAAGAAGAAGAAGAAGAAGAAGAAGAAGAAGAAAAGAAAATGGACTCTCTCTCCCCCAGCTGAGGTCAGCTGCCAATAGCTCAGCCAGGGGTGGGGCCACCACTACCCCTCCCCCCACACCCAGGGTACTAAGGAGACCTGGAGGTGGGGTGATGAATATAATCAGCATATACTCTATAGACATGGATGGAAATTTCAAATAAATAGACTATTATTATATGTAGTCTTTTGTGCTTAGCTCTCAGTAAACATGTTTCCAAAATTCATGCACATTATAGGGCATATCGGAACTTCATCTTTACTGGAGAATAATACTACATTCTCTCTACGTACATACTTGTTTATCTGCACATCAGCTCACAGACATTTGGGGTTGTTTCGATTTTCCAGCTATTTCTGCTATGAGCTGTGCACAGGTTTTTGGAGAGCCGTACGTGTTCCCTTCTCTTGAGTGGAAACATGACCTTCAAGTAAGTAAAATGAGTGAGTAAACAGAGAGAAACTTGTGAAGAAAACAAAAGCGGCTACCAGGACAAGAAAGACTCAAAACCCAAATACGAGCCCCTGAGGTAGCAAGAAGACCCTGACGACTACTTGGCTGTAGAGCACAAGGTCAAATCTTTAAAATCACCCCAAACAGGACACTGATCTAACAGTGAGCCCGAAGGTTATGTACACTCCCACAGTGCCACGTGTAAGCCCTAGAAGTGTCACTGGCATGAGAAGGGGATGCTGTTCACATCTCTGCCTCCAGAGTATCTTTCGTCACCTCTTCTCCATGTTCATTTAAACACATGTATTGTGCGGTGATGTGCTGTCAGGAACCTTGCTGGAACCCCGAAGTTCCCCAATCCACAAACTCAAGACGTGGTGGGTGTGGCAGCTGGTGGTAACAATTTGTAGAGATTTGATGAGTGTAAGTGCAGAGTCAGCATTGTTTTCCACTAAGTGTCAAACATAATTTAGGCTCATGGGTCACTTAATCTCCTCTTACATTTTTTTCACCTCTTCTTCCACTTCCTCCCCAATTTCTTAAAATGTGAAAACCATTCATAGCTCAAGGGCATCACATAACCAAGAAAAAAAGGTACAGGTTTACACTCACCAATTCAACAAGCCAGATACAACTCACAATGTATTACTATTGCTCACAATAACCTCAACTCAATTGTCTCCATTTACTAATCACTCTCAAGCCCATAGCCCTCTACCCCAATGGAATATGGCCTTTGGCCTGACTGTTGAAACTTTTTCTTGTCCCTCCAATACCAAATGAAAACTAACTCTAGATGGCAGAGAGTGAGAGAGACAGACAGACAGACAGACAGACATAGACAGACAGACATAGACACAGAATGATAGATGGCGAGATGGAGACAGAGACAGACACACACACAAAACCCATACAATCTCTTCATTAGATCCTGAAAAAGTATTTAATCTAATTCAGCATCATTCTGTATGTTCTTTTAAACTAACAAAAGCATTGGGTATGGCAGTACACATCTGTAATCCCAACATTTAAGAGGCTGTTGTGGATGGCTCTCAAATTCAAGGCCAGATCAATTAAGGAAGAGGAAAAAAAATCAAAATAAAAGGTATTTATTTGAATACGACCTGCAACTCTGTATTCAAAAAAACAAAAATCAAAATAAAAAACAAAAATCCCAATAATAATAGCTGCATTAAAAAGTAAAACACTTAGAAACAAGTGTAAGCAAGGAAGTTAAAGAAAAAAAGAAGCCTACCAACAAAAGTTATGAAAAAATTGTGAAGACACACATAAATAGAAAGATAGTCCATTTTTGAGATTCTATATAAGCCCTGCCTAAATCCCAATGACATTTTTCATAGAAACAGAGAAAAGGGTAACCCTAAAGTTCATGCTGGGCCACAGAATACCCTGGTTAGGCAGAGCCATCATTAGCCCATGACCCAGATGGAGGCAGCACACACCCTAATTCAAATTACGAAGTGTTATTAATTAAAACGGCATGGTATCAACATAAAAATAGACCACTGGCCAGTAAGGCAGAATAAGGAACTCAGAAGTGACAAGCCCACACATGTATGGGCATCTAAAGTTTAGAGAAGTGTCGAGTACATAGCTGGGTAACAGTCTAGCCAATAAATGATACTGAGGGAATTGGATATCCATATGAAAGGCATGAAATTGGACCCTTACTTACCTCACACCATTTCCAAAGTTTAACTCCAACTGGCCTAAACCAAAAGACTTGAACATTACACCTGGATTGTAAGACTGCTGGCAGCAAATGGGACAGATGGACGTTAGGACACTGATTTGGGCTAAACTTTTTAGATTTCATCTGAAGAGCAGAGGCAACAGCAGACGTAAGTCAAACTGACACACAAGAACTAAAATTAAAAGCTTCTCTGTATAGGAAAGGGAACAGAGAGAAGATACAATCTACACATGGGGAGAAAATGCCTGCAGGCCAGATAAGGGGCACAGACAACTCCACAGAAAACAACAGCAATCCAGTTTCACAAGGGACCTGAAGGGACATTTCTCACAAGAAACAGCACAACCAGGCATGGTGGCATGTGTGTAATCCCAGCATCAAGAGGTTGAGGCAGGAGGATTTCCTCAACCCCAAGGCCAACCTAAGCTACAGTGTGAGACCTTGACCTCATCTTAAAAAAAAAGAAGAAAGGAAAAAAACGCTGATGCAAATCGTCTATAGATCCATGAGACATGCTAGGCAGCACTAGTCACTGCAGAAAGGCAATCATAATGCTGTATTAGAATGGCATTATTAATAAAGGTGCCCAATGCTGACAAGCATTGAGGAGGATAGAAAAAAGACACTCAATCACTATTCGAGAGCAGGTAAATGGGTACAATCATTACAGAAAACACTGCACAGGCCCTCAGAAGACTACAAGTGGCATCCAATCTAGCAGTTCCACAGCTGAGCATTTACACCTGTGATGGTGAGTGCTGCATGTCATTGGCAGGCTCTAAAATCACGTGGGAGACTAGCATCTCCTGGGCATGCTTGTGAGCTGCAATAGTCCGCCTGTGGTAGTGTCTTGGAGGAAGTCTCTAAGTTAGTGGAGGTGGGAAGACTCGCCACGCCAGGGCCTGGGGTCCCAAGGACAGAAAGGACAAAGCACCTCAGCAGGGGCATTCCTCTCTCTGCTTCTGAGCACAGATGTAAGTGCCCACTGCCTCACGCTCGTGACACTAGGACCTCCCAACCATGACGGGCTGTATCTTGGAACCATGAGCCAAGATGAGCCCCCCCCCCTTCCTTACGCTGTGTTTGCTGGGGTGTTCTGTCACAGTAGCAAGACACCTTAAACACCTACCAGAAGCTCTAAACATGACATGGTGAAGAAGTGTCTGCACAACTGTGTTCAGTGTGGTGCTATTCACACCCGCCCCGGGTGGAATCTGAGCTCACCAACAGATGATTTAAAGGAAAGGTAGCAGAAATACCACCGGGCACACCCCGTCAGCTTCGACAAAGCAAGGGATCCTACCATTTGCGGAAATGCTGGAGAACAGCATACAAGGCAGATGCGCCAGGGCCAGGAAGGTAAGTATCACCCATTCTCTCTTCATGTGAAACCCACAACCAACTCAACTCCAAGAGGCAGGGAGTGGGGTTCTGCAACCATGTGCTGGAAGCCTCAGTGGGTGTGGCAGGGAGCACACATTCCTACCCTGCTGCCCTGCCTCTATGATCCCTGTGATGAGCAGGAAGCTATGTGGACACTTCAAAACCACTGAGAGTAAATTCCATATATTCCTACTATCCGAAATGCTAAGTATTTGAGGAAACATATGTCAAAGGAGTTTGATTTAATTACACCGTGATGGTTAATTTTTACTGGACTGAGGAATGCCTTGGGGATTAGGGAAGGCAGCCTCTACTTGATCAGTGATGTGGAACTTTCTGTACCTGTCGGCCATTTGTTTGTCTTTTTTTAGTTAACTTATTCACTTTGGAGACATGGTCTTACCTTGTAGCCCAGGCTAGCCTTGAACCTGAAGCAATCATCCTCTGTCATTTCCAAGGACAGTTAGATCTGACCTGATGAATGCATTTATCCTTGAATGGATTCCTATGATAGGGCCTAACTGCAGGAAGGTGTCACTGGGGGAATGTCACCAGGGTTGTCTCTTGCCCTGACCCTTTCTTGCTTTTTATTCTCTAAGAAGTGAAATATAGCCTCTGCCACATGCTCCATATGCCACGATGTTCTGCCCGAACACACGAACTATGGAGCTAAAACCAACTCGGCTTTCAAGTTGTCTGTGTCAAGCATTTGACTGCAATAATGCAAAATGTAACTAATTACATCTTATGTTATATTCATAAATTATATCACTACTTTATATCACATAAAAACTATAATTGTCAATTGACAATTTTTGTGTATATAAAAATAACTACATCCTATAAAGCTAGCTAAAATTTGTTGGCTGTCAGGTCTGTGTTCCCACAAACAGCTCTCCTAGCACTAATCCCTCTCTATCAGTGAGATGCCCCAGGCCATGCTACAGCTAAACCAGAACTCCAACTCTGAGGCACTTCCTGAGATACAGGTGCCTTTCCCGCTGATGTTATGAATATGAGTCAACTGAAGAGAGGTAGGCTCAACCAGCTATCATGGGCCCAATCTAATGGAGACTCTGCCATCTCAAACTCACTGTCTCAAGACTGGAGATTCAGCACAAAGAAGATACCCAGCACTTCTACTTACGTTTCATTGGCTAGGACTAACCATGTGCCTACTTCCTACAGAACTGTAAACTGAACATTGTCTCAAAAAGAGACAAACCAGGAGCTGCCCAGAAAAAACTAAAGCACATACAGGCAGCTGTAAACAACTTCATGGGGCTGAGAGCACCTCACTGACAGCAGATCTGTACGTTATACAGCCAGATTGCCAGGGTACACACAGCACTGGGGCTTGCATAAATGCATAGTAGACACCCAGAGACTCTGCAAGCTGGTAAAGCCATGTCACTCCACACTCTACTCTTCAGTGCAGCAGAAATGAACAAGAGTCATTTACCCAGTCATGGCTGGAATCATATTAAGAAACTTATTTTGTGAGCAGTTCCGAGATTAAGCAGGATGTAAGGTTATTCAAAGCAAGGGAACTCTGCTGACGCCACCAACAAATGCGCACTGAAATGCATGTTTGAGAACAGTGTAAGAAGACAGTGCTAAGCATTTCCAGAGAAGACTCTGAGCATCCTCCACTGGACCAGACACCTCACTTCCTCTGAGGATATACCACATCAGATCTACCTCAGCCCAGTATACAAAACCCATGCTCTGTTCTTTGTATCTCATAGGTGCTCAATAAAGATTTCTTCATTTGAATGAAACAATGAAGGAACTGAACTGATGAATTTATAATGGAGCTGAATCCTGTTGTAGTTTCTTTCACAGAGAGATTCTAAGGCTAAAAAGCTGGGACTGGGCTGCGGAGAGTGGCATGTTTCCCAGAAGACTCAAAGAAGGTATGTGGAGTGGGTTGCCAAACTGGACTTTGGCTCACAAAGCCCCAAGGACACTGACAAATAGCCCAATAATAACCCATCTGAGTCTCAGAAGTCCCTCCTTAGAGCCGTCCAATAAAAGCCAAAGGGAATTATTCAGTAGCAAGTGTGACTTAGACTAGATACCACCAGCAGATTGTGTTTGGCTTTGCTGAATTATTCATTAGCTTGTGTGAGGAATGCACAACCCAAAGGGTGTTACACCAATCCAGAGTGTTCCCTTGCTTTCCTTTAAAAAGGCTGAAATAAATAATAATGACAAATCACGTCCAAGCCGCAGTTCTTACCTTTAAAACCAGTTATAGCCCTGGCTAAATAAGTAGCTGAAGAGAAGAAGACAGTGAAAAAAGAAAGGAAGCTTGGCGAGTCTATTTCCCATTCACTGTGTAATGACAGGCAGCGGGCTGAGCCAATTGTTTGTTTGCCTGTCCACATCTTGCCTTCCTTAGATGCTTATGGTCAAAGACAGTAGGAACTCTGCAATGAGATTCATTCGTGAGGGGAAGCGCCTTTGAGTCCTGTCACTGAGCGGATGCAAATTTAATTACGGGACGTTAAGCTTTCCATCTTGTCTTGGTGTCCTCGGAAAGCAACTGTAAACAAGAAGCACTCAGCAATCAAGTGTCAGGGGCTCATTTGATCTGGTGCAAAATATGTCACAAATCACTGGCAGGAAGTGAGTCCAGAAGGGGAACAAAGGGAAAGAAGTGACAGTGTTGGAGGCGGCTCAGGTGGGTGTGCCTGTGAGTACTGGGCTGACTCCCACTGCCAGCTCTGCCTTCCCAGGGTGTGCTTCCTGCCTGACAGGTCTCTCATCTCACATTTGTTAGACATTTTCCTATGGTCCGCAGAACTCTCCACACACCTGGGAAGTCAACTAGAGAGACACCTAACACAATTAAACCACCCGTGACTAAAGAAAAGCTACTGAGCCAAGTCATTTTTTAAGATGATTGGAGAAGTCTGGAAATTAATGCAAATAAAGGAAAAAAGAGAACAGATCAGCCAGTGGTCTCAAAGAAAACCCAAGGCCTGGTGCCTTCGCTTCTTTTTAGTTGGCCCTTAATTGAAAATGAAGAAGGTTCCGTGCTATGAGGCTCCAGGTCAGAGCCGCACTGTCAAGTGCCCTGCAGTTTCTCTGATAATGGGTGCGGCCTTGGTAGGCGAGGGAAGGAAGTGAGCCCATGTGTACACAATTTGTAATTCAGCAAGGAGCCCGTAGCCTTCCTGAAGGGTGCCTGCATCCAGAGCACAGTGCTTACATCTCTCAGACAATGTGGGGAACATGCCTGCTCCCAGCCAAGGTGCCAGTTCCACACAGCTCCTTCTGCAGAGCCACATGCTAGCCATTTCTACATGGATGGCTCAAGTGGGACTCTCATGTCCAAGATCACGTTCCAAGTGGAGGAGGAGGGTCAGAAAGCAAGGGGAGCAATTAATGTAAAGCAAATTAGCCAATCTCTAAACTCGGGGAGAATGTGCTAAGTATGAAAAGTATGGATGAGGGTGAGAAAAGATAATAAATGTACATAACAGCCAGCATTATTATATTAAAGAGAAAAGAAATTAATATTAATAAACGTAATCATCATCCGCCTAGTAACACAAGTATTCCCAGGATAATAAACTCTACTAAAAATTGTGCCTAGGAGTCTCTGTGAGCATGTTA
Source organism: Acomys percivali (assembly GCA_907169655.1). Taxonomy (NCBI): domain Eukaryota; kingdom Metazoa; phylum Chordata; class Mammalia; order Rodentia; family Muridae; genus Acomys; species Acomys percivali. Next base: position 34,132,783 of record OU015753.1, read on the forward strand.
CCGTTGCTTTATTAGCTAATGTGTCTAGATAAGCAAATATACTCACACATTCCCCCACTCCACTTTCCTATTTTAAAGATGAAAGGAAGATAGATGTTAAAGAATCATGTCTAAGGCTCCCCGGACTTGACCTACCTGAACATCAGCCTGCGAGCACAGGAAGAACAGAAGTGGAGAGTTAGGTAGAACTAGGGCCCTGGAGCCATGACAGTGTGTGATGCCCTTTTTAGATGCCCTCGCTAGTGGCCAAGCAAGGTCCCATTCACACTGTAGTGAACTGGCAAATAGCAAGTCATAATCCCAGAAAATGAGTTTTGCTCAAAGAGAAGAACATCAGTATAAATCTATAATAAATACATTAAATAAAGGTGCATTGTGACTACTGTTTTACCCTAACCAAAACTTCCTCCTTTTATAGACTGGTGGGATCTAGTGGAAAGGAGATGGGCTTCTGGAATTTCTCACACTTAGATGGCATGTTCAGGGTCCTAAGACTCCCCAGTAGAGGGAAACAGAACTCAAAAGAAACATTATAAGACAGCAACGGAAAAGACTATACACTGGCCATGTTTCCCCCAAAGTAAACTAAGATGCACTGAGTACAAGGCCAAGGCATCTGGACATCCTAGACACAGCGTATCTTCAGCCCACAGTCTCATTACTGGAGAGCAGCCTCCTCTTAGTGGAAACTTCATGGGCATGTAGAGAGCTGAGAAATTCTAATCCCTGGTTGTTTTTGTTTTGTTTTGTTTTGTTTTCAAACCAAAGAAAATCCTCCAGTGCTATAAAACAGACGTGAATGATGACATCCAGTCGCCATGTCCAGATCGTAGGAAAACCCAAGGTAAGTACACATGTAATACTCAGCTGGATGTCACAAAACCATCCTAGCTGTCAGCTTTCTTGTAGAAAACACAACAGGGCAGGCGAAACACAAGTTCCGGTGCTTCTTGTTAACATTTCCCATGTGATCCCAGGGTTAGTGGAAGCTCTTCTAAATATTTATGTCAGGATAGCAAGACACAGCCTTCTAATTCCAGGCCACACCTACATAGGGAGAGACGCCAACACAGGTACCTTCGGAACTGCAGAAGAAGTAGCTTCGCTACCCTTTACACTTTCCTGTTCTTAGTCCCAATGTGTGTTTATGATGGCTGCCTCGGAAACAAAGTGGCATATTTCTCCTTCCTTTTTACTAAAAGGGGAGTATTAAGTATATACACATGTTTTCAAGATAATATAACTACTAAAAGTGCTAATAAATAGACAATAAAACACGAATCACAAAAAGATACAGACAAAAATACAGTACGATTGAAGAATACGGAGTTGGAAAGTACCATCTCTAATATCCAAAGTATTCTGGGTGCTAAACACAGAGCTTTTAAGGAACTTTTATTTATTACTCATGTGTTTGTGCGTATCTGATGGAGGAGGTACCTGTGTGCAATGGTATGCTTGCCAAGGACAGAGGGCAACTGTGTGCAGTAAGCTCTCTCCTTCCTTGGAAGTCATCAGGCTTGCACGGCAAGCACTCCTGAGCCATCACAGCCGCCTTAAATCAAACCTTTTAAGTAACTTCTGGATAATGTACTGTCTTGAACTATGCATACCACTTCTTTCTTTCATCACAACAAATCTCTCAGTTAACATGAAGTTTTCAGGGCTGGAGAGATATCTCAGTGGCTAAGAGCACATACTGCTCTTCCAGAGGACCTGAGTTTGAGTCCCAGCATCTACATGATGTGGCTCAGAAACACCTGTAACTCCAGCTCTAGGGAGAACCAAGACCTCTGGCTCCTGTCGACATGGGTGCAGGCACCCACACACAGACACACACATACATAATATATATATACATACACACACACACACACACACACACACACACACACAGGCATGGTAGTACAAGATTTGATCCCAGCACCTGAGAGGCAGAAGCAGAGGCAAAGGCAGTTGGGTCTCTGTAAGTTTCAGGCCACCCTGGTCTACATACATACGTACAGAGTACCAGGCCAGGCAGGGTTACACAGTAAGACCCTGTGCTAATGGAGTGTGACAAGATACAGTCACCTTAACAAAGAGCTTGACAGCTACTAAAAACCTTAAGCGCAGAGTGAGACATCAACTCCACTCCTAGATGAGGTGTATGCATGGGGGTGGGAAGCATGCGCGCGCTAAAGAGAAATAAGAACAATGTCCACATAAAAATCTGCCTCTGAATGCTTATGGCAGTAACGTTTGTAATAACTAAAATGTAGAATAATCCAAATAATTGTCAACTAACGCATGGATAAAGGGGGAGGGGTCTCTCCATATAATGGAACACAGCCCTAAAAAGAAATAAAGCATTTAGGTATTAAAAACCTCTAATGAGTTTTGTAAACAGGGAGGTAAGTGACAGAAATAGGTACACAGAACATGGAATATTCCTATAGGCAAACCTACAAACACAGAAGGCACATTTGTAATCGCTCAGGACTGGGAAGTGGGGGGGAGTAGATAAGACAGACTATGGAGAGACAAAGAGTGGGTACAGGATTTCTTTCAAAAGGAATGAAAATTTCCTAAAGTGATAATTCCATAGCAATAGTTATACAATCTAAGAATATATCATACAGAACCTTTAATTATATGGTTTAAGTGGATGAATTATATGATAACTTATATTTCAATAAAGCTGTAATCTCTTATTAGGGAGATGGGGGAGTAAGTTATGAAGTTATACTTCTATTATACTTTATTATAATCTTTCTGTACAATGTGACTATTTTTACCATGTGTTATTAAAGTAAGGAGACGCTTCATTACTGGAAAGAGCACATGCAAAACAATACAGTTACCAAACTAGCATGTCTTTGCTCATGAAGCTAATCAATTGCCTTGAGGGTACCGTGCAAAATAAAGGATGCTGCACGTTCCTTCTAGGTGGCAAGAACTGCCCTTCATATATATGTGTATGTATGTACATGTGCACATAAACAGATGCTTATACATGAATCTGCCTCTCAAAGACAAATAAGATAAATTATGTTCAACATGCAAAATTAAAAGCAAATTGTCAGGACACCAACTTATGCATCCATAAGTAGCATGTCAGGCCTCCTGATGTCAAAAACTGTGTCACGTACACTGCGGAAACAAGCACAGGCAGCATTCCCATCTTCCAGGGATTCGGCAGCAAAGAGACTGAACACACCAACAACACAGCAGCCATGAACAGAGTGACTCAAACAGAAGCCACAACTGCATACAGCCAAAGGGAAGGATCTGGATGTTATATAATACTACATAACAGTGACCATACCCACCTCAGAATTAAAATAATAAAACAAACACAAAACATGTATAAAGGACAGCAGGACCTGCCGTCTATTCCACACCTGACTTACCTCCTCCATTACAGTCAACAGCAAGGAGCCCAAAGAACGGATCCTGAGTTATCTATGTCAAGCACAAAACTTCATTTTCTTCTGACAGATATCACTTTTTCCCAGCATCCCTTGAAACTAGGAATGGCCAAGGAATGCTGTTCTGGATAACAAGGCATAGGAGGAGCCTGCTGGTACCATGGAGTCTAAAGTTTACTCCTAATACAAAATATTCTCTCTTATTGTCCCTTTCCTGGCTTTAACCACCATTAAATGAGAACACAATAAGCGACACTGGTGCAGCCATCTTACGATCACTGTTGTTTAAGTCAAAGCATCAACAAGCCTATGCACTAAAGACAGCAAAGCGGAAACCTACAGCAAGGGCCGGCATTTGACTACATCATAGAGCCACTGCACACACTAAAGACAGCAAAGCAGACCCTACAACAAGGGCCAGCATTTGAATATGCCTCGGAGCCACTGCCAGACCCACTTTCTTCCACACAGTTTCTAAAGGTCTGGCCCTTAATTCCCTGTTAACTGGGATTCCGGTACTTGTGGCAATGTTCTCAGACAAGGCACACAACACTTTACCACACATGCATTCTACTCTAACACCTGTCTTTCCACCTGAGCTGAAGAAGTTTTGCATCTCCAATTTAGTGAGCACTGTACTTTCTGTTTGAGAAGCAAATTGTGATGTGGAAAACATTAGAGAATTGCTTCCTTCATCAGACCATGTCTATTTCTCCCAGATTCTGACAGAGAGGTTATAACAGCAGAACCAAGCAGATACTACTACAACGGAAATAGCTTCCTGAGAAAGGAGGGGAGTCAACCTCATACGCTACTGAAATCTGGAACCCAATACTATGGACTATCTAGCTTTTTCCTAGTCTAAATAATGTTTTGTTTTATTTAGTTTTTTAATGTCATCAATTTTAATTTCATTTATTTAATTTTTCATTTGTTCACTTTACATCCCAATTGTAGCCCCCTCCCTCGTCACCTCCGGGCCTGACCCTCTCTCCTTCTTCCCCCCCTCCCCTAGTCCTCAGAAAGGTGAAGCCCTCCACCCCTATCATCTTACCTCAGCCTTTCAAGTCTCATCTGGACTGCCTGTCTCCTCTTCCTCTGTGACCTGGTAAGGCTGCCCCACCAGGAGGAAGTGGTCAATAAGTGGGCACCAGAGTCCATGTCGGAAATAGCCCCTTTTCTCCGTATTATAGGACCCACAAGGAGGCTGTGCTGCCTATCTACCACATCTGAGCAGAGGGTCTAGGTCCTCACCATGCATTGTCCTCGGCTGGTACATCAGTCTCTACAGCACCCGCCAGCCCCAGCCCCAGATTTGTTGGCTCCATTGGTCTCCTTGTGGAGCTGCTGACCCCTCCAGGTCCCTCTATTCCCCAACTCTTCTATAAGACTCCCTGCTCTCCACCCCGAAGTTTGGCTGTGAGTCTCAGCATCTGCTTAGATCCCCTGCTGGGTGGAGTCTTTCAGAGGACCTCTATGGTAGCTCCTGTCCTGTTCCTTCTCTTCAACAACTTCTGGTGTCTAGTCTATTTGCCCTTCTGAGTGAGAATTGAGCATCCTCCTTAGAGTCCTCCTTGTTATTTAGCTTCTTTAGGTCTGCGTATTGTAGGGTGGTTATCCTGTACTGTGTGGCTAATCTAAATCATATTTAAAGATATAAAATGTAGGCTGAAAAGATGGCTTAGGAGATGAGAGTGCACACTATGCAAGCATGAGGACCGGAGTTTGAATCCCAGCACCCATATAAAAACCCAAGTGTCCGCGCATGCACAACACTAGCCCCAGAGCCCTGGAGGACAGAGACCGGAGGATCACTGGGGCCTGCTGATGTCCAGCCAGCTCCAGGGTCAGTGAGAGACCCTGCTTCAAAGGAATAAGGTGGAAAATGATACAGCAGAACACCCAACACACCACAAACACACATTCACTGAATGAAAGGAAAGCTACAAGAATTTTGAATGTGACAAAAAAGAAAAAGTCTGGAAAAAGAGAGAAAGTAATCTATCGTTGTGAGATTTGACCTCAGTAAACCTGAGCCAAGATAAAGGTGCTCACCACCAAGCCTAGCAACGTGAATTTCATCCCTAGGAGCCACACGACAGAATGTCATGAAAGTTGTCCTGTTCTCTACAGGTGTGCAGATGTGCACACACTGATGAACATACAGGCACACATGGAAAATAGTAAACACGTGTAATTTTAAAAAATGAAAGAAATGCAGATTTACTTGTACGTGTTGGTTTCACCCCCTTAGCCTCCAGACTGTCCCATAATGGCTACCCTGACACTCCCACCGACAGCATATAAGGCTTCTTCTTTCTCCACATGCCAGCATAATTTTTTTTCTTTTTCTTTAAGATAATATAACCTAAACCAAGATGAAGTGCTATCACACTGTGTTTTTTTTTTTAATTTGCATTTTCTTGGTGATTAATGATGCTGACTTTTTTTTTTTCACATATCTATTGACCAAGAATATGTTTTCTTTTGAAAAATATGAGGCAGGATAGAAAGGCAGGGCAAATTGGGTAGGTGAGAGACTGACAAACAGAGATAGACAAAGAGAGACAGAGACAGAGAGAGACAGAGAGGGAAAGACAAAGACAGAGACAGAGAGACAAAGAGATAGATACAGAGAGACAGAGACAGATACCTCACCCAGGCATCTGGCTGAAGCCTCTCACCAGCCACAGTAGAGCAGAATTCTAGCACAATTGATGACAGTCTCTCTTCAAAGCCACACACCTGCAAGCGTCTAGGAACGTAAGCACTAAAGTCATTGGGGAACCCTGGGTGGCTTCTGGTTTTACTTTATTGGATCATAATTACAATCAGCATAACTCCAAAGCCACCTTACCTACCCCCTTATCAAAATGAGAAAGTGGGAGGGAGGACTGAGCACACACTTTAATCCCAGCATTCCTGAGACAGAGGCAAGCAGGTCTCTGGGTTTGAGGCTCCTCTTGTCTACACAGGGAGCCCTAGGCAGCCAGGGCTACAGCAAGACAGTGTCTTTTTCTCAGATAGCTTGTCATTTACATATCAAGTGCCAGCATTTACACACTTCAAATGTCCTCAATTGATTCAAATGAGGGAGTAAATTTTAAGTGCCTTCGACTTGAAGAGGCATTGTGTTTTCCTGTGCGCACAACTTGCAGAACCTATGGTGGAGCTGTAGAACCTGCTCCTGAAGGTTCAGTTCCTAGCACCTACCCACATGGCGGCTCACAACCATCTGGAACTCTAGTTCCTGGGGATCCAACACCCTATTTTGGCGTCTGTAGGTTCCAGACACATACATGGGGCACAGACATAATGCAGGTACTCACACATGCAACTAAAGTTAAAATCATTGTCATCATTATCAGATAATACACTTGATCTCAGCCAGAAGGCTCAGAGGCCGGTAGTCTATAGAACTGTGTGCTAAATTTAATATTGTTATTATTCTTGTTTGAACTTTTCTTAGCTTTTACAAGTCAGTATTCCATATAGATATAGATACAGATATAGATTAGATATAGATGTAGATATAGATACAGATACAGATAGCTTTCACCCTGGCTAAAGTGAACTGTACAACTTTAAAGCTCTGAAGGAAATCCTCAGCTCATCTTATTTACTTGTAATGCTCTTTAGGAGGCAGGAGACAAACCAAGGCCCTGTGTGAGACTGCGTGGTGGGGAAGACGAAACTTCGTCATCGCCCTACACGGTACTTAAGGCAGACAGGTTGACCCACACAATTAATGTGCAGTGAAAATCCTGCATTGTATCAAACAAGCCCATCTTTTTCCAAGAGTTCTCTGACAGTGGCCTCAAAGGCACGTCAGTCAATGTGTTTTAACTCAGGGGAACCCTTCCTTCACCGGAGAGTGGGTCCTTATCCCTCATTCTCCAGTTGTTACCTCAGAGACGATCGACTCTACAAATAACTGCATTCAGTTCTCCATTAGAAAAGTCAGATGAGCCATGCCAGTGAGCCTGCTTGTAAACAAATACATGTTAAATCCAGACTCAAAGAGCTACGGTCTTGGGGTTCCGCAGTGAGACGGGTCCCAGCTAAGATGTGTGTTTAATCTCTCACACAAAGCCTGGCTTTCTGTCTCCCTTATTCATTCAGTCTTTGTCATGCTACAGTGTCACATACTACCTTCCTCCCAGTGCACTTCATCAGGAGCCAAAAATGTCAAACATTTCCATGGGTAAATAGAAGTCGGCTGGCTTTTTTTTTTTTTTTTTTTTTTTTTTAATGCCTGTCGTTGTTATGAGAGGTGACAATGTAATCTGCCTCAGGCACCTCTCTCTCCATCCATGCCAAGCAGGTCGGTCTCCTTTTATCAGAAAGGAGAGTGGGTCATCACATTTTAGTACATGTTGACACCACTGCTGATAAAAGCAAGATAAGAAGTGGCTGCCCTTAAGGTGCCTTCGGCTCTACTTTCCAAAAAGAACTTCACAGTCTCTCCGGAGGGAGTGGAGCTGGGAAATGGTGTGAGTTCCCCCACACAGGTCTCAACCAGGCAGGGTGAGGCACAGAGGATACAGCAGGAACACCTACTCAGGAGGTCACCGCCCTGTGGTGGGAGTTGGCGAGATGGGGGCGGCGGGGAGGGAGAAGGGCTTTGAGCAGGCAACCATGAGCTAAGACACTGATGCCTCAAATGAGCAGCAGAGGCAGGAACACACAATCCAACATGAGTCACAAATTCAAAACATTAGAAGAGGCCAGGGGTGTTGGCAGTACATGCCTACAACCTCAGCACACAGGAGGCTGAGGCAGGAGGATCACGAGGCCAAGAACAGCCCAATCTTGACCAAAATTAATGAGTCAACTAATTGGTCAGGCATAAGGAACTGTTAAATAAACTATTGCATCTATTTGGGTCTATTGTGGTTTGTCATTAAAACATTTTGAATATAATTAAAAGTGCAACCAACACACACACACACACACACACACACACACACACACACACACACAAAGGACAGCTCTACAAGCCAACAAAATTGGATGGGTGAATTGCTAAATTTACTTAGCAAATGGAAATACCAACTTTTGATACTTGTTTTGCCAAAGGCAATTCAACTCACATGTTGGATTTCTTTTAAGTAATGTGAGAGTGTATCTGGAGCTAACTTGCTCCCCCAACACTACCACATCTTGGTGCCATTTTGAGGAATGTAGTCTATTTGCTAATGTTCTCAAGGCTTCACCCTCCTCTTCTAACACAATGCTGGGCACCTGACCTAAGGGAAAACACAACTCTGTAAGAGCTCCCCAAAATCCCACTGTAAGCCTGGCTCTAGGTGCTCCTATAGATTCTGCCACAACAGGTGACAACTGGTGTACAAGGCAAACTATTGAAAGGTCAAGAGATGCATGACGTCATCTTGCCTCTGAGGAGCTCACAGACGAGACAAGCAAATGGAAAAAGAGGTCCAGTGACACAGGGTGAAGGTGTGTCTTGAAAACAAGGGTAGAAGAGTCAGAGACATCTCAGGCCAAGTAGCACTTGAGAAAACGGGGGTGTGGATACCATTGAGAAGGCAGGAAAGAAACTGGGAGAGAAATGCACACACAAGTACAGAAGTCCCCTGCAGTGGGGCATAAGCTGTGGGTGGGGAGTGGATACAAGAAACCCCCCCCCCCCGGACAATTTAAGGTGGGTACCTCAAGAGATTCTTGCCTTTGCTCAGAAAAGAGCAATGTCTGTCTTGGCCAGAGCACCAGAGGATGTCTAATTTCCCGTTATCTCTTTTTCTAAGTCGGCACCACTATCTAAAAGCCAACTGTGGCCAAGATTGAAAGGAAGAGGCTGGACACCTGTGGCTGTGTCGGTCCATCCCCCTCCCATCCCCCTAGCTTCTGCCATAAGTTTTACAAAAAGCCCTTAACCTAGCAGTCCAGTTGTATCCCATTTCTGAGGACCTGCCCCTGCTACAGGAGCTGTGTTCTTTCTGCAAGAAATCTTCCTTCTAAATATTCCCTCCCCGCAACCTACACACACACACACATACACACACACACATACACACACACACACACATACACACACATACATACACACACACATACACACACACACACACACATACACACACACACACACACACACACACACACACACACTGTCCTGTCTGTCTGAGAAGCCACTTACTTAGGACACAGACTCAGTGGAAGTGTGCCTTGAGTGTCCAGCACCCTAAATACTGAGTTAAAGCCCACCTGAGGTAGGAAAGACCCTCTGTTGAATACAAAGACACTCTGTTGGCCTGAGTCACTATAAAGTTATAGGGCTGTGGGAGGGGGGTCATTTGTAAAATTAAAATGGCTCTAAAATAGTAGGAATCCATATAAATGCAGCCTGAATTTGAATCTGTTGCCAATGCCAAAGCTGTGAGAAATGGTCAACAGTGAGTAACACGCTCATTTTGCCTTTTCCATTTTGTCCTTTAGTTTAGCAGAGCCTGAGGCCTCCCCAGGGCTACATCCCAACCTCTACGTTTTGAAGAATAGCAAAGAAAGTGGTAGAAGGAAAACTACAGCTCAGAGCCAAGGAAAAGAACACAGTCTGACCTCAGCTGCCATGAGACAATGTGAGAGAAGAATGGAACATGCCAGAACTAAGGCCAGGACTTGGATGAGCACCGTGGGGGAGGGAGGTGGCACTCCTTCGGGGACAGTCTTCGGATCTTTCCAAGGTTCATCCTAACCTCAGTCACCTCTCTGCTGAGAAGAACCCCAAATGTTGGCTCTCCCTTGACCACCCTCACAAGTCTTTACTGTCTGATTACTGTTTCCTTCATTGCATTTAGGGCTACCCTACGGAACACTATGCACTGACTCACGTGCCTCCTGTCTCCTCTCAATAGCAGGAGCCTCACAAAGACAGGTGCTCATGGCTGCACTCCTAAATTTAGACTAGGATTTGGCATTCACAATGCAATAAATGCTTGAGTGAGTGGAGGAATGAAAAGGGAAAAGGGGCAGAGAGAGAAGAAGCAGGCAGGCAGCGCTGACTTGTAGTTTCCACACTTACTACAACTATGGCATTATGAGCAAAAAGTACTTATATGAGAGGAAGGAGAAAGTCAAAACGCAGAGGTTATGTCAAGCTCTGAAAATATGCTTGCAGGCCAGCCTCTGTGTTACAACTATTAATAAAGATTTCCTGCTCACCCTGGATCCAACATTAGAGAACAAAAAGGACGAGAGAGTGCCTCCTGACATCTGACAACACTTCAAACTCCAGTGCTTAGCAAATGCACCTCTCTATTTGTGCACTGGAGGGCACTGAAGCTGGCGGTTAAGTGACCAATCCTGTAACACAGCTGGAAAGGGAAAAAGAAAACTAAAGCTCTGGCTGTGTGACCTCGGGCACACCATACTGGTGCACCACGTTTGCACGCCAGAACACCCTTTAGCTCTCCCTCAGCTTCCTCCACTTCAGGACACTTTTTAGTTCAGTTTCAAATGTCAGCCCATCAGTGGTGGCACACGCCTGTAATCCCAGCACTCTGGAAGACAGAGGCAAGTGGGTCTCTGTATCGAGGCCAGCCTGGTCTACAGAGTGAGTTCCAGGACAGCCAAAGCTACAAAAAGAAACCCTGTTGCAAAAACACAGAAGCAAAAAAAAAAAAAAAAAAAAAAAAAGATGTTAAAGATAGTGTTCTAGTTTGGATTTTCAGTGTTCTCCAAAAGCCCATGTGTTAAGAGTTAAAGGTTTCATGTTACTGGGAGGTTATGAGCAGCAGGGCCAGTCAGAGCTCTTTTCATCGCTGTGGGTATATGCCCCTTTAAAGGATGGTGGAACTTCTGCACGTGTGCGTACATTTCTCTCCCCAGTTTCTTTCCTACCTTCTCCTTATAGTTGAGTTCTGCGCAGTATAAATAGCTGTGTTCTGCCATTTGGCCCCACTAGAATGTGTTTGCTGCCTCGAAGCAGACCCAAATGCAAGCAGCCCAATCAAGCATAGACCAGAATCTCCAAAACTGAAAGCAAGCCTGTCTCTTTTAAGGGAGTTGCCTCAGTCTTTGTTATAGTGACAGACCATTAGCACAGATGGCTGCCACTGCTGTACTTTCTTTATTTAGAAGCTGTATTACAAAGGATTGACTTCTCAAGGTTTTCCCTACTGTGTTGTGTGTGTGTGCATGTGTGTGGGTGTCTGTGTGTCTGTGTGTGTGTGTGTTTGTGTGTCTGTGTCTGTGTCTCTGTGTCTGTGTCTGTGTGAGAGAGTATAGTCTCTGAACCTGGAGCTCAAGTTGTCCAGTATGCCTGGTTTCCACTCCCCCAAAGCACCCAGTTTTTATGTGAGTGATGAGGATCTAAACTCAGTTCCTATGCAAGCACTGACTGAGCCATCCCTAGCCCCTGATCATAGTTTCTAAGGCTTGATCAGTCAGCTCAGTTTCTTCTGTTTGAACTTCTCCATGACAGGGGAAAGAGTCTCAAATTTCTTACTAGTGATGTCTTCCAACTTCATTTTTTATTTTAAATTTCTATTTCTGCTTCCTAATTACAACATGATCTCTCCTCTTTTGCGACTCCTAGGAGCTAACCCAGGCACTTGTGGGCTAGCCTTATACCCCTTACACCTGAAAGGTGACAGCATATGCAAGTCAAGACACAGAGTTTAATCGTCAGAGAAGCTTGCATCTAAAAAGAACTCTGCTATTTGAAACTTAGACCACTTGAAAAAACAGTTCACTTTCTTCACCATAGCAAGACTCAAGCCCTTGGCCTGTTAAAGTCATCAGAATATATTTAAGCCAAGTGAAAAACAAACAGAGAAAAAGAAAGAAGGAATAGCAAAAAAGGGGAAACTTCTAGCTCCTGATTGAAGATGGCTTCGGCACTCTGATTTTTTATGCACACTTGAGCGTCCTGTTGACAGCCTTGGAAGTTAAGTAATATGGACTGTTGCACAGAGGTTTCAAGCCTTGATGGAAACCAATGGCAGGCTCCTTTTGACAGTCAAATAATGACAAGCACGTTGCAGGCCACTGCCCGTCATTCACCAGCATCTCCAACCTGCTCCAACTGCTGCTCAGCGACTAAGTGAAGGGTCAGAGGTCAAGCTCCAAGAAGCCAGCAATGAAGGGCAACTGTCATGCACCACTGCCTAGCGAGAAGCAGCAAGGAGTGGCTGTCTCCTCCGGAACATGCAGAGTGTTCTCATTCTGTCCAGGCGGAGACACATCTGAAGGTCCTAAATGAGACCATTGCCAATTCATGAAGCTCCAAGCTGACAGCATGCCATTCAAGCTGTCTCCAATTTGACTTTTTTTCCCTATTTCAAATCATAAATGCATGCAAAGTACACACTTAAGCATGACTCTTCAGCCATGGTTTCAAGCAGGCTTTGCTTCTGGACACATACACATGCACTTTCTCAGACCCTAAAAAAATTAGAAAGGAAACACAAAATTCTTCTCTAAGGAGTTTCTAATAAAGTGGGAAATTCAAATAAGGATAATTAATGAAAAAGAAGCCATTAGTTTGAAAGAAAGCAAGGAGAGATATATGGAAGGGTTTGGAAGAAGAAAAAGAAAAAAAGAGACACGATATAAGTACAATCTCCAAAAAAAGATACAAAACTCGTATATATATATATATATATATATATATATATATATATATATAATTTTAAGAAAACCTCATTGATGTCTATAAACAGAAATCTTTAAAGGGACTCATTTTACTATATCATCCCAGTACCAGGAGAACTGAGGATATTCAGGACCGTATTTACTAAAATTGTTTAATTTTAAGTAGCTATAGTTCATTAGCACATTTCACAATTGTTGAGAGTTTGTTTATACAAATTACCATTCACGGGGTGCAGCATGTGACAAAAGCACACCCGTCCACACCTGTAAGCTCAAGCTAGTATGTTTGCTATGCCGTGGAGTCGTAGAATCTCAAGCCAGATACTTAGGGTTAAGGAGGACGAGTGCCTTATTGGGAAGCCATTTGACTGCCACGTGGGGCTGGAGAGTTGGCTCAGTGGTTAAGAGCACTGTCTGCTCTTCCAAAGGTCCCGGGTTCAATTCCCAGCGCCCACATGGCAGCTCACAACTGTCTGAAACTCCAAGATCTGACACCCTCACACCAATGCACATACATTGAAAAACTGAATAAAAATATTTAAAAAAAAAAAAAAAAGAATCTAGAATCTAGTTGAACAGACCTGTTTACATCCCTCCTCATCAACAGTATCCCTTATAACCACAAACAAAACCCCTAAGCAGCCCTCATCACACAGTCTCCGGTGGTAGGAAGCGAAAAGGGATCTACAGTTAGCTCTTTAACCCTCATTGCTGGCACCACCCTTCCTTAAGTGAGCCTGAAGAAAGAAGTCACGATCTGTAAGGAGCGAGCCAACACATACCGGTATTAAAACCCATACTGGCTGCCCTATTTTCTAACAAGAGCACAGCCAGTTTTCTGGGAGCTGCAGGCAGCCTAAAGCAATCAATGTGGCAGTAATGGATGACCATGTACCAACTTTCACTCAGGGAAAAACAAAAAATTATAAACCCACATTACTATATGTAGTTTTGATGAATAAAAATATCTCAAGCCACAAGCATTCATTCAGATACTATCCAAATGGCTGCTTAAAAAAAAAATATGCTCTTCAGAGCAAAGCTACTCAGTCAGCCAGCTGCTCAGACACACATCTACAATCCCAAAACTCAGGAGGCAGTAGCAAGTGAACCACTGTGAGTTCAAAGCTGGCTTAGTCTACATAACAAGTTATAGGCCAGCCAGAACTTCATAATGAAAGAAATAAGTGAACATTCTGTAAAACAGAGACTTGATAAGGAGTCCAAGATAAAATGAGTTGTTTTCCCAAAGGGGAGTTTGAAGTAGAAAACTCCTTACCAAATATTCAATCATGTGTGTACATAAACTTATAAAAACTAAATTCAGAGATGGGAGTGTCTTCCTCAAACCCTTATATACTAGTCCTAGGTGGAGAACTTTTGTGTTTAATATACATTAGCACAAGACAAGAAAAAAGGAAGTATTCCTGTAAACTCCAGAGACAACTGCCAGCACTCATATTCCTGAGGAATATCCTATCCAACAAAGGTTTTAAAACTGGCTAATAAATGGGTCCAAAACACTTGATAACCACAATAGGCCAGTAATTTAAGAGAGAGAAGACTCCTGAGCAGATACTAAGGAAAACTTTATACAAATCAATTCAATGTTCAAACTTTTGCACTGCTGGTAAGGTCTGGAAATAGCAGGCACAGTACCCGAGTCATTCCCAGCCCCAGATCCCAATGGCCAAGAGAAATCCCTCGTTTTGGCTTCTAGCTCTTTGTTTACACAGAGGGGGTGCCCAGTCCATCCTATCATGAATGACCAGACCTAAGGCCATGATCATAAAATCCAGCTTGTGTTTTCCCTACTCAGGGAGCATACTGGAGAGGAGGGCTAGCCACTGCCAAGAGCAAAGCCAGAGCCGGGTGCAGAATTTGATAAAGCTGAGCACAACAGTTTTTCATGACACACAGGAGGAAGGGAAGGACTAGTCTTGACATCTGGTCTCTCTAACAGGGGACAAAGTAGATACTCAAACAAATGTCTGGGGAATGAATCAACATGTGGCTTCCCGGCATTCAACTGGGATAACGGAATGAACCCGAATGTCCCTGCTTAGACATTTGATTCATACCAATGATCCCACAACGGCGGCTGTGCTCACTTTTCACATCCCTCCATCATCCCCTCCCACCTTGCCACATCCCAATGTCAACTTTGCTATCTATGAAGTTGTTTTTATCTGAATATCTGATTCACTAAGAGTGAAATAAGAAAAGCAGCATTCAGAAGAAGACAAATTGTTGAGTCCAGCCACTTTAGAGCTTCAAAGATGGGGGAGGAATGCAAGAATGACCACAAATGAGACAAGGAAGAGCATGCGGCCTCAAGCCCATACCCCAGCATTTGTTTCAGGGGCTGTGGGGAGACACAAGCATCATGAAAACTAGACCAAGGTCACTCTCCATCCTCTTCCAATGTGCCTTTTTGTTAGGTCCTCAGCAACACGCTGACAAAGCCATATTGTCGTTTGGAGACATCTTTTTATCTTTCTTTTGTAAACAAAAGTAAAAGTTGTTATGCTACCGTTTAATAATTCTAGAGGCAATGGTTGCATCCTTGTTGTTGGGATGGAAAAGAAAACTAAAGGAGGGTGTGACGCTTGTCCATAGCTGATCCAGAAGATGAGACGCATCACAGAAGTGCCTAAATGCTTTGAAATGATTGGTTTAGAAGCATGCGCCTGCCCAAGCAGCTGCCCTCTTTCCTCCTTTCAGATGAACAAAAGCCAGACATACTCCTTTTACCATATTCATTGTACGTGGAACTGTTCAGTGCAAAGGGTACCAGTTGCCTCCGGGTCATGAAATCATACTAAGAACTTGATAATCATTCATTGATTTAGTTTTCAGCATACTATATCATTTGAATCCAATGGGAGCATAAAGAGCTATTTGTGAGGTCAGCCCCGGTACAGACAGATGCTGACATGCTATTGATGGCAAGGTGGAAAGAAATTGCTAAATACAGCAGATCAATACCTCGTTTCTCTGTTACAGCCTTCTGCAGACATAAAATATATATCTTTACAGCTACAAAAATAATAATAATGAAAGTGGGAGATAAATGCTCCCCTCAAGGTAAACTATTTGATTAGCTAAGGGCAAAGGTGACAGCAGCAGTTACACTAAAGTAACTTTATAGTCTTAAATAAAAATAGGAAGAAGAGCTGCAGATGGAATGGCAGAGAGACGCGGGACACTTGGTGGCTGAGACATAACTCTTATAGAGCAGTGATAGGTAAGAGGTCTTCCTATATAAACGCTTCCCTGAGATCTGCTCTCTCTTATATGATTTTATACGAAACATTTTCTACTCAAGTATTCTCTATTGTTGATGGAGAGCACATTGGGAGCTATAGTTAAAAAAATGTTCTCGGAGGTAAAGCCCTCACCCCGAGCCCCTCAACTTCTAACCTATATATGTTTCTATTTGAAAAAAAATTTTTTGAGAGCCAATCATTTTTGCATATTTCTCGACACAAACACACATTTGTGACATGGCCAGGAGGATCTCACTATTTCCTTACGGAAAAGGCAATTACATCTAAAAATCTAATAGGTGTTGGGCTGGGTAAGTAACTCAGTCAGTACAGTGCCTGCACACAAACATAAGGATCCAGGCTCAGATCCCAGAACCCACACAAGAGGCTGAGTACAGTGCTACACATCTTCAATCCCAGTGCTAGGGGCAGAGGCAAGAGGATCCCTGTGGTCTGCTGACCTTTCAGTCTGATAAAATGGTGCACTTTAGGTTCCATGAGACACCCTGCCTCAAGTAAAATAAATCAAAAATTAAAAAAAAAAAAAAATATATATATATATATATATAATAAAGGTAAAGAATAACTGAGGAAGATGCCAATGCTAAGCTCTCTCCTACATGTAGGCGCACGCACACACACACACACACATACACGTACACACACACACACATATACACGCCGCATGCATGCGCACCAATAGGCACAAGAAATAATTGGGCTTAACTGGCAGGATATAGGGTGTCTACCACACACGGGAAGTGTACCATACATATTTACTACAGGCAGCATATATTTTAACA
The DNA here is from genome assembly GCA_907169655.1 of Acomys percivali. NCBI lineage: Eukaryota > Metazoa > Chordata > Mammalia > Rodentia > Muridae > Acomys > Acomys percivali. The sequence goes on from OU015753.1 coordinate 34,149,880, forward strand.
CCAGAAATGAGAGAGAGATAGCAGGCTACCAAGAAGAGACTTGATACCCTATGAGCATATACAGGGGGAGGAGGCCCCCCTCAGTCACAGTCATAGGGGAGGGGAGTAAGGTGAAAATGGGAGGGAGGGAGAAATGGGATAACTATTGAGATGTAAAATGAATTAATTATTTTTTTAAAAAATGAGAGAGAAGGGGGAGAGAGAGAGAGAGGGAGAGAGAGAGGGAGAGAGATGTGGCGGGGGAAGAAGGGAGGGGAGAGATATCCTGGAAAACTTCATGAGCAAGGAGACATTTACAAAAAGACCTCAAGGATTTGTGGGACTATCGCAATATTACCATGTTCACTTTTATTTCTCAGATGAAATTCTTTCGGTAAAACTCTACACTCCAAGCTTAAAAACAATGAAGGGGAATTCACCATAGGTTGTGTGATATCTTTAAAAGGCAGTCTAAAGAGTAACTATCACTGCTTTCAAAAGACTCTAGCTCCTAGGTCAGTTAGCTTAGCCTGGACACCCTAAAGGGAAGAACTGTTTCTTTTGGATCACAGTGTTGGAGGTATCAGTGCATAGTCCTCGGCTCCACAGGTTCTAGAAGCTCGGGAGGCAGGAGCATGTGGCAGAGGCTATTCACCCCATCCCAGATAAGAAGTAAAAAGAAAAACACAGAGGCTCTAGACAAGACAGTCCCTAAGAACACACCCTCAACGGCACATTTCCTCTACCTAGACCTCACCTTCTGAAGTTTCTAGAACATTCCCAAGTAGCACTGCCAGCTAGGACCAAGCCCCTTGTGCATTATCCTTTAGGCAGGCACTTCATATCCCAGCCATAACACCTACCCTACTATTCCTACTGTGATGAATGGTCTACTGGAGCAAGAGGATACTGCATGTATGAGTGTACACACGCATGTGCACACACACACAAACACACAGAGAAACACTATGTCTGGGAGCTGTTCAACAATTTTTAAACAACCTATTCGTCTTAAATGAACTTATCAGAGGATACTCAGTTTCCTGAAGCACAGAGGAAATCTTAAGAGCACTAGATAATTACCATTCCTCCACAGCAAGAACTAAGTAAATTAAAAACACAAATAAGATTCAGTGCAAAAGAAACAATGCTACTGGAACAGAACTATAACTAAACTCGAGGGAATACTGTCCTCCAAAGCAAAGTAAAATAAAAATGTTGTGTAAGAAGCCCAAATATGAAAAATAAGTTTTTCTATCGCACATCGTATTAACCATATGCCATCTCCAGCTGTCTGTCACGGACATGAGGTTGCAACTAGCATCTATGTCCTAAGGCTGTGTGCATGCACACACTAACCTGTGCTGATGCTGTCTGTCTAAGTCTCCCCAAGTAAAGTGGAAGCAGCCCAGGTGGGGTCAGGTTTCCTGGGTCTTTGTAGAAAAGACCACTCAGCAACAGGCAACTGAAAAGTGGGTCTTGGGAAAAGTTTAGTCAAGAAAGTGTGCTAAATTTTTCAGAGGACACAAGATGTTTTAATAATTTCTTCTCTCTTAAGAATATGATAATTTCTACAGGGCATCAGACTAGAGTGGTACATAAGACAAGAATACTGAAAGCCATCCACCTTCAATCCTTGTTTCCCATTTTTTAATTTTTTTATTTTATGTGTATGTGTATGTCTATGCACCATATGTGCGCAGCGCCTGCAGAGGGCAGAAGGGCAACATCAGACACCTGAAACTGGAGCTACCAATCACTGTGAGCTGTCAGGTGGGTGTTTGGAACTGAATCCAGGTCCACTGGAAAATCAGACAGTGTTCCTAACCAGTGAGCCACCTCTCCAGCACCTTAAGTCTTCTGTTTGTTTGTCTGTTTGAACTCGGGCCTTATGCATGCCAAACATAACTCTGATACTGAACTACTCTAGATCCTTAAATCGCATTTGTGTCTACAAAACATTGTTAGGATCAAAGTTCTTTCACATTCAGGATCTCTTTGGTACTATCTTAGATGAAGCATCAGAGACTCTGAGGAATTTGTACACAGTAACGTCTGGTTGGTACTATCTGTCGGAGTAGATTGGCCCTCAACCACTAGTGAATTGCTCTTCCCATAAATAGCCCCACCATCACAACCTACTGAGGTGGGGGGGGGAGTGCCCAGGGGGGGACCCAATTGACTCATGATGATACTCAATCAGGAAACAGTTTAGTGCCGACTGTGTTCAAGGAAGCATGTGCTGGGGTACAAAATAAATCAAATATAGCTCGGGAGCCAGGAACATAGCTCAGGAGGAGAATACTGCTTTTGTTTTTTTGTTTTTTTCAAGACAGGGTTTCCCTGTGTAGCCCTGGCTGTTCTGGACTCGCTTTGTAGACCAGGTTGGCCTTGCATTCACAGAGATTCTGCCTGCCTCAGCCTCCCAAGTGCTGGGATTACAGGCATGCACCACCATGGTGAGTAGAGCACTTTTTAACACCCTGGAGATTGGGGGTTTAATCCCCAACAATATAAATAAATAAATAAATAAATAAATAAATAAATAAATAAATAAATAAA
>OU015753.1:34152430-34169304 GCA_907169655.1 Acomys percivali
AAATAAATAAATAAATAAATAAATAAATAAATAAATAAATAAATAAAATTTAGCCTAAGAGAAATAAAATCATTATAGTATTGAGGGGTTACTGAGTGGTCGCAGTACTGAGTGATGACAGTACTAACTGATAACTACTGAGTAGGATCAGTTGCAAGTGCAACAAAAAAAACCATGTACAAATTGCTCCAGGAACACAAAAAAGAAAAAGGGGGGGGGGGGGGGGGGACAAATTATTTTAAGATTTTAAGATTTTGAAGTGCTGTCTTAAAAAAAAAAAGAATAAAAATAAATGAAGTATTCATTTTGTAAGAATTTAATAAAGAAGGTAAACAAAGAATAAAGCAACTAATAAAACTAAAGGTGGAAAAAAATCAATGAGTGTTACGTACCCATCTGAACTTTACGTGTCTGGTGCTCAGGGGTGCCAGAAGAGGCCATCACATGGCCTGGAATTGGCGATAGGGAGGGTTGTGAGTCCCATGTGGGTGCTAAAAACTGAACCAGCTCCTCTGTAAGAGCAGCAAGTACTGTTAACAGACCAGCTATTTCTCCAGCCCTGCAAGCCATTTTAAAAGAGGAGACCTAGATACAGAATGTTCTAACTTTAAAACTATTAAAAGTAGGGTGTAAGTTTTTAAATTATAAAACAATGCCCAATTCTAAACAGGAGAATATGTTCGACGTCATATAAAAGTTAATCTTTTATGCATATGGGTGTTTTGCCTGCATGTGTGTTTATTTTTTTTCAAGATTTATTTATTATGTATACAGTATGCATTAGATCACATTACAGATGGTTGTGAGCCACCATGTGGTTGCTGGGAATTGAACTCAGGACCTCTGGAGGAGCAGTCAGTGCTCTTAACCACTGAGCCATATCTCCAGCCCTTGCATGTGTGTTTATGCACCCTGCGTATGCTAGACGGCCATGGAGGCCAGAAAAGGGGGCCAAATCTCCTAGATCTGAAATTACAAATAATTGTGGGCCTCCATGTAGGTGCTGGGAGTTAAATCCAGGTCCTCTGGAAGAGGAGCCAGTGCACATTTTGTTTTGTTTTGTTTTGTTTTGTTTTGTTTTGTTGAGACAGAGTTTCTCTGTATAGGCCTGGCTGTCCTGGACTCACTTTATAGACCAGTCTGGCCTCAAACTCAGAGATCTGCCTGCCTGGGCCTCCTGAGTGTTGCGATTAAAGGCGTGCGCTACTACACCTGGTTATGGAGCCAGCGCTCTTAAATGCTGAGTTGTTTCTCCAGCCTTGCATGTCAATAAATTTGAAACCCTTCCTTTTTGAAAAAAATATAATAACCAATTATGTTCATAAAGATGAAGAGTAAACAGCCAGGACCAGGGATGAGCGCACATGGCAAAGTGGCAAAGCAACGACTAAGCACACGCAAGCCCTTGAATGTGGCCAGCACCGCAGTGAACAACTGCAGGGAACACAGAGACTTCGTGCAAACACGACATAAAGAGTGGACATTAGACTAACATCTAGGAACAAACAGTGCAATGCGTCATAAATGGCTCCAAGCAGAGGAGGAGGCACCGCCATTCACTTCGTCCAAGCATAATACGGACAAAGCTCAAAAGGGAGTGCTTCCCAGTACTGTCATGCTTCTGGCTGCTACTTTACCCAAGCAGCAGTGAGCACTCTGTGGGGCGTCGCTAACAATGCTCTGAACTGTGACTACACTTGCGCAAGCCAAATAGTCCACTCAGATTTTCATACAAACCCCAGGGCACAACCCTCAGTTCTAAATTAATCACCTCCATAGACCCATTTTACTGTTGTAATTGAAATACTATTAAGTCGTATTCACCAGTGTATTAATGAATGGAGCAGGATTTATCTACAGAGCCACTATTAGAAGTTGTATTGGTAACTTAAGAGTCTCTCCATAAAAATGAAGACATAGGGAGGGAGGGAGGAATGGGAGGATACAAGTGATGGGATAACAATTGAGTTGTAATCTGAATAAATTAATAAAATTTTTTTAAAAAGAAGATATAATCCTGAGAAGAGATACCAAAAACTTCTATAAAAAACCCCACGTCAATCCTTCAAAAAATTTTTAGAAATTGAAGATTATTGCCAACTGCTATTAGTATACTTCACCCTGGACTCTAAGTGGCATGGCTGTCTGCTGCTGCCACCACCACCAACACCACCACCACCACCACCACCACCACAACTACAACCACTACCACCCCCACCACAACCACCACAACTATAACCACTACCACAACCACCACAACCACTACCGCCCCCACCACAACTATAACCACTACCACCCCCACCACAACTACCACAACCACAAGTACCAACAACAACAACAACAACCAACCACCACCACTACCACCACCACCACCACCGAGGGTTCTGAAACTGAAGGAGGAGACACATTATCAAAAGGAGGAAGACAAAAGTGTATTTGCAAAAGACATTATCTACCTAACATATACCTTTAAAAAACAAGGAAAATCAACCAATAAATAAATAAGAATGCTAGGAATGCAGTCTGTCCTGGACTCAAAGCCATTTTTATAGCAGTCAAAATATATAACTTTAAAAAGATATAACTTTAAAATACTAGAAAGTAAAAAAATCAGTAACCAAAAATGCAAATAACCAGGAATGAAGCCAAAAGACAATAATATGGTAACTAAAATTATAAAACTTTCTAAACTTACAAAATTAAATAGAAATACAACTAGACAGGTTACACTATTGAATGGAGAAAATTATAATAGGTCAGTTCTTTACTAATTTATAAATGTAATATAATAGCAACTAAATTGCCATAGAATTGGCAATTAGGAGGTGGGTCAGGGGAGAAAAAGTTGCCAAAAGTACAAGAGACAAAAAAAATTTGAAAACATAATAATTATATGTCTTTATACTTGCAAATGTTGAAAGGAACCATAAAATTATAGCAATCAAAACAGTTATCTATAATAACAATGCAAAGTAAACTAAAAGGTGAATAGAGATTCAATTCAACATGGACAAGTAAGTAAGGCAGAGGAGATAACTAGTTACCTACTAGAGGGAGAAGAGCACATGCCTAGCAAAGGAACAGTTCCTACCAATCCGAAAAAGACAAAACTGCCATTGCAGAATCAACTACAGGAACCGAGGAAGCCGAGGGAGCTATATATGGCGATAAACAGGCTGGGAAGGAATCCTTCAAGTTTGTTCTACAACCAGCAGCTGCTGCTACTCCCCATGGCTGGCAGGTATTTTCACTCTATGGTAATCCCCAGAGTTTGAGAGTGTACCAAAAATCACTTTTATGTATTGGTTTTTAAATAAGAAACTGGTGTCCCCTCCTTGGCAGCAAGTGGATGCCCTGAACCAAGCTCTTGACAAAAGCTGTCCCACACAAATCACCTTCTTTCCATTTGCCCTGGGGAAAATTCCACAGATGTGCAGGAATTTAAATGCAAGAATGTTCACTGAACAATGAACTGTGACAGAAGGAAAAATGCACAAGAAGAAATAATATTATCACTGCAATGATATGATAAAGATTTACAATATATTGGACACTGGTGAGAAAACAGCGTACAAAACACATACCATATGATTTCTAATTTTTGTTTAAAATATTTTCATTAAGTGAAGATAATAAATGAGTTTTTAAAATATATTTTAAATTACATATAAATATATTTTAAATGAAAAGATCATATTATATATATGGTACATAATAAAATCCATTAACAATAATATAAACAAAACAAAAATATAAAGTAACAGTGGTCATTTCTAGGATTACAGGGGACTTTTATTCTAAAAACTACAAAAAACCATTTTTCAGTTTCTCTAAAACATGACTGCAGTCAGAAAAAAAATATTTTAAGTAATGAACATTTCACCATCTTATACCACACAAAGTATGGTTACAAATTTACAAATCAAACTTTCATAATTCACATGTGCAGACTAATTTCGTTTCAGTCACACCTAATGTAGTGGCAGCCGTCGCTATCCTAGATGCTTCACACACTTCAAAGCCCTTGATATTCACCAGTACTATCAGCCCCATTGCAGAGATGATGAGCGACCCTCAACGATTATGTGACTTGCCCACCATCGGTCAGCCAGCGGGTAGCAAGGGAGGGGACACAACAAAGCAGCCTGGATCCAAACTCTGAGGATCTGTGCTCCGAACTAGCACAAGCCACAGCCTCTCCAGATGAATTACCTTCGAAAACAGCAGGACTGATTTATAATGCAAAGGCCAGGGCATAAGCAATAAAATAAGCACACAGTTCCTTTAAAGCGGTCTCCTAGTGAAATGCTATACATATCCAAAAACGCAGTCACTGATCAAAACATTTTCGGAAATCCTTCCTTTTACTGTCCCCAGAGCACAGTAAACATGCCTCCCCTGAAAATTCTTCCAGAAGACTAGAAGCCAGTCTTAAACAAGGCTTAGGATAATTATACGAACAGCAGATTTCTGCTCTTTGACACAGCAGCAACCCCCTCAGGCTGGCTTTACCGCACCACAGCCTGTGCTCACTAGCAGCAACTGCATTCATGGTGGCTTCCACTGTTTACCATATGCGCTGTAGCCATTACTTGCTTACACGCCTAGCTTCTGCTGCAATGGAGTCATCAGTGGCAAAGGTTATACTTCATTTGTCCCTGATCCTCCAGCTCCTAACACACAGCCTGGCTCACAAAGAGGACTAATTAAGTGACACTGAAAGTACTCTAGAGAAAATGTCACACGATTGCTTTGAGTAATAACATAGTAAAATAAAAGAATAAATAAAATTATATATGTATATATATATACATATGACTCTATAAACAAATATGCATATACGGCATGTGGAAAGAGATCAGAGTAAAAAATGGAAATTTTGTGGAATAATTTCTAAGTATTAAAAATCAGCTTTTAGTACATTTTTATAATTGCTAGCTATAGTCACTTCTCACAAATCACAGGTAGGAGGTGCAGATGTGAAAATGCCTCATTGTCTAAGAAGCAAGCTCCTAAACCAAGGATGCAGAACTTTCTCCCACAACAACGCAAAAATCACATCTGCTAAACAGAAGACACCGAGATGCTTCCTGCCTGTGGGTCCAAGCGACAGAGCACAACCCAGTGCTGAAATATAAATCAAAGACCCTCCCACCCCTGGTACTTATTGACATTTGCTACCTGCACATTTCTAATATGTGCAAGACGGTTCTGTTTTTATTTACAGCACAAACCACAGGCTGAATTGTAAAACAAGATGCTTAATAAATCCAGAGGACCATAAAACACAGCCTAACTCAGATGGCAAGGCAGACACTCACTCCTTAATTAAGTGGGTGATGTTCTGCTTAAAACAAAAAGACAACCCAGGGCTACAGCTTAGATTAAGCGCTCAGTGTTGCGAGGGCAGCACCAGCCATTTTCAAGGCAAAGGCTTTAAATCATGAAAAATAAACCATCTAATAGTCTGTATTCAATAGTAAGCAGACAGTCAGGACGCAGACTGATTGGGATTAACACATTTTCAGTTATAACAAGTAATTTTACAGAGGATTAGTATCTTGATGGGCTGGTCAATATGAAGCACTGCTGCTCTTACAGATGAGGAGAAATTGCCCTCTGGTAATAAAGCGTGCTGTCTTCGCTCTCCTTCATTTGCTCAGTCCATTACTGTAATGGCTCCAGCATTAACAGCTGGGACAATTTAAGCAGCGGGGGTCTGCTGAATTTAAAAGCTGGCCACAGTGGCCCTCACCCAAGTCTCCTGTCTGCATATGTGGTCCCTCTGCCTGGCTCTGCCGGCCACAGGAGGATCATGTTTTATGACAACAATGACTACTATTTCCCCATTATTGTCTCATTAATAGTGTGACCAGCCAATAACTGTGTGGCTAAAACAAAATCTGCTTTGCAGTATATTAGCTGCTGATAAATAATAATTATAATTATAATAATTATTATTATTAAAAGGCATGCTATTTACCTAAATACCAAGACTCACATGACAACAGGCTAGCGTCCTCAGAAACTGTAGTGTTTGCATTCACTGGCCCAGCACTCAGCTTATATTCTCAAGCAAATAAAAAGAAAAGAAAAGAATTTCATACTGACAGGGAATTTCATCAGCAGAACGTCCCATCTCTGTTTTCAGAAAACAGTGAGCTAGATGATGGCCTGGTGTACACAGAAAGAAACTCCTTATTAACACAGCCCTGAGATTTTAATCATTCGCAGTTCAGCACAGTGAGGTAAGGTGGCAACATCAGCCCGTTTTATATTATTCCTGGAGAAACACGGGCCCTTGAGGCTCTCCCGTGAGTGATCCAGTCACTAAGTAATGGTGCCATAGGGCAAACTTGGGGCTGAGGCAGAAAGCAGGGCTCTGACTTCCTCATCACAAACCGTTAAGAATGCACTGACTTGCTACCAACACAGCTCCTCGGACCAGAGGCAACCTGACGTGGGCCTTCAAACAAGTTCCTACTTGATTTCTACCAGCTACTAAGGTGTAGTGGATGGACACATGTTTTTGTTTTGATCCCAAGTACGGGATATGTAAAGGATGTAAACATGTTTTTGTTTTGATCCCAAATGAGGGCTGGGGAACAGACAGGTGAGTTTTATCCACTAGAAGATGAACCACCTCGAGTGGGGTCTTGGCTTTTGCCAGCTGAAACACATCTCAGTACAGACTCTGAGAGGAGATAGACAGACAGACAGACAGACAGACAGACAGACATATATATGAACCCAAAAAGGAGGCTGGGGCTTTTAGGGTCTTGTTTGGCTGTTTATTGCTGCACTTCAAGACGCTACTAGAGAGAACCGCGCCAGAGAATGCTTCGGGGCTCCGGGTTCCGGCTGCTGTTCTAGGTTCCAGCAGCAACTTTGGTTGACTTGCTGATCTGCTGACTATGCCAACTATGCCAGGGGAATCGCTCCCAGGATCTGAGGCCAGAAAGGTCTATTCCCCTGTTCTCATTAACTTCTTTTCTCTCCTAGCTAGAGGAGGTGGACTGGAAGGGAGGTGTGAGCATTAAAGAACCGCAAATAAAGTAGGTTTGGAAAAGGTCGGAGCCTACACTAAGGTCTCTACTGTCCTTTATCTACAGAACAGTTCTTCAAGCAAAGAGAAGGCATTGTCTCTTTATAAGCAGGTCAGTTCCAAAACTACAGAGCAAACAAATGCACAGCAACTAGCCAGGCACTGGGTATAAATGAAAATGCAAGATGGTAGTCACCAGGGCAGCCTCGGAGACTAGAAAGGTGACTAGTGGGGATCCGGAGGGAAAGTACAAGAGGGAGTTTCTCATGGCTGAGAAAAGTGAGCGCTAAAGGCCAGCTGCATCACACTGGCTCAGCACCATTTAAAAAACAGGGTATAATAGGCTTTCAAATGAGCTCTGGGGACAGACTGCATGGTGAGGGTTTGGTTTTTTGTTTTTGTTTTTTTTTTTTTCATTTTTTTATTAATTTATTCATATTACATCTCGATTGTTAGCCCTTCCCGTTTCCTCCCATTCTTCCCTCCCTCCAACTTCCCCCCTTCTCCCCTCCCCTATGTCTGTGATTGAGGGAGACCTCCTCCCCCTATATATGCTCTTAGAATATCGAGTCTCTTCTTGGTAACTTCCTATCCTTCCTCTGAGTGCCGCCAGGCCTCCCCATCCTGGGGATGTGGTCAGAAAAGGGGCACCAGAGTTTGTGTGAGAGTCAGATCTTACTCTCCACTCAACAGTGGAGAATATCATGTTTGTCGGCTAGGTCTTGGTAGGGGTTTGAAGTTTACTGCCTATATTCTCCTTTGCTGGTGCCTTAGTTTGAGGAGGACCCCAGGCCCCAGATCTGCCTGTCATACATTTACACTATGGAATACTACTCAGCTATTAAAAACAAGGAATTCCCGAAATTTGTGGACAAATGGATTGATCTAGAAATTATCATAATGAGTGAGTTCACCCAGAAGCAAAAAGAGACAAATGGTATATACTCACTTATATCAAAACACTAGTCCAAAGGATACGTACCATGAAAAACTTTACCTACCAAGAAAGTGGGTCAGAGGAGAGGACATCTTATTGAGACTTTAGGCGAGAGTAGCATGGAAGAATGGGAAAATAGGACCCACAGGGTCCTGGAAATCTACAAGAAGAACTTTATGATGGTGAGGGTTTGTAACGCCATTCAAACCACGGTGTTTTTTAACGTTTTACATGGAAATCTACAGCTCCAACTTGAGACTTGCCTTTCAAAGCCAGGGCTAGCTGTGGGAAAGATTAAGCTTTGTCACAGGTGGAAGCAGTCTTGGCGGGCTTTACCCTTGGGGCACCCCATGAATACCTTGTGATAGACTGAGTGGAGCCATTCTGGGCCTGGAATTCAGGAAGCAGACCTGGGAACCCCACCTTGCCAACACGGCAAGAACAAGTGGCTGGGGAAAGGTCCCCATTGATGCAAGTCTCAACCGGCAAGTGTGGCCCAACCCAGCCGAGCAGTCCTCCCGATCCCCCCTACCTTGCACCGTGAAAGCAACCAGTGAGGCACGGTCCTACAACAACACAAAACCAGGCTGTAACACAGCTTAAATGTGCAAGCTTAGAAGACTTCCATACTGTGCGCATCCTCCCTCAGGCTCCAGAAGTGCCATGTCACAATAAGGTCCTCTAGAAAGGAGGAAGGCACATTTTCAAAGTAACTCTATCAAGAAAGCTACCTCACTCTTCCATTAATACCAGCACTGAGGAGGCTGAGGTAGAATTAACCCAAGTTCTAGGCCAGTGGGGCCACATAGTAGATTTGAGGTCAGTCCGGGCTACAGAGTGACACTATTTCAAAGTAAAGAAAGGAGGAGACATAGGGACAGGGAGGGAAGGAAAGAGGGAAGGAAGAAGGGGGCAGGGAAATCTACCCTAAAAAAAAAAGTTAACAGAATATACTATTATACATAGCAAACTGGCATTTTAGAATTGAAAGAAAACATTAGAAACCATTGTTGACCGCTGCCAAAGCGCATATTCAATGGGTGAATCTTGATTCTCAAAATTAATTGCCATTCCATTAACGTGTGACTAATTTTAAATCCCTAAGTGCCTAATCATTTTCCATTATTTCTTTCAAAATCTACTTCCATCTCTATTAAAAAGCCTCATGACCAATATAAGTGGCACTCTTGAGAATTCATTGAATAAATATTTATAGGATGTTTGTTGGGTGTCTAGCAAATGTTAAATGCTGGAATGATATAGGAAATGACAAAAAAAAAATTTTTAAGTGGGCCCACATCTCTTGAACTGTATCGTCTAAATGTCCAAACTTGCATCACTGATGTTAGATCGGGACTGGTGAAAGGGACATGGAAATTAGAGAAGACAGGCATTTCCAGGAGCAGAATTCTTCTTCAGTCAGAGCAGCTAAGGCCACAGTCTCTTGGAGGAACTGGAGAGTGTGCACTCAGCACTGGAGGCTTCAGGTTTTGTGGGGCTGGAAGGGGAAGGCCATATCAGGGTGGAGTTCAGTGGCTAATGTTCTGGCTTGAATTCTGCCTCTGCAGTTTCAGAGAGGAGACATCCGAATTGGTAGTTATTCTTGAACACAGAGGCTGAGGGGTGGGCAAGCATTTGCCAGACTGAGATATTTTTACCCTTCATTGTAGACCCTGAGGACAACAAAAAGGCAAAGGGGGGGCAGTGAATCTCCCCCCACTAATTCTGGCTGGTTGGGGAGAAAATGTTGGGAGGCTGGGCTCTGTTTGTAGGACCTGAAGGTCATAAAGACCTGCTTGCTATATGAAGGTTTACCCTTGAGCAGCTGCAGTGGCTTGTGACTGTCATTATGAACTCTGAGAGACGCATTTTAGGAGTAGTCATTAGAGGGCTGAAGGGGGGTGACTTTGTTACAGAGTGAACTGATGGCTTGGTTAGAGTGGGATTCCAGAGTGCCAGGAAGGGAGAGGAGGGGAGGCCACAGAGGCTCCTGATGGAGGGAGGAGGAAGAAAAGAAGGCTCTGCGGCCAGTGAAGACAGTTACAGACGGAGGAGGCTTCACCCCAACAGGAGTGAAGCTTAGGGGTGGCTTCATATGAAGCCACAGATTACAATACATAGAGGCAAAAGGACGCTAGGAGAAACGTTTCCTCCCGTGTGTGGGCATCCATGCAGGGTGACAGAGGCTAGTGTGCCGGGAGTGCCACACCAAAGTTAGCTAGCATAAGCAACAGAGGGCTACAGCGCATCAAAGGAAGAGAACAAGAGAAAATGGGGGACTAATGCAAACAAGTGTGTCTGGAGTGAGGTGACAGGGATGAAGGCTTCCTGCAGCAGGAGCTCAGCATCTTGTTACTCCGCAGATCCTGTGATACAAACGCCGCCGATACATTCCTCTAAAGAAGCAATGCAGTCAGAAAAACAAGGGGAAGGCTTGCCACAGAAGGTTTGGTCTGGCCCCTGGGTCTTTGGGCCTCATCCTGAAACATTTGGATTTGTTCAAGGAGGGCACAGAGGCCATCCTCAGCAATGGTCAGATTGAGTCCTCTTTGATTTTGGAGGCCTGCACTGGCCAAAGAACTGAGTTGGTCCTGAAGGAAGTTGAGCTGATGTGAAATTTCCTGAAGGTTTTCTGGGAGCTGGTGAGACAGAGGGTAACAGATGCAGAGAATGCATCAGTCCAGCTGGTTTAGTTCTGAGTCCTGAAAGAAATGCCCAAAAGTGACAAGAGGAGGATGATTGGATGGCCCATTGGTCCCCTTCTCAGATGTCACCCAAACTCTCGGCCTCTGAATTGCTTTGCTTGGCCTCAAACTAACTCCAGCAATCTTCTGTAATCGCCTGACTCCTTCACATTCTCTGGCTCATTCTGTCTTCACCTGTGTTCTCTCTCACTCTCTGCAAACTGTCTCTCTATTACTGTCCAAGTAAAAGTGCCTCCTCAAGCCCCATTCTCTATGTTGCTCCCTTATGTAGCTTCCCTTTCCTTTCTCTTCTCATGAGAGTTGGGCGTATCCTATTTTGTCAAAAAGTCTCTGATTTGTCACCTTTTCTGCCACGCAACAGACATCACTTTCAAACATGGGGGCTTCCTTCTACAAACTAATTTTACCTTCATTGATTGGGATTAATTGCTTGTACCACCACACCTGGACCTAAGCTTTTCTTTACCTGAAATTTGCTCAATACTAGGCTGGCCTTGAACTCAAATGCACTTGTCTCTGTCTCCTAGATTAAAGGTGTGTTTGTATTCCAGCCGGATCACACAGACCTAGAAGGTCTTTGGACACGATTTCTTGCCAGAGTAGCCTTGTTCTAAATTAAAATTCCTCTACAAAAGTTCATTATCAAAGATGTCAGGACAGAAACTCAAACAGGGCTGGAACCTGGAGACAGGAGCTAATGCAGAGACCATAAAAGAGTGCTTCTCGATGGCACAGTGGCACACACCTGTAAGCCCAGAACTCTGGGAGGCTGTGAGTTCGAAGCCAGCCTGGTCTAGGACAGCCAAAGCTACACAGAGTAACCCTGTCTCAAAAAGAAAAAAGAAAAGAATGCAGCTGACTTGCTTGTTCCTCATGGCTTACTCAGCTGTAGTTGAATGACACAAAGTCTATGCCCTGGAGATCAGAGGGGTGACAGAAAGAGATTGATAAGGGGGAAGGAAAGAAAGGAGCCAAAACTATGGTTAGCCCTCAAATCGATAACTCCACAAGAACAGGGCAACTTTTCCATCAACGGCACTTGCACCATTCACTAAGGCAGAGGTAACTGACTGTGTAGGCCCCAGTGAGTTTGGAGGAACTAGGATCTCTTAATGGGGTTTGGTGGGGGGAAAAATGAGAGGAGAGTGGGGGAGGAAGAAGGAGAGAAATAGACAGAAAGGAGTCATCTAGAAAAGGGGACAGGGTCACGGCCTCGTGTATTACAGGGGGCGGGGTGGAGGAGTGTGGGGGCGGGTGGGAGAGAGAGAGAGAGAAACAGGCATCTCCAGGAGCCGAACTGTTCTTTCAATCAGAACAATTAAGGCCACAGCCTCTTTGAGTGTGCGCTCTGCACCGTGGGCTTCAGGTTTTGTGGGGCAGGGAAGGGCCTATCAGGGTGGGAGTGCAGTGGCTAAATTTCTGGCCTGAGTTCTGCCTCTGCAGACAGAACTGTCTGTTTTGGCAGTTATTGTTGAACATGAGAGGGTTACTGGCAAACATTTGCCAGACGGAGATATTTTTAACCTTTAGCCAAACTCTGCCAAAGCAAGCGTGCTTACCAGCCACGGAAGTGGTGCTAGAATTAACAAGGGCCGTGTGTATCTTATATCACACACTGGAGGCTCTCCGCCGTACAGTCTTCCCTCAGCAGACACTGCTAATGTCTCTCTCCAGCATGGAAGACACACACCACTAGAAAAAGATGAATTCCACACAAAAACTGTTTTCGGATAAACTAATAGTTGTTCAAAGGTTCTAAGGCATTGGGGAGAGGGAAGGCTGTGATTTTCATTTTGAAAATCAACATTACAATGTAAATCAGACCTGAAATTAGGAAAGTAACAATAACTGTTTTCACTCAATTGTCTCACGCATTAAAGGTCCAGGAGGTATTTCAAGTGACTTGGAAACTAGAATGAAATAATGGAGGGCAATGAAACACAGAACGGTGAAGAGGTGATCCTACTGGAGAAAGCATGCAGAAGACCAAGCTGGATCTGGGGGGAAGAAACGAAGAGGAAACGCCAACAAGGGCCCTGCAGAACGCTTCAGAGAAGGTTTTAAGTAGGTGACGTCGTGAAACATCTGCTCTAGGTCTTCATCCTTATTTCCCAAGAGTCGCTCCTAAAACCATGAGCTCGTCAAAGCATCAGGTGTCTTCTAAAAGCTCACGAGATGACAGCTATGTGGCAGGCGCGGAGCAAGGCCGGGGCTCAGAAAACATTATCCTGCCGTAGGGTGTTTCGGCCTGCTGAGTACTTTGAACGAAGGGAGATGGAAACCTCAGAATCAAGGTTTCTCTGACCTTCTGCCTTCCGTCCTCCCAGAAGCAAGTCCAAACCAGGATTCCTCTCTTACCCGGGATGAGTCATTGTAACTTGAGGCCCCTTTTCCCAAGACAAACCATAAAGGCTAAAAATATTACTGTCAGGTCATTACAGGTCATAACTGGCCTGGTTGACATGAGATCAAAGATCCTCATTTCAAGAGTGCCCTGGCCCATGCTTGAGAGGAGTTAGAAGAGTCTCCCAGGCAGGACCCCACGAGTTTCATTTCAGCTTTCCCTTAGATCCAGTTTCATCCAGCCCTGTGTCTACACAACCAGCCACTCCTCACCCAAGCAAAGCGTTAAGATCACAGGCTTTGAGCTGGAGAGATGGCTCAGAGGTTAAGAGCACCAGCTGCTCTTCCAAGGGTCCTGAGTTCAATTCCCAGCAACCACATGGTGGCTCACAACCATCTATAATGAGATCTGATGCCCTCTTCTGTCAGAACACTGTATACATAATAAATAAATAAATCTTTAAAAAAAAAAAAAAAAAAAAAGATCACAGGCTTTTCCTGCAGCCTTGGGTCTCCCTTCTGAGTCTCCCCATGTCAGATAAAGCTGTGATTAAACTGGCTATGCTTGTCTCTTGTTATGGAGTGGGTCTCTGCCCCTCATTTAACCTCTTCAAATGCCCTCACAACCAATGTGTGCCCAGTCTCCTTGGTAAATCTAAACCCAATCAAGTTGTCAATGAAGAGCTAGTTTCAGGATCTTCTCAGTAACTGAATACATGGTGGTTAGTGGAGTCTAGCACAGCTGGAGAGGGCAAAAGAACTTCCCCAACACCTGGCCCTATGCATCTCACCCATCTGGCCTGGCTGTCTCTTTCATAGTGTCCTCTGTAATTGTCCTAGTTTGCTCTCTGTTGATACAATAAAATACTGTGACAAAATCGACTTGAGAGTAGGGATATTTTAGCTAACACGTTATAGTCCATCATCACCAGGGGATGCCAGAGTAGGAACTACAGGTGGGCGCTCTAAACACAAGCCAAGGGGGAGCACAGTTACCTGGCTTGCACAGCCCAGGCCCACCTAGCCAGGGATGGCACTGCCCATAGTGACCTAGGCTCTCCTACATCAAGAAAATGCCCCCCCACATGCCCACAGGCCAATACAATGGCGGCCATCCCTCAGTTGTAGCTCCCTTTTCTTGAGTGTTTCAAGTTGATAATGAAGCTAACTCTGACTGAAGTAAACCCCCCTCATCTTCTGTGCATATAATTGAAGTCTCTCAATGTCTAAGGACCCAAAAAGAAGCCACTAGAATGATTTCCCCTCCGTGGTGATTCCTGTTTAACTGTACTTTTAGCAGGAGTTTTAATTTCTTTTTTTTATGTACATTTTCCCCTTCACTCATTCATCCAGTTTTGTTGTTTATTTGTTTGCTTTTTTGTTATTGGGCAATCTTTTTTCCTTTTTTTTTTTTTTTTTTTTTTCCCTCCTGTAATTCCTTCTCCAATGCCTGATCTCAAGAGACTTTTTGACTATCTTGTTGGGATGGTTCTATTTACTTGCTTATTTTTAATACATACACTTATGTTCTTAATTTCATGTATGTACTTATGTTTATCTAATTTTGGTTTTGAACTGTTTAGTTATTGGCAAATTCTGTCTTTTCTTTTTCTAGTCTCCTGTTTTTCCTCCTCCCTCTCAGAACTACTTTTTCTTTCATTTAACTTCACTGCTATTTCGCCCTCCACTACCTCCTTCCTTTTCCTCATCTGCCTGCTTTTTCCACGCTTGTTCTAAATATTTCTTGACTTCACAGCACTCTGCAGTCATTTCTGCCTGACTGCCACTGGTCACATATCTGTGCGCTGTGCCTGACCTTAATGTATTTCTGCATCTTGTATGGTTTTCTGATGGGGCTACAGTTTCCTCTGTTCTCAGTAGTACTGAGGAATAGTTCTCAGGAGAGACAGCTCAGAAATATCCCCAAGACCTACACACACACACACACAAACACACACACAACTCAGAAGACATATCCAAGGCAGCACATGTATAATTAGTGATAGAGAAACAAAAGAAATATGAAAAAGCAAGGCAGCAGGACTCCTACAAAAGATCACTCATCCATTACTGAATTCAAGAGTATAAAACAAGTCAAATGCCAGATGCAGATGTCAAAAGTCCAGTAGTGGAAATGATCATTGGCTCAGAGAGGATACAATACCTTCAGACTAATTCAACCCAAGGCCTGAAGTCAAGAGTCAGCGATGGAGAGGAGTCAGCAAAACAGTGAGAAGATCAGCAATAGGAGTAAAAAGACAGCAGCGGGGAAGGGGAACTCTGCAAGAAAACTGAGACTCTCAAAAAGAAAAGAAAAGAAAAGAAAAGAAAAGAAAAGAAAATAGGGATGTTAGATATAAAAACCTCAAATTAATAAACACAGTGGAAAGCACCACCAGGTCTCAAAAGGAATTTAAATGGCCAGTATTTGTAAAGCTGTTCAACAACATCCTTAACTATTCAGAAAATAAATGTAAAACTGCTCTGAGATTCCCTCTCACCCCAGTCAGTATGGCTGCTACAGGTATATCTACACAAGAACCCTTACACGCTCACGGGTACAAATAGGAACGTGTATGGTCACTCTGGAAATCAGTATGGAGAGTTCTCAAGAATAAACAAATAATAAATAAATAATATAGACCTGCCCCTTGACCCATCTAGATCATTCAGCAATATACCTGAAGGCCTCTACGAAAACATACCACAAAGATACTTGGACATTCGTGTTGATGGCCAACTAGTCATAATGGAGCTAGCCTGGAAGCCTATCAAGCAATGAGTAGATAAAGAAAATGGTTCATAAACACAGTGGAATTTTATTCAGCCACAGAGAAAAAGGAAATCATGACACCTGAAGTAAAATGGATGGAGCTGGAGATTATTGCGTTAAGTGAATTAAGCCAGAATCAAAAACAAATATGTTTTCTCTCAAATACTGAACCTAGATTTAACAGTGTATACAACACACACACACACACACAAAGTATACATTTGTGTAAGTGTATAGTTAATCTAGATATTTCCCCTTACGGGTTAAAAAGAAAAAAGCATGTGTGGGAAAATGTGTGGAATTTAAAATTAACAACATCACTATTAAGTATATAATGATACATACAAGAAATACACTATTTCTACAATGTTCAAGAAAGAAGATGATCCACACCAGGCCACCATAAAAACCCTCAGAGCTAATCTTTTTTAATTCCATAACTAATAAAATAGCTTCAGTATCTCAAAAGAGTCTCTAGCAAGGTTCCAGGGCTCTCACAAGGGTACACCATGAATAGAACTTTCTCAGAAAGGTACTCCTTAATTCCTCAACCAGGCTAACCAGATCCTCCCAGGGAAAGGGTTTCTTGACCTGTACACCGATGCCACAGACATGAGGACAAGTCATACAAAGTGCCAGAGACCTCTGACTGTCCAGCATGATCTCTAGACATCCAAAACAGTATGGTGGTTTCTCAAAATATTAAACATAGTCTTACAATGCGATTAGCAGTCCTACCACTAAGCCTCTACCCATGAGCCAAATAAAAAGATTTTTTTTTGTCTAGTCCATACAGAAAATATGGTACAACTGTTCATGGTATCATTTTTTACAACAGCCAAAAAATAGAATCAACTGAGTGTGGTGATGTACACCTTTAATGCCAGCATTCAGGAGGCGGAGGCAGAGGTAGGCAGATAGCTGTGAGCTCGAGGCCAGCCTGGTCTACAAAGAGAGTCCAGGACAGCCAAGCCTACACAGAGAAACCTTCTCTCGAAAAAACAAAACAAAAAACAAAAACAAAAAGAAGAAGAAGAAGAAGAAGAAGAAGAAGAAGAAGAAGAAGAAGAA
>OU015753.1:34169314-34211161 GCA_907169655.1 Acomys percivali
AAGAAGAAGAAGAAGAAGAAGAAGAAGAAGAAGAAGAAGAAGAAGAAGAAGAAGAAGAAAGAATGAAAAAAGAAAAGAAAGAAAAAAGAAAAATGTAAAATCAAATTGTTCACTGAGCATGAAATGTCCTTGACACAAATTACAGTCACCTGGGAAGAGGGAATCTAAATTGAGGATTTGCCCCATCACATTGGCCAGTGGGCATGTTTGTGAGACATTTTCTTAGTTGATTAAGGATTCATAACAGGAGGGTCCCACCACTGTGGGTGGTGCTACCCCCAGGGCAGCTGGTCCTAGAGAGTATCAGAAAGGCAGTTGTACAGGCCATGAGGAGCAAATATTTCTCCAAGGCCTCGGCTTCAGTGCCTGCCTTACGTTCCTGCTCTGGCTTTCCTCAATGATGAATTCTTACAAGACAGTGTGAAACAAATTAAACCCTTTTCCTCCCCAAGTTGTGGTGTTTATCACAGCAACAGAAAGCAAACTAGAATAATAAATAAATCAACAAGATATGATGTGTCCAAATTCAGGAATAGCACCTACTGGGAAATGAGAAGAAGTCCTGTTAAGTGGTACACGATGTATGAACCTCAACACTGTATGAACTTGTAGGCTGGGTCAAAGCAGCCAAACGCAAAGGTCGCACAACATATGATCCTGTTTACATGAGAATGTTCTGGGTCTAGAGATGGCTCAGCTGGTAGCATACCTGCTGCACAAGAAAGAGGACCTGAGTTTGGAGCTCTAGCTACAATGTAAAAAGTCAGGGGTGGCGCATGCCTGTAGTCCCCACCCAGGAAAAGTGAAGGATGCTCCCCGAGGCTTGTTAGCAAGCAAGCCTATCCCCATCGGTGTTCTTCTGAGCCAGTGAGGGATCCTGTCTCAAAAGTAAAGTTGAGAGCAGTTGAAGAAGAAATCCAATGGAGAGCTTTGGTCTTCACATAAACACACAGAGGCGCACACACACACACACACACACACACACACACACACTGAATCTCCATAAAAGGTAGCCCTAGAAAACAAAATATTAGTAGTTGCCTAAACACAGAGTTGAAATACTTGAGGAAACTGCAAAGAAATGCACTACTCAGAATAAACAAAATCAGAGATACATGACCGTTCACAGGTTTGTTTGTTTGTTTTTTAAATAGTGTCAAGTCTATAACAATCCAAAATGCTCAGAAACAGGTGAGTGAACAAACAAAATGCATGATTCCTCAGCAATAGAAAAAGAACAACTCGATAATACACGTGTGAACATGTATAGATCTCAAGAACTATAAAAACGACAACAAGTGTATACTGTGTGCTTCTCCTTACATAAGAAACTCTAGAAAATACAGATTCTACAATAGTGACAAATCATAGTGACTTCCTGGGGGAAAAAACAAAGGAAGAAACTGGCTGTAAAGAAATAAATTTTTAAAGGGTTAGTGATGTTCTCTATGCCACTGGGACATTTTGCATATATGTACACTGTCAAAACTTATGAAACGGTACACAACAAATGATGACAAGATACTCTATAAAAATTAGGCCTCAATTCAGCTGAACACAATGAGAAATTACTTGGACACTGCCCAAGATTTAAAACAGCTACCTGTGCTTTGTTTCAGCCATTATTTCAATGAACAAATTGATTTTTAAAAAAAGAAGAGGAAGAAGAAAAAAATGTTTAGACAGCAAACAAGACAGCAGCTTGCTCTTCAGAAATGGAGACAGGGCTAGATTATAAAGTCACAGGACCTGATTCTGATCCCTAGAAAACAAATGGCCCTGAGCAAGGGACAACTTCTGCCAGACTCTGTTTCCACATCTGTTAGTACATAATGCAGGTCATTACACAACGACTCAAAATTTTTAATCTTTAGGTTTATTGACTTAAGACAGACTCTTGCAAGACAAAACTCTAGCAAGAACTGTAGCTGTTTTATTTCCCACAGATCTTCACCTACCATAGAATAAGCACCGAACTGCATGTCCAAATGCCTTTAACCAAATGATCTACAGCCAAAAAGGTTTGTTTGGTTGGTTTAGTTTTGAGTTTGTTTTTTTGTTTTTGTTTTTGTTTTTGTTTTTTTGAGACAGGTTTTCTCTGTGTAGCGTTGGCTGTCCTAGACTCACACTTTGTAGACCAGGCTGGCCTCGAACTCACAGGGATCCACCTGCCTCTGCCTCCCAAGTGCTGGGATTAAAGGCGTACGCCACCTCACCAGGCCTCAGCCAAGGAGATTTGAGATGAGCAGTCTGTTATGTCCACTGAGGCACACTGGACTCAAACCATGCAGGATCTTTCAGGCTATGTGAAGTTTTGTGTTTATCCTAAGAAGCAGAGGCCCTTAGTAGACTTTTTTTTTAAGATTTATTTATTTATTTATTTATTATATATACAGTGCTCTGCCTGCTTGTACACCTGCAAGCCAAAAGAGGGCATCAGATCACACTGTAGATGGTTGTGAGCCACCATGTGGTTGCTGGGAATTGAACTCAGGACCTATGGAAGAGCAGTCAGCGCTCTTAACCTCTAAGCCATCTCTCCAGCCCCCTTAATAGACTTTTAAACAGGTATCTGCCAATGGGTCATAACTAGATTTAAATTTTGAAAAGAAAAAAAATCACTCTCTAGGGTGCAGAGAAGAAGGGTGTTTGGAGTAGAAGGGGGATACAGAAGATTTAAGATAGAAAGTGAATATCGTCCAATAAGAAGGCTGTTGTGCCCAACCACTTAAAGAAACTATGGTAGTTGCATCCAAGGTAATAGAAATGAAAGAGTGGACCGAATGCTGATATATTAGGGCAAATCAATAGGTCTCAACTTTGTGAGTTGGGCTAAGAAAAACATTGAGCTTCCATTCCTCATTTTCAAAATAAACTGCTTATATTCTACCTATGTAACATCTGTCTCGCCATCTGGAGCAATAATATGAAATAATATACTATGCTTTTCATGTAGGTGTCAGATACAAAAATTACTGTAAATAAGTAGGTCACTATTGCGTTATTAGTGTCATCCCATGGGATGTCTACTGTCAGAAAGCTGAACAGAAAAGACACAGACTAGAAATGTACTATCCACAGAAGCTATGTAGAGCATATTTGATGTGCTGACCACGAAGACAAGTCACCTGGCCACTGATGCAATGTTCCAAATAAATACGTGTCACCAGATTCTGTAGCTCTCAGGCTGAGAAAGCACAGGTGGTATGATCATAGCCATCTGGTAAACTGAGGCACTAAGAGTGACTACAATATAACCAAGGAATAGGTCCAGAAGCAGGACACGGACATGGATGCCTAGCTTTTCCTTTCTGACTACGTCTAACTGTATTAGATCTGCATCCAGAGCAATACGAATTTACAGCACAGACGTGTACACACACACACACACACACACACACACACACACACCACAGACCTGTACACACACACACACACACACACCACACAGACCTGTACAAACACACACACACACCACGTCTGCAGGTCTCCAGCACACAAGGCCCTGTCATCCCTTGGCTTAACGCCGAGCATCCGCTCACCATCCCAGCGGCCCTTCTGCTTCTCTGCCCTTAGCCCCGGACTAACGCACAGTCCCAGATGGCCAGAGCCCCACTTACCTTAGCTTCGCGCTCTCGTTCCTCTGCGGTCTGGGCGCGCTTCATGTTGCCACCAAAGCCTCCTTCGCCTCCGTGGGCCGCGTCCACCCTCGCCCTGGACCCCGCCTCCTGTGTGTAGTTCTCTCGGCGGCTCTCTCCCACCTGTCGCCATTCTCTCTAAAACTCGAAAAAACTACTCCTCCCATAATGCTCCGCGAGACTCCCGAGAACTCCTTGGGCTTCAGAGCCGAATATCTCAAGTCGGCCAGCTAAACTAGCGTAGTCCGCTACCCGACCAGCCGACGGCGTAAGGGGAACTACATTTCCCAGTAGGTAACGGGACTCGCTAAGTTTTCCCGCGCTCCTCTGGGCCTGCGGAGGCTCGCGCCCTGGGCGCTATAGCAACGGTAGCTAGCTGAGGGCGAGCGCAGAGGTGAGTACCCTGTGAGGTGGGGGCAAAAGCAGGTTCGCTGGCCCCTGCTCAGCCTCACAGATGAGGCCCTGGAGTCAGCTCCGAAACCCGGGAAAGGCCTGGGATTCTTGCGTGAAAAGCACTCCATCCCGACACACCTCCACATACTCAGGCCTACATCCCAGTCCGCCCTGACCGCTTGCCCAGCCAGAACCCTAGCTGATAAGAATTGGCAACCCCGTCTAAATCCTACAGCTGGAAGGTCACAGCACAGTCGCTGTTCACTCTATTTCCTAGAATTTGGGATTGGATGGTAGAACCTAAGCACTCCCAAGGGGCTTGTTACTGTCGGGTTTTTTGGTTGTTGTTGTTGTTGTCATCATTGTCGTTGCTGCTGCTGCTGGTGATGGCGGTTGTCAATTTTTTTGGTCGTCCTATGTACCTCAGGCTGGCCTTGAACTAGCCCGTGCTGGTCTGAAATGCAGTAATAGGTCTTGCCTCAAGTTCCCACCACCACAGTCACTTTTATTGCTGTTTCTCATCTAACTGCTCCCTTAAGTCTTCAAAAGTCATTATTGGCAAAGACTTTGTTTAAACTTGGTGCCTGGCATTCATGGTAGTGTTGATGTCCACTGTGTGACATCAGATATCAGAAGGGGGACCGTTTTGGGGAGGAAGGGGACCAGTAAAAGGAAGCTAAAGAGATGGGGGTGGGCAGTAGGCGGCAGTAAGGGGACAGATATAAGAAACAATGAAATGGATGTGAAAATAAAATTTACTGAATTAAAAATGAATTCTAGGGCAATGAATTGCCAAACAACTCTGGGATAACGACCGAGGTTATTGCTGTAAGAAATAAGCCACAGCAGGGTGTGAGGGCACACTCAGGACTTTAATCCTAGCACTGAGGAAGTAGAGGCAGGTAGATCTGAGTTCTAGGCCAGCCAGGCTTACATAGTGAGATCCTTTCTTTAAAAAAAGAGAAAGGAAAAAAAATAGAGAATGAGAGGCCAGTGTGTTTAGTGCCCTTGTTGAATTTGAGGTCAGCCTGGACTGCGTAGGTGTCCCTCGAAAAAGTTAGAAACTGGGAAGCAAATTAACACAGAATGGTCAGAGAAGCTTTGTCTATGGAAGTGGCCTTTGGCCTGAGCTCTGAAGTATGAGGAGACAGCTAATACAAGAGCCTTTGGAGCAAGATAAAGGCATGCCAGACTTGAGGAAAGTGGAGGGCAGTGTGAGAGGAGCAGAGAGAGCAAGGAGGGAGAATTCACAGTGGGATTGGGGAAGCCATGCAACATGCACACTCCAGGCCAGAAAAATCTTTATACAGATCCTGTACTTCATAGCTGGCATCCACCCACTCCATGCCAGTAACACCTTGCTTCCCAGTTGTGATAAACAACTCAATCCTGGATGAATGACCGTGAGCCACTGAGCTAGTTTGTCCCAGCTTCGGTTTATATACCAGGAACCATTCGAGTAGCCATTGCATGTGCACACTGTAAGCATGGTGAGCATCCTCTGTGACACATACTTTAGGGAATGTGTTGGCATCATTTCTGGAACCACTCCCTGAGACGTGTGTCCCTAGCAGTGGTTCTCAACCCACTGTGAGTTCTAATCAAACTTCCGGACCCTGTCTCTAAGAGACACTCTTCATGCTCATTACACGGAGACCCTTGGCACCACGTCTCAGTATTCAGGCACTGAAATCTAAGAGCTCCCTGCTCACTGAATGTGCCACGCTCTGTGCCAGTTTCTGAGAATGCAGGGAATAAGAAAAGTGGTCTACTTTCTTGGTACTCACATTCTACAACCAGCATTCTAGAACTTGGAAGTCTCTTCCTTACAAGGGCACTTCACTAGCAGCTCTCATCTGACTCTCTAGAAAGATCAAAATGGAAATAGAGAATGTACTTACTTCTTTGCTTACTATACAGTGTATATTCGTGTCCACATATAAAGCTAAGTTACTGTGGTGTGTCTCTAGAGAGAAAAGACACGACAAGTTCTAGAGCAAGCAAGACAGGCCAATATGATGATGTAGCTAATCCCTAGAACCTGCCTGAAGTAACAAAGGGGATGCAACAAAAGGAAAACACACCATGAATGTATGCGGTCTCCTCCTCAGAGCCATTCATTCGCACATCGTGCAGACAGTTGGCATTCCTAGACTCTTGGCATCCCGGACACATTTGCTAAATCCCTTTAGTTTGCAATCTCATTTGCTTCCAGAATAACTATGAGATGGGTCTAAGTTCTATTTTTTTAATTAACATAAACTTAATTGTAAAATTAATGTAAAGTCATTACCAACTATTAGATGGTAGAAAAACTATTTGACTCAAGTATATGAGCTGAGTTCTGTTTTGTGTTTCTGTTTGGGGGGTTTCTCCCCCCCAGAATTCATGCTTTCTTTAAGGAGAAGATTGGGGATAGAAGAATTTCTTAATTTTGAAAAGATTTGTCTGTGTTTCGGATGGATGAATAAGGAAAGGAAAAAGGATAGTCTTACCTCATTCCCTAAGAAACGAAGGAAGACCGTCTTCATGACTGCAGAGTTACTTTCAGAATAGGAGCTTTCATCTCAAGCGACACATGTGGGCAATAACATGTCCATTAAAGTTCTACTTTCCTATTCACTTTATTTGGTTCATTCCATTGTATAGTTAATGCTATAACTTAGAGTTTGTTTGAATTTTCTTTTCTCCACAGATAGACCATGTCTGGCCCTAGTGATGAGACAGCAGGAGACCTGCCGGTGAAAGATATAGGTCTAAACCTCTTTGGAGTTGGAGAGTTACAAGGTTTGGCCCACCTGTTATTTATTACAGTTATGAACTTTGATCAGTAATTTCTTTACTTTTAATTTAAAGTATTTCTGATAGTCATACAAACCCAGCCACTTAAGTAACTATATAGCTCTTGATTGGACCAAACAAGATGGAGAGTTTGAAACACATATGGTATTTTACTGCATGCATCAATTATCAACAGCTCATAGCAAATGCAAGATCCCCCTCTGTTCTGATAAAGAGTTGTTATAAATCATCTTTTTAAAATTCCACGCATGAGCAGAAACTGCATAGAGTATCAGGCCTCCGAACTGAATTGCCTGGTTTAAATCACACTCACCATTAAAACACTTCTTTATGTTTAAATTTTATATGGGAGGAAATACCATATTTTAAAATTTTTTGCCTTTCAAGTAGAGTATCTCAAAATGGCCTGTTTATGCAAGTGATAGTGAGTTTTCAATCACATTAATATACATTAAAGGCTTTCTTCATCCTTTTATCATTTAGTTGTTCCCATAGAGCTGAAGAGTACTTTCCACTGAGAAAGCAAAGCACTGCTTTAAAGACCATCATAGACAGGAGAGCCAGGTTCCTGTTCGTGACAATGCCAGTCAAACCCTAATGCCTTGCTTGTAGGAGGCTTAGGTTCAAAATGTATCCCAAGGACTCGCCATACCTTTTCATCACAACAATGTCAATGGCCAGGTTTAGCTACCTTAGGAAGGTAGTAAGTGTATTGTTCACTGAGAACATATTGACCACACCTACTATTAAAAGGAAGGATTTTTAGATCATGGAACCAGTATCAGGTATTCAAATACCAATAAAATTGAAGTGTTTAAAAGCAACTGGGTTTTGGTATTGCGTAAGTCCAATACTTACCATCAGTGTCCACCCTCACTCTTGGATATCTGATTAAAAATTAAATATGTATAAAAAATTAAATATGTATATTACTTAAAAGTTATTGAAATGTATTGGGTTTTATTTTTTTCCCTCAGGAGGAGCATGTGTTGAGTTTTATTTTGTTTTGTTTTGTTTTTGAGACTGTGTCTTACTGTGTATCCTCAGCTGGCCTAGAACTCACTATGTAGACCAGGCTGGCCTGGAACTCACTATGTAGATCAGGCTGGCCTGGAACTCACTATGTAACAGGGCTATGCCTTCCTTTGTCTGCTGAGTGCTAGGATTAAAAGTATATGCCACTATACAAGGTCAAAAAGTTAATTTTCAATATATTAACCTATAGAGAAATAATTTGTGAAACTTTAAATCACAGGTTTTTTGGCTTGTTTGTTGTTTGTTTAAGGGATTTGTATTTGTTTTTTATAGTTTATTTTTGTATATCTTAGCTTCCTAGCTCAGAAAAATGCCCTAATTTTATTATATTCACTGAATTGTTACAGTTTTTACCTCTATAAAAAATACTTAAGTGTTTGCAGATACAAAGACTTCTTCTTGCTGCCATGCAAGTGCTCTTTGCCACTGAGCTCTGCTCCTAGACTGGGCAGCCTGGCTCTTCTAACTATCATGCTTTACAGCACTCAGGAATAGAAATTAGAAATCTGTTGAGTCAGTTCCCTCCTATAGTCTGAAAAAGTGATTAAGTCCATGCTAGTGAATAAAGTTGCTCAGATCCCTAATACTATGCATAAAGCATTAGTCTCAAAGATGCTTACTGTCACCAAAGATCATTGACATCAGCAATGCTGTAACATTTGCTAATGGAAAACAAGTTAATTTGTAGGTGAAACAGAGAAATTTGAGTGTGATGGTGCATGCCTGTGACCCCAGCACCTGGAAGGAGGGGCAGGAGGACCAGAAGTTCAAGGTCATCCCAGGCTAGCATGTGCTACATGAAACTGTTTCATAAAAAACAAAACAAAACAAAACAAAAAAAAACAGGGGGGGGGGCGGGGGGAGTAAAGGATACAAAGTAATAATGCATCAGATATTATTTTAATATCAAGTTATCAGTTTTTAAAGACTATTTTCAATGAGTGTTGCTACAATTAATTACCTTGGCATTTTTCAGAAACCTCAACCACACGAACAATGAAGACGCGCCAGGCAGTGTCACGTGTCAGCCGTGAGGAACTGGAAGACAGATTTTTGCGTTTGCATGATGAGAACATTTTACTTAAACAGCATGCCCGCAAGCAAGAGGATAAAATTAAAAGGTTATGATAAAAAGCTTTTAGCTTTTTTTCTTAACTCTGTAAAGTTTGAAGGATATATATAAGTTTTATAAACTTAATTGAAAGCCCCACCTTCAGTCTTTTCTGGAACAGGCAGGTTATAAATAAATAGAATTTTTTAAAAATGGAAAATCTTACAAAGTAGAATAATAAACCAAAAGGATCGTGTTTATTATGTCTGAAGTTACTCTTTGAAAGAACACAGCTAATAGCGAGTGCCATGAGTGTATTAGATCTATAAATAACTTCTGGGTTAATATTTATGACTTAATAAGCAGATAGCCAAGCATCTGTTTTTTTAAATGTCATGAAAGTTTTAAAAGTAATTAACTATTCCAGCTTGTTAGAATATATGTTCCCTTATGATTTTGGATTTACTAATGGAAACATCACTTATATCTGGGTCATGTTCAGCTTCACTTGGATTAGTCTTGGTTCTGTATTTATTTCAACCAGGCTCTACCATTTCTGAAAAAGTACACTGTCACTTTTGATGGACACATGAAAAATGTGTGCAGGAATGATGTCTTCAGAGTAGTTTCTCTTTAATCCCTTTAGACTCAGAACTACTGTGCTCATTGTTTGAGTGCCTGGCATTGGAAACGAAACGGTGCATACAAACCTGTATATAGTCCCACTGTAGGTTCAAAGGAAATGGAAGGTGGCCACTGAAGGACAAAGGTGGCTTTCTGCTTAGAATTTAACCTACAGAAGTGATTCCATTTCACATCCACTCTCCAGACTTTATTTTCAAACCCACCAGCCAGGCCAGAGCAAGCCTTCTACTTTGAGTTTGTTTGGAGACTGAGCATTGAGAAAAATACTCTTTTTAAGATGTGCCTGATTCATTTCTGACCAGTAGCACACTCATGTCCACCAGACAGTATGAGCCATGAAGTCTGTGACCATTGAACTATTTTTTCTTTTTTCCCTTTTTGTTTTTTGAGACAGAGTTTCTCCATGTAGCCTTGGCTGTCCTAGAACTCACTCTGTAGACCAGGCTGGCCTCAAACTCAGAGACCCACCTGCTTCTGCCTCCCTAGTCCTGGGACTAAAGGCATGCCACCACTTGGCAACTTTTTCTTTCTTTACATGCCTAATTGGTCAGTTAAAAGAAAATGGAATTCGCAGCCTTTACCTATTAGTAATTTGTCCTAACAAAAATAAAAAAATAAAAACAATTAATAATGAGCCCCTTAGTTTAAAGTGGGGGAACTGGCTAAGAGCCCAGTTGTGTACATGTGTTCTATTATCTTTCTCTCGGATCCCTGTGCTCTGCCCACTTACTCTCCTGAGGCTTTGTTTTACTAAGCTGTGGGACTACCTACCCACTGAACACTGTCCACAGTTCTAACTGCCTTCTGATCCTTAGCCTGCTGCTACTGGCTAGATCCACATATGGACAGATAGCCTTTACACGTATCCTTAATGTGTGAGTTAGTATTACCTTTTGTATAAATATGAATTTTATAAATTGCCTTTAAGTAAGTACTCAAACCTTACCACAAGACTTACACTTCACTAATAACTTAAACAAATGAGAAATATTCTTTTGACTAAACAAGCAAATACAGTCTTATGTCTCCTGACAAAATTTATTTGAATATCATGTCCAGAATTTGAAGACACTATCAATATCCTCTTCCATTAAAAAAAATTTCTCATTCTTCAGATGACTGAGTTTGATATTAAATCTGTATCTTTCTTTTTAATGCAAGCTATGTTTCTAGTGCTAATCTTCCTGTAATAAGTATTCAAATACTAGAGTGGCTTCTCATTTGGAAGAATATCTTATTTTTATGGACATGTCATTGAGTAGGGCTCAGGACTCTAAACTCATTGCTGAGCAATGTAGAGTGTGGTTTTGCTGCATGATGACACCTGGTCAGGTTTCCCAGTGATGTATCATCTACTGGACTAGGTGGAAAAGGAAGTAATCCACTGAGTATTTTAGCAGGATGTCTGTGGTACTCTTGGATCTTGGTTTTTATTATCCAATATCCTTTATAAAGCATGCTTAGTGGATGTGCCTCAAGGGAAAGAGAAAACAATCTTAGCTGATTATGTTATGCATAGCTCTCCCTGATGCCACATGCTGTAGCCGAGCAGCCAGAAGTGTAGATAGACATGTATTACTACCGCATTTACAGAGGACTCTGCTTAGGGAGAAAATGTTGTTCTATGACATCCCAAAGCTATTAAGGGTTTTTTTTATTTCACTTTTGTTCCCTTAAGTAAAAGCTTCTGTCCATAACCATACTAAAATGAAGCAAACCCCACTTAAAGAAAAATGTAGCGTGTTTTTATTTCCAATCTCCTGTCTGGGTCTTTATAAAAATAGATTCACTATAAACTAGAATCAGCTATTGAAGATGTGCGACCAATTTTGTAAAGTCTTGAACTTGTGTCTCTCATCAAAGCCACCTTTTCTTTCTTGTCCTGCCAAGATTTTTCCATTCACTGTCAGGCGCGTTTTCCATGAGTGTATATTACATCACCCCCATGTGCCCATTCTGTCTTTTGTTCTGTCTGACCAGTTTTTATCAAAACTTGAAAGAGTCAAAGGTATAAGTTCCCGGGATGTCAATTTATGTCAAAAATTTTAAATATCATTAAAATAATATTCCTTGCATATAATAATTATTTTCTGAAATTAAACAAACATTTGTTGAGTACTAACCAACATCTAGCATCACATTTTGGGTTCTTTTGAGATTTCCATTGGACTTTATATGTGTACATCTATGAATTCAACCATTTTTATGTGTTTTCCTTGTCTTAATCCTATAGAAATATAAGATTCTATACTTTTAGCTCACTTTTTAAAATTTCTGACTCATTGTGGGTTGTAGACACGGCGCACCACATCCACACTCTGTGACTACATTTAAGAGCATCCAGCGTTCCTATATAAGGTCATGCGTTAAAAATTGCATTTCTGGAACATATGGGGTAAATATGTGTCCTCTCTTTACTAACCTTAAATGATAAGCCTTAGGAAACTGCTATTTGTCAGTGCTATAAAGCAGATTGTTGCCCAGTGGTTTCAATTATCATCAAAGGACTCTTCACAGGCAGTAATAGTTACATCAAAACCTGAAATTTATTATTCAGGTTCTGCACTGAAGTCTTCACAGTGATTATGTTCCTTTCAACAGAATGCATTTTATGCTGACTTCTCACATTCCTTTTCATCTTTTTATTATTTCCCTAGAATGGCCACCAAGTTAATACGGCTAGTTAATGACAAGAAAAGATATGAGCGGGTTGGTGGCGGCCCCAAGCGGCTGGGACGAGATGTGGAAATGGAAGAAATGATTGAACAGCTGCAAGAAAAAGTTCATGAGCTTGAAAGACAAAATGAAGTTCTCAAGAACAGGCTAATAGCAGCCAAACAGCAACTCCAAGTCCAGGGGCCCAGGCCGACTTCATACAGCCGTGTGCAGTCCCGCATTAACAGCGGCCGCAGGAAAGCAAGCGCAAGTACAGGCTTGCAGGAAGGCCCCGGGAAAGGTAAAGCAGTCACCGGATGCTGGACTTCAGTCTCAGCCTGCTGCCCCTGACACACACACACGTTTTTGTTTCTTATTCATGTTTGTACATGTATTCAAAGGGGGCTGAAAACAGTCTGAGGCTTGCTTTTGGTAAGACCATAATGCTGTAACAGGAATGGTTTTGTTCAGGAATCCCCATGTCACTCTTATTTAGTAAGGCAGTAACAAAACTGTTAGAGGACGCGTGCATGAAATGAAGTGGTTGAGGAGAGTGCGTTCAGTGTGGGTTCTTAGCCCTGCACTCTGTAGCTGCTGAAGGAGGGCAAGCCGTCTCTGCTGATTTGTGGTTTCCTTTACATGTAAAAAGTGCTGGAGCCAGTGGTTATAAAGGCCTTGTCCATCTCTAAAATAGCTATCGCATCAGTTTTTTCACACTGAAAGAACGTTGCAAAGCCTCCCTATAATACAAATCAATTTCACAAATCAAACTAATTTAGGCAGCTAGGCCAGTTCTGCCCACCCTCAGAAGAGCTTGTTAAAATGAAACTAAAAGTACGTAAATATCTTAAGTCGCTTTTTAAAAATGCTTCTAGAGAAGGAAATAAACTGTCAACTCTAATTTATTTTTATTAGGAATATGCTCCACAGAAATATCCATCATCTTTGGTAATATTAAAAAAAAAATGATGTAAACCTTTAGTTATAATTCATTGCGGAAAAGGGAAACACCATATGAACAGAAGGGGGGGGGGCCAGAAATGTTGTAGTTTTCTTTTCCAAAGCAAAATGTTAACACTGTCTCTTCCCTAGATAGTGTGCCTTTGAAGTCAGCACAGCTTCCACACGGACAGGAGACAGCTGCAGGATGAAAGGGCTTAGCTGGTGCCAGCTCTGTGAGATTGCGGGAGCCTTTGGGTATAATCAAAGTGAGCACAGCCAATTATAAATCAGAAAGCACGCTCTGCTGTGAAGTCAGCCCTTGACCTCTCGGCCTCACTTTCCCCATCTATAAAATGGAGTGATAATAATGCCAGATTAGATAAGAAGAAGGAAAGCGGGGCTCCTCACTTAGGGACATTCCCTAAAAAGCCATGTCTTCTCTGAACCGCAGTTTTGTCATCTAGAAATGTAAGTAGATGAAGTGATATGGAAGGACTGCCTGGTCGTTTATGCTAAGTAAAACTTTAAATTGATATGGCAAGCTACTTGTGTTAAATTACTGCTCAAAACAAAGAGATCAGCTTACCCTCCCCACTATTAAAAAACATTTGTTTTGAAAATGATCCATAGAGCATCAGTCTTTAAAAACCCAAGGTACAAACTTACAGACCTTCTTGTATTTGTACTCTCTCTGTGATTCAGAATTCTTTTCCCATTTGTAGAGTCTGGGACACAGAAATGACACTGTGGTAAATGGTGCTGAATACATAATCATGGCATATGAGTAAAGCTGAGGTGTTGTTACCAAAGTTAGTCTTAAGTGTGCAATACACTCTTCAAGGCTACCTTTGAGACTGGGGCATGGGCCCAATTTTTCAGGACTGTGTTGGGTTCAGGGGTGCTGAACCCCAGGCCCCGTCTAGCCATATGAGACTTCTACCCTGAAGCTACTGTGGGAAAACACCATCGCTCTCTGTTTGCACTTTGGAATAAATGATGACGAACGCTGGCTTCAGAGTGATAGACGTTATATAGACATAGTTGTTACTGAAGAGCCACTGAAACAAAACCGTTTGTAAAATACGTATGTTTTTAAAATATAGCTATTAGTGCCCAGGCATGGCACAAGCCTG
This sequence comes from Acomys percivali, assembly GCA_907169655.1. Taxonomy (NCBI): domain Eukaryota; kingdom Metazoa; phylum Chordata; class Mammalia; order Rodentia; family Muridae; genus Acomys; species Acomys percivali. The sequence continues at coordinate 34,183,609 of OU015753.1, forward strand.
TAATCCTGTGCCTACTATTCAGAAGACTGAGGCAAGTGGATGGAGAGGTGACTTGTCAGTTAGGAGCACCGGCTGGTCTTCCTGGCTTTCATTCCCAGCACCTTCGTGACAACTCAAAACTGTCTGTAGATCCAGTTCTAGGGTACCTGACACCCTACTCTGGCCTCTGTGGGCACCATGATCCACATAGTACATAGACATAAACTCATACAGACAGAGGATGATGATGATGGTGGTGGAGATTATAAATTATTCTTTTAAAGACTACAACAAAAGGATGTGGAATTTGAAGGCATCCTTGGCTATATCAGTCACCTCAAAACCGAAAAGCGTATGTAATAACCATTAATTAGAAATAATAATCAGTTCCTAATTAATAACCAAAGCACGATTTGTCCAAATTTTTAAGTATACTGGGAGTTTAGTATTTTAACTCCACTGCTAATTTAGAATTTTCTCATGATTCTGTAGGGAAAGCTTAAGAGTTAGTATTATAGCCATGTGTATAACCGGCCAGTTGTAGCACAGTGATGTCTGAATGTTTTAGACAGAGCCTTTCCTATTGTGCAGTATAGAATACAGTGATAGAAAATGAGTGTACCAGAAAGAGTGAGTGAGGGTCTGTCTTCATCTGCCCACTTAGAAATAATGAAACCACGTTTTGAGAAGGTTAAAACTTTTCTATAGAGAATTTTTCTGTCAGTCTCCATTTAAAAAGCATCATTTGTTACACTTTACTGTAAACGCTAATGACTCTAGAAATATAAAATGGCATATGTAATTAAAGGTGTGTCTGACTTTTAACAAGTGGACTGTCGTCAAACTTCATATACTGTTCTTTTTTCCTTTAAGATGAGTGTCTCCCTTTATTGCCCAGGCTAGCTCAAACTTTTGTGCTCAAACAGTCAGCCTGCCTCAGCCTCCCAAATAGCTGAAACTGAACAGGTATGCCACCATACATAGCACATGTACCTATTTTTATTAGAAAATAGGACAGGACACTTTTATTTTAAGAGATCTTATTGATGATTCATTCTCATATTACCTTTTTCAAAATATAGATTTTCTTATGTTGAATAATCAAAAAGATGACATAAATTAAGGATGTAAGATCAGGGGATGTTTATGGTTAAATACAAAATACTATTATAAAAAAATACTTAAAAGGGGACTGGTAAGATGGTGCTTGCCCACAAGCCTGGTGGCCTGCAATAAGTCACCAAGACCCATATGACCTGTAAGTTGTCATCTGACTTCAACACATGTGCACTGAATGTTCCACGGTCTCTCACTCTCTACCTGTCGGGCTGTGGGTCTCTGTATTTATTCCTATCTGCTGCAGGAGGAAGCTTCCCTGATGATGCCTAACGAGGCCCTGATCTATGAGTATAGGAGAATGTCAATAGGAAATGGTTTTATTGCTATATTCTTTTAGTACAATAGTAGTATTTCATTTTACCCTATGTCATACTTCAGTTTTTATTATAAATCCCTGAATCAAAAATGGTGGTTCTGTCAGAAATTGAGATAGAAGTTCTTAAGTCCCAGGATGTATCGACTTATTTCTCAGTGGCTTCTGTAGCAGGGTTGTTCAGTGGGCAGTGCGTTTACTGTGTTTCACATGTGGCTGAGGGTAAATGTCCCCTTAGCTTGTACTTATGCTGCTCTGTAGAAGAACACTGTAGCCTAGTGTTTACTATAAATATCAACGATCTGTCTTTTCTAACTCTCTTTCCATAATATTTTACTACTTTATTTTTAGGGATAAGATTCCAAAATGTAGATGAAGCAGAAACTGTTCAACCCATGCTCACAAAATATGGCAATAGTTTACTTGAAGAAGCCAGAGGAGAAATAAGAAATTTGTATGTATTCTTTTTCATGGTCATTTTAGAACTTTGTATATTGATTATGTCTTATTTCAATCCTTCTTTCTCCTTTATTGTAAACAAAATCAGTGTGTATATAAATTATTTGCTTTATAAAAGACAGCTAGTTCTGTAGAGTAATAACAAGTATTATATGATATGTTCTCAGTAAAATAAGGGGAGTAGATAGTTTATCTAGCTACTCCTATAGCAGGGTTTATGTTAATTTTACCACCAAGGAAGAGGCTGAAGTCCAGTCACTTCAAGTAGTCTCAGCTTTAGAGACAACACTTTTTTTTTTTTTTTTTTTTTTTTTTTGTCTTTTGGTATTTTGAGATAGGGTCTCACTATGTAGCCCTGCCTATCCTGGAACTCATCACTCTATAGACCAGGCTGGCCTCAAACTCACATAGATCCTCCTACCTCTACCTCCCAAGTACTGGGATTGAAGGTGTGTGACACCATGCCCCGCTTAGAGACAATGTTTTCATTCTCATAAGCAGCAGGTAATATATTTAGATCCAACTCACCCCTCTGGGGGAAGAGGGAGGCTTTTAGAGGAATGGCTTGAAAGTTTGGGGATATCAGATACATACGGATTTCAGCTCTCACTTTCCTGTGGTTCTGTGAGACTTGAGTTCTTCAGCATGTCATATTTTCAAAAAAGTTACTTCTGCAACATTCACCTTTTTTTTCTAGTTCCTTTCTAGTGCCTGGTTGTTTCAGTGTCTGTAAGTTGTGCAAATGAACTTATTTAGACCTTTACCTGTATCATCAGAACATTGAAAAAGGAAAGAAAGCATTAGACTAAGAATATCAGCCTTAGAACATTGCTGAAGAATAATATGATACAGATTTGAATGTTTTCTTTTCAGTGTTTTAAATGCCAATTACACTGATAGTCAACTTGTAAGAGCATAATAGACTAAATATTTTCTCATTCTTAGATAATCAAGTGAAAAGCCAGGGTCCAGTACAGTTCCTCAAGGCCACTGCACTGGGACGCTGCCAGACAAGGAAGAAATAACTGCATGCTGGAGACTCTGGTCATGTTTGCACAGTTCATGATTACTCTCTGAAGTATTAATTGGGTGATATAGCAACTGTGCACATATAAAAGAGCAAGACATGTAAATTATATTGTAGAGTATCCACTTAGCTAAATTCAACCACAGTCCAGTCCATTGCCTAGAGCAGTATCTTCTGAAAGGCCATCTCTTCAATTGTCCCAGATAGAAGTCCAAGTCATCACATTGGTTCTGTTGCTCTTTCATTATATGCAGAAGGAAAAACACTACTTTATTAACTTTTCCTTGCCTTATACTATAATAAAGCGCTATCTTTGCACTGTTTTAATAGTACAAATTTCTCCCCAAACTGCAAATTCTTATCAAGACCCTTTATTTCAGAGAAAATGTTATTCAGTCACAGAGAGGCCAGATAGAAGAACTAGAGCACTTGACAGAGATCCTAAAAACTCAGTTGAGGAGAAAAGAAAATGAAATTGAGTTATCTCTTCTTCAGCTTCGAGAACAGCAAGCTACAGATCAGAGGTATGTTAAAACTGAAGTGTCACTTTAATGTGCTCAAAATTCATCTTAAATAATTTACCATGAACCATAAGAAGATGAACTCGTCGAAACTATTTTAAAAACCCATTCCTATTTAATATTCTTTGGGTAGAAATGCTGTAGACCTACTAGCTGTGTCAAGTACTCCTGTGAGGAAGGGGCAGTTTCCCCTCACTGTCCTGTGGCTGGCAGCCACTCTCATCTTGTCTTTGTTTGTGTGCCCCACTTGTCAATACTGCAGAACTTTATACCATTTGAAGGTAATTGCCCAGAGAAACATGGGTAGCCAGAGCTGCACTATTGTACCATGTGGAAGTCCAGTCTTAAGGGTTTGCTCAGCCTTGTGGTTCCACAGTGCTATAGCAGTTTGTAACCACAAAGATGTCCTGTCTCCTTGTACTCGGTTTATAATACAGAGAAACCTTGTCTCGAAAAACCAAAAAAAAAAAATTTTAAAAATCTGATGATTATTGTGGCTTATGGTGCTCCTTGGCAATGGTTTCCTTGCCACCACTGCATCTTTGTTGATTTTGGTTGTGACCCTGTTGTGTTCATTTTATGTGTTGACATTGTGCTTTGAACAAGACTTCTGCTCATCGCAGTCTCTCTTCAGTTACCTTTTTCTCCTCACATCTTTTCTTTTGAAAAAACTGAAGAGAGTAGCTTATGGAGCACAAGTGCATATACAACTCAGCTTCAACAGTTATGAAAAATATTACCCATCTTACTTTATCTAAACTTATACTTTAATTTTTGTCAATTAGCTAGCCCCAGCCACATAGTCACTCATATTTGAGGATGTATCTCTATACCAACAAAAGTAATAGTCATTCTTTGATAGTGTTTATATTCAGACTTGCCTAAAGATACCTTTCTACCATTTATTTCAGTGGCCCATAAATAAAATCTACACATTGCATTTGGTTCTGGTATCTCTTTTGTTTATTTGTTTTTTACATATCTCATAATGTTTTTAAAATCAGATTTAGTGACTTGACTTCTATTTCTCCTTTCTGAACTATCTGATACTCTGTGGTCGGTTGGTTTCTCTCTCTTAAAATCCAGTAAGATTTCATAACTTTTCATTTCAGGTAGAGTATTGAGGTCTCCCCTCTCCCTAAAGAAGAAAGAGGGGAGATGTTTCATTTATTTATTTCATTTGTATATTGTGTAAGTATCCATGTGGAAATACAAGAATAACTTAAAAGTGTGATCTTTCTTTCCATCCTGTGAGATCCAGGAATGAACGTCAGGTCACCAGGCAGCTTGACAGCAAGTGCCCTTTCCCACTGAGCCACGTCACTAAGCCTAATCCTTCTTAGCAACTAACCCCACACAGAAATGTGGGAAGAAGTTGAGGAAATATGTGTAATAGTAGATTGGGTTTTTTAAAAGGATTTTTATATGTATAAATGTTTCGCCTGCATGTATGTTTGTGCATCTGGGGCCCTCAAAGGCCAGAGGTGTTAAATCCCCAGAAACTGGAGTTACAGGTGGTTGTGAGCTCTTATAGTGGTGCTGTGACTCAAACCTGAGTCCCCTGGAGGAGCAGCCAGTGCTCTTCATCACTGGCCCATTTCTCCACCTTGTTTGCTTGCTTGTTTGTTTGATAAATATACTAAAAATACATGGAAAACCTTAGATTTAAAAGATTAGTGTAATTTCTAATAAATTCTACTCTTAAAAAGCTGTGTTTACTACATTATATAAGGAGATCTAATATCTAGTTAAATTATATACTGTTCTTTTAGCATAGCAGAAGGATAAATATTTTTGATTAATATATGTAAATTAGTGGCCTAATTAAAACCCTGGATTTACACCAATTTTAATAAGTAGGCACTAACCATATTTTCCTGGCCTCCTTAAGAAATGGGAATTGGGGTGGTGGGGATCTAGAGAGATGGCCTCAGCAGTTAAGAGCACTGTCTGCTCTTCCAGAGGTCCTGAGTTCAATTCCCAGCAGTGGGTCACAACCATCTATAATATGATCTGATGTCCTCTTCTGGCATGCAGGGGTATATGCAGATAGAGCACTCATACGCAAAACTATAAATAAGGGTTTTTTGTTGTTGTTGTTTTGTTTTTTTGTTTTTAAAGAAAGAAAGAAACCGGGATGGTTCCTAGTAAAGAATAGGGCCAGAGGACCAGCCTCATATCTGAGTGTGTCTTCTTAGTATTATTACCAACATCTACAATTAAGAGGAGGATCTATATTTAAGCATGAGGATCAGAGTTTGGATCCCAAGTGCCCATGTAAAAAGCCAGGCATGACAGCATGCATCTGTAATCCTAGAGCTAAGAACACAGAGATAAGAGAATCCCTGGGACTTAGTGGCTAACCACCAAGCTCCAGGTTCAGTGAGAAACCCTGCCTCAAAACTTAAGGTTGAGAAACATGACCTCTCTGTCCTACACAGTCATGCACATACACACAAACTCCCCACATACACAGGTTTACTTGGGGCAGGTTCATGCTTGGGACATGTCCCTATCAGTTTTACTCAGTCCTTAGGTAAAAGACTATCAGGGACCACTTTCCCTATTCCTCAAGGTGCAAGACCATAAGATGGATTGTGTTAACTGTTCCTGTTCCAGATGGGTATGGTCATCCTAGGCTAGACTTTGAGTAATAACTGAAAAGGAGATACCCAGGTCCTTCAATCCTGGGACACAGCAGAGCAGAAAGACATGACAGACAAGGCCACATGCTTTCATACTCTAAATGTTGCCCACAAAAGACAGAGCATTAACCTTGAAAACTAAACCATGGCCTTCCGTTTGGGCTAGCTCATTCACATAAGAAGAAGCAGTCTCTTTTTTATCACATTAACTATTAAAAGCAGAAACAAAATTATATGCAAAGAAAAATTGCTACAGAAGCCAAAGAAATAAGCCAGTTAATACCTTACCTCTGTGATTTTATAAAACTGAAAATCCATGTTATTTCCTTAGAAAGAAAGATACCTCTGTTGAATAGCATATTGTTTCTTGAATACAGTTTTTGAAACTAAAGAAATGAAATAAGGGTCTTCAAGGCTTTTAAAAAATTATATTTACTTGTAGCTCAAAGTTTTATGTGTAACAGCAATTTTTGAGGCGAGTGGAAAATTACTGAAGAACTTGAAGGGGAAATGTAAAACCTGGTGTAGTTTACTATAGAGAGAAATCACAAAATGGAAACATATTTGAGCTTCTCTTCCACTGCGACATTGTTTCAGATTTGAAACTCTAGAAGCCTGATCTGGATGGTGGAGCCTTGTTCTCAAGCATGATGCTAACGTAGCTGCAGTCTGCAGAGTGGCGGCACTTGATATTTATGGCAAAGAGCCTTTCATAGAGCACAGTACAGAAACTCTCCGGAGTATGTGTTTAATAGACCAGTTTGGTTTGGCATCAGCTTGACATAAACTTTTGGTTATCCAAAGCCCTTAATTGCTTTGAAGTAAAACCCCAGTGCTGCTCTTTTTTATTAAAGTCATGTTTTTTCCTGTTGTTGTGGTCTATTTTGGAAGACTGAGTTGTGATTTTTGCATATGTTCTACATAATGCCTCATTAGCAAAAAATCTTGTATCATTTACAAGTAGCCTGAATGTCTGTTGTTTTGAACAAAAATCCATATTAAAATTTAAACAATATAAAAATGCACATTTTCTGCTTATTAAAAAGGCTGTCTTAAATTAAATGCAAGGCAGTAACCAGCCAACACATGTACATGAACATTAAAATCGAAACAGTTTTACCTATTACTTATTTTTTCAACTCCAAAAATATTTATACCCTTAGCAAATGTGTAACTAGTTTGTACTTTCTTTAAAAATAAATATTAGGGCACTATTTATCTTCTTAATTAAAAATCATGTAAGTGCCATTATGTCCCAAGGGAGGAACTGTAACCATATATGTTTCAGACGCTGACTTGCCCTGTTCCCTTTGGCAGACAGCAGACTGTCAAATCTTAAAACTGAGAGGTTCTGTGCAGCCGTGCAGCCGTGCATTATAAGAAACAGCTTGGCCTCTGGGCCTGTCTCTTCCCTTTTGCACAGACAGGATTACTTCCTGGCACTCTAGATTCTTCCCAGCATTTCACTTGGAAAAGCAGTAAAGCGACTGAAACAGAGTGGTTGGGTGAGCATTCCTGGGTCTTCTGCCTTGTTCTGCCTTGTTTGTCTGCGGATGGTAAAGGAGCCTGGGGTTTGCTAGCACAAACCCTTCTCCTCCTGTTCCCTCCTTTCTCTCCTGTCTCTTTCCCTTCTTCTCCTTCCTCCCCAGTTCCTTTCCTGTTTCCTTCTTCACCAGCCTCTGTCCCCTCTTCTATCTCCTCTTCCTCCTCTCCTCCCTCCCTCTCCTCCCTTCCCTCCATCCCTCCCTTTCCTATTTGAGAGGTGGTTTTGTTACTTCACCCGCTGTACACTTAGGAGATGTTAAAGCGCTGGAACATCCTCCTGCATAACAGTTATTCAGAACCTTTAGTGAACAACACAGTAGCATCAATTAATACTCAGTCCAAATCTGTATCCAAGTTTTTGTGATTGTTTCAATGTCTTTTATAGCTTTTGTTTTTCAGTAGTATGTTTGGTTTGGTTTGGTTTTCATCTAGGGTGCAATGAGGCTCGTGTGTTGATTGCCATGTCTTTTAAGTTTCCTTTATTCTAGAGTGGTCTCTGCTTTTTTCCAGTCCAGTGACAGCTGTTTGTAGAATACCCCTCAATTTAGATTTGCCTGATTGCCCGGTCCCCTAATTTAGAGGGCACATCTGGTTCTCTGATGGAAGGATGATGGGGGCCTGGGATATCCATGCAAACATTATTATGCAGGGGGGCGATCTCTCATTTTTAAAATACCTCCAGGTTCCTCTATTGTTTTGAAAAACTTAGAATTTGTCCAGTGACAAAAATTATACCCAAATAATATATTCTTTTGTCCCTGTGGTTTTTTTCATTATTAATATTATCTAAGATTTTCTGGATAGCAGCTTAACAAATTTCTCTAATGCTTATGGAAATTGTTGCACATATAACTAGTGAATTAGTACATATGACAGTGAATGGAAAATGAAAACCTACAAAGAACTATTTTAAAAGAAGAAAGTAACTTAAAATAGTAAGAAAAATTTAGCTCTTAAAACTAGATTTGAGTATTGCCTCAGTCACTTAAGCACATTGTCCAAATTCTTTATTTCTCTTATAAATGAATACAAAAATGGTCAAGTGGTTCTCCACCTGTAAATAAGTCATTACTTCCAAGACCTTGTGTATCTCAAAGATTTGCCTACCCAGTAGTTTTCCTAAGTTCTCATTTTTTAAAAATTTTATAGTAATCAAAACTGCTGTCATTTTAGTTGTTCTTTATGATAATTGTAAAATAACCTGTTCTTGCACTTGATTAAAGTAATTGTGCAAAACTGAATTTAAACGATAAAAAACCTTAAGTTTACTTTTGCAAGATTAATAGCCAGCAAAAATACATTTCCCACTGGGATTTTGGAAATAGTAAAAAGTCCCAGATTCCCATGGCTGTCACACTCAGCCTTTGATTGAAGTCCATTGACCTTGGTCCTAAACATGGCCATCTCTAGAAGGTAAGCCAGGGTTTAGGTTACTCTTGCTCCAAACCAGTGCTGGGGAATGCCCCTTCTCTTCATATCAATGAGGGCGTGTGCATAGAGACATTCTGTCAGGTGTCCCCTCCATTCCTGTGGATGGTGACAGTAAGAAAGTTCTGGAGTTGTGGTTTTTACTTTGTCCCAGCACCAGGAGACGTCTGCTGTGTTGGCAGATTAAACTTACATAGACACATGTTCCTTTATGCAGTCCTAAGTCATGGAGCCATCTGTACCCATGATCACAAGTAGTGATTATGAGCAAAGCCATACCCTTCACGACTATGCTTGACAATTTTAGGGAAAGGCACTCTGCTCAATTGACTTGAAACTTCTGTAGTCCTGTTCAACATATCCTTGCTGGTGTTTTTGTTTTGTTTTGTTTTTGGGGTTTTTTTTTCCAGTTATCGGTGACCCACATTTCTTTCAGCAATACAATAATCAACTTTCTACTGCTATTTAAAAAGAATATTGAAATGTTTTTTATGCTAAGATTGTTTTTAGCTGTATACTTTGGCCTCAGCCAACCTAAAGCTATCCCTCACAGTGGTGCTTTCCATTCTGCCTCATAAACATTTGGCCTCACTGCTTCCCAGAACCCCACATCGCTTCTGTGTAGTGGAGTCTCACCATCTTCTATAGCACACTGTTCATAATCCTTACTGTAGCAAAGAATGACATGCTGGTGGGTGAGGAGGGAGGGGAATGTCGGGAGGATAGACTATATGAAACCTCAGCTGTAGCAAAGATTTCTGCCTCTTAAACTACACGTTACATAGCCCCACTGAAAGTTCTCTTTCTCTAGTGTATCTGAGGTTTTAAATTTCTGGATTTATTATGGCGCCCAGTAGCAAAGCTGGAGTCAAGTGTTTTCAAGACTTCCATTCGAAATTCTTTTTTCAGAGTTTATTGCCTGACTGTTTCAAATTATACAAGAGAAAGTTGGCACACAGGTTGTTGAGCTTGGTTGCTTTTTTTCAACATAAAGTCTAATTTATCTCAGCTTGTTTTTAATCTAGAGAGGAGCCAACAACTTTTCTCATAGTTTCAGAAGATCCGATCATAACTCTAAATCATGTGTATAAAAAGAGAAAACAAAAAAGAAAATAAAGTCACTGTATTCTTCAACTTAATTTTTTATAGTTTTTCAAAAGTCTTGTTGAAATTTTGAGAAACATCCTTTTACAAAGCATTTAGTTAAAATGCGTGCTCTCAGCCTGCAGGTTATTTTACCACACGTATGCAGCTCATATAAATTGTTGCACAACTGTCAGGGCCCATCTGTGCATACTTGTTTGTGTTAGAACTTCACCATCCTGAAGACTGGTCCCTGTGTATGCGAAAAGACACGCCATGTTGTTATGCAGAGGCCTCTGAATAGACTGCTGATCATCCCTCTGCCTATAGCTCTTTCTTAAAGGAAGCCAACCTGAGGTTTTGTTCCTTAGGCATTTAGGTCTTCGACTAACTGCTTAGTAATGCATCTTAAGTCACCTGCCTCTCACTTGTGACACCTTTACCAGCCTTCTGTGACATCCTTTCCCATCCTATCACCTCCACCCTTCTTCTTTTCCCAAAGTTCATCCATAGGGAAATGTTGACTTGTTATCCAGTCTTAGGTGATTTGATTGTCCATCATGAACACATGCCACAGGTATCGTGTTGCTGATTTTAATGCCGGTGTACTTTATATCTCTGACCATCACACTTATGTGACAAATGATCATCTTCAGATCATTTCCTCAGAAACTAATCATTGTGCTATGAGTACCTACAGCCTGCAGAGCCTTCCATGGCATTGGAGGATTTCCATTGTCCGGAGCATCTGTGCTCCATGGTGAGCTGACAAAGTGACACATGATTATTGCTGTTTTCACAATACAACTGTGTTCATGTCTAGTGTTGGACATCATTTGTATAAAATGCTTTGCCTCTTACCAGCATTTTGGAAAGCCCACGCCCCAAGCGGTTCAGGGAAATGCTCAGTAGAAGTCCACCAGTCAAAACATCACAGTGTTTAAAACACTTGCTGTCCTTTGTTGTACAAACAAAATTCAGCATTAGATTTTGTGATGCTAAAATACTGAACTGATTGTTGAGATTTAATTGCTTGTTATTGACATTAAACTGCAGTTAACTTTAAAATATATTTGATTCTTCTTGGAAAGTTGTTTTAAAACAAAACATCAGAGTCATTGCTTGGATTTGATCCTCAGCTCCCTCCTTCCCCCAGTAAAAAGAACAAAAACAGAGAAAGAAAGGCTCTGGAGAGATAGCTCAGCAGTTAAGAGCACTGGCTGCTCTCTCAGAGGACCTGGGTTCCAGTCCCAGGGTGCCAGCTGCCCTCTGTCCTCTGGGGCCACCAGGCATACACCTGGTGCACAGACATATAGCCAAAACATACATACATACAAGATTTTTAAATTATTTTTAAAAGCTGAGACAACAGAAACTATAATAAGGATTTTATATTTTTGAGTCACATTCTGTCCTTCTGTATCAGCAAATGCCACATATGACTGAGTGGTGAAGCAAATTAATTCTGGGGAAAATAACTAAATTGTATTTTTATTTTAAATGTGTTTTCATATTTTGAATGAAAACAATTTTTCATCTTTTCTTTATTGGTACTATATTTTTCTTCATATTGTATTTTAGTGAAAAATGTAACAACAAGGAAAAAAGCAATAAGCACAATGTTGAATCTTTGCTCAGAACTGCTAGATAACTTGTTTTAGACACATAATTATTTTAACATTGTGTTAAGACTGTGCCCTGGGAAAGATCCAGGGTCTTGGACTTGTTTATCTTCTGTGTGAGGACAACTAACTGTGCAATGCCAAAATACAATGAACTTTCAAATATCAAAGAGGAAAATTGAGTATTTCAAGTCCTCAGCTGGTTTACAGATGTGTGAGCTTTGTAGTGCATTTGCTGGTTCCATTGGGCCTTGTGACAATGTTTCCAATATGTGAATACTAGGTAAGCCTTAGAAGTAAAATTACTTAGTTTAAATGCTGAAATAATTTTCTGAATTTAAAATTTTTACCTTTATATTTTTTAAAGTGAAGTCTTAAAATCAAGGCTTCACAAATTTAAAAAAGTTTAAATGAGGCATTAAATTAAGGAACCTTTTTTCTGTCAGGAAAATAAATGCCTTTGAGAACAGGTATTCATTTAGATCGATGATTAACCTTTAACAAGATCTTCCTGTTAAATTCTACATTTGCTTTAATCTCAGTAGGAAAAATACGAAATAGTATTGCAGCATATAAGGTTTCTATATACCCTGTGGACATCAAATAATCTCTTACAGCTAAAGGCACAGCTGCAACATATTTAAATGCCAGCTCTCGGCATTGTTAGTATAAAATGCTAAGTCACTTATTGGGAAATGTTTTGAAAAGTTGAAACTCCAAGAGGAAACCCCAATAAATGATAATCTGTGATGCTGTGTACGCAGAGGGAATGGTAGGGAGCGAATGACAGCGCTGCCTCTTCTACACTGAGGGAGAGTAGCAGAACAGCCCTCTACGGAAGTGTAAAGTTTGCTAATGGATGCTACTGGCTAAAAACTGGTTTTATGCAGTCTTTCAGAACATCCTAAAATGGCTGTCAGTCTGTACTGTCAATGTGATGAAGCTAACATTGCAGAGTTTGGAAATGCTCTTCAAACTTAAAGGGTTTATTTATACATCACCCAGAATTGATATTGGGTAGTTTTTAAATAATCTGCCATAAATTACATTAATATAAAAATTTAGATGACTTGATTATATTTAAGTAAATCAACCATAATTGGGGGGGGGGTGTCTGTGTGCGTATGTGCGTGGCCTTTGTTTCCTATAACTTGTATTTTTAACTTTTTTTTTTCTTAAACATAATTTTGAAGGTCAAATATTCGGGACAATGTAGAAATGATTAAACTTCATAAACAACTAGTGGAGAAAAGCAATGCTCTTTCAGTCATAGAAGGAAAATTTATTCAGCTTCAAGAGGTACTGTGGTTATTTTGTTTGCATATGAAAAGATTCAAAATAGTATTCAAGTTGTATTTTTAATAATGGTTATAACACTAAAATTCTATTTTAATGTTTGCTTTATTAAATGTATATAATTTCCCTTTGTATATTTTCACAACAGTTACTAAGTAAACACTTAGGCTTTTTATAAATATCTGTCATTTTAATAAGTGCCTCTGTCATAAATCCTCTCATGCCATGAACATTCATTCTCATCTCCTTTTTTCTGAGCCCATAGTGGACCTGGAACACTGGAGATGTCTCTGCACTTGTGTGCATCTTCACTTTCAACATTTGTGCAATAAAGACAACAGTTACAAACAGGACAGTTATAGAGGTTAAATCTTCCTTTGATGTGGATTTTATTTTGTTTGGTTTGGTGTTTCTTTGGTCACCACCATTATCAGAACACAGTTGAATACCCATAATATCAGCTTGTCAAGTGTTTCTCTTAAGCTTTGACAGAACAATCTAACAGTACTCAGCCTTGCTCATCCTCAGGATGGCTTTCGAGTGACTGTGGGTACCTAAGAATGTGCCATCACAGAGCTACTATTTATTGGTACTGCATAATTGACAGAAGTCCTGGAATTAATGAACTCCAAAACATTCAGGATGGTCAGATTTTATAGAAAGTCATGCTTTCTTTGAAGTACAGACACAAAGAAAGCTGTACATTGATATAAAGCATATATGTTGCCTGCTTCACTCTTGAAATGAATAGGTAAATACCTTTCAGCTGTACTCCAAGTGATGTCTTCCAACCTACAGAAACTCCTTTAATGCCAAGTGTAACCACCTTGCATATAGAAACAAAAATCTGTAGGAGAGGGATCTGTTTTGTTGGTGGGAGTGTTATCTCTATCTGTGCATAGACAGGTCCCTCTTGACTAAAAGTACCTGTGGGAGAAAGCAATTCCAAAAATGAGGAATTGAAACATGGTTTTACGTTCTCGTTCTCTGACTTCTCTATCTTGATTCCCATGTAACAGTGACCCCTGCTGTGTTTGTTCAGATAACAAAGTAACAAATTTCAGCTATGGTACAAGCTACATCTTTTAGGAAGTAGTGTAGAGAAAGGCTTGAGAGGTTGGGGCCAACATCCAGGATGGCTTGGGATGCTCAGAGGAAAGTCAGTAAAAGTCGCAGGCTGAGATGTAGCAGTGATGAGAACTAATCAGGCTTAAAGGTCCGCTTTCTTTTAGGTGAGCTAAGAACACCTTCTGGGACTTATGCATGTGAGGCATTTCACATAATGGTCAAATGGTACCTACAAAAGACCTTATTATAATTAGTAACCTATTTTATATTTTTAAAACAGCATATGGCGTATAACTATGTAAAAATTAATATAAAGCAGGCTTACATATGAACTTAAAAATTAAGAAGAGCTTATAAATATTTTTGCAGAATTAAAAAGCTTACTGGCATTAAAGTTAAAATCTAACTGTTCAGAGTTGTTTATTTATGCTTTGATGGCAAATCCTTTCTGTTCACATGTCAGTGACCAGCATTTTTGACCTGTGCAAAAGCATTCTTAAACACCATATCCAGCCACTATAACCATAGTAGAAAGGGGGAAGTTAATCACTGAAAACAGTTTACTCGCTGATTGCTGTCAACAAGTCGAAACCTAGGGGCAAGTAAGGGGAGACAGTTTGTCCTGTGTGATGGCTAAGGGACTTTCTCTTTCTTTGTATCACACATACATTATGACTCGAAGAATAACTTGTGTGACATAAATGTCCAGGGTAAAGCCATGGATAGACTTGTAATTAATTTTCCAGAGTCTAATATTTTTTAAATGCTTAAACTTTTCTCTCTTTGTTCTGTAGAAGCAAAGAACACTCAGGATCAGCCATGATGCCTTGATGGCGAATGGAGACGAGCTGACTGCGCAGCTGAAGGAACAGCGCCTAAAGTGCCGCAGCCTTGAGAAGCAGCTGCATTCAGTGAGGTTTGCAGAGCGGAGAGTGGAGGAGGTGAGCTCCAGGAGAGCGGAGTCATTTGTTGCGTAATAATGTCTCTGGAATTCTTTTGAAAAGTAGGAAAGAGTTCAAAAATTGAATTTATGTCAGAATCCTGAGCGATATATTTGGCATTTTGAACGCAGAAGAGTAGAGTAGCTGGTAGAGAACGTGAGTGGCCAAGTGATCCTTCAAAGCCCGGCAAAGGTGCTGGGAGCTGCTTATCTGGGACCAAAGACCCTGAGGGAAAGGAAAAGGGACAAGGCATCACATGACCTCAGGAGCAGAGCCTTCCTAAACACAATGCCTCATAGTCATGGAGATACAAGAATGAAATTATAGGAATGATATTTCTGAGGGAATGTTACTATGTCAGCAATTTTGGAAAATTATCTTCTTTCTGGGAGGCTGTTTGAAAACTTGCCCTTCTATTACTGTTGCCAGTCATGTCTCCCAACTAGCATAAGTCTGTTAAACTTATTCCTAAGGAGCCTGGAAATGGAATAGGTGTTTACATACTGTCCTGCACTCAGGAGAATCCTTCCTGTCTCTCACTAGCATTAAAAGAGAATGTTGAAAATAGAAATGAACTTTAAGTACTCTGTTCCATAGCCAAAAAAAAAAAAAAAAAGGGACTACAGAGCATGTTTATTAATAAAACCTTAATCTATATTTTAATCATAATTAAATTACTATATTACTTAATAATTATATGTATTTTTGAAAACTTTATTCACTAGGAGAAAATAAGGGATATAATTTTAGTTATTCTTAAGATGTGCTAATATTTATAAATTCCAGGGAACAAGAAAAATTGTATCCTTAAATTAAATAGTGATTAGCAAACTTGTTTGAACCATGAACTCAAAGAAAAATTAATACTCATTTTTATGGTCAATTGGAAATTAGTACAAAATTAATATGATGGAATTCACCAGGGTCGAAAGTAAAAATATGTTTCCAGCATCTGAAGAGAAAGCTCTTAACACAGTATTTATTGAGTCCTGACTCGTGCTGTCATAAAGTGTGCATACGTTTCTACTAAATTAAAGCAGGAGTGTTAATTTCATGTTTATTTAATGACATAGAAGAAATCAACACTGAATTGAATGCAGGCACAGTATGTGGTCTAGTCAGCAGCTGCAGTGTAGGAGTCTGGACTGAAGGGAATGGCTGTCCTCTCCTGGTTTGCTTACCGGGTGGTTTGATATGATAATTACTTAATGCATAACTTTTTTTTTCAGAGGCCAGAGTGCTAACCCTGAAGCATGGAAACTCTTTGTAATTTTATTTTCATTTTAGCTGCAGGATAGAATTAATGATTTAGAAAAGGAGCGAGAACTTTTAAAGGAAAACTATGATAAACTTTATAACAGGTAAATCACAATTCTCTGTATTTTATTCTTGTTTAAGCTCTTTTTAATCAACGCATTTATTGTCGCAATATTTAATGTTGATTTAAAACCTAGCAACAGATCATGACAAGACATATACTTACTTTGCAAAAGAGAAATAAGCTGCGTAAAGGCACTTGTGACTGGTTTTGAACCCGAGCTGTAGTCTGTCATCACCCGGAGAGCCAGGTGGTTTTGTTGTGAGTAAGAGGCACTGTCATGCAGGATGGTCTGTGTCCATTCCTATAAATTCCTCAGAGCACTGTGGAGTGCCAGATTCTATATGCTCAGGTTACAGACACGGAGGAAAGAGCAAGGGTGGAGTACCTTTCACAGACATTTTGTACTCTTGAAGAATGATGTAATCTGAAGGCCTGAAGAAGTTCTTTGAGCTAGCTTCGGTCTCTCTACTGGGCTTCCAGAATTCCCGGCCAGAATGTGCTCAGGAAAGGTTATCTTGCAATTATCTGTGTTCCTTGTAAAGAGAAACTCAGGGACCTCAGCACAAGATGAATTCTGAAGAACTACTTCACTTTTTCAGCTCTTAATATGTTTCATAATTACAGTATTTTAGAAAATAACCCCTTCTGGTAATATTTGAAATGAAATTCTACCCCATGGCTAAGTCTGGTTAAATGATTCTGATCTGTCTATCGATGTGTATCTGTATAATTGCTAACATCTTCCCAGTATGTGTGATGATAAGTTAAGGATAGTGCAGAAGCAGATTTAGCATATTTAAATACATGTTTTATCTGATAGTAAATCATTGCTTCATGTTGATAATATACTGAAACCTCAGAAAATAATATCTATGCTATAAATATGTCTCTAACCTTTTAATTGAATGTTTTGCACATTTATATGCATTTAAATTTTTAGCTTTTACAGAGTGTGTGGAATTTTTGTTATTTGGAAACATGACTAAGTCAGGGTTATGCATTATTCCAATGCTCTGTGCCTTTTCTCTATTTGTTAAGGTTTAGCACAGTAGGATACCATGTAAATATTCAGGGCCCTCTGGCAGGGGTAGCCTCGCTCAACACCCCTATGTGGAATTGTGTAGGGCTCCTCCTAAACCATTTTGTACCAGTCCCATCCTAATTAACCTTAATTAACTTGACCTCAAGAATCTATTGCTCCTCCTGGTTTCTTTTTCCATCTCTAAGGGATTGTGTGTATATGTACATTGATGTATCTATATATTTTATAATCATATGTTTAAAGTTTGAAGTGTCATACAGGTCGTGCAATGCCCTGCTAGGTGAAAAACAACAACATCCCTCTGTGTTATACAGGAGATAGCTGAGACAGACACCAGATGCACAAACTTGTGCAGAGTCACACAGCATGGCTTGAGTAGCCATGTGGAACTGAACCCAGTTCTTTCAACTCTAAGATTTGATTCCCCCCACCCCAGTGCATCACTCTCTCTGATTTCAATTGCTTTGGAAATTTATCTGTGTGAAAAAGAAGCATCTATGAAATAATGGGTCTGTCATACATTCAGGGATTTTGATTGATTTATATTTGTCTTGAGCATCTTATAACTTGAAATATTTTAATGTTGTCTAAATACAAAATGCTAAGTGCCATTTGAACATTACTTCTAAATGTCTACTTCTCTCCAACTTGAGAATTTACTGAACACATTTTTCCTGGAATAAAAACATCAGACTTATCTGGGAATAATACATAAATAGAATTTTGACAAGGCATATTTTTCTCATATTTACTTAATCATCATACAACTTTATCTTTCCATATTAGAAGATGATCTAAGAGTCCAAATCGGCCTTTGGAGGGTTTGAGGGTTTGGGGGTTTGGGATAATGTTTTGGGCTTATACTTCCTTTTTACAGCATCACACTGAAAACTTGTGCTGCTTACACATAAATTTTATATGAAGTGTCCAGAAGTAAATGGCTATAATGAGCATCGAACAATGTCAAAAAATCAATGACACCTAAGCCTAAAGTCCAACATGTCTATGCAACCATAAGTAGAACATGAGAATCCTCTGATGGAATTCTCAAATGCACTTGGGAACACAGAGGACTACAGACATCACCATTGTCCCTGGATTCTGACAGGTCTTTTCTCTCATTACACTCTTATTCATCAATGCTGAAATTAATGTTAATCAGAAACTGCGCTTGCTACTTGTTTGCTTAGTCATAATGATAGCGTGCTTTAAAAAGAAGAACATGTGTTTGTTATTCCAAGTTGGCTGCTTCTCAGGAGAAAAAGATGATTTGCAGATTGCATTCTCATCTTCCTTTTTCAAATGAAAGTTTGAATCTGTTTATTACTTGACATGTGACATATTAGAGAATTATGTGGTAAGATAAAACCCTCATGTTAGTGCGTGGTATGAGACCTCTTCAATATGCTAAACATTTCTGATACAATGCCAAGAAATAAGAACTTTAAGAAATATTTAGTTCTTAGATTCAGAATAACTTTTTTGCAATTAAATCTTGCTGTTTGCTAAAAGAGAAACTTCATGCAATAATATGGTAAGGCTGTGTTCCATTTCTGAAATTAGTCTAATTTTGGTGCCAGGGAACTAGTGAATGCAGTAGACTTTCAACACATAACCTAGGGAGGTTATTTGAATCCTTGCACTACATTTCTGAGTCTTACAGTGCACATGCATGCGCACACACATTGTGTGCACAAAGCACTACTACCACCATTCATTTTAAGGTTGGGTCCAGGATTCCTGTTGGAAGTGACTGTAAAGTATTAACTTATCAAGAGATGTTGATCTAATAGCTGCTTGTTTAGCTTGACTGTTGTAGAGATCCTTTTAAGAATTGAGCAGAGCAAGCTTTTCTGTTGTGACCCTGCTCAGCATTGGGAAGAGCAGTGCTGGCAGCCCGTAGACTCTGCTCATGCCTGAGCTCCAGTTGTCTGCAGTGCTCTTGCTGAAGTACCTGTGGGGTTTTATGGGAGGGGGGGTTACTCTCCCTCACTTCTCACATGAGGAAGTCCTGCACATTGGAGCAATGAAGTTTTTCTGTAAGAAGAAGACCCAAGGGTAGAGAGGAATTCTTTAGCTTTTATTTTGATTGTATCATGTTTTAATCAAGGGTGTTATTAACAGTACACTTAAGATCCATGGCAGCCAGTGGGCATGCTAGTGATCACAGGCACCAACAGCCCCTTCTGCAATCTTGTCACAGAACATGCCAGTGCAGTGGGTACAGACAGGCATCCTCCCTTCGCTGCCACTGTTGGTGTATACAAAGACATTTTCATGAATAAAAAGTTCTTAAACACTCTTCTTATATGCAGATTTAATCATGTATATAGCCCTTTCAATGAAAATGGAGCCAGCTGTGGTTCACCATTTATAGCTTCACAGATGGCTCCAAGCATAGAGGAATACAGTAAAATTCAAAAGGAATTCCTCATGAAACTCCAGTGGAATGCAGTCCTAAATTTAGAGGGAAGATAGCAGTGGGCTAAATTCAGATTGACTTATGCTGATTTACACTAGTATTTTGTGGGTTTGGAGAAACCCGGCTGCTAAATTGTTCTTAATTTAAACACACACAGCTTCTGATGTTCCTGCCAGATTAGCTGCTGGTGATCTCCTGCAGTATGAACAGGCCTGGAACACTACTGTTTCTAATTGCTGGCATCTGAGGGAATGTATAGTTGTCCTGTTTCATCATGCTAAGTTTTTCCCGGGTGCTGCATGTTTTTAATGATAGAAGGCACACATACATATATGTATTCACATTCATGCATATGTATTTATTTGTCTAGACACAGAAATTAGATATGTTCTTCATTTTTAAGTGAATTTGTAAAGGAATATTCTGTAGTTTTATTTGGATTTCATTTAAATCTAAGTAATTCTACCTTTGATAAAAATTAGCTTAAAATATTGGCATATCAGTTCCATGGTTTTTGGTTTTTAAGGATCCATATGTAAAATGAGAGCACTGATAGAGCAAAACAGATGTCATCTTTAGAGTGACTTATAGAGGTCCATTTATTTCCAAGGTGATATTATTTTAAATGTAATAAAAAGATTCAAAATGTGAAGTGAATACACAGTTTTTTGACAGCTGTGCCTTTTACAAACGGTATCTCTTGGAATAAAACCTCAGGACTAGTTGGGAGCAGCATTAAGGGCAATTTTCAATAGTACATTTTTTTCCATTTACTTCATCATCAGTATAAAAGCAGATATTATAGAGTTTTGTTTCATTTACTAGTTTAAAATAAGTAGAGGAGTCAAAGCTGCTGGTGATTACTCAATCATGTCAAGCTTTGCAGATAATGGTTTTCTGCTGAAACGCAGATCATGATAGGTTTGCCTGAAGTCTGGCTATCACCTGGGAAGCTACAGAAACATGAATTGCCAGGCCTCCCTTTGAAGTGTCCCTGAGTGTCAGTGAAGCAGGCTGCTGTAGCACCATTGTTTCCCACATTCAGGAGCCGCTGGATAAAGAAATGGTTTGTTTTCTCTCTGTGTAACATCTACTTATCCCTTCCTGTGCCGTGGCTTCGTCCACAGGCCAGGCCTTGACCATCAGCAGATTCAAACCATGACTGAAACGACTTTGGCTGCAGATGTAGCTCAGTTGATAAAGTGTTTACACAGAGCCCTAGGTTCTCTCCCCACTATCTCATAAAGCAGGTGTGGGAGTGCACACCTGCAGTCTCAGCCCTGCAAAGGGGGAAGCCAGGCCATAAGTTCAAGGTCTTTCTCAGCTACCTAAGGAGTTCAAGGCCAGCCTTGAGACCCTGTCTTAGAAAAATAGGGGCCTGGGGACTACACTTTTATTAAGGAATCAATTCTAATTCTGTCTTCGTAGTCTTATTAGATTAGAGGCACCCATTTTTAAAATGATCTATGATAAAAGTCAAATTAATTGTTCTTAGCCTATTGCTTTTATTTTTAGGGTAAAACTTCTTAGGATCAGGATTACCACCTTGGGGTTTGATATACTATCATTTTATGTCTGTGTTATCACAGACTCACAATTTTCTCAGAATAAAATTTAGATCAGGTGGAAAATGTGTTTTCTCAGTCTTGAGTGAGTGGGCTTGCAAGTAGCAGAGGACAGTCATGCCTGTCAGTTGCTGAGGTTTGGAGCCTGGATTCTTCTGGAGTATGTACAGTATCTGAATTCCTAACTAGTCCACAAAAGCTGCATGTTGCCAACTTTTCTGACTTTGGAGCTCTAAATTAAGGCCAGTTCCTTTGCTCATCCCACAAACGCTTTCATGTTCCCTAACCGCAGCCTGAGCAAGGCGCCTTGGTTTCAACAGCAGCAGACCAGCATATGTTTACTTAATTCCTAAGACATGATGACAGTGGTCTCTGTGCCACTAAAAGCTTTCTCTTTATTATTTTCGGGTGAAGCTGATTTCCCAGCTCTCCTTGCATGTCACGTGTGTTTTACAGTGCCTTCAGCGCTGCCCATGAGGAACAGTGGAAGTTAAAGGAGCAACAGATGAAAGTGCAGATTGCTCAGCTCGAAAGTGCCTTAAAATCTGACCTTACAGACAAAACCGAAGTCCTTGACAAATTAAAGACTGAAAGAGGTACATAGAAGTAACCACCCGTGTACTTTTGCAGCCATCTGATGCTTATTTGCTAAGGCAGTCAGTACTTGTATGCCTACTGTTCGCCAGCCATCCTGCTATCCTCTGGGGACACAGCTTATATCAGTGCATATATGCCTATACGTGTGGACGGGTGGGTGGTGTCTGTGTGTAATATATGTCTCATATTATATGCCAAAAGAATTGTTTCTCAGAGTCACTTTTATCCAGGTTGTCTTTCATTAATTTAATATCTCCAAATTCTGAATTTTTCTTTATTTGACAGTCAAAAAACATTTGTTGAACTGGTGCTCAGCATTGTTCTAAGTTCTGAGGATATAGCAAATAAGACAAAGACTTGCCCTCATTAGACAACAGTAAGTTACAAAAGCCTGTATTGGTACAGGAAGTGGCACATGCAATGGAAAAATTCAAAGCAGAGACAAGTAGAAGAAATAGCTTTCTGCTGGTTTTGAAAAATCAAACCAGAACAATCTAAACCTATTCTATTAACCAAGACACTTTGTCAAAATGTCGCTGTTTAAAAAATGATAATTAAGCATAGTCATATTATGTGTCGTCTCATAGAAATAAAATGCAATTAAAGATGTCTGGACCACTGTAATACACACAGACACATGTGTGTATCCCGTGCACACAGATACACAATGGAAGTCACAGATGTTTTTAATTGAAGTGGGGTTCCTGTGTGCACCCATAATGTAGTACACCCGGGAATGTAGTAATAAGGTTGCTCTTCTGGAACATTTGTGATTCAGCTACATGAGAATTTTTGAAGTTTAATATGGCTAGGCATGGTGGTACATGTCTGTAATCATAGCACTGAAGAGACCAAAACAGGAGAATTGTAAATTCCAGACTCCCTTGGGCTACACAGTAAGACCCTCTGTCAACAACTAAAAAGTTTAATACAGACTTAGTAAGAAAAATATATTTTTAGTTAGTACTCTTACCACAGGGTCACATTATTGACTAAATGGAGCATACTTTTTCATGTTTACTATTCCTAAAATCAGAGTACATCCATAAGCAGTAACAGCTTAAAACTGGTTAGACATGTTTACATTTCACAAGCCTAAAATAGGAACACATAGTCAATGGAGTCTTTATCCCAAGGAAACACAGCAGTCACTATTTACCCACTAAGTGGTTAAGTTGACTGCTACGTTGTTTTTAAGTTTTTCTAGAGGATTGTGCCTGGAATTAAGTGGTGACATGACTTCTGACCTGGTGGCTTTCTGATTGTAATGTGCACTAGTAAGTGCTTATTGAGGTGTTTTGTCTATAGTTGCTCAGTAATTCTCGTTCACTGATGAAACTCTTGTTCACAAATAAGCATCAGTGCCCTATTGCCCATTCCAGTTTTCCAAAAATAGATGACTTGCTCATTCTTTTCTTTCTTTTTTCTTTTTTTTTTTTTTCTGTTGTGGTTTTGTTTTGTTTTTCGAGACAGGGTTTCTCATCACCTTGACTGTCCTGGACTCCTTTTGTAGTCCAGGCTGGCCTCAAACTCACAGCAATCCGCCTGCTTTTGCCTCCCAGAGTGCTGGGATTACAGGCTTGCGCCACCACGCCCAGCAATTTGCTCATTCTTAAAGGACAAGGGAAATGAGAGGACAATAGGATGGTTCAGCACTTCAAAGCATCCTGCCACCAAGCCTCACACCCTGAGTTTGCGCCAAATCCCATAGAGAGAGAAGCCACCTCCTGCATCTTGTCCTCTGGCCCCCACATGCCCCACACACCCGTACATAATTTTACAGAGAGAAATGAAATACACCCATTTTATTTGTTTTTTCTGCATTTTCTTAGATATCAAGAATTCCAAAACTTTAATCTTTCAGATAGCTGAATTGATCTCTCAAACAAAACTCTTAAAAGGGGTAGAATCTTAATTTCTCTTTAAACTATTGTTTTTTGATTGACTTGGAGAACTCTTATCATTCTGACTCACCGAGCCCATCCTCATCTTTTTCAGTGGTTCTTATCTTTAAGGATTCTTTAAATATTGAAAATATTGCACGTGCACTATGCAAGAGTTCTAGATCCTGTTGCAGCCCTCAAGTTAATCTCTGCTGTTACTTGTGGCTCTTCTCCTGGTTGTTAGAGTGTGTGTATGGATGGGTTAAGTTTTATAATGTGCTCTTTTACTTGCAGTACTGTGAAGTCAGTCCTCTGGTGTAAAGTTAAATCCCTGCCATCATCATTAACAATCCCTGGTATAGTTTCTGGGTGTGCTGATGTCCTAAAGATGATTCAGCAACTGCTTTTGATGAATATTAATGAATTCTAGAAAATAAGTTAAAATAATTTTAAGATTTTAATAATAATAAAAATAACTTTTCTAGCTTTTAATCATTTTTCTGGGGAAATAAACAAAATATTGAAATTATCTATTTAAGGAAATCTTTGAATATCCAGAAAGTTTCTTTTTGTGGTAAAGATTTTGAAATGGTTTAATTTTCCTTTGAACTCTCCTCACACATTTGCCTTTTCTTGTATCAAGTCTTCCTCGCCAGCAGATGCTTCCCTGGCTTCTTGTACTCATTCATCTAATGGCACAGTATTTTTAGAGAATATTCACCTCTTTATTCAAGGTACAAATTAGTTTCAGATTGTGTGAATATGTAGGGGAAGGATATGTAAATGCAGTTTGCATTTGGTTAATGCTTAAATTAACTGCATGTGTTTAAGGGCTTGCTTTTGAACGTTCCTTTCTAACTTTAGCTGAAATGCATAATTCAGCATAATGCATATGGTTATATTGATCACAGCTGAAGATATTAGCACAAAGGAGCTCTGAAAATTGTTTAGTTGAATTGTTCTCTGCGCTGTTATTAATGGTGTGCTGGAAGAATGTAAGCTTAAAGAGTGAAATGGTATCTCATTTGAATAAAATGCTGTTTAGCTTAACCTGCTTTTTGTCAAATTGTAAGGTAAGGGGGTTGTTTTTCATCTCATACAGAGTGCTTTGATTTTTTTTTTTATTATAATTCAGCAAGCCTATTTTCTCTTTGAACTGTAGCAGTGCGGTATTTTTAAAGACCCAAAACATATCCTAAATAAGCAGCTTGATAATGAGAGAATATAATGTATAATTCTACGTAAATTCCGTAGAGAGAAGGTCAAGGATGTTTCCCTGTTAAGCTATTGTCCCAGAAATGGCACTCTGTTTTTAAAATCTCAGTGAATGAGGACAAAGCTGTCAAACAGAAGAGTAAAGGATGGAAATGCTCATATAAGTTTATTTGCACCTATTGACATATCTTAGCTCTGCAAAAATGAAAGGATTAAAAAAAAAAAAAACTTAGAGCATAGGAAAGATGCCAGTGCACACTGTGTCCATGTTAGGAGGGAGCAGTACGCCCTTTGTACAGGGGCTCTCACCCTTCCTCGTGCTGTGGCCCCTCTTCAGAACTAATTTTACCACTGTTATGAGTTGTAATGTAAATATCAGATAAGCAATCCCTGTGAAAGGGTCATTCAACTCCCTCCCCACAAAAGGGTCATGAACTGCCTTTGTATCTTAATTTGTATCTTTGAGTTCCTGCTTCTGTAGACCACAGAGTGAATTCAGTTGTCACAGCACCTAAAGTTCCTCTCCCTCTCACAGTTACCAGCTTTTGTTGTCATTTTTGTTATTCTGTCACTGTTACACAGTTTGTTGTTATTTTCTTATTCTATGTCATTGTTACTCCACCTACCAATTCTTTTAACTGGATCAATATAAGGAGTGCCACATCACCATTATATCCCCTAACCAAAAAGTTTATTTCATA
Organism: Acomys percivali; assembly: GCA_907169655.1. Classification (NCBI taxonomy): domain Eukaryota; kingdom Metazoa; phylum Chordata; class Mammalia; order Rodentia; family Muridae; genus Acomys; species Acomys percivali. Next base: position 34,209,401 of record OU015753.1, read on the forward strand.
AGAATTCATAATGACTATTAATGTTAATTTTTACTTTAGAGACAACTGTTTGACCCATACCTTCAAACCCTCCAGGTGTTTTCACACTTGGAAATTCTTTCAGTTTACTGGATATGAGCAATTTACACCTAAGATAACCTTTAATTTTCTATACACATAACAGAAGTGTTTATATATTTAATAATAAGATGTCTCTATTTTTATACACTCTGTCTCTATTTTTATACACTCAAGGATTTTCAAGAACTATCTGATATTAACAATATCCAAATTTAGTCCATTTCTTCTTAACTGTGTAATTTAACATTTTTACTTGTGTGTACTATTTATAGCTTGGGAGCACAAAGCCTTGAAAAAAGACAGAAACATATTTCTGTATAACATCCAGTCAGAATGCAAATGCATTCATGGAAAGAATTCTTGGTGAATGTGTTACTTGCTTTATTAAGAAAAGGAAACAAAAATGCACAACTTGAATTGAGGACTTACAATAAACAAAAAACCTTGAGATCAAAAAGAGACTGAGAGAGGCACGTTAGATGGCATGATCCAGGAGTCCGTGAGGAGTGAGCCACGGCTGTGGGGAGTGCACTGAAGAACCCAGCACAAAGAATGCAGTGCATCTGCCTGCTAGCCATTAATGGCCTTCTTTGTTTTTGTTTTGTTTTGTTTTTAATGTGTCTGGGTGTTTTGCTTGCATGGATTTCTATCTACCATGTGCATACAATGCCTGCAGAGGTCAAAAGAGGGCATCAGATCCCTGGAGTTACAGGTGGTTTATAAGGTGCCATGTGGGTGCTGGAAATTGAACCCAAATCCTCTGGAAAAGCAGCCACAGCTCATAACTACTGAACCATGTTTCTAGTCCATGCGCCAACCCCTTTATAAATTAAACACTTTTAATACAGAGAGCAAGAAATTAGTATATGAACTTGCTGTTTCCTTGATGTCTCCTTTACAGCCCTGCCTGTGGGTCATGTGACCTTTCCTTAAAAGGTGGCTGGAAGCCCATGTCCTGCTAATAGCAGGAACCCTATGAGCTGAGAATACACACAAGTCGTCATCGATTCTGCCTCAGAAGCTATCTCCTGTTGGAACAGATTTGTTAGGGATATGGTTGATTAAGTTACAGATTTGGAGTTTATTAAATAAATGATCTTGCTTTAATACAAAGACTTTATGCTAAGTCAGGAAAAGAAAATTCAAAGAAGTCAATCAGAGCACTAAAAGACAACTTTTTTTTTGCATGTCTTTCAGGACCCTTAATAAGTAAGTAAAATCATATATTTAGAAACATATATTCTTAGGCATTTTAAGTAGAATGTTCCTTTGAAGTCCCAGAGACCGCAGTTTCCTTGTGTTAATACTGTGACCGTCAGTCTTGAGTTTGTGATAAGTGAGTGAGTCATGTGGTGGACACATGATGGTTCTCCTTGGTTCCTCATCCCCTGCTGCCTTTGTCTGAGGTGCTGGCTCTGTTTCCTCTCTGACCAGAATGATACTAGATCCAGCTTGCTGTGTATCCAGATTTAGGTTTTTAAGTGTGATCTTCGACATAATTCTCACCTTGCTTTCTAATGTGCTGACTTTATTTTTAAGACCAAAATGAGAAGCTTGTGCAAGAGAATAGAGAACTGCAGCTGCAGTGTCTGCAGCAGAAGCAGCAGCTGGACGAGCTTAAAAACCGCACCAAGTTTTTCAACCAGGTGAACCAGTGTGTGTGTGTGTGTGTGTGTGTGTGTGTGTGTGTGTGTGTGTGTG
>OU015753.1:34221409-34257167 GCA_907169655.1 Acomys percivali
GTGTTTTCTTGGTTTTCTGCTTTAATTGCTTGATTGAGGGAGCAGGGGTAGGGAGAGGGAGTACTTTAAAAATCATTCCACTGGCCTTTCCTTGGTTGAGTGCAAGCTGTATGTACCTGCTCTTGTTTCTTACTGCACACCAGTGGAGGTCACCACAGGGGCATTGTTGCCAGTGTCTCTTGCACAGTCCAGACTGCAGAAGGGGCAAGGTAGAAAGCTCTCCAATGCTAAGCTAAGTGAGGCACAGGAACACTAGCATTTTCTTCATCTCCTATCACAACAGCTATAAAAGTTATCACTTAGTACAAATGTTTTCTAACATCTGGTGTGCTTAATGGTGATCCCAAGAGGGACATGGAATAGTTTCCAGCTCTGCGCAGTACCTTTGCTTGTCTCTTCAGGAATGCCCTCCCAATCCAGCGTTTTACCCTTTCAGGTTTATCTCAGACCACACTCTGGTGAGCAGGTGAGTCTCCTTTAGTTAGGATTTTCTTCAGACCCATCACTGCCTTGGCTCTTCAGTAATTCAGCAGAATTAAAGAATATCACCTTAGCTTTTTTGTCTTGGGTTTATCTGATATTGGGACCAATTTCTACAAATATTAGTCATCCATGTTTGTTGCCAACAGCACAGGATGTATATTCTCACACGTGCTTGGTCTTTCATTGTACTGTTCTAAAGCATGTTAGTTTTTAATATGAATCTTTTTCCTGAGAAAATGACCTTTATATGAAAGTAGGTAGTTTTGTCCATTTACAAAATTTTGTTTGAAGGTTGGCAGCTAGTAATTATCTTTTAATTGTATTTTTTCTATAATATAAATCTGTATGTTTTTCCAGTTGAGTCAGCAAGCGCCCACAACTGCTCAGATCAGTTCAACAGATTCCACAGATGGCAACTTAAATGAACTTCACATTACAGTAAGATGTTGCAGCAACCTCCAATCCCGAGCAAGCCACCTGCAGCCACACGCATATGTTGTGTACAAGTTTTTTGATTTTCCAGACCATGATACAGCCATCATTCCCAGTAGCAACAATCCACAGTTCGATGACCATATGTGTTTCCCAGTGCCAATGAGTATGGATTTGGATCGATACCTTAAGTCAGAGTCTCTGAGTTTTTATGTGTTTGATGATAGTGATACCCAGGAGAATATTTACATAGGAAAAGTCAATGTGCCTCTGATTTCCCTGGCACATGACAGGTGTATCTCAGGTAAGAGTATGTTCTTGATTCTATAAAATTGTAAAGACAAACCTAAAGTATAACTTAGTGTTACAGGTATGATTCATCAGTAACTAATATTCCTAACCTTAAAAAATATTTGTACAGGTCTATAATACTGTTTATATTTTTAGTTATTTCTTTGCTTGAAATTATAGCACTTGGGGTGCTTGAGGGCATTTATGGTGTACTTAAAAGCAATGCTAACTTAATTACATTAAAGTATAAAAAGTCTAATGTTATTTCATTCTCTCTTCCTTTGTGGTGTTACTGCCATATATATGTACATAGTATGCCCATATTTTGTCATTTTTATTGTTATATATTAATTGCACAAAATAATGGATTGTATTATGACATTCTTATACATGCATATTACAGACTGTGATTATATTTGCCTCTCTTCCCCATTACTGTCTTGTCGTTCCTCCCTCCCCCACCTCCTTTGCCTATATATACATTAAAACAAGAGTGAGGTGTTATAATTGTTTTCTGAAATCCTGTGCTGAAGTTAAGAGGAAGGAAAAACTGTAGTTATAGGGCTCTTGCTATTTACCTATATACTTACTTTTTATTCCTATAGATTGACTTCATTTTTACTCTGATGTATGTCCTTACCATCAGGTCATTTCCTTGTTCCATGCAGCTCTGCCTCAATCTTTTCTGATATATCTTATCTTGAGGGTTATGAACCCAACAATGTAATTTATAATCATTGGCTTATATAATTATCTTTTAAACATTTAAGAGGAGAAAAGAAAAGATATTTGCATGGTCTTTTAAAACTATGTATGCAGTTACCCTTTGGCCCCTCAGATACATGGACTTGAGTTAGCATCATGTGTCTTTTTCTTTCAGCCTGGAGAAAACTTATTTGATATGTGCTATAAATCAGGTCTACTGCCAGCAAATAGTTTCAGTAATTTTTATCTTGGAGTATTCTTACTTTGTTTTTAATTTTTTGAGGGATAGTCTTATTGTCTGGTAGTTTGGTGGTTGGGTTTTGGTTTGGTTTGCTATCCTTCTGACACATGCAGTCCATCAACCCAGTGGCTATGGGAAAGCCATTCTTTCTAATAAGCCTCCTGTGGACCTGACTGTGAGTCACATAAACATGATGCTGCTTTTAAGGCTTTGCTTGAGGTTCTCAATAGTTTGTGTCTACATGTGTTTTCTTTTGTGTCTCTCCTGCTTGCAGCTTATTGGGCTTCCAGTATGTGTAGTACAATGCTACACATATGATTTGGAAAGTTCTCCATTATTTCTTCTTCGGTTATTAGTTTCTCCTGACACACAGGTCGGTATATTTAATAACACACCGCAGGTCTCTCTCGTTTGGTTCCCCTTTCTTCTCATCATTTACATTTGATAGTTTTACTGTTGTATCTTCAAGTCCACTGGATTATTTCCTGTGCCCCTTTGCCTCTCCTGCTGAGCCCACTGTTAGGTGTATCCCACTGCACTCCTCTTTTCAGCTCCGTCGTCTCCGGTGCTACTTTTTATTCTCTTCTCCGCCGTCCTCTGCTTCCACTCCCAGCGCTGGGTCTCCAGAGGCTCACAGAAGCAAGCGCTCTATCACTTGCTGACATTCTAACACCGTTTCAGACACACAGACACATAGATGAAAGATAGATTCTCTTTACTATTTGATAGGTCTTTGTCATAAGTTTTACTTTTTTCTTAAACATTTTTATTGAAAACTTTTTCATAAAATACATTCAAATCATACTTTCCTTTCCCTTGACTCTTCCAAGATCCTTCCACCCAACACTTTGCCCTTACTTTCTCTCTCTTTAGAAAGCAAACAAAAAGAAATTAAGAAAAAACACACAAACCCATAAAACAAACAAAACCCATAAAAACACAAATTTGGAAACCGTAATATACACACAAAAGACCAATAAGACAAAAACAAAAATTCCCAAACAAAGCAATTTAGACAAGAAATAGCATGAAGTTTGTTTAGTGTCAGTCATCTACAATTGGGTACACGGCCTGCCCCTAAGTATGGTTAATATGCCCATTGAAACTCCATTGGAGAAATCTAATTTTTCCTTTTCAAGCAGGTGTCACTTGCATTTAAGTTGTGAGTTAGGAATGGGAGCCTGTGTCTACTTTCCCTTTCAGCACTGTGAGCACATCAGGTTTGAGCCTGTACACGTTGTGGAGAGTGACCAATAACCCAGCAATAGCCTAGAATGTTTGTGGTTTTCATGGGGCCCCTTTGGCCAACTATTCAACTAGATATAACCCCTTTCTGGAACTGGATACTTCAATTGGTGGCTAAAGACATCTAGTTGTGGCACTGTCTTCCCCCTTTATATGGTGACTCCATTTATATCTCTTTCAAATACGTTTATATTTTAAGATGCTTCTAAAGGAGTAGATTTCCATATGACCCTTTCAAATAGCCTAATGTTAGTTTTCCCTCCCCATACTCCCTTTCTTACCTTTGTCCCCCACCCCCTCTCCCATTTAATCCTTCCACTAACATCTCCCTCCTGTCTCTTCAAAACTAATCATCTATTTCCCCTTCCTTGAGAGATCCTCCTTTCTCCCCAAGTCCCTCACTTGGGACATGGTGCATAACCTCTGTGGTTATATAAGTTATAACATACCTATTAAAGGCTTAGAAACTAGTATGCACATATAAGAAAAAGCAAACAAATTTTGTCTTGGGGTCTGGATTACCTCAGAATTGTTGGAGCATTTTGTTTTTTAACTATCCATTTACCTGAAATTTTTTATAATTTTGGCTTAACCATTTAGTCATAGTCCATTGTGTAAATGTATTACATTGGCATTATCCATTCATCTGTTGATGAACATCAAAGCTATTTCCAATTTCTTGCTTTGAGTAGAGCAGCAATAAACATGGATGAGCATGTCTCTCTATGATAGGATGTAGAGTGCTTTGGGTGTATACCCAGGCGTGGTATAGCTAGATCTTGACGTAGGTCTGTTCCCAGCCCCTCAAGGATCTGCCACACTGATTTCCATAGCAGTTTAAACAAGTTTGAACTCTCGTGAGCAATGAATAGGTGTTCCCTTTCCCAACACCCTTGACAACATGAGCTGCCATTCACTTTATTGATCTTGGTGATCCTGACTGGTAGAAGATGAAATCTTTAAGTAGTTTTAACTTGCATTTTTCTGATGACTAAAGATATTGAACATTTTAAAGTGTGTCTTGGCCAGTTGTGTTTCACCCTTTGAGAATTCTGTTTTAGTTCTGTGCCCCCACTTTTTAATTGGGTTGTTTTCTTGATGTCTAGTATTTTTTATTTCTGTATGTATTTTAGATACAAACCCTCTGTCAGATGTGAAATTGGTTCTTAAAAATGCTGTTCTGTACCTTGCTACTTTACTTTAATGATGTTGTCCTTTGCCATGCAGAAGCTTTCTTGTTTCTTCGAGGCCATCCTGTTTATTAGTTGTTGGTCTTAGAGCCTGTGCTGTCACTGTTCTGTTCAGAAAGTCTTTCCCTGTGCCAATGAGTTTAAGAGTATTCTCACTGTCAGATCCAGGGTGTCTGGTCTTATGTTGAGAACCTTGATCCATTTGGAGCTGAGCTTTATGCATGGTGATAAATGTGGATTAATTTGCAGTATTCAAGATGCAGATATCCAGTTTGAGTGGCAACATTTGCTCAAGATGCTGCATTTTTCCTAGTGTGTGTTTTTGGATTTATTTTTCAAAAACCAGCTATCCATAGGTGTTTGGACTTCTATCTGGGGCTTCCATTCAATTTTATTGATTGGCATGTCTGTTTTTGTGCCAGTACAATGCTGTTTGTATTACTGTAGCTCTAAAGTATAGCTTGAAATCTGGGATGGTGATACCACCAGCAGGTTTTTTATTATTCTTATTCTGGGTTGTTTTAGCTATCCTGAGTTTGTATATCTGTGTTTCCATATGAAACTGAAAATTTTTTTTTTTTTCAATTTCTGTGATGAATTTTTTTTGGAATTCTGATAGGGATTGCATTGAATCTGTACATTGCTTTTGGTAGGATGGTCATTTCTACTTTATACAACTGTGAGCACAGGAGATCTTTCCATTTGCTGCCTTTTTCAGTTTCTTCCTTCAGTGTCCTAAGGTTTTCATTATATAAGTTGTTGCTTGGTTAGAGTTACCACAGGATATTTTATATTATTTGAAGCTATCATTAAAGGTGTTGTTTCCCTGATTTCTCTCTCATTTCATTTGTCATATATAGGAGGGCTACTGATCTTATGAGTTAGTTTTGGATCCGGCTATTTTGCTGAAGGTTTTATTAGTTATAGGCGTTCTCCGGGGGGATTTTTAGACTCATTTATTTATACAATCATATCATCTGCAAATAAAGATTCTCTTTAATTTTCTAATTTTTTTGCTTTTTTTGGTTTGTTTTTGGGTTTTTGTTTGTTTGTTTGTTGAGACAGGGTTTCTCTGTTTAACAGCTCTAGCTGTCCTGGAACTCTCTCTGTAGACCAGGCTGGCCTCAAACTCAAAAACAGCCTCCTGCCTCTGCCTCCCGAGTGCTGGGATTAAAGGCATGCGCCACCACCTGGCTCTAACTTCCCAATGTGTAACCCACTGATCACCTTCCAGTGTCTCCTTGTTCTAGCTAAGGCTTTAAGTACTATATTGAATAGGTATGGAGAGAGGGGACAGCCTTATCTTGTACCTGGTTTTACTTGAATTGCTTTGAGTTTCTCTCCATTTATTATAAAGGGGGTGTTGTATTTTTGTCAAAGGTTTTTTTCCACATCTAATGATGTGATCCTGTGGGGTTTTTTCTCTTTCAGTTTGTTTAGGTGGTGTATTACCTTTATCAATTTATGTATGTTGAACCATCCCTGCATCTCTGAGATGAAGTATCCTTGATCACGATGGATAATCTTTTTGATGTGTTCTTGGATTTGGTTTGCAATTAATTTATTGAGAATTTTTTGCATCTATGTTAAAAAGGAAATTGGTCTGTAATTCTCTTTATTGTATCTTTATGTGGTTTGGGTATCACGGTAACTTTGGTCTTGTAAAACAAATTGGGCAATGTTCCTTCTGCTTAGACTTTGTAGAATAGTTTGAAGAGTATTGGCATTAATGCTTCTTTGAAAGTCTGGTAGAATTCTGTGCTAAAACCATCTAGCCCTGGGCTTATTTTACTTGGGAGACTTTTAATTACTGCCTCTATTTCACTAAGGACCATAGGCCTGTTGAAATTATCTGACACTGCTTTAATTTTACTAAGTAGTAGTATCAAAAAAAGTGCCCATTTCTTTTAGATTTTGAGGTTGGTAGTGGCCTGTTGTTTTCAAGTATATCCCTAAGATTCTCTGTAGGTCACCAGCACCTGCTCTTATAGCCCCTTCTCAGTTCTGATTTTGTTGACTTGGATATTCTCTCTCTGCCTTTTAGATAATTTGGATAAGAGTTTGTCAATCTTAATGATTTTCCCAGAGAAACAACTCTTTGTTTCATTGATTCTTTGCTTGTTTGTTTTTCTATTTTATTGATTTCAGCCCTGAGTTTGATTATATTTGCTGTCCACTCCTTTTGGGTATGATTTTTTTCTTTTGTTCTAGAGCTTTCAATATGCTGTAAAGTTACTAATATGAGATCTGATCTTTTTGTAGGCACTTAACACCATAACTATGTTGTGTATTCATTTTCATTCAATTCTAGAAAGATTTAGTTTCTTAATTTCTGTCAACCCATTTTTCATTCAGTAATGAGTTGTTCGTTTCTATGAGTTTTTAGCTATGTGTTGTTGATGATATATAACTTTAATCCATAGTTTCAGATAGGATGCACTGTTATTTCAACTTTGCTGTATTTGTTGAGATTTGATTTATGTGCAAATATATAGTCAGTTTTGGAGAAAGTTCCATGAGATGCTGAGAAGACAGTATATTCTTTTGTGTTTGGTTGACATATTCTGTAAATATCTGTTAGTTCCATTTGATTTATAACTGTTAGCACCAAAATTTCTGTTTAGTTTTTGTTTGGATGATCTGTGTATTGGTGAGAGTAGTGTATTTAAATCTCCCACTATAAGAGTGTGAGGGTCAATGTGTGGCTTAACCTATAGTAGTGTTTCTCTTATGACTTTGAATGTCCTTGTGTTTGGTGCACAGATGTTAAGAATTACAACTTCCTCTTGGTGGTATTTTCCTTTGATAAGTATTTAATGTCTTTCCCTATTTATTCTGATTAATTTTTTGATTGAATTCTATTTTGTCAGATATTAAAATGGCTACATCACCTTGTTTCTTCGGTCCGCTTGCTTAGAATACCTTTTCCCAACCCTTTGCCCTGGAATTATGTCTATCTTAATCAGATGTGTTTCTTGGTACATCGGAAGTATGGATCCTGTTTTTTGCATTCATTTTGTTAGTCTTTGACTATTTACTGGGGGATTTCGTACCATTGATGTTGAAATATACCAGTGACCAATGATTGTATATTTCTGTTATTTTTGTTGATGATGTTGTTGTTGTTGTTGTTGTGTGTGTGTGTGTGTCCTTTCTTTTGTCTTTACTGGTCTGTGATTATTTATTTCTTGTGTTTTCTTTGACATAGTTAACCTAAAGAGAACTTCTCTACAGATTTGTAAATAGATAGTGCTTAAATTTTGCTTTATCATGAAATGTCTCAATTATTCCATCTATGATGATTGAAAATTTTGCTGGGTATAGTAATTTGGACTGGTATTGTGGTCTCTTAAGAGTCTTTAGCACATCTGTTTAGGCCCTTCTGGCTTTTAGAGTCTCCACTGGGAAGTCAGACATAATTCTAAGAGGTCTGCCTTATATGTTACTTGTCCTTTGTCCCTTGTTGCTTTTAATATTCCTCCTTTAGTTCTATAGGAGTAAGAGCTAAGAAGGCCCATAGGAGGGAGGGAAGCAGGGTGTTCCTCCAGAATCTGCTCAGTCCTCTGGGAATAGGGGGAGAGAGGGCAGGGAGAAGCCACATTAGGTAGTTTTCTACAGAGCTGGGGATGAGACTGGGAGATGGATATGGAGGAGAGGAGGGAGAGTGAAAATCTGCATTTAGTCTACCTGCTTTCCTGACCTACTTGATTCTCTGTCAGGCTGGGCTCACAGGTTCCCAGAGAAAGCCTGCTGGGATTGGGGGCGGGGATAACAGAATTAGAGGGGAAGTTAGAGGAGATTGATTGGGAGGAGAGAAGGGAGGGGTGAAGATCCGGCTAGGCTACCTGCTTTCCTGGGAAGACTGACCTCTAGGTTCCCAGAGACCGCCTGCTGGCTCTAGAGGCCGGGATAAAGCAGTGAGTGGGGTGAAGAAATTTTGAAGGGGAAGATCTGTGTGTTTCCTCTGTGTGGGCAGATAGGGGGCAAGGCTGCAGCAGGTAGGCCGCCACACAGCTGAGGGTGCAAAGGAGGATTGGATTCTGAGAAGAGGAGGGCAGGAGAAGATCTGCAGTCAGCCTACCTGCTTCCCTGGCCTGGGGGTCAGGGGACAGGAAGGAAGGGGAGACCACAGTAGATGTGCCGCTGCAGAGCTTGGGATAGGACTTTGAGGATCCATGATGAGGCTCCCTGCTGCCCTGGCTCTAGTGGCCTTCAGGCTCCCAGGGCGCAGCTGTAATCCCTATAGTAACAAAGCTTCACTCTGGCATTGAGAAGATGATTTCATAATTTGCAGGGATATTCGAGTTAATGGATAATGAAAAGCATACTGCAGGAACCATCCAAGTTATATTGAAATGGAAATTCACCTACCTTCCACCAAGTGGATCAATAAGTACTGAAGACCTAGGGAAATTCATATGCAGAGAAGAGCCAGAGGCTGTGCAGAGACTACCTCCAACATCCTCGGCCCTTACATCAGTTGTGAGTGATGGTGACTTTCTATTTCAAGTAGAATACTTGCAATATAAGCTTAATAGCCATATAATTCTACCAAAAACTAACTGAAGTCTCCTCTAAAATGCAATGATCATCATGTCTGACATATCACTTTATCTTAGGCACCAAAACCTAAACCAAGACAACGTTTAACACTTGTGGACAAAAAGGTCTCTTTTGTGGATACCATGCCGCACCTGAGTCCTGTAAGTAATAAATACTCTAAATACCTACTTCCCTTTCCAGTAGCAAATACTTGAGAGTATAGACTGTACTGCCCCTTCCTGACATAGCCAAGACAGGAAGCGCAGCATGTCTTTACCATGGTAGCCGATGGGCCTTCCATCACCCTGCGGCCCTTTCCAGCTTCCCACAGAGTCTTCTTCCCCCGTTTACACAACAGCCCTCAAAGAAGTTTATAAATGCTGTTTCCCTTCCCTCACATTGTTTTTTGGTTTTACACAGCCAAACATGTATCTTCCTAAAACTGCTCTATAATGAATACAAAATAACATACATGGGTTTTTTTTCCATTAATTCAAGGAGACTTCTTCTCCTCCTCCTAAAGATACAAAGGACAGTTCCCCAGAAGTGGCACATATACCAGAGACAGAAAACAGTATGCCAGCTGATACATACACTTCCAAGGTATGCCTTTGTATTAAAATTATTTTGAAAAGTTTGTTTGGGGACTTTAAAACCTTTGTCTAGACCTGATTCATAAAATCATTGTATCTTTCTTACTCCTATATATGACTTTTTATGATAGATTTTTAAAATAATAAGTATAACAGATATAGTTGCCCATGTATTGACAGAGAATATAAGTATATAGACTAAAATCAATATAAAGGTCATTTGAGGTTGACACATCTTTATTGTTTTATTTAGTTTTGTTGAGACATGATTTTATGTATGCCAGGCTGGTCTCAAAGTCACTGTGTAGCTGTGGATGACCTGGAATTCCACATCCACAAGCCTCTGCTTTCATGTGATGATGTTACAGACATGCACTACCACATCAGGCTAACCCATGGCCTTCATTCTTAGTGTATACTTGGATTGTATTGACCTGTGTGCTTTCATCCATACAATCTAAATGACTTTTTTAAATGAGTTTTTAATAGCTATGTAGCATATCTCTGTGTGTTTTGTTGTTTTCAGTGACAGTGCTAATTGTGGAGCAAGAAGTGGTGGAGCTGGTAGAGGAGGAGGTGGTGGTTTAGAGACAGAAGCTCACTTGTAGCTCAGACTACCTTTGAACTCACTTCTCCTTGTACAGCCCATGCTGGCCTCCTGAGTGTTGGGATGATCCGCATGAGAGACTGTCCGGCTGGATGTCTGTGCATTCAAGTCTCAGTGTACATTTTATTATTCAGGTGCTCCAGCAAGAATGCTATAAAATGTAACCCAAGCAATAATAACTACAGCAATGTGCTTCTCCTCTGCATGTTTCACAGGAAAGCAGTTTGGCTGAGGTAGAAGAAAACATGGAGAAAATGCAACAAGGAAAAGACAATGACATCTCTTTCCTATCTGAGGGTCAGCTTGCATCACAAAGTGTGGCTTCCTCTGAAGATGAAACAGAGATAACGGAAGAACTGGAGCCAGAAGGTGACTTTGTGTTTAAATTGTTGCTGTTCACCTGACTCTGCCTTGCTTTCTCTGTGAGAGCATGCATGCCATATACTACACATAGTTCAGTAGTGAACCCACCTTGTGATTCCCGCCTCTTGACAGAAATGGTAGTGAGAGGTGGTCGTGTCCCTACCTGCGGGAAAAATCGAATGAGGGTTCACCTGAAAGAAGGAGTGGGTCTTCGATTCGATTCCACTGATCAACCAGCCTGTTGCTGTGCCAGTACCATGTTGTTTTAATTACTATTGCTTTATAGTACAGTTTGAGATCAGGTATGGAGATTCCTCCAGAGGATCTTTTATTGTACATGATTGTTTTAGCTCTTCTGGGTTTTTTGTTTTTCCATATGAAGTTCAGAATTGAACTTTCAATGTCTTTAAAAAAATTGTATATGTATTTTGATAGGGATTGCATTAGGATGGCCATTTTTACTATGTTAATTCTCCCGATCCATGAGCAAGGAAGATCATTCCATCTTCTCATGTCATCTTCAATCTCTTTCTTCAGAGTTTTGAAATTTTTTTCAAACAAGTCCTTCACTTGCTTAGTTAGAGTAACTCCTAAATATTTTATATTGCTTGTGGCTAAGGTGAAGGGTGTGGTTTTCCTAATTTCTTCCTCTGCAAGCTTGTCATTTGTGTATAGGAAGGCTACAGACTTTTTTGAGTTAATTCTGTATCCAGCCAATTTGCTGAAGGTGTTTATCAGCTGTATAGGCAGATTTGGGGTCCCACTCAAACTAAGGCACGAGCAAGGACAACAATACAGGCAATAAACTTCAAACCCCTACCCAGATGTAACTAATGGACAGAACATTCTCCACAGTTGAGTGGAGAGTGGGGACTGACTTTCACATGAACTCTGGTGCCTCATATTTGACCATGTCCCCTGGAGGGGGAGACCTGGTGGCACTCAGAGGAAGGATAGCAGGTTACAAGAATAAATAAATTAAAAATTAAAAAAAAAGAGGGCGTGAGGATTGAAAGTAGGATACAGAGACACGAGAAATAACAAATCAAGTCAGGAAATTTCTGATCAAGATTCTTCTTTAATGCAGACGAGTAAGACTTTCTATAGTAAGGTCAATAGGATCTATTCTGATCCCTCTCTCCCTAGCTCCCAAGGCAAGAAGAACACAATAGCCTGAATAGCTCTCTGTAAGAACTTCCTGTTACTGAGTAGCTCTCTGAAAGGATTTCCTTAACCTTCCAGGTGTTTCTCAGTAGGGACTTCCCTACTTCTTTCTTTTGTGTGTGTGTGATTTTATAAATATATTTTATTAATTTATTCATATTACATCTCAATTGTTATCCCATCCCTTGTATCCTCCCATTCCTCCCTCCCTCCTATTTTCCCATTACTCCCCTCCCCTATGACTGTGACTGAGGGGGACCTCCTCCCCCTGTATATGCTCATAGGGTATCAAGTCTCTTCTTGGTAGCCTGCTATCCTTCCTCTGAGTGCCACCAGGCCTCCCCATCCAGGGGACGTGGTCAGATATGGGGCACCAGAGTTCGTGTGAAAGTCAGTCCCCACTCTCCACTCAACTGTGGAGAATGTCCTGTCTATTGGCTAGACCTGGGTAGGGGTTCGATGTTTACTGCACGTATTGTCCTTGGTTGGTGCCATAGTTTGAGCAGGACCCCTGGGCCCAGATCTGCCCATCATAATGTTCTTCTTTTAGGTTTCTAGGACCCTCTAGATCCTTCTATTTCCCCATTCTCCCATGCTTCTCTCACCTAGAGTCCCAATAGGATGTCCTCCCCTCTGTCCCACTTTCCTGGTAAGTGAAGACTTTCATGGGACATGCCCCTTGGGCTAGTGTCCAGATATAAGTGAGTATATACCATTTGAGTCTTTCTGCTTCTGGGTTAACTCACTCATTATGATCATTTCTAGTTCAATCCATTTGTCTACAGATTTCGGGAATTCCTTGATTTTAATAGCTGAGTAGTATTCCATAGTGTAAATGTACCACAGTTTCCTTATCCACTCTTCTACTGATGGACACTTAGGCTGTTTCCATGATCTGGCTATTATGAATAAGGCTGCTATGAACATGGTTGAGCAAATGTTCTTGTTGTGTGCTGGAGCATCTTCTGAGTATATTCCAAGGAGTGGAATAGCTAGGTCTTGAGGAAGCCCTATTCCCAGTTTTCTGATATAACGCCTGATAGATTTCCAAAGTGAGGATGTGGAGAGAGAGGAACACTCCTTCATTGGTGGTGGGAATACAAACTAGTATTCCCTACTTCTTTCAAAGGTAAATAGTCTAAGGATGGCCTGGAACACAAAGACCTCCTCCAGCAGAGCTCAGCAGCTGGCAGGTCACAGACTGCAGCCTAAGTGCAGGATTTCTGACGGGGCAGCATTTAGCAGGGTTCCCCACATAGGTCTTTGGCTGTCATCTCTCTCTTCTTAGGTCTGCTTGGGGCTCCCGCATAGAACACTAGTGTCCTTGCTAAGGCTGTCTACAACTTATGTTCTAGACATTTTATATTCTCTTTGGGTTTAATATTATCAGTTGGGTCATTTTTTAGCTTTAACTTTCTAAAATTAAAATCAAGAATTGCAACTTTAAAAAAGACAACGTACTGTCTCATTTCATTTATATAAAAGGGAACTGACTATTTAAACAGGAAGCAAGTAGGTAGCCTGGAGCAGAGGAGAGAGATTCTGAAGGAAACAGAGGAGTGTTGGCTAGGTCCCCTGCCTTTTTAAAGACATGTATTGATTTTGCATGTGTATGTACTTGTATGCATGCTACACACACAGTTGGAAGTCAGAGAATGTCTTTTGCATGTTGGTTCTCTCCTTCTATGTGGGTTCCAGGTATCAAATTCAGGTCATCAGGTTTGGTGGCAGGCACCTTTACTCGCTGAACCATCTTGCTGGCCCATATTTATTATTTTAATTTGGAAGATAGTTCCACAGAATTAAATGTCAAGTGTCGAATTTTGTAGTTTAAATATGTATGTAATTTATTGTATATGTGTTTTTTACTTAATAGAGCTGTATTTTTAAACAGGATTTTTTAACACAATATTTTGTATGAGCCATTGAAAAGTATCTACTCTGTGATGCAGATGCGGTCTTGGTTATTGGGAAAGCTTGACTGCCACATAGGAGCTGGGGCTGAGCACCAGTCTCCACTTACCACCCCAGACACTCTAGCAGGCACCAGTACCTCTCAGGCTTAATTACTAAGTAGATGAAAATTCATATAGCAACTTAAAAGAATGCGTAGGAGGGAAATAGAAGAAAGATGTTCTTTCTATAATTGATGACCACAGATCCAGCCTGGCTGGATAGCTTATGTCTCATGCTCAATTGCATGGATATAAAAGGGCTGTCTTTCACTGTGTAGCTACAGCTGCTGATGGCCTAGTGACACAGTTTCGTCAGCTTCCTACTGGTGTAAAAAAGAAAGACTTTATCACAGTACAGTTTTCTTATAGAAACATACCACTTCATGGTATGGTCCTGCCCATATACTGCCCTGTAAAACCGCTACATGGCATGAGCAGTGATGGTATACCTGGTTCATCAGCACAGATGTGCATAGCATCCTTCAAACCCACAGACTGATGAAGGAAGGAAAAAGTGGACACATAAAACATTCAGCTTCTTGTTAGTGTTGTTCACAATCTCACCAGTATACTTTTGACTGTAGTTAACTATGTTCAGATGTTTTTACTAATTTTTTTGGATGATATACAAAGTAATACATGTCCTCATTGCGTTTCTGTACATTTGTGTCATTATAGCTTGTCATTGTTCATTTTCCTCCCTCCGCCACTACAGCTGGTTGTCTTTCTCCCCCGGCTAATCCCACCTTCTTCTCTATCACATGTATTGCAATAACACATTTTAATTGCTGCATAAATTCATATGCCCAGAATATTTGAAAGATTTGCAGTCCCGCTCACCTGTAGTTTGTGAATATCCTGAAAGTATTTACTTAATGCCATCCATGCACAAATAATATAAACTGTGATGGAAGTGTGGCTTCTCTTTGGGAAATGTTCTCCTTCCTTCAGTCTTTGATGTCTTTCCATTAAAATGGTTCCATTTTCATGAAAGCTTAGTCCACCTTTCCTGTGCCTGCATTGGCTATCCTAGCTCTTGACGGTGTTCTCTACGTGGGATTATAATAAAGCTCAAATGGTTGAGTTCTGTTTGCTACCAGCATATATGGAAATTTGTCAAACTGCTCCTAGCTTAAAGTACAGTAAGCAGAACATGGGAACATTTTAAATAATTAGAGAAATTATGAAGCATAATAAAGTGTAGATCTAAAGAGAAAAGAGAAAGGGCTGGAGAGACGGCTCAGTGGGAAGAGGTTCTTGCCTCCGACCCTGAGAACCTGAGTTTCATTCCCTACGTAACGGAAGGAGAGAATTGACTCCCAAAAGTTATTCTCTGATCTCCACATTAGTGCTCATCACACACACGTGCGCGTGTGCAAGAAACAACTAAATTTAAAAATTTAAGGAAAAAAGCAACATCTATTACCTTATGCTTCTATTGCTTTCATTAATTTCATAACATAACAGTAATTATTTTTACTTTTGTGTTGACTAAAATTAAACATGGGAGTTTTCTCGGGTTACATTTTCCTTTCCTAAAGTGTACATGCAAATGTCCTTGCAGCTAGAAGTGACAGACCTGGTTGTTGGGTTGTTCTTTTATGTTGTCCTGTGGCATGTACAGTGGCTACATTGGCTAACCTGGGTAAATGTCGTCCCATGTTTTCTGACAGATGAAGACAGATCGGCTTCAGACAGTGATGACTGTGTCATTCCCAGTTCAGTCTCCAAGAACACCAATAAGGTGAGCAGCTTCTGCGGTGTCCTAAACTGAGGCTGACTTTCATTCTTCATAAATGGATACTTAAGGCAAAAGTATTTCTGGAAAAAATTTAATGTGTCTACTGCAAGACACATTTTGTCTTGTGTTTGTGTATGTGTGTGTGTACATGTCTATATGCAGGCACATGCTTGTGCATGTATGTAGAGGTCAGAAATCAACACCAAGGCTCTTTTTCTGGCCCTGCCAATTGGCAAGCATGCCCAGAGACCTTCCTGTCCCCATCTCCCTGGTGCTGGCATTACAGATTCATACTGCCGTATCCAACTCAGCTTCTCACGCTTGCACAGCAAACACATAACCAACTGCACCACCTCCTCAGCCTGCTGGTACTTGTATTATGGCATGGGCTGCAACATGCAAGCCTTGCTTTTTACAAGGATACCTGACCTGGTAGCATGATCCACCTCTTGCTAAAACCAGCTGACTGCCCTTTCAGTTTCTGTGTACAAAGATGCATTAAAGCAGATTTCTGCCTCATAGGTTACAACTGTGAGACTGCATGGAAACTAGAGTAGCTTACCCTACACAGCTTCATAGAGTCTAAGCATGTCTCTTGGTAAACTGTTAGTTCAGACAAAAAAAATCAAAACTATTCAGTAAATAGTTAAACATGTCCAAGAATTCATTGGGTTTTTTTTTTAATCACATTACTGAAATGTGGTATATAAACTGAAACATTGAAATGAAAATTGTATTTCAAAATATAAATGGGAGATTTCCTGAGTATAAGAGCATTTTTATCATGGGGGAAGCTTTGTAAATACCTCCAGGCAGGTAACACAGGCCTAAGTTCTTAATACTCAGGAGAATGAGGCGGGAGAAGCACAAGTTCAAGCCTAGCTACCTTAGAAAAAGAAACAAGGATAGGCAACATTGTGTAGTTGTTAATGGACCTGTGTTCAATCCCTGGATCCCGCATAGTGGAAGGGAAAAACACACTCCTGCAAGTTGTCGTCTCCACACATATCATGGCACATGTACTCCCGCATATATAACACAAAATAGATACATATCTTCAGAAAAGAAAGAGGGGCCGGGCATGGTGGCACACGCCTTTAATCCCAGCACTCAGGAGGCAGAAGCAGGCAGATCGCTGTGAGTTCGAGGCCAGCCTGGTCTACAAAGCGAGTCTAGGACAGCCAGGGCTACACAGAGAAACCCTGTTTCAAAAAGCCAAAAGAAAATAAAAGAAAAGGAAGATCTGTGGTGTGGGTCAGTGGTCAAGCCCTTGCCTGGCATTCAAGGCCTTGATCCCCATTACTAGAGAGAGCAAGGATGGAGAGACCAAAGGTCTCTCTTCATCTATATTAATTTCCATGGATATTTTATTTATTTTGGAATTTCTTCTCTATCGGAAAAAATCCAATACTTCTGTTCAACTCCTCTTTCACATATTGTAAATTTGATATCTCTGTAAAACAAAACCATGAGTATAACAGGTTTGTACAGGGCCTCCATGAAATGAAGATATACATTTTTATATATGTGTATGTGTTCGTGTGTATGTGTGTACAGCAGCTGACATTTCCCCATCACTCTCCACCGTTGGTTTAAGCATGCTCTCTCACTGAACCCGGTGCTCACTGATGGGCTACATTGTTTGGCCTGTGAACTCCAATCTGTCTGCTTGTGTCCACCTCCCCGATGCTGGAGGTTACAAGCACCTGCTGCTGCCATCAGTTTTTACATAGCCACTGGGGATTGAACTTGGGTCCTCGTGATTGCACAACCCAAGATATCTATTTTGTGTCTGATAAAGAAAACATGTCATCTTTCTAAAGTTGTATTACTATAATTAGTATCTAATTACCACTTATATTAGTATCACCTAACCTGAGGTAACCTGGTATGCAGAACTTGCATTGCTCAAATTTGATAAGTCAAAAAAGGAATTTTTTTTTATGCTAGACTTAAAGCATTTTATTTTATTTATTTATTTTTTTGGCTTTTTTTTTTAATTTATTAATTTATTCTTGTTACATCTCAATGGTTATCCCATCCCTTGTATCCTCCCATTCTTCCCTCCCTCCCATTTTCCCCTTATTCCCCTCCCCTATGACTGTTCCTGATAGGGATTACCTCCCCCTGTATATGCTCATAGGGTATCAAGTCTCTTCTCGGTGACCTGCTGTCCTTCCTCTAAGTGCCACCAGGTCTCCCCCTCCAGGGGACATGGTCAAATGTGAGGCACCAGAGTATGTGAGAAAGTTATATCCCACTCTCCACTCAAGTGTGGAGACTGTTCTGACCATTGGCTAGATCTGGGTAGGGGTTTAAAGTTTACCGCCTGTATTGTCCTTGGCTGTTGCCTTAGTTTGAGCGGGACCCCTTGGCCCAAATCTGCCTATCATAATGTTCTACTTGTAGGTTTCTAGGACCCACTGGATCCTTCTACTTTGCTATTCTCACACGGTTCTCTCATCTAGAGTCCCAATAGGATGTCCTCCCCTCTGTCCCACTTTCCTGGTAAGTGAAGGCTTTCATGGGACATGCCCCTTGGGCTAGTATGCATATATAAGTGAGTATATACCATTTGAGTCTTTCTGCTTCTGGGTTAACTCACTCATTATGATCATTTCTAGCTCAATCCATTTATCCACAAATTTCGGAAATTCCTTGTTTTTAATAGCTGAGTAGTATTCCATAGTGTATATGTACCATTGTTTCTTTATCCATTCTTCTACTGAGGGACATTTAGGCTGTTTCCATGATCTGGCTATTATGAATAAGGCTGCTATGAACATGGTTGAGTGAATTTTCTTGTTGTGTGCTGGTGCATCTTCTAGGTATATTCCAAGGAGTGGAATAGCTGGGTCTTGAGGAAGCCCTATTCCCAGTTTTCTGAGATAGCACCAGATAGATTTCCAAAGTGGCTGTTACTAGTTTGCATTCCCACCAGCAATGAAGGAGTGTTCCTCTCTCCCCACATCCTCTCCAGCATGTGGTGTTGCTTGAGTTTTTTATCAAAAAAGGAATTTTTATTTGTTTATCTGAGCAGTTTTAATTATAGTATTCAGTTAATGGTTTTGCCTAATCAAATGCTGAAATGTTAAATAATTTTATCAAACCAGTGAATGGAAATTATCAGCCTCCCATCAGAACTGATAATAATATCAGTAAGGAAGTAAGTGTTCTGTGTAAGGTTTGGTTTTATAGTCTTAAGCAGAACTGACAGTAAATGATGGATGGATGGATGGATGGATGGATGGATGGATGGAGTGATTAGACAGACAGATTTACTAAAGAATTGGCTACTGTAATGGAGGTCCTCAGTCAGCAAGCTAGTGGTACAGAATAGATTATGTATTGCCAAATTGAGTTCAAAGGCCTGAGAGGCAGGACATCAGTGGCATACATTCTTATCTGAAAGCCAGCAGGCTCAGGAACAGCGAATCTGCTTCAGGCCAAGTTTGATGGCCTGTCCTTGTTGATGGTACGCTGGTACAAGGAGCTCCTCCCTTTTTTTCCTCGTGTGTGTGTGTGTGTGTGTGTGTGTGTGTGAGTTTTTTGAGACAGGGTCTCACTGTGTCGCTCTAACTGTCCTAAACTCACTTTATAGATCAGGCTGGCCTCAAATTCACAGAGATCCACCTGACTCTGCCTTCCAAGTGCTGGGATTAAAGGTTTGCATCACCTCTTATTCAGCCTTTTGGTGTCATTATCCCTTTAACTGACTGGACAGAGCTCATCCACACTAGGAAGATTAATTTGCTTTATTGAGTCTATCTGGATTTTAAGCTATCCAGAAGCATCTCACAAATATTGGTTGTCAAGTCATGAAGTATTTCACAACTATTATGAATTGACTAAATGTCTGGACACCCTATGGCTTAATCAGCTTGGCAAATAAAATGAACCATCACACCATTTCACTAAGAACCTTCCATTTATTGTGTCTGAATTTTGATTTTTCTGTCTTGTATCATCAATCATCAGTTTATTTTGTAAGACAGTGCCTACTTCAGCCAAGTTTTTCTTTTTTCTTTTGGTTACATAAATGATTTAGTCTTGAACACAAGATTCTAAGATATTGAATCAGTGCTGGGTCTCTGAAGACAGTAATGCAAGAATATATTTATCTTGTCAGTTTATAAACAACACTTGTTCCTCACGCTGTAAGCCAGGGGTTCACATCCTACCATGATAGTAAACACACAGGATGATGCTCCTGCTTTCAGGGAACCTCTATACTGATCTAGAAGATGAACTGTGTTTCACCAACTAGTGTTAATAGTTCATGTTAGATTGAAATAATATCAAGAGAGCATAGCAATAACTAAGTCAGTCAATACTTGAATTCTTTAGCTAATTTACGACCTACCTTCTCATTCTTCAAATAAGTTAACTGACTTTGAAAGAAAGAGACTGCCTACAGCCATCTCCCTAGTTAAGGATGTTGAAAGGAAGGACCAATTTGGGGTAATTCTAAAATTGGAAACTCTACAGGATACGTATGCTCTGAGCTGGCATGCCCACCTCCTTCCCTTTCAGTCATTTAGCTGACTTTATCTGCTTCCTTTGCTTGTTGCCCAAAGATAGTCACACAAAAATGCCTATCCCCAAGGAAAGAGGCCAGATCAGTCCCACCTAACCTCTGGACTGGGCCCATCATTATTACCACTCTGCACCATACAGTAAAGAGGGTCCAGTTGTAGCTGTGTAATCTCAAGGACAAAAAGAAATTCATCTGCACATGCAGTACAGGAAGAGATGCAAGAATGAACCAAACTGCAGCCTTTTTGAGAGAAGAAGGCCGTCTCACAGTTTACATTACAGTGGACCCACAGATGCTCTGGATGTTAGTTAGCCTAAAGTAGACAACAGGGGCATGTCAGTTAACCCTACCTTTGAAATACTATTCATCATCTTTAACTTTGAATGCAGAGAAAATGGTTTTCTATATCTTAGAATCCTAGACCATCAAAGCTTCACATTAGGCACCATTTGAAAACATTTCTAATTGTCACATTAAGAGGAACTGCTCCTGGCATCTCATGGGCAGAGGTCAGGGCTTAAACTAAACACGCTGCAATGTGCAAGACCCACAACAAAGATCTCCCCAACTTAATGAGCCAATGCAGTCTTAATTTTCTGTGCAAAATATAATTCGTGAGGAAGTATTGAAGCTTCACCCCCAAGGCAGTAATGTTAAAAGCTGAGCCTGGGGAGGTAGGCAGGGTCATGAGGACTCCAAGATCATGAATAATATTAGCACACATATAACAAGGCAGAGTGAGAGGGAGCACTCCTGCTCCCCTGCCACAAGAGAACATAGTGTTCCTCCTCACTAAAGGACACAGCATCAAGGTATCATCAGAGACAGAGCAGACAGGAGACCCACCCGCACCTTGACCTTGACCTTGAGCTGCTCACCCTTTAGAACTGTGCAAATGGTTTTAGTAATTATAAATTACTCCATCTGTAATATTTGTACAAATGTACTAATATAGTTATGTGCATATTTCCTATTGATTATGTCATTTTTCTTGCATGCTACTTTATAAATCATTTAATATGAAAAGTGGAACCTTTTTAAAACTTTAATGATTACAAAAATCATAGACAGTTGCATATTCTTTATCCAGATCCACAAATTGTTGGCATTTCACTGCATTTATTTTCCCCTTCTGTGAATATATGTGTTTGTTTGTAATATGTAAATATATCCTTTTATATATTATTAGGAACCATTTCAGAACTTAAAAAAAAAGTCCTTTTACCTCTAAGAACTTCATAGCCACAAGACAATGCTGTTATATAATTCTGAGTACCTGAAGTAAAACAATCTCTATTTCCTCTACTGAACTTTTACAACCCTTCTTAATCGGATGTTTGTGGTTTTCCCCATACACCACGTACTTCTTCAAGAAACAGCAGATAAGTGACCTCTGATATATCTATAAACAGTGTCAGATGCTACAAGTAAGAGAACAGCCCCACAGGACTGAACCCCCCCACTCTAGATACCAGGCTCACTCAAAGTGTTTTATATGTGCCTTTGACAGTAAACTGAGATGCCAACAACCCCAGGGGTTCAATTAATTCGCTAGAATGGCTCACAGAGCACAGGGTGACCTTATTTGCCTTTATGTTTCACATGGAGGTGAAGACACTTAGGACAAAGTATTTAAGGAGGGCTGTGGTGCCTCCATTCCCTCTCTGAGTGCACCATGTTTGAGAACCCCACATCTCTTCAGAGAACTGCATCCTCACAGCTTGGAGGACTGTATGGGGTCTCTGTTACATAAGTATAATGGATTAAGTCACTGACCACTGATAGACAGGTTGACCCTCAGCCCTCTTCCATTCCTTGAGGTTAGGAAGTATAACAGCAAGTCACAACTCTTCAATCCAAACTGGTCTTTTGGGAAAGCAGCACCTAGTCATCTCAGTAGGAACAGAGGACTGCTCTCACTCCAGAGGCTAGGCTACTAGAAAGACCACAGCATCCCACTCATCTACAGTTCTCTTTACATTTCTGCCAGCAGTATCACTTATAGGTATCTGAATTGTGTCCCTTTTTTCCTATTTCTCTTTAGCTTTTATTGATCTGTAATGGTTGCTTGTCATTTGCTTGGGTCTTTTATAACATTAACTGTTATTAGGCCACAGGTCACATGTTTAGTAGGATATCCTATAGTTTGGATTTCTCTGGTATTTATTTTATGTATATGAGTGTTTTGCCTACATGTGTGTCTGTACCACACAGAGGCCAGACAAATGGTGTCCAATCCCTGGAACTGGAATTAGAGACAGTTGTGCATGCCTATGTGACTGCTGAGAACTGCACCTGGGTCTCCTACAAGAGCAGTAAGAAAAGCACTGAGTTATCCAGGCTCTTCTTCAGAAGTCTGTGTTTTGGGAATGCACTTTAAGAGATAAAGTCAATGTCAAGACTAGTTTAGACATAAAGTAGTTTTAAAGTTATTAGGGAGCCCCACCCTGATGTTATCCCTTCTGCACAGACTTTTAAAACCACTTCCTTTTATAATGTTGCAGTTAGGACTAGAAATAGTGTCCCAGATAAATCTTACTTATACCATTTCCACTGTGGATCTGAATTCTCTAGTATCACTGTGTAAGCAGTTTAAGATCACATAGTTTCTTTCTTTCTTTGTTTCTTTCTTTCTTTTTAATGTTAACCAATCCTGACACCTCATAGTTATTTCTTAGAATGTTGATTCTTAAAAGGAATCTAACAGATTTCCCAGAACTTGGACATATTCCTTCTCTTTCCTTCATGTCTGTGATCTATAATTAATCATAGATTACTTCATTTTGTTTCATTTCATTTCCAACATTTATGAGCTTCATTTTGTCAGTATGAAATGCTTGTCCCCTCCTTTCCTTTCCAAAGTGGTATAATTACTGTTAGCATCTTCTTTAACAGGCTACATAAAGTTTAGTGGCGGGATTAAATCAAGTCATTAACATAATGTGCTACCCAATTGGCCCCTATCTCTCTTCGTTTCCCGGACATCAAAGTGGCACAGAGTGCGAGTGTAATTGGGCCTTGCTGGCCTGTCAGATTCCGTCAGTCTGATGACTGCTGCTTTTGCTAAAAAGCTTCTAGGCATGATAATTAATGGGGGTGGGGAACAGAAGTCTGGGAAATGTAAAACTTTGGACATTTCTCTATGAATATTTTATTAATTTGAATAATCATAAGTTAACAGTATCAATTTGATGTATAATACATTGATTAAAAGCCTTGTTTTAGGGCCTCAAAATAGATGTCAAAACAGAACTTGCACTTGCCATGGCATTGAAAAATTAATCCTTTTGCATCATTGTCAAGGTTACACTTTAAAGAATGTGTCTGCTTTCCACAACAAAATATATGGCCATCAGCTCATGGGTGTAATGACAACTGTTCTTAGTTATCAAGTTGACCACATCTGGAAGCACCTAAAACCCAAGTCGCTGAGTTCACCTGTGAGGCATTCAAAGTGGAAAGATACACTTTTAGTGCAGATGTTTTGAGGTGGGAAGATCCACCTTTAATCTGGGCCATGTCCTCTGGTGGCCGCCTGTAGAGACATGGAAGAAGGAAGCTTGCTCTCTGCTCTCTGCTCTCTGCTCTCTGCTCTCTGCTCTCTGCTCTCTGCTCTCTGCCCTGTCAAGTTTATTCTTTTC
The DNA here is from genome assembly GCA_907169655.1 of Acomys percivali. NCBI lineage: Eukaryota > Metazoa > Chordata > Mammalia > Rodentia > Muridae > Acomys > Acomys percivali. Next base: position 34,245,140 of record OU015753.1, read on the forward strand.
CTAGCATTAGAGCCTACTTCTTTAGGATTCCAGTGTGTAGTAGAGACCAGCTGAGACATCCAGCCTCATGGACTGAACAACTACTGATTCTTGGGCCTTCTATCGGTAGACAGCCATTGTTGCACTAGTTGGACTATAGCCTGTCGGCCCTTCTAATAAATCCTGTTTCTCTATAGAGAGAGATTGATTCATTGTCAGCTCTGTTCCTCTAAAGAACCCTGTCTAATGCAGGTGTGTTAAATGTGAACAAAGGTAAGAATAGCAAACTGCAGGCAAGAGAGAGTAGGCTTTTGTGTGCAGGATACCTTGACACCACTCTCTCTGCTTCTGGTAATGGCAGTTGTATAAAAGCAGCCTCAGTCATTTGGACTAACCCTGAGACCACCTGGAACACCATCACTGACCAGCACACTGACTTCTAGCTGCTGCAGAGATGATGTCCAGCAGATAGACTTTAAAACCTCAGTGGTCAAGATGAAAACACAATTGTCTAGATTTAGAATTCACCTAGGAAGTAATCATCAAGTCACTTCAGATCTAATATGACAGTCTACCAATGAGTAATAAGCCCCTCTTGGTAATTTCAATGTAGAAACTTCAGCTAGCAGGCACATTTTTAAGTATGGTTTATATAAAACCAGAAATGTTGAGTTGTTTCGCTGATAATAATTTCTCTTAAAACTATTTTTTTGTTTTTTAACTTAATCTCTAATATGTGAAGCATCTTTCTATAGTATAGACATACTTGGCTTTAATATATGCATAATATTCTGTAATGCAGCTGTTCCACATTTATTTAAATAGGGTGTTTTGGTACACCCCTGAGGTTTTAACATTTTTGGCTAATACAAACTCTTTTGGTTAAAATGAACATTTTTATATATGTGTGAAAAGTCATGATTTGCTGGCATTTAGCTACACTGCTTCCCAGTTTATTGCCTGTGTCCTCTACAAGGGGAAATTGAGTGGTTTCGACAGAGACCATGTAACATGCATTGCCAAAAGTATTTGCTGTCTGATCCTTACAGGAGAAACTGTCAGCTATCCAGTTACTGGGTGGACTGTGCTAAGTAAAACTCTATAGGAGACCATAGATGGGGCTGAGCATCTATACTGGGCTGAGAAGACTGGCTCAGCATACACCAAATCACAGTCACTGAGTTCTATTTAGTCCTGAAAGGCAATCTAGTCAGCTCCTCAAGTCAGGAACAATCAGTCAAACTGCAACCAACTGGCTGCTTGAAGAAGTTATAGCCAGTTATTCTCACATGGTTTTTGGTAGCTGCTGTCTGGTCACATGGCTTCCTGGCATTCTTAGAGCTTGCTCTGGTTCTGGAGTTGCCCAGTGCACAAATCCATTGGCTCTTGTTTGTTCCAGTAAATATAACTAGACTTACTGTCCAAGGAACTTTACTTTTTTAAAGATTAAACAAAAGCTGCTTATGGTTAATTTATCCTAAACTGTTTCTAATCATGACATAGATTGCCTCTGCAAGAGAAATAATGTATAAATAACTCTGTACTAAAAATATCATATGACTAGGGAACAGTTTAATGTGATCATTCTGGAAGCTTTTCTCTAAGTAGCAGAGAAGGGTCAGTCAGTGTGAGTGTAGGGGTGGCTGGAACAGTGCTTTTTAAGGGTAAACTTCAAACCAGCAGCATCCGGATCATCTTGACAGTTTGTGAGAGGGGCAAACCCTTGAGCCTTACTCGAGACAGATGCACCGGAGGAATACTTTTTTAGTGCCTGGACTCCATCCACATCAGTTCAGCCAGGACAGCGTTTGTAGCTCCCCAGTGAGTCTAATAAGCAGCCTGACTGAGAGCCATTGAGATACCTGTTGTAGCTGCTCGTACAGGTGCAGCTGCATCAGTCTCCTCCTGGAGCTGAGGGGCTTTTAAAACCTTTCTTCTTTCACTTGCTACCATGTAAACCACCTGGATAATAGAATAAGCCTTGTGTATCTGTCCTTGTAGGACAAGAAAAATCTTAAAAGCTATGTTTTAGAACATGTGCTAATAAGCCTCTCTAATTTGTTGACTATTAAAGACATGGTAGTTTTCATGGGGTAGAGGGACATAAGAACATTTTAAAAACAAATACTTATGGAATATCTTGTCTTCTCCGTCAAAGTGGGTCAGAGGAGAGGAAGAATGGGGAAATAGTAGGATCCACAGGGTCCTGGAAACCTACAAGAAGAACTTTATGACAGGCAGATCTGGGGCCTGGGGTCCTCCTCAAACTAAGGCACCAGCCAAGGAGAATATAGGCAGTAAACTTCGAACCCCTACCAAGACCTAGCCGACAAACATGATATTCTCCACCGTTGAGTGGAGAGTGAGATCTGACTCTCACAGGAACTCTGGTGCCCCTTTTCTGACCACGTCCCCTGGATGGGGAGGCCTGACGGCACTCAGAGGAAGGATAGCAAGTTACCAAGAAGAGACTCGATATTCTAAGAGCATATATAGGGGGAGGAGGTCTCCCTCAATCACAGACATAGCAGAGGGGAGAAGGGGGGAAGTGGGAGGGAGGGAAGAATGGGAGGAAACAGGGGAAGAGCTAACAATCGAGATGTAATATGAATAAATTAATAAAAAAGATTAATTCAAAAAAAAAAACCAAATACTCTCCATCACCCCTAGTACCATTTTAATCCCATCACTGAAGTTTTCGGTATGGTACATGTTAGCAGAGCATATTAGAAAAGTGAGATTATCCATTAATGAAAACTAGCTTGGCTTCACTTTGTTTGTTAAAGACATTACCTTAGCACTGTGAGTTCTGGAGACACACCATCTCCCTAGTCTTCTTATTTCTCCCAAATAATTACCATCTTCAAAAGTATAACTTTTCAAAGCTTGTATGAAGATGAATTTGGTGGGAGGAAGGAGGGATGCTGGGAGTCGAACCCAGAGCCTTGTACTGTGCACTAACCCTGAGCAACGTCCTTAGCGCTCATTTTATTGATGCAGCATCTCATTCGGTAACCCAGACTGTCCTGCAGCTCATAGTCTTCCTCTCAGCCTCCCAAGGGCTGGGGTTAAGGCATGTACCACCATGCCTCCCAAAAATAGATATCATTCCTGCTGCCCAGATGCCATGGGGCCTGATATAAAGTAAAGAGGGCTTCTTTGAATCTTTGGGTGGCTTTTCCTATGCCCAGCCTGAAGGAAGGAAGAAGAGGACTCCTTTAATCAGTATGCACCCAGGCTCCTTACACATGCCTCTACCACTACCAAAGGTGACTTTGAAGTTACCACCTCAGTTTATCTCTTCAGTGGTTCACACACAGATCACCTTCTATTTCTATTGTTTCTATTTGCTTTGCCTCAAAGAACCAAGTCCCACATATTGTGTCTCCTGTAAGTAGGCATTATGGGGTGCACATTAGTTTGCTTTCCTGTTACTGTAATAAAATATCACGATTAAAAGCACCTTTGAGAGAAAGGAGATTAGTGTGTTTACAGATTACAGCCCATCATGAAGGGAGGTCACGGTTCCAGGAGCTTGAAGCAGACCTCACAGAGGAGTGCTGTCTGCTGGTTTGCTTCCTTGGCTTGTTTAGCTGCCTTTCCTATACAGCCCAGACTCGTCTGTGTAGGGATAGCACTGTCCAAGTGTACTGGGCCCTCCTGTGTCAGTCAAAAATCAAGAATATGCTCCTCAGGCCAGTCTGATGGAGACAATAAACCAAATATGTCTGGGTTTGTGTCAACCTGACAAAGTAGCGCACACACATGCACACACACACACACACACTAAAAAAAAAGGACTTCATTATCCTGTGTGTAATATAAGTCATCAAGAGTTAGAATGATTTGACTAAAATAAGTAAATCTGAAAACATAATATTGGATGAAAAAAACTAATCATGAAATGACTAGTAGTATATACTACCACCAATGAAAACCCTAAGAATAGAAGGAACAGCATAGGTTGTTCATGGACACATACAGACATAGAAAATATGATTGTATGCTTTGAGATGACCCAGCCCATTTCAGAACAGTGTCTCCTTGGGGGACCAGGAAAGACAGGGAATAATTTAGCATTTGGGGATTTGCCTTTATTAATATTAGTGTTGATACTCATTTCTTCAGCAGAGGGTTGACTTGCACATAACAAAGTGTAGCAGCTGTGTAAGACTGGGTATTTGAAGAGCCAAATTATTTTTTTTTTTACTTTTCTGACATTTTCATACTTTATAATTGAAAAATTAAATGTGAGAGCAGCAAAATGGCTTACTGGGTAGTGCTCACTGCCAAGCCTGAGTACCTGAGTTCAGTCCTCAGGACACACAAGGTAGAGGAGAGAAAGACTCCCTCAGATTGTCCTCTGGCTACAGACTTACTGTGGTGCACGCACGCATGCATGCACACACATATACACAGACACTAAGTAAATGTAATTTTAAAAATTAAATACTAAATAATCAAATGCCATCTCATTATAGAAACTGAGACTAAAAGTCAACACATCAGTAATCTCAGCATTGCCAGATGCAAATCTTACTGGCTGAGACAAGTTGCAAAGCATCGCCATGAGTTATCCTCACAGAAAGCCATGATACCATGTGTAGGGCTGTCAGGTTGTATTACTTTTTAAAAAACAAATAGTCAAGTGGCACAGTGCCCATCTAGCATATGCAGGGTCCTAGGTTCAATCCTCAGTACTGGAGAATAAAGCCAAACCAACTCCACTGTGTCAGATGAATCAAGCAGGCTGTTATGAGATCAAGTGTGGACATTTTCAGCCTGCTAGTAACAACCTATACCCACTATGGAGAACTGTGGCTGATGTAAACTAGCATCAGTTGGGGGCAGTCATGGAACGGGGCCAAATCATGAGAGCTCGGATACTTCTCTCTCTGTGCATAATACAAGCTGTCATCGCGCTTCCAGATCACTCTGTCACATAATGTGTGGTGTCCGTCTATGCTGACAGCTAAAAGTAAGTCTCATGCAGCTCCTATTTCAGTCACTTCTGCTCACCTCAGTCACAACTACATGCTGATGTTGACATCTCCCTAACTCAGGAAGCTGATAGGGCAAGTGGTGAACAAGACAGTGATGGAACGCATCAACTTACCTAGTACCAAGGTCCACATGATAAAGAGGAAACTACAGGACAGCTCAAGCCTGTACCTTCTGGTGGATGCTAATGCTGTGTAGGGGTGTCACCTGTCCTTTACGTGTCTCAATCAATATATCTCTGTCTGTCTCTCTGTCTCTCTGTAGCTCTCTCTCTGTCTCTCCCCTCTCTCTCCCTCCCTCTCCCTCCCCCCCTCTCTCTTTCTCTGTGTGTGTGTGTATGTGTGTGTGTGTATGTGTTTGAGACAGACTTTCACTAATGTGCCCCAGGCTAACCTCAGACTCATGCTGATTCTCCTGCCTTAGCTCCTAAGTGCTGGGGACCATTCCCAGCTTCATCCACTGTCTTCCCAATCATTATATTACTCCTAATTCTCTTAATTAAAGTCTTCTTATTGTGACAAACTTCCAACATACAAAAGAGTTACAGTAATACTATCCTGCCACCCAGATTCAGTGTATTAACATTTCAGACAGTCTTCACAACATAAAATCCATAGCAATAAGAGTTTGTGCAATAGTTAAAAATCACCTATTTCTAAAATTCTATCACGCAAAAAAAATATTTTCCAAATGAGAAAGCCCAAGAAACAGCTGCTTCACACAATTCTAGCAGCATAAAAGGCATCTGGCCATATAGAGGATATTCATTCTCCTATTTTCCACTAAATGATTATTGTAAGCCTACTGTGTGCCAGGTGCTGGCAAGGATGTTGATGAGCAGACTGGTAAGCTCTGTGCCTGCCTGCTGGAGCAGCTAGGTGATGGGTCCATGCAGTGCAGTAGGGCTATGGGAAAAAGCAGCCAGTAGTCACTTAGAGGTCAGCACAAAGTGTCCACAGTGGCTGGATGGATTTTTTTTTTCCTGTGAAAAGGCTATTTCATACAGAATAAACTACAGATGCAAAAAACAAAAAACAAAAAAGCATATCCAGCACACCATGGCTTGAGAAAATGGCTGGAGTATAGGATAGTAGAAAGATCTTCAAGCAAAATAAAAGGTGATACACATTGGCTTTGGGGGATTCTCTTACAAAATGAGAATGGTTGGGACTAAAGGCAAGAGCTTAGAGGTCAGGCTGCCTTGTGTCTTACATGTGGTTTTGTGGTCACGAGAGTAGATCTGCTTCCTGGGTGCACACAATAGTTGTCCTCACTGTGACTAAACTTGTTGATAAAGTCTCTTTCCCATTGCTAACAAGTTATCTATTATGCTAATCCCTTCTAGTTTCTCCTTCCTTCTGTCAAATTACTATTTTTAATAACTAAAACCCCATATTAAAAGTTAGCCCCAATAAGAATCTAAAGACATTTCTCAGATAACAAATGAGAAAAGGGAGCAGTGATTGCACAATGTCTGAAATATCAAATGCTTGCAACAGTCCAGCAAAGCATTGAAATAGGAATTAAAATAAACAGAAATGGTAATCTATACAATATAGTCGGAGGGCAGGAAAGATGCAAACAGCGAGAAGACTGCAGACCTTTTAACTGTAGGTGACAGCAATCAAACGTCAACCTTGTTGGCTAAAGCAGGAAATGCCAGAGGACGACGAACGGGATGAGAAGGGAGAGCGAAGAGTGGATCTGGCACGTGCAGCCACACCGCTGCCGGGCCCCTCCATCCCCAGGTCTTTCTACATGAGCTAGTCTAACTTTTGACATGCACTTAGCAGAGTAAATAAAGTGTTCAAAATAAATTGCCTAGTACTATTAATGACAATTACTTGAAAAAAATGCCTTCTTCAAAACTTGCTCTCTAGACATAGGTGACAATGCACTCCTTTAGAGATTCGCACAGCATCAAATGAGCAAAGTCAACATGGCTTACATGCGTAGTATTTGGCAGGAAATTAGAATAATTGGGGTGGGGGAAGTCAGCAAAATCACAAAACTGAAGCAGAAGAAAAAGTAGACAAATATATTTAAATGACCCCCACCCCACTTTTGGGGTAATTCGGTGCATTTCCCTTTAGTTGTTCTCTTTGGAGAGTTCCATGTCATCCTGACAACTCAAAGTAGATCTTAAAATCATGCAAGTTTCTGCTCGGGAATTGTATAGTTAATACATTGTTAATAAAATAACATCTTAAATAAATTAGAATCTTATGCTATCTTAAAATTCATTTGTGTCTTCATAAGATGTTTCAAAAACAGTTAAATTCTGGCCTTCACAAGCTAGAATCAAGTACATTGGTCTTCCTCACAGCTGTTTCCTTACCTTCTTTTGGCAGCAGCATAAATGTTATATAACATGCGCTTACCCTACAAGTCTAAGCTGCCCTGTTTACTTTCACATTGTGCTTTGCTCGTCCCAGCACCATAAAATATATGTGTACACTTCTTACTACTACAATACATTCTAAGGAAAAAATAATAGTGTTTAAGATACTTTCTTTACCATGTAGACTTCACCAGTCAGAAGGGGTTTTTCTGAGCTGAGGTTAGACAATAGCGCCAACTTCATTTTTTATGCACGTGAACAGAGAGGGCTTGAGGTTATTAGTTGAAACCGAGTAACCTTTCCAGGCTTTCATCTCTTTCTTTTCAAATTTGAATATGAAAAGCATATTCCAGTCAAAGACCATCACTTTAATGACATTTGGCAGTCATTTGATTTATTAGGTTTTAGAAAAAATTTTCCTTTAAATATTTCATCATACTATGCTAATCCTAGTAATATTGCCAGCTGCAGCCTTGTACCTGTATTAGTGCAGACAGAACGGTGTGGAATTTTCTCTGTCATCCTAGTAAAATTTCCATGAATCTACTGAATAATAAAATAACCTTATTGAAATATTCAGATTTCAGTTTTTAGTTAAAGTGTCTTAGAATGCATAATAAAAGAAAATGTCTTTTGAAAAAAGCAGGTAAAATTACTTCATCAAATATTGAGGGAGGTTGACAGCAATGGAAATGGTTCTTTGTGGACACATTCTTGCATGGATACTTTTTTTTTTTTTTTTTTTTTAGTTTGCTTAATTACATACTCTGACATATCTACATAGTCACTATAGTGGATTTCAGTGCTGGTATACACTTAACAGTGAATTCTTACAGCCAGATCACCAAACAAGTGTTATTTTCATTGTTCTCTAAATATTATTTAAAGTTTGTATGATTGAAAGTAGCATGACTCTGATAGTAAAAAAGAATTTTAACAATAAAAAAGACAAAATTTAAATTGTGAGCATATTTAATTAAGGAAATGTTGTAGTATGATAAAATATTGAAGTCATAGTTGTCAATTGAAGTCATTCCTCAAGGAGCATTTCTAAAACTCGTTAATATCTGTGTATTCTAGAAGAAAATCAAACAAATGTCATTTTAATTCTTCATTCTATAAATATGAAATTGAAAATAAGTTGCAAGAAATAATATGTAAACTTAACTATAAGATTTTGTTTCTTTTGTTTGAAATGTGTTACTTACTGAATGAAGTAAATTATGGCAGAAATGGGAGAAGGAGCTGTAGTTTCTGCTCCAGTTGCTATAGATTGATATAGCTATATATATTAGCATAATAGTGCTGAAGTGTCCCACGTGCTTTGATCACTGTGTAACTGAGTGTTCCCAGGTACTACAGCTTAGATAGAGCAGTGATAAACATGTGCTTCATTACCTAGTTTGAAACAAGGCCAACTGATGCTTGTCATTCTGGAAGCCATTGGAGATGAAGACCTCATAATCTTGACTCCTCACAGACTACCAGTGGGGTGTTTATAGCCTCAAATGTAAATCAGGAGACTGTTGCTGTGACACTGTTAACTTCAAACCCTGGGGCATTAGAATCTCATTCTCTCTGTGTGTCGTGAATAATCTATCATGTGAACTGTACAGTAGTACACACTGCATTCCAGAAAAGAAATCTATTGGCTGTGACATTTTATTCTAAACTAATAGTAGAATGGAATAAATGATTTTTGTCTGATTTTTTGTGGTTGTTGCTTATTTTTTATTTTACTCTTTAAACAGCCATCAGAGGAAATTCGGATTGAGATCATAGCTCTGAGCCTTAACGATTCTCAGGTAAGCAGGGATGACACCATCCAGCGGCTGTTCATTGAGTGCCGGTTCTACAGTCTTCCTGCTGAAGAGACTCCTATGTCACTGCCCAAACCCAAGAGTGGGCAGTGGGTCTACTATAACTATACCAATGGTATGTATGCTTTATTTGCAATATAAATTTTTATGTGGGTTTTTCTCTTCTGTGAAGGAAGCCAAGGTGTCAACAGAGTTTAATTCTCTACTGTTCACATGAATGTATAGCAGTCTTGTTAAGCTAAATTAATAAAACCAGCACTATGGCATAAAAATTAAGAAAATTGCTTTTAAGTCATTGTAAAATAAAGAGAAGATGCAGACAATGAGAAAGTGGTATCTGGCTGTTCCTACTATTATGGTATCTACAGGAAATGCCACCTAAGTCTACTGTTGAATTTTACTTGAAAAACATGACATTTTAAAAGTGGGTAATGTGCTCGAGTTTTTTATTAGTTATAGCATTCAGATCGTGTAGTGCTCTGGTTGTGGGCTGCCCTTCTGGTCATTGCCATCACATAAATGTTTCTGCCTAGTAGAGTGATGCATAAGCTCTTACCATTGCAGCAGGCAAATTCCCCTTTTAGGGCTTGATCTATCTGTGAGCTGACATGTAAGTCTATTGGACAACACAGACCCGGTAAACACCCTGAGAATGCTTAGGTCAATCGGTGCTAAGGAGTTTTTAGTATTACGTGATCAACAATGTAGAATCAGAAGGAAAACAAAGATCGTATCAAGCCACCTTCATCAAGAGTTGAACCATCTTAGCACATTCTCTGGAGTCCATGTGAAATCATGAAGATGGCTGTGTCTCGCTTTTATGAAGTCATCCTGGTTGGACGTTGTCTTAGTTATTTTTCTGCTGCTGTGAAGAGACACCATGATAAAGGCATGATAAACTCCTAAGTTTGTAAGGGTCTCACAGCTGCAGAGAGTTAGTCCATGACCATCATGCTGGGGACAGAGACAGCAAACAGGCCTGGCTGAGAGGTTACATACTGAGACAGCAAACATGAGACAGAGAAGAAACAGCTGAGCCTTTGAAACCTCAGAGCTCACTCCCAGTGACACATCCTCCAACAAGGCCACACCTCCCAATCCTCCCAAACAGTTGTACCAACTGGGGACCAAGCGTTAAAACATATGAGCATATGAGGGCCATTGTCATTCAAAGCCCACGGGGGACTAAGGATGATGACGATGATGATGATGATGATGATTTGAGACAGGTCTCTTTATGTATCCCTGACTGTCCTAGAACTGGCTATATAGGCCAGACTGACTGGCCTTAAACTTCACCTGCCTCTGCCTCCCCAGTGCGGGGATTAAAAGCATAAGCCACCAAGTCAGGCTCCTAAGTTTTTCTTGTTTTTGTTTTTTACCAGTCTTAGAAACTGCATTAAAAGAAACACATATAAGCTGAGCATGGTGGCGCACACCTTTAATCTCAGCCCTCAGGGAGGCAGAAGTAGGCAGATCTCTGTGAGTTCGAGGCCAGGCTGTTGTACAAACAAGTCCAGGACAGCCAGGGCTACAGAGAAGAACTCTTGTCTTGAAACCCTGCCTTGCTGTTGTAGCAGCAGAATTATAGATGGTCATGACTAATTAAAAATGTTTTTATTAAAAATAAAAACCACTGATATATTTTTATAAATGCATTCATTGTGGAGGCAGTAATCCTGAGGATCCAGAGAACTGCTCTAATCTTTTCTGTGTGCACAGTTCTTACTAATGGGTGCACTTAGTCCAGATACATTGATTTCCTAGTTCCTTCATTTCTTACTCATAGAAGACATGATTTCTGGCATCCTTTCCAGCTCAAACTCTGTAATAACTGATGGCTTAAAATATTGTATGAGGATAGATAAATTGTTTAAGAAGAAACTTCCAAAAGTATTTTCTCAAGCTTCCTAAAGATACTCAATTGTACAGTACAAAAAAAAACCAAAATAGTAGTACTAGTAGTAGTAGCAGCAGCAGCAGCAGCAAAAGAGATGTTCAACTAATTTTAATAAGGATACCCCCAAGGAAAGAGACACTTTGGTTTTTATATAGTATAAAGGTCAGCAGCACAGTGTTTGGTTCGACTAGCAACAAGTTGTTCTTGAGAAACTGCCTCTACACTGAGAAATGTGGCCATGTAGCAGAACAGATGTTTCCATTTGCACAGAAAGCATCATCAAATCCTTGTTTGGATCAAGGCTGTGGTACATGCTGAAGCCTCCTAGGTTTTGTGCACATGAGTTGTAGAGGTCTGTTTGGAACCTGTTGCCAGCTTGCTTTATTCCTCCCTTTATTGCAAGGCATCTACTACTGATTGTGTTTTAACAATTGCTTATGTTCCTAAGGAATTAGCAATTTGATGGGGAAAAAAAACCTCTTAAAGGAATTCAGCAGCAATATTTATTATACTTGAGCTTTTGTTCTTGTCTCCTGAGTTTTGACTAGTTTTAAGACTGAGCAGGGGAAGGAATGCACTCAGCACTTAGAAACTGGTGCTTCCTGTGAAAACCTAAGTCCCAGGTCATCAATAAATTTGAAGAATAATCACCCATCTTGTTAGCATTTTTTTTATTTTTCATTTAGGTAGGACGATGGGAATATTTGTTCTTTAAACATTATGCCTTGTATCACAGACAAACTTGCTTGAATCTTTGGAAAATAGATAACTGTTAAAGTAACTAACTATTGTACTGATTTACCATTCACTTAGAAAAAGTACATATAAAACAGCCTTATGCCCTCCAAATCTCTCAGAATATTAATAAAGGTCATTTTATTTCCAAATTGGCTTTTAAAAACCAATGGAAGATTTAGGATACAACTGGGACGCACTCTCTTGTGTGAACACTACCCACACCACTGGGACACACACTCTGTGTGAACA
>OU015753.1:34257177-34285137 GCA_907169655.1 Acomys percivali
CACTCTCTTGTGTGAACACTACCCACACAACTGGGACACACTCTCTTGTGTGAACACTACCCACACAACTGGGACACACTCTGTGTGTGTACACTACCCACACCACTGGGACACACTCTCTTGTGTGAACACTACTCACAGAAAGGGCCACTGAACCCAGCTCTGACTTGACTCTGCATTGTGATCTGAATCACACAAAAGGAATTCGAATGTCAAGGCCTAAATTCAGTACATACGATGACTGGAATAAGCTAGCTATCTCTGGGATTATTCATAATCAGATTCAGTCTTTATGAGGAGGTGTTAATGCCAGTTCTATCTGCACACACGAATGTACCTTCCAGGGCTACTGGTACTGACAAAACTGAAGCTCAACTCACTTGATAGACATTGGTAGCAAGAATAAAACATTTGCATTTTATTGGGCTTGAAAATTTTACTCAGAGAATGCTGAGTAAAGAAAATAGTTTGGGGGAGAAAGATTAATGGTAGGCCTGAAGAATGCTGTCTGGGCTGAATAGAGCTTCCTGGGGAATTGACAGTAGGAAGAAGGAAGATTAATGAAATCGGCTGAGGATTTTATGAGACTTGTGCAGACCTGGACCCTTGGTCTCTGAGGACTGAGCAGTCTATCTTTTGGAACAATTAAAGTTTAATTCAGAAAATGAAAAGGATGTAGAACATCAGATTTTGTTACTAATAGAAAGAGAAATTTGGCAAAGATAAAGATTACAGGAATGATAATATTTTAATATAAAAGTTATCAAAGATTCAGGGTTAACAACCTTTTAGAATTTGCATTTCTTCTTGCATTTGATATTGACAGAGAATGTAGATTTCTCCAACCTACCAGAGTAATGGATGTTTTATTGTATTTTTTAATTGATACAATAATAATAAATGTTAGAGTGAAGATATAGTCAGTACTAGAGTATTTGTCTAACAAGCGTGAGACCTAAAGTTTAAACCCTGAACCCCAGAAGATAATAGTGAAATAATATCTATACATCTTTCCAGGCTACCATGTGATGTTTCAATGCACACACAGTGTTCAGGTCAGATGAAGCCTGTCTGGGTTTGCTAAGGTTTAACTTTTTTATGCTAAAACTATTCATAATCCTTTCTTCTTCGAGATAGTCATTCTTTACAGTGCAATAGCACATTTGAACTTACTTCTCTTATATAATATGACCTGGGACACATTGTCAATCTTTCCCATCCCTCCCACCTCCCTCTGCCCCAGCTTTTGGAAGCCAGTATTCTATTCAACTTTATGAGATCTACTTCTCTAGATACCATCTGTGCACCTGACTGCACTGAGCATAATGCTCTCCAGCCCCACGTCCCACTTGTATTGTCACAACTAACAGAGTGTCAGCCTTTCTACGACTGCAAGCTATTACATTGGGTGGTAATTGAATGTCAGCTTGAGTTTGGACTCTCTTTTTAAGTATGTTCTTTTATGAAGTTTATGTCAAAACTTAGCAACTTTTAGACAAATGTGATTTCTCATGGGAATGGAAGTTAAACACTATAAGTGTTTGGGAGAGTCAGTATCTACCATAATTACTTTTTGTCTTGTTTTTCAAGTCAGGGTTTGTCTGGATAACTCTAGCTGTCCTGGAACTCACTCTGTAGACCAGGCTAGCCTTGAACTCACAGAGATCTGCCTGCCTCTGCCTCCTGAATGCTGGGATTACAGGTGTGCTCCACCACTGCCCAGCTTATCATAATTACTTTTTAAAGGGTGTGTTTAAAAATTGAAATTATTTTTATATCTTTCTTTTATTTTAGAATCCCACAGGAATCTTGGTGCTCACAGCATCATAAAGCTGTGTGTCATAATCATAGGTAGCCAAAGTGCCCTCTTCCCACAGCATTCAACACAGAGTAGTATTTCCTGATCTCACTTAAAATATGGAGGAAGGAATGTTGGTCTGAGATGGTATAATGATAGATTCTTAGGCTATCCTGCAGGCACCTTTAATCAGAAACACAACTCCAAAGGTTTAGTACAATAATCTGCATTTTATGAAGCCATTCAAGTAGCTGGGATGTGTGTTAAACACTGAGAACCACTAAGCTAAACTCAGAAGCCCAACCTAAGCTGTGTTTATATGAACAGGCACAATTCCAAGTTGGGATACTTTTCTAAAACTAAACTTACTGGTTAGGAACGAGAATTGTATTCTCAAACAAATTTTTAAAAAGTCAACCAAAATATTTAAGTCTACTTTATGGATCTAATCAATAATCCCTTTATGGAAGAACAAGAAAGCAGATGGCTGGCCTAGCTCAGCTACAGACCTTTCCCTACTCCAGCCAGGCTAAGAAAATGCCCCCCTAAGAAAATGCCCCCCTGAGAAAATGCCCCCCTAAGAAAATGCCCCTGTTGACATGCCATGAAAAGCTTAGCTGCAGGGGAAGGAGGCAGAGACACACTGAGCACCAGCTCCAGCTCACTGTGCTCTCACAAAGGTCTAGCCTTCTCTGGTTTGTTTATACATTTGTAAAAGATAGATGAACCTCGGTCTTAACCCTGTGGTTCAGTGCTGACCCAAAGTGCATAAACATCACCCAGTAAATGCTGTACAGTGCGGTGGTGCAGAAACATAGTTGGCGGTTGCTTTGTTTTTGAAGGTTAAACATGGAACCACCATATAGCTCAGCAGTTCTACTTCTGTGTGAATAACAGAAAGAATCAAAATCTAGGACTCCGGCACAGTCACATAGTGAACTGTGTGTTCACTGCTCCTGACACTTAGCTCTAGAAACAACCCACAAGTCCCTCAGAGGATGATTGGTAATACAAAATGTTTTGTATGCATATAGTGGAATATAATTCAGCATTGCATACGATACAGGCTGCCAGCAGAGATGAGCTTTGAAAATAGCACTACTAACTGGCTTATTCTCTTAGCAGTGTGACTCCACTTAGAAGAGGTTGGTTGACACAGAAACAGGGTTGCCAAGGGACTGAAAAGTTACTGATTGATAGGTACAGTTTCATTTAGGATGAGATGGAGATTTGAGAGATGAATAGTAGTGATAATGTCTGCCATGTCCGAACCTAATGCCAATGAAAATATGCTCTAAAGTGGTAAAACACTACATTTTAAATTATATGAATGTTACCACAACAATTAAAATTCATCAAAACTAGTCTAAATTTATTTGAAAGACCATTTTATTTTAATTTGAATGCTGGAGTTGGAAATTCAGATGCTCTTAATACAAGGAAAATATTTTTATTTATGTATAAAAGACAAATTATTGTTTGATAAAGATAACAGAGTTCCTGCCATGATACGTGTCCATCTTAAATGCTAAGCACTGTTTCTACTTCAGTTGTTTTGTGAATGAGAAAGTGTGTGTGCACGTGTGCCACATCAGCTATGTGAAGTTGGAGACCAGCCCTTGAAAGTTGTTCTCTCCTTCCCCCAGTGCTCCAGGGATTTTCCTTAGGTACCAGGCCCGTGCAGCAAGGATTCCTGTCCGCTGAGCCATCACACCATCTACCTCAGTGGTTCTCTAAACTACCTTCATTATCTTCATTACTCTGGCCCTCCAGTATTATAAATCAATATATCCTAAACACTTTAGGATTAAGAAATAGAAGAATATGTGATGGGCCACATATTAAATTTTTAAAATATACATTGGTGTTGGTCTCTGTAAATGTCAGTACTATAAAGAACCCCACACAGTATGGCATCTTGTAAGGACAGAGGCCTTGGTTCCAGAGCTGGGTAACTTGGCTTCTGTGCCTTCATTGATTCCTACTTCTCCTGAGCCACTAAATCAACGTACAGGCATCTTGTCTCCCACTCTCATGGGGCACACCTTTGGGGTTTGGTTAATATTCGCAGAGGGAGCCGAGCAGTTGAATGAGTTGATAGTATGGAACTGCATGGTCATTTGGAACTGAACACTTCCTCAGAAACATTTGCAGTGAAATGTTGAATTTGTCCCCAGTGGAACTGGAAGGAACACAAGCTCCAAACTGATCACAGCACTGTTCCTGTGTGAACTTCGGACCATGTCTGAGTTGAGATGTGGTCACAAGAAGCCCTAACCAGACTGGCATGTAAGAGTGTCTTCTGCTGAGAATGCAGGTGCCAATCCCGTGTACACCCCATCTGCGCTGCCGTCTGCCAGGTGGCACCTTGGACAGTTATCTCATCTGTTCCAGCCACATTCCTGAATGCCAGGACCAAAACAGTCTTCATGCACCAAAAGCCCCTCTCCCTTGCACCAGCATGCACTGCCACAGCAGCCTCGAGCCTCCTCGCTTGCACACTAGATGCCTCTGTTATCGCATGTGGTGGCAGGAGAGGAGGCTCAAATTACTGGTCTGTCAGGAAGGACAAACATGCTGCCATGCGGTATCATTATCATTGGCTTCTTGGTTGAAAGAAAATGCTGTGAACTCCTCAATTCAAAGCAATAAAGACCCCCCAGCTTTTCTCTGGGGTCCGCCAGAGCCATTAACAGGCAGTGACAGTGATGAGACATCTGAGATGTCCCATGTATCCTTTCTGACAATGTGCACATAAACCTGCCAATGGCGTGGCACTAGATCACATGACCATTCAGAGTGGATTCTGATTTCCCAGGCATACAAACAAGGTAGCATGGTGTGTGTCTTTAAAACCCAGTATTCACAGAGCTCAGGATGTACCAATGGAGCAGAGGTCTGGGTTGACTTCCTTGGGTGGACTTGTGTTTTTCTTTTGCTATAGTGATCTACCTGGATAAAGAAAACAACCCAGTGGAGAGAGACATCTTAAAAGCCGTACTGCAAAGGCAAGAACTGCCATACCGAAGGTACTCACGACAAGCTTACCTAAAGCACATCTCTCTATGTCCTCTTTGTTTCTGGAATGTTAGAGCTCATCCTCGTAGTTTGTTACCTCCAAAGAAGTGTGAAAATAAAAGGACATAGGAGTGGGGATAGCTCAGTGGTAGAATGCTTGCGTAGCATGAGTAAGATGTTAGATTTGATTCCAGGCACCAGAAAAAAAAAGAAAAAGAGAAAATGCTACAGTAACTACTGTAACTCCTACAACCCAGCATTGTTTGTTTTTTAAATGTCCAGATGTCCCTCACAGACACAAATGTTCCTATCTTGATTTTGTTTGTTGTTTGTTGTTTGTTTGTTTGTTTGTTTTCTTTCCACAAAATTTTAGTACAGACCACAGATGGGAAATGCTTATCTATGAATTGGGGATGGTGCTCAGCTCTCTGTGCTGAAGAAAAGGAGGTGCCCTTTCCCCAGAGAAAGCCAAGGAATGTTCTCTCCTGTTCTTAACACCCAGAAGTACTTCTTAAAGGAGCTCCTAGTCCGAGAACTCCCTTACTCAGATGGCAGCCCTGCTCAGTAGAGGTGCTAACTAACTTAGCAGGCATGGCTGTGGTCACCATTCTTTTTTGACATGACAAAAAGTAGTAGACAACTCAGTGGATTGCTTATAGGATTTCTATAGGCTGTCCCATCTGCGGTGGGACAGTGATACATTGAAAGAAAAACTTTGAAAATTATTAATTTGGTGAAGGAGAGATAATAATGTTTTTTGTTTAGATCACAAGTGAAGGATGAGAAAAAGGCTTGTGAAACATCCTGAAAAACATCCTTGAACAAATTCTGAGAGGAGGTATAAATGTGAGCCAAAAACAAGAGGCAGGGCCTTTGGAGACTGGGGACAGTTTTGACTGTTCATTGCTCCACTTCGAGACACTCCTAGAGAAAACCGCTCGAGGGAAGGCTTCAGGGCTCCAGGCTCTGGCTGAGGTCCCGGGTTCTGGTTGCTCCAGGTTCCAGCAGAAGAAACCTTGCTGATTACGCCAGTAGAATCATTCCTCGGAACTGATATCCTTATGGTTTCACTATTGTATTCTTTAATCCTCTTTTCTTATTGTTTAGGTTAGTTGGGTTATAAGTGAGGTACTCTAGGTTAATAAGTTCGTAACAAAATATATTTGTTAAGAAAATTGAGCCTACAATTTGGGGCTGGAGAGGCAGTTCAGTGATTACGAGCTGGGGCTGTTCTTTCAGAAGATTTGTCTTCAGTTCCCAGCACCAGCTAATGCCTCACAACCATCTACTCCAGTCCCAGGGGATCTGATGCTCTCTTCTGGCCTCCATGGGCACTACTACATGTACATGGGACACAGACATACATCCAAACACACACATAAAATGAAAACAAATTATCAAAAATGTTTTTTATTGTTAATTTGAGGTCATAGTTTTGACCCTGATTCAAGTTCCTTCTTTATTTCTTTTTCTTTTTCTTTAGCAAAAGTTGTACTGAGCAAATCCATCAATGAGGAAGAAAGACTATAATGACAAGTAAACAAATAGGCTAATTACATGATGTGATGATTAGTGGCAATTGAACAAACACTGGGTGTAGTGATGCTCACCTTTAATACTAGCACTTGGGGGAAGGTGGATCTCTGCTAGAGGCTAGTCCAGTCTACATAACAAGTCCCAGGTCCGCCAGCTACATAATGAAGCCCCTTAAAAAGAGAAACAAACTGAACAAGTTAAACTTCCTAAAAGAGAAGATAACAAGCCAGTCTGAGAAAGTGACATTTCCCCTGATTTATGAAGGATGAAGAGACTCAGGCAAACACGGAGCCCAAGACATATGGTTCCAACCTGAGAGGCTGCCCAGCAGGAAGGGTGACCCAGAGGGCATTCTGGGATAGATGGAAGAACTAGCGAGGCTGGGCTCAGAAGTAAAGAGTTGCATGAAGGCACAGCTGGGAAACACATGCTATTTGTGTGCATGCGCGCGCACACACACACACACACACACACACACACACACACACACACACACAGGTGTGCATTTGGGCCCTGAGTTTTAAACTTCATCTAATGAGCTTTCTTCCATTTGAGTTTAACTTTCTAGTTCTTTCATTGGTTTTGTTTATTTTTAATAATGGGAATGGAGACCAGGTCCTTGCCTTTGTCCATATGAGGCAGGGGTTTTAACTCTGATCTACACCTTAGATCTGTGAATTTTATTTGACTCTCATTTTGCTCTCTATAGAATTTAAGCTGGGTGTTGTGGCACATGCCTTTAATCCCAGCACTTGGGAGGCAGAGGTAGGTGGATCTCTCTGAGTTTGAGGCCAGCCTGGTCTACAAAGCAAGTCCAGGACAGCCAGGGCTACACAGAGAAACCCTATCTCAGAAAAAGAGAGAGAAAGAGAGGGGGAGGGGAGGAGAAGATTGATTATGGGCTGGAGAGATGGCTCAATGGTTAAGAGCACTGTCTGCTCTTCGAGAGCTACTGAGTTCAATTCCCAGCAACCACATGGTGGCTCACAACTATCTATACGGGGATCTGATGCCCTCTTCTGGCATGCAGCTGTACATACAGATAGAGCACATAAAAAACATAAAACAAATAAATACATAAATCCTTTTTTAAAATTTAAAGCCAAGAATATTGCATTTTCATGTTCCTAGCTCTTTTTATAGAACTTACGGTTTTTTAATTCTTGTCTCAGAATTTATGTACATACACAAAATGAAGATAATAGCCTACCTTTATAAAATGATGCAGATATGATCTCAAAATTTGAGCTTAAAGTATATTAAGTGTCCAGTTACCTAACGTACCTGAAAACAGCCCATTACTCTATGCCCTAGAGAGCCTCTTTCTTCTCTGTAGGATGCCCTCCATTGGCACTGTTAGAAGGCTAGTGTGTCATTCATCAACCAACAATGGCCACATCTTTTAATTTCTCCTTTCCAAACTGCATTCATTCTAGGACAGTGTTGTTGTTGTTGTTGTCGTTGTTGTTGTTGTTGTTGTGTTTGCTTGCTTGTATGTCTGTGCACCATGTGTGTGCTATGCCTGCAGAGGTCAGAAGAGGACATTGGATCCCCTGGAACTGGAGTTAGACACTTGTGAGCTGCCATGTGGGTGCTGGGATTGGAACCAAGTCCTCTGCAAAAACAGCCAATGCTCCACCTCTCTGGCTCCATCAACAGTCATTTTTGTTTAATTGAGTAAAGAAGTCAGTAGACAATTTAAATAGCCCAGCTTTTTTTTTTTTTTTTTTCATTTTACCCGGCCTACTATGACCCAGACTCTGGTTACTTGTGCCATCTCATCTGATTTTCACAAGCGCTTTCCCTATTCTTAAATATAATCATCCTCATTGTACAGATAAAACAACAGAGAACAGGGAGTGGATGATTTCTCAACATCGCACAGCTATATTATCTGTCAACTAAGAAGGAATGCCCAAACCACCCATCTGAATCCTTCCTTCCTGTACATCATGCAAAACACTCAGACTGCTTGGCAGTCTGTCTTGTGATTTCTGTATGGACAGGTGTTAACTTGCATTTTGAGAGGTCTCTATTTTCTAAGTTCTTCACATTCTAGAAACGGGGGCTTGTAAAGGAAGGAAACGCTGAATGTTACCTTCAGCAAGTTGATTAGTGACATTGTCGTGTTTATCTACCAGCGTTTGGAAAGGATGTGTTTTCAAGACATGATTTCTCGGGGGCTTCAATTTTTCTGTTTCTTGTTTTATTTCTGATTTGGGATAGATATGTTTCACAGAGTTTAGAATGGTAAGGTTTACAAATACCCATGGTTTAAGCTATGCTGCCAAGACATATCAAAAGAGTACTTAACTGTAAATTCCTGCCATTTGGTCAATCCAAGTGTGTTTGGCCTCAGCACAAGCCACTAATTCAAATCAGTTCCATCAGAGCCCTGCAATTATGTGTCTAAAAGTAAAGTAGAACTTGGATGTTGTGGTTGTACATTAAAAGGTTGCTGAAGCAGTATGAATATCTGATACAGCCATTGGGCAGAGCTCAGCCTTTCTCTGTGGGCACTCAGACCGCTCCCAGCGGTGCAACCTCTGCATTTTGTAGAACAACACATATAGTTGGGTAGATTGCTTGCTACCAACCCTAGAGTTGTATACTCTTGGGGGGAAAGTGGGGCACAGAACATGTCTGTCTGTCAAAATGCTGACTGTGCAATCTACCATGGCCTTTGTGTGCTTCATCCTTTTAGTTTTAAAAGTAGAGGTATCAAAATATCACACAGATATGGTGTTATAACATGGACAATAGGTCCTTCCCTTTTCCTGGTCATTTTCTTCCATTCTGGAAATAATTGCAATGCAGGCTTAGGAAGGGGATTGGTGCTCATTGGAAAGGTGGGTGAGCTCCAAGGTTCTAATAGTTCAGGTAAGATTTTTGCCTAAGGAAAATGCAATCCCTTTCTAGTGGCATCCTTGAAAATATCACCACTTCACACATAGCTATTTTAAAAACCTTATGTGGCATGTCTTGCTCCGTGGTGGTGATGTTCTCTGTCCTGTGCCTTCTTAGTGTGCGCTTCACCGTGGTCAGTGATCCTCCCGAGGACGAGCAGGACCTGGAGTGTGAGGACGTCGGCATTGCTCATGTTGACCTCGTTGATGTGTTTCAGAAAGGGAGAGACATCATTGAGCAGGATATTGATGGTATCTCTTTATTCAGACCTCTTTGCTGCCTGGGAGGGGATCTGTCACATCTCGACAGAAGGCTATGCTGAAAGCCTGTCCCTGTGTTCTCCCCTTTCCCACCCTTCTTGGCTGATAGAAAAGTTAAATGATTAAGCTTCACAGCAGTTAACTAATGTGTTTCTTAGTGTAGGGGGTAAGACAATTTGCCTTCAGATCATTATTCTAAACCGTGGCATATCTTCTCAAGGATTCTCTAGTTTAAGGCTGCAGCCAAAGGATACGTCATCTCCTCTGCTAACTGTAGGATTCTGACAGTTAGGGTGCTCCTCATAACTATATCCTAGATTGTTACCATACTAGGTGTGATTGGAGCAGTGCCTCATTTCTTATTCTGTTCTTGTGTTACACATGCAGAACGAATTGTACTTTATAAACCATAACGAAGGAAGGCCATGGCTACTCACTATCAGTTGAGAAACTCCCACTGATTCCATTTGGAACTGGCTACGTTAGCAGGCCCTCTCTGAGGCCACAGGCACATCACTTTACAAGCATCTCCTAAGGGCCAGGACTCTGCAGTGCTATGGCAGCTGGGTGGAGCTGCCTGTCCTGGACAGATTCTCAGGAGTCCACATGGTGCCAAGTGATTGCCTAAGTTAGATCAAATAAGTAACTGGGAGCATGTTTGGAAACATCCATAAAGTATGTGCATCTAACTTGGTGGCAGCTAGTTACACTTTGACACAGAGCAAAAAACAAGGGGACTACAATGTTGTTCTTCCTTAGTAAAGACTCCAGAACTAAGAGTGTGACAGAAACCACCAAAATCAATCTCTTGTTAGCTCTGCCTAGTGACCCACCTTTTCCTAAGAGGCCACAGGGATCACACTCGGCCAACACCCACCTATTAGGACCTAGTCAGGTGACCAGGCACTGTTCCCAGTACATTTTAATACCATGTTCTCTGTCATACAACTACTGAGAGCCATAGTTTAGTTCATCTGTTGAAGACGCTGAGGCTGGAGAACACTTGATCCACCGCCATCATTAAACTTCAAAGAAATAGCAAGAAACCACAAGACCCATAAGCATTATCAAACCTACAGACTCCAAAATTCTGGCCTTAGGTCCCTAGCAGATGTCTTTCCCCAGCTGATGGGGTCTTGGGGTCTGAGCTGACATTACACCAGGCTATGTTCAAAGACGCTTCAAGACTTAAATAGTATGTCTTTGGGACATCACTGATACCTCTTTCTCAAGAAGTGACTCTCCGACCCTCAGAGCCAGTTCACAGATGTCTTAAGGTTCATGGTCCGCCACTTTCCTTTTCTAATTACACATGAACCTATTTTAAATGAAGTGTTGTCTTAGGATCTAGGTGGCCAATGCTAACACTGACTGCATCATACCTTTGCAGTGCTTTAGAGGTCTGACTTGTTAGTCACACTGGGTGTTAAAAAAAGTCTGACCATGTGTGAACAGCCACAGCCTTTCATATGGCAAGCTTCAAGCTTACATGTAAAGTGTGCGTCTTAATTCACGTGGCACTCTTCACACAACTGTGTTCATCTCAAAGCTGTGTGAAATAAAGCTGTGTGGACTAGCCCAGTGAGGAAACTGCTGAACGTCATTGACCTCTGCTGCTGCCTTCTCCTCAGTTCTTGATGCCCGGGCAGATGGGGGCAGCATCGGCAAGCTGAAGGTGACTGTGGAAGCACTTCATGCCCTACGGTCTGTCTACCAGCAATACAGAGAGGACTTGGAGGCTTGAAAGAAACTGTTCCAGAGGCATCCTACTTCTGAGAAAATGCTCACATGAAAGCTTCAGGGTGAGATTTTGAGTAATCACTCTGGTGTGTGTAATCTATAATTCATGGGGAGTCTGGAGGGAGTGCCTGGGTTTAGGCTTGAATGTTCAAGTTTTATATGATTTGTTTGTTTGTTTGTTTGTTGTTTGTTTGTTTGTTTTTCTCTCCCCTCCTCCCCATGACTGCCACCCTTAGGACTTCAGTGCTCCTAAGTGGGCCGCCTTCTCAATAATTTATATCAACATGATAGCATGAAACATCTATTTGCATTTGCAACATTTTCTTATGAGTAACTGGGGGTAGTCCTATTTTTATTTTTCATAAGTAAAAACCTAAAATCTTAGGAAACCAAGGAAAAGAAATACTTTTTATGTTATCCCTAATCGTCCCACTAAATGGAAACCCTCTGATTACCCTCATTAAGACTTTTATACTGTGAAGACTTTATTAGAAGCAATATATGAAAATTACTTGGATTAATGTGTTAATCTTCCTCTTTAAAATGCTAATATCCACTTTATGCACATTAAAGCTCAGTATGCATTTTCTTTGATGCATGCAGTTTCTATCAATTAAATATAAAGAAGGAGACTTGGCACCAACTTATTAAATTACTCCCAGGTTTTGTTTTGTTTGTTTTGATTTGTTTTTTCATAAAAACTGTAGTTGTTCCAGGTAATATGGTATTAGTGTGTTTTTAATGTTGATATGGGATCCAGGATTGTATTCATATAAAAAATATACGTATATACATACATACAGGAAATTCTTACTTTACAAACTAAAGTTATTAGATAGAAAAAATTTAAGTATGGCTAAAATTCTAAAATGCTTAGTTACACATGAAATGAGACCCTTTTTATCATTTTTTTTAAACTTACATCAAGCTTACACAATGATGGGATGTATCTGGATATCCAGACCTCAAAAGGCAGCTCCAAAAGTTAATTTCTAGCTTTTACGCAGTCTTGCTGAAGGGTTTAATTGATATTTTTAATGGAGCTGTGAATCAGTGCTGCAAAGGAATTGTCTCTGGAGGCCTGAGATATAATGCATTTCATTTTTTAATTTACTTTTTTATTTGTCATTTTCTTCAAAGGATTTTTATAGGCTGTGGGTTTTCACTGTTTGCAAACAGGCTATTCCTTCTTAAGCATATGTAAAGTATTCAGGGAGATAAGTAATTTATTAAAATCTACCTAATTTGCCGTGCTATATTAAATCTCTGCTTCAGTGATCACAGACCATTTCATTTAGAGAATTAGGCATTCCCTCTTTGTGTGATTAAAGCCCTGGAAAATGAGTTCTTTGCTCCTATTTGTGAACATTCAAAGCCTGCTAATGGCAGGAAGATGGAATAGATTATGAGACAATTCATTACAGTTCAACAGGGGGAAAAGCAGCTATAATGCAAAAATGCAAGTATGAATATCAGTGTACAGTTGAACCATCTGTGCTCTAACGGCTTTGGTGATGACTCCTCCTTGGGAGGCTTTGAAATGACATCCGTACGATATTAATTTGTTGGCGCACTTTGTGGGACCAGCAGAGTATGAGCTAACCACAGAACTCTATAAATTCTGTCTGTACCATTGGGCACCCTGGTCCTCAAACCTGCCATCTCCAAGAGGGATCTTGCTCTCATCAGACTCTGAAAATGTTCGTAACAACTCATTGCACTGGAACCTCCTGCTGACCGCAAACATCTGCAGACAAAACCTCTCCAATTCTAGTAAACAACCACATGTTTGTTGTCACTTTAGCTGGCTCTGAGCTCATCTTTTTGGCCTCCCTTTCTAGCTTTCTTTGGCTTTGTGCAGCTACAGTGTTTAAGGCCCATAATATTCCCTGCAGTAATTTAAAACAGCCAGATTATACCCTGGGATTAGCTGAGTGGTTTTTGAGACATTTATTGTGGTATGCTCCTAGGAGGCATGCATTATTGTTTTAAAATGTTATATCCAAAACTAAATAATGCTTTCTGCAGGGAGAGAAATGGAATGGTGCTGACTTCTTGGCATCTTTAAGTGGAGACAGGGAAGTTTTATTCCGGAAATGTCTACAAGTGAGTCAGCTGTATAGAATCTGTACCTCAAGCAAGATCAGGGATCTATCCAGGATTCTCTTACATTTATATTTACTAGCTTTAAGATTCTTAACCTCAGACTCCTGCAGATGTTCCCAATACTCACGTCACACGTGATGGTGACTAAAGAGTTCTGAAGGGAGAAGTCGAATGAGTGCCCTCACGTGATGTCTGCCGGCATCTGTGTCTGGTCATGTGTCAACCAGAGCGCATTGAAAGTTCACCTCCCTTTGAATTCAAGTCCTCTCATCTCCTCTATGAGCCAGGCTTGCTCTGTTGAGGATGGCTGGGATGTAGAGGCTATCAGGCACACAGAGACTGCACTGGAGGTGACCATGCAGCTCTCAGGAACTGCACAGCACACTCAGCACTCTGGGAGCTATAATGCTTTTAGTTTGGAAATATAAATAGAGATGTGATGTGGTGTGTGGGAGAGTGTATTGTACATGGTTTTTTGCCTACTGTAGTAGAAATGTCAAATTCCCAGCCACTGTCATGAGAAGCAGTTGACAAAAATAAGTTTTATGGTTTACAGTGTGGTTTACGTAGAGAACATTTCTCTTCACTCTCGGTTTCAACATGTTTTCTGAATTATCATGGTTTGTTACCATTTAACTTAAATTAGTTTTTTTAAGAATAAATAGAGACTATGTTTAATCAAATAAAGAAAGGCCACATTGAAATTCTGCTGTTCCTGCCATTCATTTGTTACCACAAAACACAAATAATTTCTATGTGTCATGAAGAAGTGTGGGCTGAGCTGTGGTCATGTGATTTGGGAGGCTCTGCGTGCACCAATGTTCCCACAACAAAACATAAATTATTTTAGTAATCTGACATCAAGAGCTGTGACAATGAAAACCAGTTCTTACACATGTTCTAACAGGAATCTGATTAACATTTTTGTGGATATGGAAAATAACTTTTTTTAGTCAAGTTGGCACTGTTGCTGAATTTAGAATGATTTCCTTATGTACAAAATAGCAAAATGTGAATCATGTCTGTGAACAAATATGAGAATAAAATGTGATCTTTGTGTAACACAAAGCACCAAGGAAACAGCTTTGGGTTGTAAAATGATCAAGTGATTGACACTATTGGGATGATCCCAAAAGTGCAATTGCATTTTAGTAAGTCACCGATGCCCGAAGGCCTCTGACTACCTTAACAAAGAGACTAAAACCATGACTTACTATAATTGGGCACCACGCCTAATTAAATCCATGAGTAGGAGCAAACAGCTTTACATCCCTTTTGTTCCAAACAAAAACAGCCTCTAGGTCAACCAGAAAATATTGGAGTAATAGAAACAAACATTTTAAAGCTAAGAATAAAGAATTAGAAAATATCCCCTTTCATCTTGCAAGGAAAATTTTTTCACTTCTGTCTCAAATATGTTGCTAGTGGGGATGGCCCCTCATAGCCCCACTCCTGAAAGCCAGCCCACACTACAGGTACAGTTCCTTTTCTCCTGGCCTCTCTGTTTCCCTTTATCTTTCTTTTCTTTCCTTTTTCTTTCTTCTTTTTTAAGTACAGGTCCTCACTATGTATCCTTGGTTGGCCTGGGACTCACTGTATAGACCAGGCTGGCCTCAAACTCATGGAGATCGGCCTGCCTCTGCCCCCTGAGTGCTGGGATTAAAGGCAAAGGCAGACAGACACCATCTAGCCTGGAGCCCCTTTGTTTTCCAAATGATATTCAAGTCTCTTCTGTGCTCTGGAGTGAAGTCTGGCAAATCAGACAGAATGTGGCTTCCCCTCTAGATATGGACCTCTTTTTGTCCCTTCCCTCTCTCCAGAGAATCACATTCTCATTTCTATAACCGCATCATTTCTCCACTCACTCAACACCATTTGTTTTTGTTTGATTTTAAATATTTACCTATTTTTAGTTTGTCATTGTGGGGGTATGCATATGTGAATATGGGTGTTACAGAGGCCAGACCCCCTGGAGCTGGAGTAACGGGAAGTTGTGAGCTGCCATGTAGGTGCTGGGAACCCAACTGATCCTCTGTAAGAGCAGCAGGTGCTTTTAACCACTGAGCCATCTCTCCAGCCCCTATTTTCTTTTTCTTCTTTTTAATTAGTGCTTTAATTCTTATCTTTATGTTATGTATTCTTTTCAGCCAAACACCTCTCCCCCCCCACATCTGCCTACTGTCTGACTACTATTTCTTTTGCTGACTGCTTGGCCTTGGTTTTCTAGAGCATCTAAGTATGCAGCTCATACTAGCCTGGAACTCAGTTGATTTTGTTTTGTTTTGTTTGTTTGTTTGTTTGTTTGTTTGTTTTTGCTTTGGGCGCCATTCTCTGTGGCAATTCCAGGGAAAATGCTCCATTTGAGATGGCAATGAGGGAGGGGTTGCCATGCAGGCCAATCTGCTTTTCTGGCTTAAATTCATAGCCTTCCTGCCTCAACCTCCTCAACAAGAAATAACCTATTCCTGCAACAGAATGAGGAGAAAGCAATTCCTACAAATGTTTTTCTGCATAAATGAAGGAATATCTGCTCAGAAACCCACTGTCAGCAGGGGATGGGTTACATAGAACAGGCTCCGACCGAACTCAAGTGATGGAGGAACATGGATGATGCCTGCAGAGAAGAGGAGCCGGCTAACCTGAGTGGCAGAGTGTTGAGAGCTGGTGTGGAGCCTGGTATTGTGGTTGAGTCTAGAATGTGCTGTAGAGGCTCATGTCATAAAAGTGGGTCATTAGCCTGTGCTGTTATTGAAAGGTGGTAGAGCCTAGTAAAAACAAAAAACAAAACAAAAAAAACAGGTTGGAGCCTGGCATGGTGGTGCATGCCTTTAATCCCAGCACTCGGGAGGCAGAGGCAGGCGGATCGCTGTGAGTTCAAGGCTAGCCTGGTCTACAAAGTGAGTCCAGGACAGCCAAGGCTACACAGAGAAACCCTGTCTCGAAAAAAAAATGGGTTGGGTTTTTTGGGGTGTGGTCTTGAAGGAGCTATTCCCCTTCTCTGCTTCCTAGATGCCTACTGTCTGCTATACACTCTTCACTGTGTTTTGCCTCATCACAAGCTTAGAACAACAAGGCCAAGTGACCACAGGCTGAAAACCTGAAGCTACAAATCAAAACGAATGTTACCTCAGATATTTCTTCACAGCAGCAGTAAGCTGGCTAGCATACTTGGCAAAGTCAGATCATTAGCCTTTGGAGAGAAGGGAACAACGTAGAGTGTGCAGGAACAGACGCAGCAGGGCGGAGGCCATTTTGGAAAGGGGGGAGATTCCTTAAAGACATGTACTAAAGTGAAAGAGAGAGCCAGCTGAAGCCATGGCTCCCAGGAAACAATGAAGAAAACTGTCAATAAGTAGTGGACATTTGTTACAGAAACTAAACAGTGCTGTAGCAACAGAAGAGGGCAATGTTGAGCTAATAAACCTGACTTCTACCAAACCCTTCTCTATCAGAAATTATCTCAGCTGGTCCAAGAGAATCCAAACTACAGGTTCTAGCAGAAAGGGAATCCTGCATTCATCTTCCATAAGAGTACAAAATGGGGATCAAACCTCAGCAGCTGTATGAAGAAAAAAGTAGACAGAGCGACTGCCGGTTACCCCAGCAACCAGAAGTAGTCGTCCACATCTGGGCCTATTTGTTCACTATGTTTATTTTTTTTTAATGAATAGAAATTTTAAAATAACACAAGAAGTCCCACATGCCTGTGTGCTCATTAGACATCAGAGTGCAGATGGTTAAAGTCCCCTGCTGCATACCACCCCTAATCCAGACCTGCGTCCCACTGCCAGTTCACCATTTGTATGTAAACACGTACACATGCCCACAAAATACATATAGAATTGATTTGCTTTTTATTTACATAAGTGTCAGACTGCAGACATTGTTTATACAGTTTGCTTTTTTTCCCCCCTACATAATTTTTTAAGCCACGTTTTTGAAGTCCACCCTTGTTTCCTGGTATCTCAGTACAAAATAGAGTCGGCTGTGGTTTTAGAATGAGCCCCTTCCAGCAGGATGGTGTTCTACCCAGGGTTCGTGGGTTTGATGGTCTGAACCACCCTTCTGTTGAGCACAACTAGACATAGTTTGACAATGTCGATATGTCATGTTGGCTCCCTGGCCTGTCACACTACACAGTCCAGCTGATGAAACCCAGAGAACAAGCCTAGCACTGGGGCTGGCCTTCCCTCAGCGGCACCTGCCAGTCTCAGCAAACAATGAGAGGCAACACAGAGCCTTCATATGCTTCTGGGCCTTGAAGGGAGAAAGTTGGTATTGGACTACAGACCCAAGTCCTCCACAATTTGAGTTGGGACTGAGAAACTAAATCACCATGACAACGATGATGGGAAGCAGGCTGTCCAGTCAGAAGTTCTGTTTTCATTCTCCCCACCTCTGAATGGATTAAGGTATTCTCAGGTTGCCTAGGACCACGGCCTGTCACTGTCAGAGGCAAAGCTCTAGAAGTTACCCTCTATTTATTACTACAAGTTATAACCAGTGTTTGCAAAGTACACATTTCATGTAACAGTTCAAGGAGTCAAGACCGCATGACAAGACTATCAAGTGAAGCCATCACAATCACGTCAAATAACAGGCATCTAGGCATCTAGGAACTTCCAAATGGTAGCTGATATGATGTCATATTAAAAGGCAACCTAAGAAGTTTCACATAGGCTTGGGCCTTACTTTGAGATCCAAGTGTAAATTCTCTAAGTGAAAATTGCAACTAAAATTAAGAGTTGACCAAGCAACCTAACAGGTACAAATAAGGAGATTTGGTAAACTGACACATGAAAGAAAATAAAAATTAATTAAAGGGAAGAGAAAGAATATAAGGTCACAGCCAGGCGTGGTGGCGCACGCCTTTAATCCCAGCACTCAGGAGGCAGAGGCAGGCAGATCTCTGTGAGTTCAAGGCCAGCCTGGTCTACAAAGTGAGTCCAGGACAGCCAAGGCTGTCGAGAAACCCTGTCTCGAAAAACGGGAAAAAAAAAAAGAATATAAGGTCACATGGAAACATAAATTTGAAGATACAGGAAAAGAAGCAACACAAAACCAGCAAACCCAGAATAATGGGTCACGTTGAATCAGCAGAAGTGTCATGAACAGCCGGAGAGGGGTTCTTTGGTTCTGTATGGATGGAAACCACAGACAAGGGAGCCAGTCGCCATACTGTTGATGAACCTGAGTTCCGGAGGCTCAAAGGCTGGGCCTCCAAACCCAGAGGCTATGGCTCTAAGCCCTGAGAACCAGAAGCTTCCAAGAAAGAGAATGTTTGCGCTATGTCCTCAAGCGAGGCTCATTTTCCAGGGTTTCAAGAGCTCAGCAGTCTGAGCTCCAGGACTGCCAGCTCTCTGCTCCCTCTGCACTCTGAAGCACTTCAGTGGGACCAGAGCCAACACCCTGTGGAGTCTTAGCTCCCACCCTGGCCTCTCAACGTCTCTACCATCTTTCACTATCTCGATACTTCTGTCATCCTCACCATTTTGTAGACTCTGCCTTCAATTGTTCCTGGAATTCTGGCTCCCAGTCAGAGCTTCAGGGATGGGGCTCTTTGGAGCCTCAGTGTTATAGCTGTGACCTCTGGGCGCTGGGACCCTCAGCTCCTGGTGACGCTACTGGACTTTTCAGCAACCTCACCACTGTTGCTGCTGATGCCAAACTAAAAGGCCCAGATTTTTATCTACTTTTCTTGCAACTAGTTCAGCCCACCTTCACAGTCATAAGGACCATGAATAGTAGGCAAAAGACCTTTTGGGAGAAGGTTTTATTAGAGCCAAAAGTGCAACACTTAAGGTGTGGAGAGCGTTAGCCACAGAAAAGCCTCTAGACTAGCAGAAGACTGGAAACCAGCTCACCAAACTAGCTAGGAACAGATATGCCGTGCTGGTGATAATCTATTCAGGCACAGGGTAGCCTTTTCTTCACCAGCCATGAGCTTCACATAAGAACCAATCACAACCTACTAGTGTTCATGGTACCAGATGGTACTCTGCACAGTTCCAGAAGAGGAGGGTAACAACTAACCCAGCTGCAAACCCTGCCATCTAAAATAGTCAACTGCCTGCATGATAGGCTGATGCAACAGAAGCAGACACTGTAGGAATAACCAGCCACTCTGGTTGGATTTAAGGCCCACTCAGTGAGATGGAACCCATTTCTGACATTGCTCAGGTGGCCAACAACCTACAACTATATATGCCTACACCTAGGGAAAACCCAAATACTATTGGTTTATAAAAGAACATAGAGCCGGGCGGTGGTGGTGCACGCCCTTAATCCCAGCACTCAGGAGGCAGAGGCAGGCGGATCACAGTGAGTTCGAGGCCAGCCTGGTCTACAAAGGGAGTCCAGGACAGCCAAGGCTACACAGAGAAACCCTCTCTCAAAAAAACAAAAACAAAAAAAAAAATAGAAATAAACTTACTCCTAACAACATTCTCCTTTAACTATAAATCAGCGTCTCAGCAACCACCAGAGACGCTTCCTCATGCATTCAATGGAAACTAACACAGAGACACAATTGAACAAGGTACAAAGAGTGAGAAACTTTGGAACACTCAGTCCTAAGTAGAAAATCTTCATCAAACCCCTCCCCTCAGAGTTCAGGAAGATAGGCTGAAGAGGAAATTGAAAGATTCTAAGAGGCAGGAAAGGGATGTGTTAAAGGTTATATTTTTACAAAACTGTGTCTTAGTTTCTCTCTTAACCTGGCTATCCCACAAATATTGAGACTCTAATGTTTGTTTATAAGGCTTTACAACACAATCTTGAGCAGTTTAAGTCCATTCTTATCCCTCTGTTATCCTGACCCCATCTTTGCCAAAATCCTCCCCACCACCACCACCCCACCCACCACCACCACCCCACCTGGCAGGAAGTCCAGCCCTATTGTCTTCCCTGCTCAGCAATTGGCTGTAAACTGCTTTACTGGCATACAAGGGGACATTTGGGGAGCAGTGTTTCCTTGAGACAGGAGATTCTCAGAAAAATAAGGCTTGCAACCAGATTGAGGGGGGGGGGAGGGATACAGAAATCAGCATTTGAATTACACGATAACCTTATGCCTACAGGGATGGATGACTCCAAGGAAACTGTTTTCTAGACACACAGGACTGAAGCACAGATGAATTCATAGACACTGTGACAGCATACACAGGACCTACACAGGTTCAACCCAGATAGGGTCCCAGTGCTGGGAGAGGAAAGTAGACATGAGTTCCCATCCCTAACCAAGACACCATCTCCAATTGACATCCTCTTGCAAAGGATAAATTAGTCTTCTCCAATAATGTCTCACTGAGTTTATTAACCACACTTAAAGGTAGGCCCCTGGCCCAGCAGTAGATGGCCAACACAAAATTAACTCCATGGTATTTTTGTAAACTTTTCTTCTCATGTTGCTTTGTTTGGATGTTGGTTTTGTCTTACTGGTCTTGCTCATATGTTTCCAGTTTTGTGTTTTTATGGGATTTGTGCATGTATTTCTTGTTTTCCTTTTTTTGTTGTTGTTGTCTGCCTGTTTGTTTGCTTTTGAATGAGAGAGAGAGAAAGGTGGTGGAGTTAGATGGATGAGCAGGTGGGGAGGATCTGGGAGGAGTCAGGAGAGGATTAACCCTGATCAAAATATATAGAATGAAAAAAACATTAGATAGATGATAGGTAGGTAGGTAGGTAGATAGATGGAGAGATAGATAGACAGACAGACAGACAGATAGCAGCCTCTTTCCCATCAATCATAAGCTTTTTGCTAAGTTTACTGGAGAAGTGTTACTCTTCCTGTCAGTTTTATTGAAGTCTGCTGGTGCCAGGTCTGGGGATACAGACATACAGAGCTATGAAGACAAGGTCATCTGGAAGCCACCAGAGTGAAGTTTTCCAGCAATAGTATAGGCTGGAACAGTTGTGACTGGAACAAGGCTCTTTTTTTTTTTTTTTTTTTTTTTTTGAGCAAGGCTCTTATAAGCAGACGTTTATGGTCTTAGCAGCCACAATGGCTGCATGTTCCCTATAGTGAGCAAATGAATATTCTCAAGACAGCCAGACAGTGCTCAGAGCATCCAGGTATCATAATAACAGGCTAACCAGTTGCAAAAAGAGCAAGGGCTCAGAAAGCAGGTCCCCACTCAAGGCAGGCAGCACAGGAGTCTGGCAAATGTCAGTGAAAGGGTCATGTTCTGGAACACTGCCTCCCCCCCCAAAAAAAATTTAGCTTATTTAAAAAAAAATCCTAAACACTAAGGTTACTCTAAAAGGCCTATCAGTCACATGCTGAGCAGTGTTTGACAGTGCTGAGCTCCTGTCTGAGTCTCAAGCCTAAGGAGTAGTATGATACCACATCATTTGGAACCTACCTCTCATTCTTTACCCTTCAGCTATTCACAAGAATCAACATCCCAAGCAAGCCCATGGCCAAGAGGATCAGAATGCTCTGGAAGAGCACTTACTCCCCTTCTCTCTCATTCTGATGAGCAATGGAGCTTTGTCCAGGTGGTCTAGCCAGTGTCAAGCCATGGTCATTCAAACAGGGGATCAGTTTTAAAATACAGCTTTGCATTGGTTTCTCTATCCAACCGCTTATTCCTCTGCGACTGCGTCTGCAGCAAGCCTTGTTGAAGAGCTGCCTACTTTCAGGAAAGCCAGGCTAAAGGGGCAGACACCAGAAGTGGCCCTAGAAAGTAGAGCACAAGAGTGGGACTCGGAAAATTGGTCACTCACCAACCTGAAGGCAAAAAGAGAGAATGACGTCATTAATGACAATTTATACTGAAATAACCTGTCACTTGGTAAATTCCTAACAGTGATGGACCGAAATACGTGCGTGAAGAAATGAAGCATCACTTAAATTAGCTACACTTGTGGTTTATGTTGCTCTTCTTTTAGGTTTCAGAAAAGCTCTTCAGCTGGTGGTGGCGCACACCTTCAATCCAAGCACTTGGGAGACAGAAGCAGGCAAATCTCTTGAGTTTGAGGACAGCCTGACAACACAGAGAAACCTATCTTGAAAAACCAAAAAGAAAAACAAAAGAAAGAAAAAGAAAAGCTTTTAAGTGCATGGAAAATTGTAAAAGCAAGCAGCATCTTTGTATTACAATGTTCTACTAGAATCAGAAATTAACAGCTGCAAAGGGCAGGAAATCAAAGGTCAGGAATCTTAAAATTCAAGTCGAAGTTGACAAACTGGGATTTCTAAGGTAGGAAACTGATTTTAGAAAGGAATTTGAAGAAGAAGAAAAAAAAGATTAACTTTGAAATAACAAAGTTAGAAAAAAACTAAGAGGGGAAAAATTTTAACCAAAAGTAGACTAAGAAAAGATAGTGGCTGAGTGGAGAGTGGGGTCTGACTTTCACACGAATTCTGGTGCCTCTTATTTGACCACATCCCCTTGATGGGGAGGCCCGGTGACACTCGGGAAAGACAGCAGGCTACCAAGAAGAGACTTAGTACCCTATGATAATATACAGGGGGAGGAGGTCCCCTCAGTCACAGTCATATGGGGAGGGGAATAGGGTGAAAGTGGGAGGGAGGGAAAAATGGGAACATAGAAGGGATGGGATAACAGTTGAGATGTAATATGAATGAATTTAAAAAAAACAAAAAAGAAAAAGAAAAGAAAAGATAGTGGGTAGAAATAAAGAGACAAGAGAATGATAAGAAATAAAGACATAGAAAGACTCAGTGAGAACATAACAGACATGTAGACAGGTATGCGAAAGTATTATCAGAGATACTGATGGAAAAACAAAACAGCGAGTCAGAACTAACATGAAAACTCTAAGACAGTGCCTCTGGAAGAAAGAACTGGATCTTGACTATTGAAGGACCCAGTGTATTGGAAAATTACTTCAAAGCAATCAGCTTTGAAACCCTGCACAGTTGTCCAGATAGAACTCAAAATTACAGCAAAAGAAAACAAACCTCTAGAATTCTAGGTAGGCATGGAAGCTACATAAAGGAAAAATCAGGGCTGGAGAGGTGGCTCAGAGTTAAGAGCACTGGCTATTCTTCCAAAGGTCCTGAGTTCAATTCCCAGGAACCACAAGGTGGCTCACAACCATCTGTAATAAGATCTGGTGCCCTCTTCTGGCATGCAGGTGTGCATGCAGGCAGATCACTGTATACATATAAACAAATAAATCTTTAAAAAATAAAAAAAAAATAAATAAAGGAAAAATCAGATCAGCACTAGAGTTCTTGAGAGCCGAATACAAGGAAAGAAGTCATAAAGAAACCATGACAAGGCTAAGAGAATAGACCAAAAGCTCCGGCTCCACCAGTCATCAAATACCAAGGGCTAGGGAAATGACTTTCTTTGCAGTGAAATTTACACAACTGAAATCAACCATGTAGAAGTGAACACTTTGCTGGCCATTAGCTCGTTCACAATGCCATACAACTACCTCTTTCTTCTGCACAAATATTCCATCACTCTACAAGAAAATGATCATTTACTCTGTAGAACATACTTCCAGCTTTGGGCTAGCCTGCTTTTTGGTTCTATGAATTTACCTATTCTAAATATTTCATACAAATGGATCTTATATACCTGACTTTTTACATCTTTTCTGGGCTCATCCATGTATCAGCATGTATCAGCACTTCATTATTTTTATTGCTTAGTAATATGCCGTTGTGTGACTATACTAATGTTTTCTATCCATCACTTGAGAGACATCTGGACTATCTCTGCGTTTTGGATACTGAGTAGAACCACTATGAGCATTTGTGTAGAAGACTCCATTTACTTCTTTTCAACTCTTTTGGGTATGTACCTATAAATGGAATTGCTGGACCACGTGATGGTTTTGTGCCTACCTTAATCTACCTTCCACAGCCTTTGCACCATCTCATAACACATTATCAGTAGTGTGTAGGAGTTGTAGCCCCGCTACCTTGAGTATGAAGTAATGTTTCCTATGGTTTTATTTGCATGTCTCTAATAACTAAATGGTACAGCTTTTCATGTGCTTGTTTATAGAACAAATTGAACGTGAAAATGGGGGAATGTTATACTAATTACACTCTTTCTGAGAATTTACTAGAAGACAGTTGTTAGCTGAATAATATGCAAGTAAAGAGCCTTAAGCGACAGGTTATGAGCCTTGACTATACAACCAAAGATGTTAAGCAAACCATGGGTGGAGATAAAAATAAGAGAAACTGATCATTTTTATGCTCTTAAAAAGTTGAAATAACACGACCTTTTAATTAGGAAAAATAAGAAAGTAGAATGCGTTAATTTTACCATCGATTATGAATGATTCAGGTGTATCATTTGAAGTAGGTAAAACACACTGAGGAAGACATGTTTTAGGTTAGTGGAAAACAACCACAAAAGCAAAAAAAAAAAAAAAAAAAAAAGATGTGCTGGTCACCCAAAATGAGTTTTAACAAATACAGAAGCAGAGACTAGAGAGCGGAAAGATGATCAGTAAAATATGCACAGTAAATATACGCAAACAATAGGACCAAGACAAGCCTCGGTTGATAGTAATAAATGTGGATCAGCACACGTAAGAAGCAAACTTTCAACTTGACCCACCTTGCAGACCCCACCTCTTCACTGTGCAGGGGCAAGAGAGCACACAGATAAAAAAGGATGCCAAAAGTATCAGGCAGACACACATGGGGAATTCTTCACAAATGTGGGGGAAAGGAGCTCTGCACAACAGTGGAGGCATGTAAACTGGTTCAGACATTCGGAAAGGAGTGGGAGGGTTCCTCACCAAGCAGGAAGTATATAGCTATCATGTTCTGTACTGGAAGACAACATACCACAGAGGCAGTTGCACATCCATGCTGATTGCAACTACTGCACTAACTCAGTACAACCAAGAAGGAGGCGGCCAGAGAGACAGCGCGTTGGTTAGGAGCACCAGCTGCTCTTCCAGGGGATCAGGTGAGTTTGATTCCCACCGCCCACATAGGGACAACCATAACTCCAGTTGTAAGCGATCAGAGGGGCACCAGGCCAGTGCACAGCATCCAGACGTGCATGCAGGCTGCCATAGGGTCACTATTGCTGTGATGAAACACCACGACCAAAGCAACCTGGGGAGGATGGGGTTTGTTTGGCTTACATATCCTTAGTCACAGTCAACTGAGAGAAATCACAGCAGGAACTCAGAGGACAGGAAACTGACGCTCCTCACTAATTTAGAAAACGCCCCTCCTACAGCCCAGGCAGAACCTCAGTCGAGGTTCCCTCCTGTCAGATAACTCTGGCTCGTGTAAAGTTGATATAAAACTAGGCAGCACACAGGCCAAACATCTAAACACATCAAATTATTTTTCGGTTTTCTGAGACAGGGACTCTGTGTTAGCCTTGTCTGTCCTGGACTTGCTCTGTAGACCAGGCTGGCCTCGACTCGCAGTGATCCGCCTGCCTCTGCCTCCTGAGTGCTGGAGTTAAAGCATGTGCCACCACGCCTAGCCATATTTTCTAAAAACAATATAATATATTTCTACACAATGGAATTTCATTCCACCATAAAGAAGAGAGAAATTATGTCATTTGCAGGGAAGTGAGTAGACTTGGAAACCATCATGTAAACAAAGTAAGCCAGACTCACAAATACTGTGTATGATTCCTCTCACGTGTGAAATCTAGGGTGTGTGTGTGTGTGTGTGTGTGTGTGTGTGTGTGTGTGTGTGTGTGTGATGTAACATGAATGTTGAGGAGGAACTGGGAGGAAGAAGGGGACCAGCAAGTGGGGAACGGAGACGACAGTTGGAGAGAGAAATGGGAACAAGGCACATGATACACATGTGTGAGAACGTCACATGCAACCCATTATCTGTATGCTA
Organism: Acomys percivali; assembly: GCA_907169655.1. Lineage (NCBI taxonomy): Eukaryota > Metazoa > Chordata > Mammalia > Rodentia > Muridae > Acomys > Acomys percivali. Next base: position 34,283,357 of record OU015753.1, read on the forward strand.
ACTAAAAGGATAAAGACACGGGACATACAGAACAGTGCCCGAGTGCCGCACATGCCTTTGCTGTCACTGCCCTCGCCATCACTGTACACTGAACCTTCTTTTGCCCTTGTCTAGTGACGTAGTCATGCTGCCAGAATTGGCAAGGCTTTGATGGTATTTGACTTGAAACTCACTTCACTGAGCATGAGCACTCAGCAGAAGGTGACCTGTCCTTCAGACGTGTTCTTACTTTGTTCCTGGGCCTTTTTGTACCTGTTACTAATGTGAATTTTGTTTCCAGTTTATCTTCAAATTAGTCAATAATATTTTAAAATGTCAACCAATGCTTCAAATGAGAAATACAAATTCAAATATCACCATTTAAAAAATAATTCTGCAAGTGCTACTTATCAGAATGTTTGTTTGTTTGTTTGCTTGTTTTCAAGACAGGGTTTCTCTGTGTAGCCTTGGCTGTCCTAGAACTCTCTTTGTAGACCAGGCTGGCTTCGAACTCACAGAGATCCACCTGTCTCTGCCTCCCGAGTGCTGGGCTTAAAGGTGTGCACCACCACCACCCAGCCAGAATCTTAAAGATACAATGAAAGGGGCTTAGTGGTTAAAAAGTACTGTCTGCTCTCCCAGAGGTCCTGAGTTCAAGTTCCAGCAACCAAATGGTGGCTTATAACCATCTATAATAGGATTGGATGCCCTCTTCTCATGTGCATGAAGACAGCATACCATATACATAAAATAAATAAAATTTTTAAGCATACTTTAAAGTAAAGATACAATTAAAGCATAAGAAAGCGCCATGTTGTATACTTCTAAGCATAGACTGAATGTCTGATGTAAAACATAGTAGACACCCACTGCAAGAGCAAGTAAATAAATAAAAAATAAATATCATGAAATAGGAGGTGGATAAAAGCAGAAATTAAGTGGATTAAAACTCAAGCGTACTGAGAACTAAAAAGGTAATTCTTTGAAACAATCTCTAGACAGACAGGTCTAAATCATTACAAGAAGACGTCATGGGTACAAATTAAGCATGGCAGTCGGAGACCAACCAGTGACTGAGGCATCCTGAGCTAGCAGGTGTCTATGAAAATGCTTAACTTTCTAGAAAAAAACCCTTATCAAAGATCATCCTAGTAGAGATGAAAAGTTTAAAAGATCAATTTTCATAGAAGACAAATTTACTATCAACCTATTTTTTAATAAAGCAACATTGTTTTATGAGAGATTCTAAAGAGCCCTTCAAAATCTAGATAATTTCAGTTTGGTTTGAAGTATGCCAGAAAAAGGAGGAAAACTTCAATAACCGCTGAGTGAAGAAAAAAAAAATCCTAGAATTGTAAACCTAAGGAGATGGTTAATATTGCTGGCCGTCTTGCAGGATTGGAACCACCCGGTAGATGAGCCTCCAGGACACCTGGGAAGGACTGAGTTAGCATAGCTTCCACCATCCATGCCTGTGAGGGATCACCTTAATGCAGAAGGCTCTCCTGGTGTAGGTCCGCCATTCCATGGACTGGGGGCTCCGGTGAATGAAAAGAGCAAAACAGAGCTGATGCAGGCAGGCATCCATCAGTCAGCTTCCTGAGCACACGTGCAATGTGTCTGACAAGCTGCTGCCACTATGACTCCTCTGCCATGACTGACTAAACCCTTAACTGCGAACCGAAAAAAGCCCTCCCTTACGTCACATCTTCACCCAGTATTTTTTTTCACAAGTAGCAAACATCTACAGTAAGTCCTATCCACAAACACATAAAAGATCTGCTATATAATCCCATGTGTGA
>OU015753.1:34298594-34314333 GCA_907169655.1 Acomys percivali
GTTTTTTTTTTTTTTTGTTTTTCAAGACAGGGTTTCTCTGTGTAGCCTTGGCTGTCCTGGACTCACTTTGTAGACCAGGCTGGCCTCAAACTCACAGCGATCCACCTGCCTCTGCCTCCTGAGTGCTGGGATTATCATGCCCAGCTGATAACTCCTTTACCTTGTAGGTGATTTTAATAATAATAATAATAACAACAACAATAACAACAACAACGTCTCTGGGTAAACAGGCAGTGCGGCATGCTTCCGACCTGAAAATTATGGGCTCCAGAAAATTATGGAAGACACGATGGTTTTACCTGTCTTCAGCAGCCTCACCCAGCCTTGTCATGATCAATGTCACCCCCGGTTCGCTTTTCTTTCTCCCATGTCCTCGGCATTCTCTTCCAGGAGGCAGCTACAGTTGTTCCTCAGTATCCATGGCAACTGGTTCCAAGACCCTAGATCCAAGGTCACTCACATCTCTCATATAAACCATGAGAGTTTGCACAGAACCTCTGCGCACCCTCCTTCTGCTCTAAGCCAGCCCTGGATCTCACAGGACACTGAGAACACTATCCAGGCTCTGCGGGTGGCTTGCTTGACTCCATCTGTAGGGGCTAATTACAAAACTCTTAAGTACTCAGTTCAGACACAGTTTAGTTCAGATGTTTCACATCAGTGGTTGGTTGAATCCAAAGGTACAGAAGGCTGGGGTGTGGAGCGCCAAGGTCCCTCTGGTCTTTTGAAAGGACCCGGGCTGTTCTCAGTGTGAGGCGAGACCTAGGGACCTGTGCTCCACTTAGAGAGTGTTGATGATCTTTCCTTGGAATAGAAGCATTTTTCATGTTGTCCCCTTCAGTCACTGGGTTCCAGTATAGTACAGAAAACCTCTCAAAGTTCAGTGAAAGGCAGATCTTCCAAGGATGGGACCACAGGCAAAACCTAACCAATAACAAAAGACCAGGAAGGTCTTAGCAGAGATTTCCAAGAAACTGAAACCAAGCATCCTTAGGTTCATAAGTGGGACTTGACGGAGGACTGCCCCAGGCGGCCGACCAGGAGTTATGCAGGAGGCTGGAATCTTCTACAAAGAAACAGCTTGCTGTCATGGTTTTTTTTTTATTTTATTTTTATTTTTTATTTTTTTCTTTCTTTCTTTCAGGCTGGGCCAGGATACCTTGAAAGGTGGAGGGGGAATAGGCTTATTCTTCTTTCTGACTCCTGCCGCTGCTGGTAAACACTGAGGGAGGAAGAGGTAATAGAGTTGCTCTTAAACACATCATCCCAGCCCCGGCTCTAATGCTGGCAAGTGGCACAGTTCCAGGCCTGTCCTGTTGCTATCCCTGGTCCTCCACCCACCCCTAGCCTGCGCCTCAGTGCACACATGTCAGGGTGAGTATGTACTTGACTACATTGAGGGTTCAGCTTCCCTCCTTGAGCTCCAGTTTCCATGGGTTTCTGAGACATAGGGTGTGGAAAAGGGGCAGGAAGGGGTTGAGTGAGTGAAGACCAGCAAAGGCCAGCGAGGTCCTGCAAAGACCAGGGAAGTGTTGCACGGCATAGAAATGCCAAAAGCACCCAGTGACACAACCGAGTCTTCAAAGACACCAGAAATTTCCGCTTCAGTGCTGCCCTATAGCACACTCTGTACTCTCTGTGCCTCTGGAGCTATCAGGATCTCAGCCCAAGACTCTGATTCTTCCACCCCAATGGAAAAAAACATGAAAATATCTCAAGACGTGGCAGCCCCCCTCAGCTCAGGAGGAAAAGCCGGAGGTGGAGTCTAGCCAGTGGCCCATGAGCCATAGCAAGGATGACCGACGGAACTAACTGCCTTCTCCCTGTACACTCTAAACCACCTGACCACTTACTTTTTCAAGTACAATTTTTAAATTATGGTAGGGTTTTTTTGTTTTGTTTTGTTTTTCATTTTTGTTTTTCGAGACAGGGTTTCTCTGTGTAGCCCTGGCTGTCCTGGACTCGCTTTGTAGACCTGGCTGAATCGAACTCACAGTGATCTGCCTGCCTCTGCCTCCCAAGTGCTGTGATTAAAGGCATGCGCCACTACCACCCAGCCATATGTTAGTATTTTTATGTTTGTGGGTGTTTTGCCTGAGTGTATGTTTGTGCTCACTGAGGCCAGATTTGATCATCAGATCCCTACCACATGGGTGCTGGGAACTGACCCTGTGTCCTCTGCAATAGCAGCCAGTGCTCTTCACCACTGAGCCACCTCTCAACCCCATAATAGAATATTAGAGACTGGCAGGGGCTGGAGAGATGGCTCAGAGGTTAAGAGCACTGACTGCTTTTCCAAAGGTCATGAGTTCAATTCCCAGCAACCACATGGTGGCTCACGACCATCTATAAGGAGATCTGGCTCTCTCTTCTAGCATGCAGGCAGAACGCTGTATACATAATAAATAAAGAAATTTAAAAAAAAAAGAATATTAGAGACTGGCACTACAGTGAGTCCCAGGTCATGTATAATTACTGACCATATTCCCGGGCCTTGATCTCTCTAGCTGGAAATGAAGCTGAGTAATTGCACCTGACCTCCCACAGCCATCCCTGGCCTCTCCCAGAAGGGAAGGCTGGAGTGATCTGCAGTGGTTTCCGGGCTTGTTCGGTGCCAGGAATCACCTGAAAACATGTCTGGATAAGAAGCAAACGCTGTGATCCCTGAGTCAATAGCTGTGAGAGGGCCATAGGCATCTTAGTGCCGAGGCTTCCAGCTGACCATTTTGAGCCAATGAGCTGACAAGTTTGGAAATGTTGGGTTGATCATGAGATGACACCAAATTGCCCACTCCAGCACCACCACATTTGGCAAATAAAAACACAGAATGTTCATTTAAATTTGAACTTCGGGCACATAAGGAGTCACTTAAATTTATCCTGTGCCAATTTGGAGGATATACTTATACTGAAAATTCTCTTCTGCCTGGCCAGCCTGGCACATGCCCTGAGCCCCATGTTATGGACAAGCTAAAGAGTCTCACTGTGTTGACTAGTCTCAAACTTCAGATTCATATGATGCTCCCTCCTAAGCCCCTTGGGAGGCTAGGACCACACGTGGTGTGAGATGTCTGATCTTTAGAGGAAAGCACACAGCATGCCGGGAGAGGAGTCATTCTGAGGCCAGCCCAGGAGCCTCGTGGCTCATCACTCTTTGTTCTCATGGGTCTCTAAGGTCTCTGGGAGCCCAGGTGGCCTCCACCTCAGTGACTAGCCAAGGATGACCTTGAATTCCTGACCCTCCTGCTTCCACCTTCCAAATGCACGTTACAGCTGTGCACCGCCACGCCCAACGCTTGGCACTTGTGTGCCTGGAAAAGCAAGCGCCAGCCTGCAACCCTTCCTCCTTCTCCTAGCAATGAAACTTCACAGGTGCTACTGTTGGAAAGAAAGGGGAAAAAAAAAAAGGCGAAGACGTTTTATTTCTTGAGCTACAGAGACTTACTTAAAGCACAACTCAGCTTTTCAATGAGGCCGGGAATCGGATTTGAGTATCGATGATGGTCATGTTGCAGTGTGTTTATGGATGTCAAAAGAATTTCCTTCTGAGCCATATGCACTTCTTCTGCGACCAAGTTTTCCAAGCTCCTCGGCCCTTCAGTGTGTGCAGCTGTGAGTGGGGACACCTGACACAGATAGGGATGGACCATCTCCTTGCTGGAGAGGTCAAAATAGCAAGGATTTGGGAATCTCATAGTCAATTAAAAAGGTGAGAGAAGGAAAATTCAGAGATGAATATGAAAATCCATAGCACTGCACGGTCTCAGAATGGAATGTTTTCTAAATCAAATTAAGCTACATGGTGGAAATTGAGGAGAAAGAGTCCTTAAGGTGACTTTTAAATGAAAATGAAATGTCGGTTAGTAAGTTACAGGGGTACAATGATACCATGTGGCAGGCTGGTGTCTCATTAATTTCAAACATAGATTTTTATGTGAGCCTATTTGATTATAATTTGATTATCTGACCCTGTAATTAAAGTTTATTGCCAATTTGGAAGCGTACATGTAAAATGAACTGGTTTTCTTCAAAGCAATATGCAGTCCTTTGGACTCATTGGCCTCTGCTTCTGCATTTAAATGGAAAAGTCAGTTCTAACGCGACAAACAGGCCGGGGTTTTGATCATTAATCCCGCTAAAGCAATATTCATAAACTCAATTCCGCATCAGTTGGAATACTTTTCTTTTATTAGTTTCTGTGTTATTAAATGAGATTGTTTCTGACTAATATATTTCTGGACTCAAACTGTAGCTCCGAGCTGTTATTCAAATCAAATAACATGCCCTTACTTGTGCCTCGCACTAATAAATGCCAACTTATGATACATTTGCAAGAGGCTGTCAGCAATATTAAAGGAGGCGATGACGCCGAGGAGGTCTCAGAGTGAGCTGATTTTTCTAAAGACTGATCTTCCTCATTCCTCTTCACATACACACAGTTACTCAAACCTTTTGTCTTAAGGTAAAAAAAAAAAAAAAAAAGAAAGAAAGAAAGAAAAGAAAAAGTACTTTGGTTCATGTGACTATTGCCGGCACTCTCTTGGCCAAGAGATTGGCTTAGAAAACTCCTAACTTGTGGACCCGGAGCACGAGAAGTGAGGATTGGATTTCAGGGTGAGTGTCCTTCAGAAACGAACTGGGGAAGAGGTGACCGCCAAGGTCGATTTGACTGATCTGGCTTACTAGAACTTCTTCCTGCCGCCTCTCTCAATGCTCCCCTCCCGAAGCATCCCTCCCAAGCACCCAGTTGAAGAGGACCACCTTCCCCAACAGAGGAGGACCGGTCTTCGGTCAAGGGTACACAAGCAAAACCCCTTGCAAACCAATCAGCCCCCTAAATTACTTGTAGAAACTGCACAGGGCCGGAGTTCAGATGCCCGGCGCTGCTCTTCAGTTTGAACTCCCAACAGACAGATGATAGCCTGAACGCCACCAGCACTGGCCATCCACTACTGGTCCCACCTGTTCTTTCTCCCCACGAGTAAGGCCTGACTATAAAGCTCAAGAAGCAGGCAGCTTAGACTCGCCAGGCTTTAAAATGCAATATCCCTCCTGGATAACCAAAGGCATTGAGGTTTTCACTGCTCTGGAAATTTTCCCTGAGCACCTCAAAAAAAGATCGTCCAGATGAGAGTGCTGGCTCTGCCCCTCTCTTTCCTGAGACCCTACAGTTCCACAATCCATGGTTCTGGGTCCTTCCGGGCTTCTTCCTTATCTCGCCATCATTGTGGGCAAGAATTTGTCTCTCCTGCACCAGGAAGAAAAGATTTCAAGAGTCTTTGGTAAAATTCAAGTCTCCAAATTAGCAGAAGCCTTAGAATCTACCATCTGCTCACCATCTACTCTATAGACCAAGCTGGGCTCAAACTCAGAGATCCACCTGCCTCTGCCTCCCAAGTGCTAAGATTAAAAATTTGTGCGCCAACTCGCCCTGGCTTCACAGCTCCTTTCTTAACCAGTACACCCATCAACAACACTGGCTGGCCCCCAGCCACCTCGCCTGCACACAGTAAGGACTTGGCCTGCCCTCAGCTTAGATCCTTGGCTTGAGTGACTTGAGTCAAGCAGAGAGGCAGTTCATCCCAGCGGCTGTCCGTTGTTCCTGCCATGACTCGGGCACACTGCCAAGCATTCCTCCTGGATGCCCGGCGCTAAGCTGAGCGATTGGCAAGAGGACCAGGAAGGAAACTAAAGCCAGGAGAGCTGGTTACTGAAAAGCAGGTTCCTTCTATCCCTTTCACCCTGACCCAAGAGAAATACAGCAGCGTCTCTGAAGGAGGTGATACCAACTCTGGAGATGGACTGTGTGAAGGGTGCAGGGACTGGAAAGCATGGACTTCAGCCTATTTGAGGTCTGTTGTATATAGCTTATTTTATTAAATAGAAGGGGGAGATGAAGGAGAGATAAACCTGCTTTTCTTAGGATCCCAAGTGTAGGATGGAGAGCGGTCTTGTGAGAACAGGTGAGGTTAATCCACTAGAAGGCAAACCACCTCATGTGGGAGCTTGATTGTTGCCAGCTGAAAAGATCCCGTGAACAGACTCTGGGAGGAGATATATAAATGAGCCCAGAACTGGAGGTGAGGCTTTTGAAGACTTGGGATAGATTTGGCTGTTCATCTCTCCACTTCAAGACATTCCTAGAGAGAGCCGCTCAAGGGAAGGCTTCGGGGCTTGGGCTCTGGCTCCTGCTGAGGTTCTGGGTTCTGGTTACTCCAGCAGAAGAAATCCTGTTGACAACACCAGGAGAATCGTTCCTCGGAACTGATATCCTTACGGTTTTGTTATTCTTTAATCCTCTTTTCCTATTGTTTTGTTTAGTCGGGTTATAAGAGACGTACGTGTGGTTAATAAGTTCATAATAAAATATATTGGTTAAGAAACTGAACCTACAGAGGTCCCATGTCCTCAGATGGCAGGCCAACAAAAAGATCCAGACTCCATTCTGCCTGTTCAAGGTGGAGACAGAGTTGCCTAGCCCAAGGCTATAGCAGGCACAAGCTTGGGCAGGAAGTGGATGGTGCCAAAACTTTTGGGTTTTGTGCTCAGAAACAGGTCACTCATCTTGCATGGTTCTTGCTGGCAGGCGGTGTTCACACCTCTGTGAAAGTTCAGGATTCAATGATGTCCAATAAGGAAGAGAGCCCAGCCGCAGGCTAACCATGCTTCAGGATGTAGCGTCTGGGGCAGGTGGCTAAACAGGAGGTGAACAGTGAGTGTTGCTGTAGGCCAGGGCTAGCGGGCCACTCAGCGGACGTGACTAGACGAGATGGCTAATCTTGGTTGTCAATTTGACACACCTAGGAAGAGAGAACTTCATGGAATTTCCTCTATCAGATTGGCCTGAGGGAAGTTAGGGAGTGGGGAGGGGATTTTCTTGATTGCCAATTGATGGAGAAGGCCCACTCCACTGTGGCCTGTGCCACACCTGGGCAAATGAGCCTGGGTTGTATAAGCAGGCTAGCTGAGCGGATGCAGAGCCTAAGCCAATAAGCAGCTTCTCTTCCTGGTTCTTGCCATCACTGCCTTCAGATAAACTGTTACCTAAAGGTATAAGATGAGATAAACCATCCCTCGCCTCCCAAGTTGCCTTTGGTCCTGGTGTTTATGGCTTCAGCCAAAAGCAAACCAGAACACTCGGACTTGGGGGATCTCGGCCCCGGTTGCTCCCTGCTTGCACCCCAGCTCCTACAGGTTGTTTCCAGCTGGCAAGGAAGAAACTCTTTTCCCCAGATGTGATGAAAAAGGGGCCCCATGTGTGGAAGCCTTTGTTGCCTACCAAATGCCCGAGCTGTACCCTTGACTGTGTGTCTACAGCATAAGCCCTTCCTGTGACTCTGCACCCTGTCCTTGTGGAAAGCTGAGGCATGTACCACAGTGTGCAGTAGCCTTTGGTGCATTCAGAAGCAATTCAGGGATGCTCTGTAAGCCCCGAACATTTCATCACTACCAAAGTGCACTCTGCTTTCTGAGTGGCGATGGGCGTCAAGGTGGGCCGTGACTGGGGGTGATGACAGCGGTACGATAGTGATTACTGTGCACTTACTAGCTACCAGCTGCTGTGCATGGGTACACATTGGTGAAATATGCGTACATATTCTGTGTAGTCAACACCACAATCCAAATAGGTGGACGATATTGTCATATGCTTGGGATCAGGTCACAGGTAGTGTGTTCTTTCCACAGTCTGTTGGATCTCGCCCTTGTGAATTTAGGAGAAATAGCCCTACAAATCTCACAATTATACCCATGTATACAATCTGTGCCCACTACACTTAATTCTTTTATTTTTTTAACAATTCATTAATTTTTTAAAAAGACAAAGCCTCACTACTTAGCCTTAGCTGGCTTGGGACTCACTATGTAGCCACACTGGCCTCAAACTCACAGAGATCCTCCTGCCTCTGTCTCTTGAGTGCTGGGATGACAGGTGTGCACCACCATGCCTGGCCATATTAAAAATTTTATTATGGCAAAGTATGCATGCATATTTACCATCCCAGTAGCTTAGAGTGTGCATTTCTGTGGTATTAAGTCCATTTACAATGTTATCCGGACTGCTAGCACTACCCATTTTAGCACCCTAAGTGAAAATCTGGGGGCCAGAGAGCTGACTCGGTGATTAAGACTACGCACTGCTCTTGCTGAGGGCCTGAAAATTTGAGTCCCGATGACTCACACTGGGTGGCTCACAACTGCCCATAAGTCCAGCTCCAGGAAAGGCAAAGCCTCTGTCCCTCACTGGCACACACTCACATACAGACACATACATTCATATAATTAAAAATAAAGAACTATGTACTCATCAAACACTGAGTCTCATTCCTCCTCCCTCTCTCCAGCCCTCGGGAACTGCCATGGTTCAGATCTGGTTTGTACCCCTAAAGATTTGTGTGATGAAAATTTGGCCACAGGAGTGACCAGCGTTGAGGAACGGCATGGAGCTTCCTGGAGGCACTGCGCTTGAAAGGGGTAGTAGAGCCCCGGGCTCCCTGGCTTCCTGTCTTGCTCGGTGTACCCTCACTCCCCTGTCTGTGCCTGATAGAGCCACCTACCATTTGTGCTGGCCAAGAGAAGCGCTTATCAGAGTTGGGACCACATGGCACTGTCTATATCCAGCCATCTTGTGAGGTATTTCAGTGGTGGGAAATGGGCTAATATAGAGACCCTGTAAGTTTTTTTGTGAAGCATTTCTTATTCTTGTTTCCTCCTCAGTGGCATTATCCCATACTCACCCTTTTGTATTTGGCTTCCTTCACATGCCATCTTCATGGTTCACCCATCTGGCAGTTTATGTGAGAATCCTGTTCTCTTTATGGCTGAATACACCTTGCTTTGGGGGTTCTTCCACCACCACCTGTTCGTGCTGTGGCTGTATCCTGTGGCTTTCTGTCAGCCATACACTCCCTCTGCACCCTCGCCAATGTTTATCTAATTCTGTGATCATGGTCATTCAGATATTTGTGTTCAAAGTTCATAAAATGGAGATCTGTGTGTTTGGGGGATACGGTGTTATCTGTGCAGATGGGGAGAGTCTAGGAAGGTACAAGGGCACAGATGTTTTCTGGGCTTACTTTGCCTTGTTTATTGGAAGGTGGTGGTGGTTGTTTTGAGATAAGATCTTGCCATGTTTGCTACGTAGCCCAGGCTGGCCTCAAACTCTTGATCCTCCTGCCTCAGCTTCCTGAGTGCTAGGATTATCGACAGATGCTATCATGCACAGCTAAATTTTTCTCTGTATTTGGGACTCCTACATTCCACTGTTTACCTCTACCCCTCCCTGAAGTTTTTTTTTTTTTTTTTAAGATTGATTTGTATTTTACGTCTACGGATGTTTTGCCTGTGCACCATGTGCATGCAGTACCCATAGAGGCCAGAAGAGGGCATATGATCCCTGGAGCTGGACTTAAAGAGTGAGCCACCATGTGAATGCTGGGAATTAAATTTTTGTCCTCTGTAAAATGAACCAGTGTTGTTGAATTATTTGTCTAGCTCCTGCTATGGGAAACTGTTAAAACTCCAGAGGCTGGCAGCGTAAGGACTTCTGTGCAGCTTTCTAGGTGGGGTCAGATGGGGACTCTGAAGCTGCCCCACCGTGGTTCTCACATGCAGCCAGGGCCACAAGCACAGCTCTATACAGCATCGCCCAGGCTCAAGCACAGCTGAGTCACAAAGCTTCTAGATTTTTGTAACAACGTTATTGAGAGCATCTGAATCCCATGCAATTTACCCATTTAAACATACCAGTCAACATGAGACCCCGCTGTTGCAGACACCACACCTTAGGGTCGTAGGGCATATAGAAGTCAATCTGCAACAGACTGTGGAATTTCTGCTTGCCAGCTGGTGGAAGGTGTCCCATAGGTCGCTAGAGTAGAAAAGTCCCACCCCTAGCTGAAGAGCTATTGGCAGTTGATGGCCTCTGGTGAGAGACTCTATTTTCTTTAAGTCTGTGGCCCCCTTGTAGGCTGCCTCTGTCCTGTAGATGGCGCACATGTGGCAGCACTAACTGGACTCAGTGGGTTATTAAAAAAGAAGAGTCCAGGAACGTGGGAAAAGAAGTACAAATTGAGGCGGATCCATGGGAAGGGGATAATAAGGGTCCATAAGATCAAGATACACTGTATACATGTGTGGAATTAAATAAGGCTGAAGAGATAGTTCAGTTAAGAATGTATACTCCTGCCAGCCGTGGTGGCGCACGCCTTTCATCCCAGTGCTCAGGGAGACAGAAGCAGGTGGAGCTCTGTGTGTTCGAGGCCAGCCTGGTCTACAACGTGAGTCCAGGACAGCCAAGGCTACCCAGAGAAACCCTGTCTCAAATAAACAAATAAACAAAGAATGTATACTCCCCTTCCAGAAAGGCCTGATTTCAATTCCCAGCACCCACCATCTAAAGGGTAACACCTTCTCTAGCCTCTGTGGTCATTTGTATTCATGTGCACATACCTACACACACACACAATATAAAATTATGCCATATATATCAACTGGTTTTAATATATCAGAGTTTTTCAACCATTATCACAATCAGTGTTAAAACACTTCACTGGAAGGAGAGAAACAGCTCCCACAAGTTGTGCTCTGACTTTCACTAGGTGCCACAGCATGCATTCCTCCATGTACCTCCTTGTTCTCCCAAATCCATGGCCTCTAATTCATATATATATATATATATACATATATATATATATGTATATATATATGTATATATATATGTATATATATGTGTGTATATATATATATATATATATATATATACATATATCTCAATAGTGGCAATAGTTCTCCCTCCACTTTTTTTTTTTGGTTTTCCGAGAAAGGGTTTCTCTGTGTATCCCTGGCTGTCCTGGACTCACTTTGTAGACCAGGATGGCCTTGAACTCACAGCAATCCACCTGCCTCTGCCTCCCTGAATGCTGGGATGAAAGGCGTGCTCTACCACGCCGGGCTTCCCTCCCTGACGTTTGACCTGGCTAAATCTGAGAGGTCAGAAGAGGCATCCGGTAGGAAAGCAGGGACAGATCAGCCAAGGTCTGCTTGGTTGCTCACTGGGAGCTAGTAAATTGAAGCAAAGAATAAATTTATAGAGAAATAAATACAAAAGAAGCCAAAGTAAGCACGCCTCTGAGTGGGGACGGTTTGTCACTGATAAGTAGGAATTATGATTAGCCGCTACACAGACAGGGCATTGCACCAAAGCCAGGAATGAGGAATGGCTCAATTTGGTGCTAATGGGTCTTCAATGCCTCTCTTCGCCATATCTCCTTAAAGAAATACAGACATAAATTCAAGCCTCCAACTGCCAGCCTGAACCACTGCCGTGCCACTGTTGTGTTCATCCTTTTTTTTTCCCCCAGTTGGATAGTATTGCTGATTCCCCTCCCATTCCTATTGTAATGTAAAGTTTGCTTTTAAAAATATACATTTAACTTTAAGTTCTAAAACCTGAGTTTACTTGAAGAAAGCTATTACTTCAGCTGTAGAGCAGATGTGGCAGGTGGTGTCCTAAGGATCCTAGGATGAACCCAGAGTGGGTTTCTGGGGCTGAGGGCAGCTACATGCTGCAAAGCCACCGGCTGATGGCTAAACATTTATAGCAGAGGGACCTTGGACATCACTGGGTCACGGATACACTCTTTACAGGTAGAGGAACTAAGATTCTGAAATTCTGGGGTCCTCACCTTGTCCCTGAGGAAGCAGCAGCAGGCTCCGTGGCTGTGGACTCTGCTGGGCAGGCGTTCAGAGTCCCAGTGGCAGCCTGTGAGTCAGAGGGTGTTCCCCCTTTTCCCAGCTGACCCAATAAGATAGCAAGTTTAGCTTCGAGGAATGTGACTAATGAGCCTGCGGATCCTTTGGCTCTGTCTCCGCGGCTTCAGAAAGCTCCAAGGATGAGTCTCATTTGTGAGGCATCATAGAATTTTCTTCTCTAGAAGACAGCAATCCTGCAGCTTCCGCAAGCTTTCCTTCCAGATGCTCTGTAGGAGTTTGCCTCCCCACCCCTGCCAGCTTTAGAAATCACTTTATTATGGAAGAATAGGTGACTAGCATACACTTCACCTTTCTTTCTTTTCTTTTCTTTTCTTTCTTTTTTTCCTTCTGATACTGGGCATTGAACCCATGAACCTGCATATGCCATGCAACTGCTCCCCACTGATCTACACCCCTACCTCCAAAATCTGCCTGTTATCCCTTGGCATAAAGAGTTTGAAAGTCACCCACATGGCTGCAGAGTGGCAGCTCTTTCTGTCGCTGGCTGGGGTACCTTTGCTGGGAGCAAGGTCATTCCATAGTTGTTCTCTGGCCTGAAAACATTTCTGTGTTTTTGTCCTTCTGAAAGTCATAATCACTTCAATCTTAACATAATATTGGTATCTCTCTCTGATCCTTGAGGCCTGGTGTGACCTGGCTCCACTCACACCTCTCTCCAGGCACTCCCCTTTGCTGACCATCATGGGCACAGGCTGAGCAGAGACCTCTGAACATCTCTGCTCAGGGCTCCTCCCCGTTGGGTGCTCACTGGCCCTTTACCCCTGCATTTCTCTTGTTGCACAATCTGTACCATCTTGCTCACACTTCTGTGTCTCCATTCCAGAACAAAAATCCTTGACAAAATCATAGCAGTTCATCCCTGGTGGGATGAACAAGATTGGAAAAGGTGCTCAGGGTGGCATATCTCCTTGGTTTCGAGGGCCGGGTTACAAGCTTTGCAGTCCGTAGACGGCAGGGAAGCAGTTTAAAAGGTTCCGTGGGAAAGTAGTTGTTCATCTAAAATAAAGGGTCGGTTTCTGCAGTCCATAAGAGCAAGGATGCATGCACGTGTATCTTGTAGACACTGCGTATCCCACACACGTGAGCCAGGAATGTGGCGGTTAGCATTTCAAATAGATTAGACTGATTTCAACCCTTACGATGTTTATACAATTTAGAGGCCTATTATCCCCAGCAAATATCTAGCTTTCTTTTTCCTTCAGATGAATAATCAGAATTAAATAAGGGGTGATGGTGTCATTGTATATGTTCTTGAATTGACGGATAGAAAATATATTGGTTCACGTGTGTGCCTCATTTTTTACTACCAGTAACCAGAGTCATGTAAAGACAGACTACAGAACAAATGCATGCTGTCTTGCATGACGAGTTACACGTTCATTCTGATTTGCTTTTCTTTTTCTTTTTTTAAAAAAGATTTATTTATTTATTACTTATACAGTATTCTGCCCACATGTATGCTGCAGGCCAGAAGAGGATACCACATCTAATTATAGATGGTTGTGAGCCACCATATGGTTGCCTGGATTTGAACTCAGGACCTTTGGAAGAACAGACAGGGCTCTTAACCTCTGAGCCTTCTCTCCAGACCCCTGATTTGATTTTCTTTGCTTTGTTTTGCTTTGATAAGACAGGGTCTGGCTATGTAGCCCAGGCTGGCCTCAAACTTATTTACCTACAACCTATACCTCTAGTGCACTGTGATTATTCACTGATAACTAAGAAATGAACCAGACATGGTGGCACACCCCTTTTAATCCCAACACTCAGGAGACAGAGGCAGGTGGATCACTGTGAGTTCAAGGACAGCCTGGTCTACAAAGTGAGTCCAAGACAGCCAAGGCTTCACAGTGGAACCTTGTCTGGAAAAAAAAAAAAAGGTAATTAACAAATGCACCACCACACTCAGTTCTGTGCGTTCATATTAATTGACTAAAATACTCATCCGGAACAATAAAAACGAAAAGTGATGAAGGTACGAGAAGGCTAACAGGGGAGCTTGAAATCACTCATTTGGTCTCTCAGTTTTCAGCCCATTGGAAACTTCATAAATGAATGCACAATTGGGTTTTATATTTGTACTGATGGGACAAGTTGAGTCCCCATTCGGCTCTCACACTCCACTTCCTGGAGCCACCGTAGAGATGTTGACAAGATCCACACTCGCTCATTCTCAGCTACTTGATCCAGTATCCACCAAGTGTCCTTGGCTCTTTGGGATGTGGCAAGGGAGAAAGGAGACAGATCTCAGCCTTCCCACAGCTTAGTCTAAAGGAGAAAGATGGCAGAGACTGTCCTGAGGATGGTCCCAGCCTCATCCTGGCAGCAGGCATCATCCACCACTCGTTCGATCTAGCTTTCTTCACAGTCTCATAGGCCTGTGTATTAAAACATGGGTGGCCTTCCCAGCTTCAGCCTGGCAGAATGGCTCTCACAAAGAAGGGTGAGAAGAAGAAGAAGAAGAAGAAGAAGAAGAAGAAGAAGAAGAAGAAGAAGAAGAAGAAGAAGAAGAAGAAGAGCCGTTCCGCCACCAACGAGGTGGTGACCCGAGAATACACTATCAACGTCCACAAGCGCATCCATGGAGTGGGCACTCAGAGACACTGGGAAATGTACCATGAAGGAGACAGGACTCCAGATGTGTGCATAGATATACCAGGCTCAATAAAGCTGTCTGGACCTAAGGGATAAGGGATGTTCCATATCGCATCCGAGGATGTTTGTCCAGAAATGTAATGGAGATGAGAATTCAGCAGACAAGCTCTGCACATTGGTGATGTACATGCCTGTTACCACATTCAGATATCTACAGGCGGTCAATGGGGATGAGAGCTAACATACCAAGTGTCCAATAAAGTTACAGAACTGCCACAAAACAAAACTGTGTGTGGTGCTTCTAGGCTTCGAGGCAGAGGATGGAATCCTACCTAGTGTGGCTCTTAAGCTGATCTAAGGAAGGGTGCCCAGTGGCTGTCACATACACTACAGGAGAGGCAGAGTGTCTCAGGGCATAGGGTGCGGATGACAACAAAACACATTAAAACACTAATTACCTTTTCTTTGCCTTTTAGAATATAGTCTCTCCCTCATTAGCTGGAGGTGTTAGACTTCCTTGGTGAGTGTGAAAGGGTCACAGGAGCTTATAGAAGAAACACAAGGAAGGAAATTATGCTCAGTTTGTGACATCAGAATTAGATTTTGCAGGGTAAGCCCCCCCCGCCTCCTCTCCCAGCTTCATCCTATCAACCACCAAGGCTAGAGGCCGCAGTGTTTGGGCATCTCTCAGTGTGGAGAAGATGCCCCAGTGTCCCCTGAGACATGTGGTATGCCACATGCTGTGATAGCCTGTGGTCCTAGCTACTCCGGAGGCTGAGGCAGAAGGACATCAAGTTCCAGCCTGCTAGGGATACAGCGTGAGATTGAGGCCAACCTGGGTAATTTAATGAGATTCTTTTTCAAAATGAAAAAAGGTAAATGAGGGATGGGGATCCGGCTTGTGGGATGTTCAAAGTTCAATCCATGATACAATAATGGGGGCGGTGCAAAAATATTTTAAAATAATTTTATTTCTTATTTTAAATTTTTTTTTTTTTTTTTGGTATTGGGCTTATTGTGTATATGTCATTTAACCCTCAATTGTGTGTGTGTAAGTGTGCCACTATCACACAGTCAAATGTTTTCCTCTATTTTGTTTTGTTTGGGACAGGGACTCTTACTGAACCTGAAGCTCATTAATTTGGGTAGACTGGGTGGCCAGCAAGCCCCCCAGAACCTCCCTATCTTTACTGCCCACGGCTGGGATTACAGGCACACAGCACCTACACTTAACTGTCTTCATGAGTGCTGAGACCAAACTCGGTTCCTGAGATTTTCCTGGCGAGCACTTTTCTTCTAAACCATCTCTGCAGGCTCTCTGTTTTATTTCTCACTGATTTTTTTTTTTTTTTTTTTTTTTTTTTTTTTTTTT
>OU015753.1:34314433-34327493 GCA_907169655.1 Acomys percivali
TTTTTTTTTTTTTTTTTTTTTTTTTTGGTTTGGTTTGGTTTGGTTTGGTTTGGTTTGGTTTTTCGAGACAGGGTTTCTTTGTGTAGCCTTGGCTGTCCTGGACTTGCTTTGTAGACCAGGCTGGCCTCGAACTCACAGTGATCTGCCTGCCTCTGCCTCCCGAGTGCTGGGATTAAAACTGTGCGCCACCACACTCTCACTGATGCTGGTCATGACCCATTGACTTTCCTGCCTCCCCCAGGCCACGCCTCAGAGTTTGAAGAACCCTTGGCAGTGTGGACTGAGGAGGCAGCTAGATGTGTCTCCTCAATGCTACCCCTTAGTGAGGCCTGGAGAAGGAAAGCTGTGACAGGAAGCAATGGGGGAGGGGGCAGAAGAAAAGGCATTTCTACCAAGCATCCCCTCAGATCCCAGACAGAAGTCCCTGGGTTGGTCCTCCTGATTCAGGCCAACCCTGAGGAGCCCTGTGCCTGTCTACTTGCCAAAGATGAGGCAGAGCCAGTCAGGGTGTGACCAAGATCAAGAGAGAACAGGTCACCAGAATCCATAGGTGACCAGAGACACTGTGTTGCTGAGCAGGGGCGCTGCCAGGGCAAAGAGAAGACAGAAACCAGAGCCCAAGGTCTTTCCCCAATGGGCAGATAATATCTAAGACACCTTGCAGGGTTGGCCGCCACCCCAGCCCCATCTTGTACCATATTGAAGTTCATGAAGACACGGTTGGTTCCAGACAAAATAAGCCATGTTTCCATGCCTTTATGGGGATAATATTGGGACTTCAGAGACCCAGAGACTTGGTGAAAGTGGGCTCCCCTCGCCTTGCCCATCACCCAGCAGCCAGTGGGGTGCTTTATAGTGTTTGCCAAATCCTGTGGTGGAAATTACTTCACCATGGACAACTTCAAGCCACCAGTGAGTTCACCAAAAGTAGAAAGACTCCACTTTGAAGCACACGGGCTCTCACAGGGCTGTATGTGGTGGTTGGGGCCCACTAGACCACTCACTGGTCCACCCGATCTTTGCAGCCCAAACTTGTCATTTCCTTGGGTAACCAAGGACCACCTAAACTTTCCCGTACTTAAAAATCCCTTTCTCCGGAAGCAGGCGTGCCTATGGAAACGGCTCTCTGGCTCGGAGGAAAGGCGCTCAAGTAGGCTGACTAACCATCCTCCCCAGTTCTTCTCCAAGCTCTTCCAGGGCCATTTTCAGGCCCCACCCACCTACCCAAGATACTTTTGAGCCAACACGCCTGACAGAATCAGAGCAAACCACCCCCTGCGGGGGGGAGCGCCAGAGGTCATCCCAGCTGGGCCCCCCTGCCTCAAGGCAGGTGTCTCCCCTAAATCGTCCTAGACAGAGCTTTGCCTGGGCTGGGCCATTTGCTTCGAGCGCCCCGGCAGCCCGGTAAAGTTTTGTGCTGACGCCGGCCCGGGAAGCACCGACAGCGGCAGCACACTCCACCTGCTCAGAAGGGAATCATTAGTGGAACGCAGGCACGCGAGGGCCCGAAGGCCTGTGGCAATTAGTCACCTCTCCTCAGCAGGCAGCCTCAGCTGTCTCGCTGCAGCCGTCCTCGAGGTAGTCCTTTAATTGTCCCTGGAGAGGGCAGGTGGGTGAGGGCTACCTCAGCTGGCGTTAGCCCGCCATCCTCCCAAATAAAAAAAAAATAAAAAATAAAATAAAATGATTTTTTTTTTAGATATTCAAATATTTCTCCCTTACTTCCCAGAGTCTGTTATTGGTATAAAGGTTGAAGCTCAGGCAGCTTAACTGTTATGTGGGATGACCTTTAGTTTTTAATATTAATATATTATCGTAAAGTCTGTGTGAATCATGAATGCAATTTTGGTATTCATATAAAATGCCACACGCTGAAGCCATTGCAACTTTTCTCCCCTCCCGTCCTCCACTGGGCTGCAAACGGGGTGAATTAATATGCGTTCTACTCCTCTCGCCTTTATTTGCGGAGCGAGGGTGGCCAGGAAACTTTATCAAGAGTAACATTATCAAGAGCTTTTCTGCAGGCTTCTTCATCATATTCACATCCGCGTCCGCTCGACACTTGTCAGTGTCAATCAAATCGCAATAATACGCAGATGATTTGCTCATTTGGTTTAATAAAATCTTTCTGCTTATTTGCGCTGCCTCCATTACACCACGTAATTGCCGAGCCGTGGAGGTGAAAGGCAGCCGGTTGCCTGGGGGATAAGAGGAGACGATTGCTATATGAAGGATTTGTTTCTTTCCTCTGACTCTCCCCAGTCACTCATAGCCCTAAAATTAATATTGTATTTGAATCCAGCCCTGCTATTCTTATGCAGGCTAACATTGTTATTACTTATTATTTGGATGTGAAGTCATTTATTTTTAGTTTTATGTCCAAGCTGTCAAGCTAAATTTCATTGTGAACTGCCACATACAATTTTTAACTGCCATTTAAAGCGAGATTCAAACTCTAAATTATGGAGTGAGCTTGTTCAAAGGGCCGGCCTGACAGGAAGTGAAGCAAGGAGTTCTCGGTGTCCCTGGAAATCAAAGGGGCTCGGTGAGTATTTTTTCAGGAAAGCACGGGGATTTTTAGCACTTTATCACTGCCTTAACCGTGGTTGGATGCCCAAGTGGTTGTTCAGAGAGGAGAGGTGCGCAGGTGGCTGAGGAGCCCAGGGCTGCACTCTGAGCCCCCTCGGCACCCGTACTTGAGTAGTTCACTTGATGCCTCTAAAGAGTTGAAAGTCTGGGAGGCTGAGGGGGACCCAGTGCTCCCAGCTAGGGTAACTTTGCATAGAGATTTTGGTATGCCACAGCGGGAAGTCCTGGGATGCCATGGGCCCCTCTCAGGAGTCAGGAACCCAGCAGGGTATGGCTGGGACAAACGGCCCAGGGAAGGTCAGAGTTGTTCATGGAATCTTTGGTTTGGACAATGGAGCAGATGTTCTTTGTGGAACATAAACAAGGATGTGGAAAGCAGGGCTTGACCCCTGAGCCCATACCCTGCCTGCCTCACAGGGGCCCAGGCAGGCAGCAACAAGGAGCCCAGAGACCACTGTATTCAAGAATAGTTAGGCAGAAACAAGCTTGCCATCCATAGCAGCCTCTCGGGACCTGCTGAAAATGGCCCAAAGGGAAAAGGTATCAACAGGAGGAGACAAAGCCAGGGCTGTAAGGATGCCACAACCGGCTTTGTGGTTACATCTTCGTGCTAGGCCACCCTTAAAGACCTAGGCTTTCTTCACTCTTCCAAAAGCTCCAGTGTTTAAGGGAGCCAAGGTCAAGCCAACCCCAAGGAGAATTCCAATCAGAGACCGTATGGTGAGGTTTTCAGATTTACAGGCAGACCCTTGGAGGCCAAGGTATTTCCGGTGCCCTTGGATAACAAGTCCCAGCATTTTGCCGGGCATGGTGGCACAGCTGTAAACTCAGCACCATGAGGCGGGAGGCAAGAGGATTGTGAGTTGGAGGCTAGCCTGGGCTACACAGCAAGACTCCATCTCAAGGAGAAAACAAGGACCTGTGCTTAGAGTTAGACACAGTGGGACCCGAGTCCTAATCCCTGCTCCGTGTGTCTAGGAAGCCACCTTCCCAGAAAGACCCTCGATGGCCCGCAGCGCTGGCATTAGTTTCCCACCCACCTCCACCCCCCAGGTGTCAAGTCACACATACCAAGAAGAGGGTCTGTCTGAGCTCCCCGCCACCTCTGGCTGTTGACTGAGTCCCAGCTACTTCCTGGTATTAGAAGGACCTTAATTCTCAATGCATAGACGCTTCCTTTTGTGCCAATTTGAGTTTCTGAAATAGAGCATGTGATGGGACAGGTGCACGGGGCAAACTAAATCCCTGGAACAGGAAGAGAATGATTTCCGCTTCCTGTTTCCATCTAGCCCGCTCCGAACGAGTGAGTCAACCCTGAGTGCCCCACAGTTCTAGGTGACTTTGAACCTCCACGGAAGCTGCATCGCCGTCAGCCTCTCTCCTTTCCTTGCCCTACGCCCCTGTAACTGCTCAGTCTTCACTCGCGAATGCACGGGGCTCAGGCTTCCTTCCCACAGGGTTGCTTGCCCATGTATGACGCACGCGCCTTAGAAAAGGCCACTGACAAAGAGGACCGTGTTGAACTCAGTAAGCAAGGGTCTTTACTTACTCTATGAAACAATGAGACACAGGATAAAAGGTTTGGGTTGGGTTGTTGTTGTTTGTTTTTGTTTTTGTTTTTCCCTGAAGTATTGCAACTCTCGGTGAATTCCATCCCAGGGGCAACCCAGACAGCAGAACCTGCTTTCTTCAGGGTCAGCGGATTACAGGGAGGTCACAAACTAGTGGCTTTTAGGATACCATTAATTAAAACCTTAGTTGCTAACCAGACAGTGGTGGCACACGCCTTTAGTCCCAGCACTAGGGAGCAAGGACAGGTGGACAGTTTGAGGCCAGCCTGATCTACAAAGTGAGTTCCAGGACAGCTAAGGCAGTTACACAGAGAAAGTATGTCTCAGAAAAACAAACAAACACCCAAAATCAAGACAAACAAACGAACAACAACAAAAACCTTATTTGCTGAGAAGTATTCCAGTTTTCTGATTCCCAGAGTTAGGAAGCCTATCATTTAAAAAAACAACAAAATCAAGTCAGATATAGTAGCACTGGCCTGTAATCTTTTTTTTTTTTCCGAGACAGGGTTTCTCTGTGTAGCCTTGGCTGTTCTGGATCCACTTTGTAGACCAGGCTGGCCTTGAACTTACAGCGACCCACCTGCCTCTGCCTCCCGAGTGCTGAGTGCTGCAACTATAGGCATGTGCTGGCCTGTAATCTTAACAGCCAAAAGTTCAAGGCTGTAGCGTATTTGAGGCCATCCTGGGCTACATGAGACCCTGTCTCAAATACAGCACCCACAACTTCCACTTTCTCTTGAGAAACGCAAATCCCCACCCATGCCTTGCACTGCAGTGGCTGTCCCTGTGACTACCCAAGCCCTGGCTGGCCCACACACTTCATGGCCCTTTGGCTCTGGAGAGACCTCCATGCAATGCTGAACACAGAGCAGGTGCTGGAATACAGAGGTGGGCATGGCCAGGGACTGCTTAGTAGGTGCTGAGTGCTGAACAGCAAACAAATGGGGCACCAGAAGAGCTGTCAGGGAAGCCACCCAAAGGAGCCTTTCCACAACAGAGCACAAGGGACAGTGGTGTCCACTGCCCAGAGAACTGCACCAGAGAGTGGCTTGTTCATTTCCTCCAGTGCTTGTATGTGTGGTTACAGATCTAAGGACCGGCTGTGGACAACAGACCACCCTTCCTGCATTCATGGAGAGGGCTTCCAAGGCAGGGAGGCAGATAACATACAAAGTATGTGAGTGAACATGTGGTTTTCCTCCATGGTTGAGATGGGCTACCAAAAAAAGGGAAAGGGGTGGAGGTGGGCAGAGCAAAACAGGGGCCCAGAACATGCCAAGACCTCTCTATATGTGCTGTCTGAAAAGAGTGAGGAAATGAGTCCCATAGCTGTCGGGGGTGGGGTGGGATGGGGTTGCAGCAGGGGAGGGAGAAGGCTTTCCTAGCAGAGGGCATAGCAAGTAAAGAGGTTGTGTGCCCTGGGTACTCAAGCAAGAACATAGATGCCAGCCAGGTGTTTAGTTCCATCACTTGGGAGGCAGAGGCGCGCAGAGTGCTGTGAGTTCAAGACCAGTATGATCTACCTACCAGTGAGTTCCAGCCCAGCCAGGGCTACATAGTAAGACCCTGTCCAAAAGAATGCAGAAGCTACTGTGTCTGGAATCACAATGGAGCAATGGTTCTTGACCTATGGATTTTGACCCCTTTGGGGATTGAATGACCTTTCATAGGAGTCACCTAAGACCACTGGAAAACATAAATATTTACATTATTATTTATCTTTTTAAAAATGTATTTATTATGTATACAATGTTTTGCCTGCATATACACCTGCAGGCCAGAAGAGGGCACCAAATCTCATCATAGATGGTTGTGAGCCATTATGTGGTTGCTGGGAATTGAACTCAGGACCTTTGGAAGAACAGACAATGTTCTTAACCTCTGAGCCATCTCTCCAGCCCCTACATTATGAGTCATAACAGTAGCAAAACTGTAGTTATGAAGTAGCAATGAAAATAATTTTATGGCTGGGGTCACCATAACATTAAGAACTGTACCAAAGGGTCACAGCATTAGGAAGGTTGAGAACTGCTGGTATACAGTATTATGGGCTGCATGTAGGAAACACTCTAACAAGTCCAAGTAAGGTTTTAGCCAGATTCTGTTGACTGTGTTTGAAGAGCAAATATGGGGACACCATTGGGAGCTTATCATTCATTAGTTCTTAACTGTCCTGCAAAGGCCCATGTGTTGAGGGCTTGGTCCCCTGCTGGTGATGTATTGGGGAGATGGTGGGCATCTTAGACATGGGGCCTAGTTGGAAGAAATAAGTCATGAGGAACATGTCATTGAAGAGTTTATCTTGCCCTTGGACCCTCTCTGCCTCCTGCTGCCATGGGGTTAGCATTTATGCTCCATTGCACACTCCCCCCTGCCACACACACAATGCTCTGTCTCACCATTTGCCCAAGGACAATGGAGCCAAGTGACCATGGGCAGAAAATTATAAGACCAAATCCCTTCTCCCTCCCTTAGCTTGACTTTCTCAAGTCCTTTTGTCACAGCGGCAGAGGGCTGACCAACATAAGGTTGTAGCAATGACCTGATGTGCAAGAAGAGAAGGGGAAATGAGGAACAGGCTGGGCGGGGAGTGAGGCTCACAATGAAATGTGGGGTGTGAGGGGGAAATGGCTTTGAGGTAAGACCTGCCAGGTGGTAGAGCAACACCTCCATGTCGGTCAGGCAGCCAGGACACAGAGAGAACTGGATCTGCTTGTTTTGATATGACAGCATCCAAGGGAGGGTGTTGAGTGAGCATTTGGTTATAAGAGCCACATTTATAGGGGAGGTTCAGCTGGACACCCCGGGGGCCATCAGTGGATATACTAGTTAAGGACACCAAGCACATTAGCACAGGCTAAAAAGAGGTCACCGGCTGAGTCCTTAATTCACCAACAAACACAGGACCTTTGCTTATGTGGAGACACCAGAGACAAAGGGATCAGGTCAGTTGGGTTGGAAGGTGCCACCATCAAGGTGATTTCTAAAAGGGAGAAAAATGGTTTGCTGGTTTACTTATATGACTCAACTAAAGCCCAGAACTTCCTGTCCCTTAACTGCCCTGATATAAGATCTAAATGGCTTAAAATTGCCTACCCAGGGCTCTGGAGATGACTCAGTAGGAATTTGAGTTGGGATCCTCAGACCCCAAATTAAAAAAAACAAAAACAAAAACAAAAAAAACCATAAAAAACCTGTTTATTTCTGCTCATGTCTATTACCCCAGAATTGTGTGGACAGAGACAGGCAGATCCCTAGAAGTCACTGACCAGATAGCCTAACCAATAACTGAGCTCCAGGGTCAAGGAGAGACCCTGTCTCAAAAAATAAAATGCACAGTAATCAAAGAAGACCCTGATAACAGCATCTGGTCTCCACAGGCATGTGTACATGCACCTGTATGCATAAGTGCACAACACCAGAGATGTGTGCACATGTGCACACATACACACACACACACACACACACACTCATGTGTGCAAATAACTAAATAAAATATTCAATTGTGTTATTTTATATAATTTATATTCATCATATAGTTGAAATTCAGAAGGCACAGTAAACAGTCTTTCTTGAAACCTTGACCCTTGGCCAATGACTCCTTACCAAATATTTTGTACATGCTAAGAGATAGTCTTAGAATATATATTTTAAAAATTGCTTAATATGTTCTGAAAAACCCACCAGACAGATTTTTCCCTTGGGATGTCAGAGGGCAGCGTTGTGGAGTTCTCCTCCATTGTTACTGTGAGGTCCAAAGTGGCCCCCAAAATGGCAGTGCTGGCGACAGTGTTCTAAACAGAACAACTCTGGCTGAGTAAAACAACCCTAAAGGTGGGTTTCCGTATGCCAGGAACCTCCTTTAATCCATCCCAAAGGTCAACCACCTCCATCAAGGGCATCTGGTTCCCAGTCATCTGAACTGCCTAGGTCGGCTCTAAGGCCCCACCCTGCTCCTCGCTGTCCTGCTTTTCCCTCACTTTGCTTGTCTCTGTCCCTCCCAAGAGAATGCCTTGGGGTTCGATCCTCCATAAGCCTTTCTTTCTACCTGTGGTCCAGCTCTGTGCTGTGCCCTCACTGACAGTTACCAGGGTTCTGTAACTGGGGCTGTCAGGCTTACCCCTCAAGCGCGTTTACCCTCTGAGCTGGGAGCTCGTCTCTGAGAGTGTTTCTAAGGAGGGCTAACAAAGGAGGGAAGACCAGCCCTCAATGTGCAAGGCAGCATCCCCAGGCTGGGGCCCACACGGAATGAAATGGGGGAAGGAGAAGGCAGGCATTTCCTCTCTCTCCTTGCTTCCTGTGGGGCACGAGGTCAGTTTCTCCCCCAGGCTTCCTGCCATGAACCCTCCTCAGCTATGAGCCAGCATGGGGAACCCCTCCTTTCTGCGGCTACATCAGATACAAAAAGTTAACATAGTCATTATGTGAAAATGATGGCGTGCTCTTACACAAGCTTAGATGCCTTTTAACACTGCAATATAGAATTATCGTTTATAACTAACCCAGTTTGCACACACCTGGAGACCAGTCACTCAAGTAGCTTCTTGACGCAATCAGGAGATGTGGTGAGTGAACTCCGAGGCTGCTGCTAGCATGGTTGTGTTAGTTTTGTTGTTGTTGTTGTTGTTTTTTACAGCAGACTGTTTTGAAAAGGTAGAAACAGGCGTACAGTCAGGTATGGTGGCTACATCTGTAATGCCAGTATCCAAAACTGAAGATTATGAGTTCAAGGCCAGCCTGATGTATACAGTAAGTTCCAGGACTAGACTCGTAGTCCAGTCTAGACTATGTAGGGAGTCCCTGTCTTTAAAACAAACAAACAAACAAAAAATAAAACAAAACAAAAAGCAAGTAAACAACAGCTGGGCATGGTGGCACACACCTTTAATCCTAGCACTTGAAGGTGGAGGCTGCTTAGTTCTCTGTGTGTTCAAGGCTAGCCTGGTCTATATAGTAACTTTCAGGTGGCCAGAGCTACGTAGCGAGACCCCTTTCTGCTGAATAGCTTTCCTCCTGGCCACCAGCTGAATAGCTTTCCTCCTCCATGCGTGTGGCAGTGATGCTCTGCCTCACCACACGGGTCCACAAACAATGGAGCTGAGTGGCCAAGAATGCAGTCTCTGAAACTGTGAGCCAAAGAAACCTTTCTGCTTTTTAAAGTTGCTTATTCCAGGCATTTTGTCATAGCGGTGACACAGTTGTGTTGTCAGAGCCCAGTTTGAACCCATACCTTGTTGGGGTTTGTCAGAAAGGACAGAGTTAGTCTCTCTACATTTACCAGTTATGGTGGTATTGTGTGAGTCCCAGCAACTCAAAAAAAAAGAATTAGGCAGGGGATCACTTGAACCCCAGAGTGAGAACTCAGCCTGAGCACCTATGGGACTCTTCTGGAAAGGTTGAAGCCTGGTGCTTCCAGATAGCCTCTGAGCTCGGTATACAGCTACGGACTCCCTTTCTCAGTGGGGTCCCCTCTCTACCTGAACCCTAGAAACTCTAAGGAGTGTCACATAGCCAGCAGGGAGACTACAACAGACCTTTCTTGATAAGAAGCCTGTTCAGCAAGCACCTGGGGATTCCTGGAGACACCCACCCTATGCTAATAAGATACCTTGGTGTTTTGGCTTTCAACCAATGACCTTTGACTTTTCTTGGAGATCTTCCCCCCACTCATAGGATAATTAGATACTGCTTTCCCCCTCTTATGATAAGACTGTTTTGTTACATGTAAATTAAGTATCTCTAACACCTCTAGCCCTAGCGAGTCAGACACATTCACCCTGGAAACCCTCCCACTGCCCAAGGGTTATAAATAAACTCTCTCTTATGCTTGTGCCATTCCTCCACCATGACAGTCCAAGACTCCATTTATTTTGGGGGAGGGAGAGCTCCCCTCCTCCCTGGAGAATCGCAGCTGGATGCCTGGGGCTTGACTGTCGGGTGGTCAGGCAGGGATGGCGGAGCTGCCTTGGCAAGAGATCTGTGCTGACTGCAAAGCACCTGCTCTCACTGGGCCTACCAGTTTAGGGGTTTGGGGCATCTTCCCACTTCCTCTGCTGCGCTTAGCATGGCAGCTTATCAAAGGGCTGTAACTCTTTTGGTACCATCATCACAGGCTCGTGAAATAACCGAGTTTCCACTGCTGCCTGATACCAGCAATCTCATTCTAAAAGAGGTAACTGTAACACTCCATGGGGGGAGGAAAAAAAAAAACCTGGCCTAGCCCACTGGCCTTGCCTTTAGTGCTCTAAGCCACTCCTGAGCGAGAAACCGGACCTTTGATCTTGACATCCACCTGTTCTTGTCAGGAAGCAAGTGGTACCTGGACCAGCACACTGTTCGCAGAACTCAGGCGCTGCCGGACAATGAACAACACAGTCAGACCACAATCAGACCACAGTTCTAGTAAAGTCCGTTCTGGCTGATGTGTGGATCTGTTGGTGTGCTATTTCCTCCCTCCCTGCCTGCCTGTTGTACATGGTTAAGGATTAAACCTAGGACCTTGTGCATTCTAAGCTATAGCCTAAACCTGATATGGAGCTTTTTGAGCTCATGAAACTCTAAAGTGCCTGCGCCATCTTTACCAAAGGACCGATCCCATCCTCTCCTCCAGTGTCCTCTCCACAGCCTGCCCGCCTTTTGTGCTAAGGGGCACAGCACAGTCTTAAGTCTTGACCTTTCTTTTGACAATGAACTTGGTCTGCTTTTTAAGATTAATTTATTCCCTTTAACTTCTTGCATTGTTGTGTGGAAACTGCCCGGAGCACAATAGAAAGCCCTCTGCTTCTCCACACTGCTGGCATTTCCCACTCACTACCTGCCTGCCACATGCTGACTCCATTGCCATATGGGTATCCATGCCCACTCCATTTTGCCCCTTTAATGACAGTCGCATTGCCTCTGGGCCTGGAACATCATGCATCTGGATGGAGGTGCCTGGCTCTTTGTCACATCCATGTCTAATATAAGGAGGGCATGAGCAGTGTAAACCATTCTCTGATGTCTCACCAGCCTTAAAGTGCTGAGATGAATTGGGTCTTTGTTGCTCAACAGACAAATTAGTTTTCACTTGGATAAGCATCATTTCTAATGCCTTTCATTCTGGCCTGGCCCCATCCCATAACTCAATCACTAAGGTAACTGTCACCAGTGAGGAGTCAGTGGGAGCTGTAGATCCGAAATTGTTTGCCAGAGTAGCCGGCTTCGATTTATTCAAGCACCTGACAAAGCCGATCATACCCGATGTCCTCAAATCCTCTCATTCAAATGGATTTTTCAGAATGTTTCAAATACAGGTTTGTCTACCTGGCTAACCCATTTATCTCCAGATCCATCTGTGAAGTCAAGAACATACCTGGGGTGATCGTTAGGGTGCCTCTCTACCACCTCAGCCCCTCCCCTTGCACACATGGGTGCACACAACCCCTATTCAGCAGACAGCTCCCAATAAGGGCAACTAAATGCCAATGAATGATCTGAACCCGCCTTCTCCTCCCACAAAGTCAGAGACGTTTGTCTTGAAGGCCTTTCTCACTTGAGGTGTTGTTTATTGGCTCATGACAGGGAGCTATCCATGTGGCCCACAATGGCCTCAAGCCCCAGATCCTCCTGCCTCAGCCTCGCAAGTGCTGAGACTACAGGTCTGCAACACCACATCTGGTTCAAATTCAACATCTTCACAACCAGAGATGGTAGAGTATAAGGGATGAAGGAACCCATGCCAATGCTCGCTCCGCACAGTGGAAACCTGGGGCTCTTCCTACAAATGAGGTGACCCCACTCGTGGGTCATAGTGGCAATCACGGCAGGACAGCACTTGTGACTCCATTTCTTAGCCCTGTCTCCCCTTCCTCAGCCTATGCTTATTTCCGCCTCTGTTTCTCTAGAGCAGAAAGAACTTAACTCGTAGAATCAAAGATCTTTCTCGGAAAAAAATAAATAAATAAATAAATAAAACCAAAGATCTTTCTCTGGCTCTCCAGCAAGTGGGCACGCTGGCAGTTTTAACAGTGGTTGCTTGGATGATAGGTTGGGTAAAGGGACAATGAATAAGAAAAGTAAAAACTATTTTGAAACAAGTTAAATCACAATTGGCGGGTGTAAGGAGCTATGTAAAAAAAGCAGGACTCCACTCTCCCTCTCAACTGTGGGTGTGTATAGAAACCAAGAAAGTGGGCATCGTGGCCCCACAGTACAAGGTCAGCCGGATGAGGGTCTAAGTGGCCCTGTAATCAGAGGTAGCCATATCTGCCCCCACCCTGCCAACCCTTCTTTGGGTTCAAGCTGCCAATTAGTAACCCATGGACCCGGCCCACCCTAGAAATGACAGGTCTAGCTCCTACCAAAATGGCTCCTGATGTGCTAGGAGGCAAAAGGTGCCATCTCTTGTGATCTCACTGCCAACAGGTTGCCCCGGTGAATGTGTATTTGTGGCCTCTTCCACTCCCGGATGGGTTGCCCGGGAGAGTGATTTGCAGGAAGGCGGCGCCAAGTGGAGGGATGCGCATCACTGGATACTTCACACTGTCCCCTGTCTGTCACAGAGGGGCTTATTGTCACACAGGCTGTTGTATGTTGATTTTCATCCTCTGCTGCTTGTTTGAGCAGCTTGCAGGCAGCTGTCCCAGGGAAGCAGAGCTAAGAGCCATGACCTATGCAGGCAGAGAAGCACCCAGCAGTCTGAGGCCTCCCTGAGGCTCCACAAAGTTTTCACCAAGCCAACATATCCTCCCATTAAGTCCGTGTTAATTGAGAAGCTCCTCTGCATCGGGTCTAGGTGGCAGAGCTACGACAGGCTGAATGCACAGAAGGCCACCGCTGAGTGACAGGTCCTTTTATTCTTTGCTGCACTGTTCTCTCTCTCTCTCTCTCTCTCTCTCTCTCTCTCTCTCTCTCTCTCT
>OU015753.1:34327503-34345944 GCA_907169655.1 Acomys percivali
TCTCTCTCTCTCTCTCTCTCTCTCTCTCTCTCTCTCTCTCTCTCTCTCTCTCTCTAAGTTGTGTTTTAAATGCCAGCAATGGCACTTTGCCCATGGGTTTGTTTGCATAGTGCAAATTAACAGTCAAATCTGGCCCTGCTCCTGAATGACAGAGAGAGGTCACAGATGCCTTTGGGGGGGCGGGGGTCACACCATCAAACCAAGAGAATTATGGGGCAGAGAGCTTTGCAGGCTAACAGATGCCTCTCTCTTTCCTGACACGTGTTTCCCAACTGGGCAAGATCGATGTGCCAAATTGGAAGTGTGGTCACTATAGCTACCTCGCATACCATTAGGGGAGCCTGCCTGGGCCCATCCCTGGAAGACCAGCTGCCCTAACTGCTCTCTTGTTCATATCCCTGCTCTCTGACTCAGGCCATGAGCTTATAAAGAGGACAGATGCCACGCCCATGTCTCTTAGACCGAAAGGGCTGAGTAGCTCCTAAAGGAATGAGTGACACTATTTTTATTCTTGTGAGTCATAGCTGCAGACCAGCCCAGACTTTATGTCTAAACTGCACTGAATGTAGTAATGTGAACTTTACTTCATACAGAGCTGAGAGACTGATTCATTGACTGATTCCTTGGTTGGTTGATTTCTATTTTATCTGTGTGAATGTTTCACCTGCAGGCATGTCTGTCCACCATGTTCATGCCTGATGCCCACAGAGTCTAGAACAGGGCATCAGATCCCCTGGAACTGGAGTTACAGAGCATCATGAGCACCGTGTGGGTACCAGAAACTGACCCCAGGTCTGCAATATAACAGCAAGGGCTCTTAACCCCCGAGCCATCTTTGTGGCTCCTAGTTTTTGTTTTGTTTTTTGTTCACTTCTTGGCTTGTCTGTTTGTTTTTAGTTTATTGAGACAAAGTCTTATTGTGTAGCCTGAGGTGACCTTGAACATCTCATCTCCTGCCTCAGCTTCCTGAGTACTGGGACTGAAGAGAAGACTCACATGCCCAGATGGTCCATGTTAGTTAAGAGCTGGGATTCTTAGCTCTCCTGGCTGACGTTTGGGTCACACATTCACATTACTGGTCTGGCCCCTATGGCCAGGTACCCCCTGCCTGTCACTTCCCTATTAGCAGACACCAAGCATAGAATCAACAGGGAGGTTAAGGCCAAGCTGTTAGGACACAGTTTTACTCACAGAGACAATGTAACAGTCTTGACTGTCATTGTATCATTTTGGGGCTTTGTAGAGTCAGTCTAGATGCTAAGTGGGGCTCTGTCTTAGTTACCTTTCTATTGCTATGATAAATCACCATAACCAAAGCAATGTATGAAAGAACGCATTTAATTTGGAGCTTATGGTTTCAGAGAGTTAGAGTCCATAGCGGCAGAGCAAAGGTGTGGCACAGGAACAGCTGAGCATTTACATCTTGATCTGCAGGTTGAAGGCAGGGGGTGGGGGGATGGAGACTTGGATGGCTCAAGACTTTTGAAACCTCAAAGCCCTCCTTCCCCCAGTGACATACTTCCTCCAACAAGGCCACTCCTCATCCTTCCCAAACAGTTTCACCAACTAGGGATGAAGAATTCACACATATGAGCCTATGGGAGCCACTCTCACTCAAACTACCATAGGCTGTATGTGTGCCACCTCATCTGTACAGGAATGTTAATTCAGAATGTGCTGTTCTGACAAGAGATCACATCCAAAGATTTTCTAGATCTATGTGTTCCGGCTGTAATAAAAACACCTTTTTAAAATTTTTTTATTTTTCACGTTTTTAAGATAGTGTTTCTCTGTGTAGTCATGACGGTCCTAGACTCACTTTGTAGACCAGCTGGCCTCAAACTCACAGCCTGCCTCTGCCTCCTGAGTGCTGGGATGAAAGGTGTGCACCAACAATCCTGGCTACAAACACACCTTTAATCCAGGAGATAGAGACAAACAGATCTGAATTCAAGGCCAGCCTGGTATCGAGCAAGTATCAGGTAAAGAAAAGCTTTAGATCCAGGTAGCAAATGCCTTTAATCCCAAAGGAAGGTAAAGTTAGTTTGTAGAAGGAAGCACCCATGTTTGAAAGTAATGTCTAACTGAGTGGCAGAAAAGGTGGTGAATCAGAGAAGATCTAACAGAATAGGATACGCCCAACTCTCAAGAGAAGAGAGAGGAAAGGGAAGCTACTTAAGAGGCATTTTTCTTTTTTTCAGAGAGAGGAGGCAGTTTTTACCAGGACAGTAACAGAGAGGTGCATTGCAGAGAAAGAACTCAGGTGAAGATGGAATGAGCCAGTAAATGAGAAAAAGCCAGATTAGAGTAGATTGCTGAGTTAGTTTGAGGACAAGCAAAGCAATTCTGTGCCGAGAGAGAAGCCAGACTAAATTAGTCAGCTGGGAGAAGAGTTTGAGCCAGAACAGCTGAGTTGAACCAGCCAGCCCAGAGTTCAGAAAGCACAAGGAAGGGTGAGTTTATTAAGCAGTAAGTCTCACAGGCTGAAAACACTCTGGGCCTAGGTTAGATTGTACGGAGGCTAGAAGCTTCCAGGACTAGGTCTAGGTTAGCAGAAGGGGGCAGTTAGCCTCTCAGAGGACAACTGAGCTAGGAGAATGAAAGTTACTTTTATGTGGTGGGCGGGGCAGAAGCAGCGGTGGGCAGGACAGCAGTGGTGGGCGGGGCAGCAGGAGTGCAGGAGTGGGTGGAGCCCTCTAGGATCATCAGGGACCAAGGTGTTTAGCCCTCTGCTAAAGCATCCTTCTCCTCCTGTGTAGGCCATAGGTAGAGACTAGTGTTGCTGAGGGGCCACCACCATAGCGTCTGCTGGTATTGCTGTCAATGCCTTTTCTACTGCTCTGCTGTCATCACCCCTCTTCTGTCACGCCACTGCTCCTCTTACCAGCCCCATCTCTGCTCATTCGAGGCCACCAGCCATTCCTGTAGCTCTCCCACTGCTGCAATCGTGGCTCACTACTCCCGTAGCAGCACTTCTATGGAGGTCACTCGGCAGCCCCGCTGTAGCTCCAGTACTTCTGTGCCTGTCACAGCTGTCAACTTTCCAGCTCTGGTGCTTGTGTAGCTCTCCAGTTCTGTCATCGCTGCAGTTGCTCTAGTGTCTGCTTCCTTCAGTTTACCAGGTCCGCCTAGCCTACAACTGATGGCTAGCCACAGTAGACCAGAAAAGACCACTTGAGAGGATCATTTTATTGGGTTTAATGTCACAACACCAGGAACCGGCACAGGAGGGTATCTCCAGTACGGCCCATGCAGTGAGCTGAACAGCCAACTTTCTGCACCAATCATCCAACAGGCCTTTGTGTGAATGAGGGGCTGTGTATATGCTGGTCATGTCAAAAGTCACATCTGTCTCTCTGCAAGGCCACCGGAGAGTGAGAATGATTTCGGGGAGATTTCCACGCTCCAGTCACAGCTAGGGCCACATGTCAGCAGCAAGTAGCTGCAGCTGTTGTACAGCTTCCTCAAGAAGACTGTGGAATGTTCTGAACCGCTGGTGCTATAATGTTGTAGCACCATGGCACATTATAGCGTTATAATGGCTGCCTGCTTGGTTGGAGTTTCTTTGTTCAAGGCAGCCAGGGTACCAGGAGTCTGTACAGCTGTCAATAGGGAGTCACATTAAGCCCGTGGCCCACCATATTCGCTCATTTACAACACAGTAACCCTCAGAAGGCATGCTTACAAAAATAACTTGTCATTAACATTAATAGTGATTATTAACAGTGTATAATAGTCCTTTTTAGGACCTGGTGGTTTGAGTATGAAATCTCCCTCCTAAGTTTATGTGTTGAGCACCTGGTCTCCCAGCAGGCGGCGCTGTTTGGGAAGGTTGTTGGAATCTTTAAAGGGTGGAGCCTCACTAAAAGGTGTAGACAAAGCCGGGTGGTGGTGGCGCACGTCTTTAATCCCAGCACGCGGAAGGCAGAGGCAGGCGGACAGCCAAGGCTACACAGAGAAACCCTGTCTCGAAAAACCAAAAAAAAAAAAGACTTAGACAACTGGGGGTGGGCCCTGAGGCTCTGTAGCCCCGCCCCACTTCCCAGTTTTTGACCCAGTGATGGGAGTCTCTTGACTCTAAGGCCTCTGCCAGAGTCTGGAACTCCAGGTCAAAGACTCTCACACTACAGATGGCCCCCAGCATACAAGGATTTAAGTTACAAATCCTCAACTTAAACCTTTGTATCCTTTTCTGGCTTGGCCACCGGATGCTTCACAGACTCAGAAGCTGCCTCATGCCTGTTTGTTCATGTCACCAGCTCAGCCTAGTATACTGCGGGTGGCTAGAAAGAGAAAACAACACAGAGCCTGGAGAGATGGTTCCCCAGTTAAAATCACTTGCTGCTCTTCCAGAGGACCTGAGTTCAATTCCCAGCACCTGTAAGTCGTTTACCTCTATCTGTATCCAGGAAATCTGATGCCACCTTCTGGCCACCACTGGTACTGCATGTATGTTGTACAGAGCCTAACGTGCAAGCCAAACACCCGTACACATGAAATAAAGATAAATGAGTAAAAGCTTCTAAAAAGAAGGCAGTATAAAAACAACACCTCCAGCAGAAATCAGACAATGAGTTTTGAATTTATATCTACTCTAGAGTATCATGGTTTGCTTTTCTCTTGTAATCGAACCCTGACCAAAACCACTTCTGTGTCCATCCTCCAGGGAAGCCAAAGCAGACACTGATGCAGAGACCACGGAGGAACACTGCTTACTGGCTTGCTTCCCTGGGTTTCTCACCTACCTTTTTTATACTACCCAGGCCCACCTGTCCACAGTGGTCTGGGCCCGCTTGCACTAATGAGCAATTAACTGAACGCTTGCAGACACACTCATGGGCCAGATTGATGGGGGGGGGGGGCGGAATTCCTCAGTGAGATCCCAAGTCTTCTCGGGTTTGTGGCAAGTTGACAGAAGCTAAGTATGATAGAGGGCCAGTGATAGGTAACCTTGTCTTCTCTCTCAGTGCTGGGTAGTGGCGGCTATGAGTTGTGTCTTCTGTGCACCCTCATGAGCACAGGGCGCAGTTGAGACTGCAGTGGGACCTACGGCTCAGCTGGGGTGCTCAGTAAGCTATGTGTAAGAAGTTCATTACACACTTCCATTTCCAATGTACAATGGGTTGGCTTGTATGAGTCAGCGTTTTGTTGCTGTGACAAGATGCCTGACGTTAACAACGCGGAGTTATTTCTGCTCCTGAGCTCAGAGGTCTCAGCCCACAGCAGCCACTTGCTCTACCGTGACGGGCCTGTGGTGACACAGAACACGGTGACAGCAGCTTCCAGGAGGATGTGGTGGAGCACACCTGCTCACTTCACACAGCATCCAAGAGGTGAGAAAGAAGGACCACACTGGGGATGTTCCTGGTGACATACTCCCTCTGATTGGCCCACCACTTCCAAAGAGCACAATTGGTAATGAAGTCATCAATGAGTTAATTTGTGGTGAAGTTAGCATCCCCATCTAGCTAGTCACCTCTCAATAGTGTGTGTGTCTAGTTGGGGGCCATGGCCTCAACTCCTAAGACTGTGCAAGTAGTACCAACCCCACCATAAGTCAACTATGAGGATCCTTGAACCGGTGACGGGTGGAGTAGATGGGAGATGCAAAAGACAACTGATTGGTCAGTTCTTTTTTTCTTAAGATGTATTTATTTATTATGCATACAGTGTTTTTGCCTGCATGTACTCCCGCTTGCCAGAAGAGGACACCAGAGCTCACGAAAGATGGCTGTGAGCCACCATGTGGTTGCCAGGAATTGAACTAACGACTTTTGGAAGAGCAGCCAGTGCTCTGGTCAGTTTTTGTATATGTAGAGCTAGGGCTGAGAGTGGGGATGGAGTCCAAGAGCAAGCTAGGAAGTGGGCATGATGGTACCTGCTGTAGTCTAATAGTCAGGAGGTGCAGGCCAGAGGACTGAAACGCGAAGCTATACTCGAATACATAGTGAGTGTCAAGACAGCCTGAGCTACATGATGCCCTGCCTTAAACAAGCAAACAGGGCTGGAGAGATGGGCTAGCAGTTGAGAGCACTGATTAATCTCATAGAATATCTGGGTTCAATTTCCAACACCCCCATGGTGGCTCACAGCTGTCTAAACTCTAGTTCTGGGGGCTCTGGTGGAGTCTGGCTTCCAGGGGCATAGCATGCATGCATGTGGTACACAGATATACATGCAGGCAAAACACCCCTTACACACAAAATTAACCAGACAGCAAGCAGCAAACTAGGGAGCATGGGGGAAGTCAGAGAGCTGAGCTCTGGAGGAAAAGGAGCAGACCAGATGAGAGGGGAAAGGAAAAAACGATTCCATTTCTGCTTCCGCCAGTAGTTGGCTGCCTTCTTCTTAATTCCTCCTGTCTCACGCTGAGAGGATAAACAGTTCAGCGGGTGTGTCAGCTGTGACCATTGGAGATGTTGCAGCCTCTAAGACAAGGACTGTTATGTGTCCTCCTGGTCATACGGTTATCTGACTCTTGAGTCCAGTCAGAGTTGTCACACGCAAAGCCAACTCAGCTTTGTCATCCTGAGAACTCCAGCATGGCTGCCCTACACTGTGTATAAAGAATGTGAGGGAAACATCTGCATTTCAAAGCAGTCTTTCCAGGTGAAAAGGCTACGCAATGGGTACCCTTCTTCCTATAGGAAGAAGGCGATGAGGCCGGTCAGTTAGTGGTTATTTTAAATTTGTATTGTCATTTTCCTCTCAATCCAGCTAGCACCGAAATAATTGAAACTGAGCTATTATATTTAACAAGCTTTATAGCACAATAACTGAGCAGTATTCATCTATTTTTAACCCTTTAATCTAACCTGGCTGATTCCCAGCCA
Organism: Acomys percivali; assembly: GCA_907169655.1. Taxonomy (NCBI): domain Eukaryota; kingdom Metazoa; phylum Chordata; class Mammalia; order Rodentia; family Muridae; genus Acomys; species Acomys percivali. Next base: position 34,334,337 of record OU015753.1, read on the forward strand.
AAATCCCTGTGATACTTGTATTTTATGGCTTTCTCTGCTTCAGCTACTCTCTAGTGATGTCTCCTGGACCTCTTCTCGTGGCTGAATCCCTACTTCCTTTTTCTCTCCTCCTCCTCCCCTGGCTGGCAGGAAGTCCAGCCCTATTCTCTCCCCTGCTCAGTCATTGGCTGTTAAGCTTCTATATTGACATATCAAGGATCAACTGGGGAGCGGTGGTTACACAACATTGAGACAGGACATTCTCAGAACAAGGATTTGCAAACAGATATGGGGGCACAGAAATCAGCGTTTGAATCTTTGCACAGGGCACACCAGTCCACTGTAGTGAGTGAAGTCCTAAGAGAATGTGTGCTTTTGAAACACGCATAGCCATACCAAGGACCAACACCTATGACCCATAGATGGCATTGCCTCTAGTCTGAATGTCAGTGTTGATGGTGTGTGCAGAAAATGCCCATCATAGCTTTCTCCCTTGGATGTTTGCAGCCTGAAATCTGTTCCCCTACAGACCCTGCCCCTACTGAGATTATCTAGCCACGCCTCCTTGTTTATGTATCTATAATAAACATGCAGAGCTCCCAGGGTGCTGCAGCCTAGTCCACTCCATCTCAGCTTTTCTCTGTCTGTGTATCTGGCCTTACGTCATTCTCTCACCGCCCCAGTTAAGTCAATCCCTGGGACCATACAAGATGCAGCAGTCCACAGCTGCCAAGGAAACCACTGTCTCCGAGCTTCCAAAGGCAGCTATCCGCCGTCAAGCATTTACAGGGTGTGTGACTGTCTTAGTTAGGGTTGCTATGGCTGTGATGCAATACCATGACCAAAGTATTCAGGGGGAAAGGGTTTGTTTGGCTTACACTTCAGCATCACTGTGTATCATCTAAGAAAGTCAGGACAGGAACTCAAATAGGGCAGGAACTTGGGGCCGGAGCTGATGCAGAGACCCTGGAGGGGTGCTGCTTACTGCCTGCTCCACATGGCTTGCTCAGCCTGCCCAGGGATGGCACCACACACAATGGGTTGGACCCTCCCCCATCAATCACTAATTAAGAAAATGCCTTGCAGGCTTGCCACCAGCCCAATTTTATGGAAACATTTTCTTAATTGAGATTCCCTCCTCTCCGGTGACTTTAGCTTGTGTCAAGATGACATAAACACTACCCTACACGGTTGTTTTGCTGACTTCCTCTTACATGGGTGTCTTTCTATGAGAAAGGCTGGAGAGATGGCTCAGAGGTTAAGAGCACTGCCTGCTCTTCCAGAGGTCCTGAGTTCAATTCCCGGCAACCACATGGCGGCTGACAACCATCTACAATGAGATCTGGTGCTCTCTTCTGGCTGGCAGGCACTCATGCAGGCAGAACATTGTATACATAAATAAATAAATCTTTTAAAAAAGAACCTCCTCAGAAAATCAAAACAGATAAGCAAAAAAGTAAGACTAAAGACAGGCAAGCTCTATGTTAGGAAACTACAGAGAAGACGAATGCTGTAGGCAGAGGTGCAGTGGGAAATGAAGAAGTGTGGTGCGGACAGGCCAGCATTAAACCTCTGCCTTCTTTGGTTTTTTGTTTTGTTTGCTTTGGTTTTTGTGGCGGGGGCGGGGGGAGGAGATTTTTGTTGCTGTTGTTATTGGTTTTTATAGTTTTGTGGATAGATAGACCATAAATTAGTCCATGCACTCCAGGGTGATAAATGCTACAGAATGGGGCTGGAGAGGTGGCTCAGAGGTTAAGAGCACTGACTTCTCTTCCAGAGATCCTGAGGTCAATTCCCAGCAACCACATAACCGTTTATGATGTGATCTGATGCCCTCTACTGGCCTGTAGGTGTACAAGCGACAGAGCACTGTATAAATGACAAACATACAAATAAATATTAAATGCTACAGAATGAAATAAAGCAAGCGCTAGAGAGTGGGGGCGGCGCAGCTTTTCTCCATCCTGTGGTCAGGGAATCCCAACCGTGTGTGCTTCAGGCCAGAGAGGACAGCTTGGACATGGGGGCCCTGGGACTGGAGTGTGCCTGGCTTGCAGCAGAGGCCATGGGCTAGAGGAAAGGGGGGGCGGGGGTTAGCAGATGCACTAAAAGGGACCGAGGGACAGGTGGCAGGTGATCTGGGGACAGATTTCCTGGACCTTGGAGGTGTTTGGTCCAGTTGCGACAGGAAATCACTGACGAGTTTGAGTGGAAAGCGGGTAACCTAACCAACGTGCGCAGATCACTCTGCCTGCCTCACTGAGGACTGAGAAGAGCTGGGCAGGTTTGGATGGAACTCGGAGAGATGGCGGACAGCCCCAAACCAGAATTCAGATGGCTTGGTGACAGAACGCAGGATATTTGATCACACTGTGGACCCGGCAACTGTGTACTGGAAAAAAAAACTGTTTCTAGTTGTGGTGTGTCTTAGCCCTAGCACACGCTTCTAATCCAAGAACTTTCTGTAAACAGGATTAAGTCAAATAAACCACAGGTCAAGAGATGGAGCAAGAAACCAGTTGACAAGAAGTGAATATAGGGAAAAAAAAAAAAACATAGAGAGTGAGAGGAAGTCCAGGGGACGGATAAGGAGAGACATACAGGAAGTAGAAAGGAGAAGCAGTCAGTTTAAAGGGTTTTTAAGACAGCATGGAGAAGGGGCTTTTTCCTTCTAGGACGTTGGTTGATTACGAAGGTCAGCTGGGTGCTTTCTCTGCCTCTCTGAGCTAGCAGGCTTTTACCCCAGCATCTGACCCCTGAGTCTTTATTGGTAAAATTGAGTGTTTGGGATTTTGTTTAACGACAACAGAGAAGCCAGTGATTGAGGACATTTCCTGAGTTGACCCTTGTTCCTCCCAGGATCCATTTCTGTCCAGCCTTGTACTTTGGCATTTCTTATCAGGAAGCAGCCACACGCCATCTCCTCAGCCCACATGTATGGAAGGGCGGGGGCCTGGCACCCTTGGCTCCGGGCTAAATGACTACGGCTCTTCCATAAGCACAGTTGCAAAAGCTAATTGGGGCCTTTTGCTGCACCCTGCCCTGTGATTTATGGCAGAAAGCCCCCGAGTAACTCTGGCACCCAGCCTGAAGCTGGGGGGCGGGGGATGAGCTAGGAGTGACGACTCTTCTAAGGCCCTCCTAGAGGCTAGGCTACGCCAGCTGTTCATTATCTGGGCTAAGCAGCTCCATTAAGGCAGTGGTTAAAGCAGCTATTAGTCCTAGAAGCTGGGTCACATGACCTACATGCCATCTACACGGTAGTCAGTGCCCCTGTGCCGGCTTCTCAGTCCTTCTTACTCTGGTAGGCGGGGCCAGGGCCAGGCTCGCCCTAGGCAATACACACACACATGGCCCACGAAGTTCAGGGTGGGAGTCAGAGAAGAAGACAGCCGCTCCGTCTCCCTCCAGCCCGCCCTGCCCACATCGCTACAAGGTAGAACCCCTGCTCTGCTGTGGGTGACCCTACAACCCGTCAATAGCGCCACTTCGTCCCTTTGATTTATGACTCGGGGGCCCCAGGGTGTGTTGACTAGTGAACTCTATTATCATTTGTATCTAAGGGAATGAAAATTGTTAGTTATTTGGTTTGAGTGATTAAAGAAAGAAATGGTTTGTCACTTGAACACCCCCACTGAGATGCTATCTTGCTTAACACCTTGCTTAAGGAAAACTGAAAACGTCCACACATGAATTTTCAGGAACTCAAATGCAGATTTTTGTGTTACTTTTTAAACCTTTTTTTTTCAGTATTGTTTTTGTTTTTTGTTTTGTTTTGTTTTGTTTTGAGACAGTCTCTCACCCCATAGCTCAGGCTTGCCGTCAGCTCAAGGCTCTTCAGCCTCAACCTCCCTGAACTGCAGGTCTCCGCACATAGATTTGTCTTAAGGTTTTCTATGAGAAATACCAGGGGACGTTAATTTTTGCTTTGCTGCTTGCATTCCTCCCAGTGCCCACCAGAGGGCACTCGACTATCCAGGAGGAGCGGCTGTAGAAACTCACCTAGTGTTTTTGCAGAACCCAGTAAGACAAGTAGGAGAAGCAATACCTGTTCCACATCAGCTGGAAGGGGAGGGGCTGTATAAACAGTCTCGGCGGTTGCTGGGAAAACTCAAATTACACGCCGATGAGCTCACTTAGGCGCACGTTCCTCTCTCTACTCTTGCCTTCTCCCAGAGCAAAGAACCAGAGTCAGGTGCTCAGAGCATGTCGGGAAGTCTTCATTTCCTTTCTCTGGATATACTAATAAGAGTCACATGAGAGAGGCAGCCAACAATGGGCATTCTTTTAAAAGTTCACCGTGCCAACGAGCAGGAATCAGCTCAGTTACGTGGCGTGTAGCAAATGTTTGAGGGCAAAATGAGTGACCCCTGCCCCTCGTGTCCTGCTGTTTCCTGTTCACCCATTGGCATTGCAACTTGTGTCAGCTTATTTTTTTTTAAACTGTACCGCTTGGTGGGCAAAAGTGCCCAGCTGTGGCCGCGGGGCCCAGGCTGATTCGTGGACTCCCTGATATTTGCAAGAACAAACTTGTTAGAAGCAAGTCAGCCATTAGAGGGGGTTAGAGATGACCCCAGTTTCCAGCGAGATGCTCGAAATGTACTGCTCTGGACAATTCTGGCTAGTTAGGTAACTTCCGTTAGCACAGAGTACACCCAAGAGGCGGGGCTGTTCAAATAAAGCGTCAGGGGCAGAAAAAGGTAACAGGCCGTTCTAGAATAAAGACAGTAAAGAGGTTAACACTTAATGCAATGACAGACTCTTGACTGATCCTGATTTAGAGCACTAGACTATTTCGAGTTTATTTGGGATCAGTAACAAAATTCCACACAGCAGTCAGCTCTTGAGAGTGGAAATTTGGGCTGAAAAACAGGTCAGTGGGTGAAGCGCTGCCTGAGGACCCATGATGGCCCAGAGTTCAGACCCTAGCACCCACAGAAACACAGGACACGGTGGTGTGTGCCTATAGATCCAGCTCTGGGGAAAGTGAAAACAGGAGGATCTGTGTGGCTTGCTACTGACCAGCCCCAGCCTAATCGGTAAGCGCCAGGTCTCAGTGAGAGGCCTGGTCTCAGCACTGAAGTAGACAATTCCTGGGGACAGCTGACGTTGTCCTCCAGTCTCCACTTCCCGTGCACGTGTGTACATGCATGCGCACACACGTATGCAAGAGTACAATCTTCTCTCTCACGGATGGAGGCTGGGAGGTTTGTGAAACCCAGGCCAGCAGGTCCTGTGTGTGCTGTGGCTGCTTGTTCATTTATAGCCAGCTGCCTTTTCTTTTTTTTTTTTTCCTAAAAATTTATTTATTTATTTATTAAATATACAGTGCTCTGCTTGCATGTACCCTTGCACAGCAGATGAGGTAACCAGATCTCATTACAGATGGTTGTGAGCCACCATGTCAGGACCTTTGGAAGAGCAGCCAGCGCTCTTAACCACTGAGCCATCTCTCCAGCCCTCCTCCCCCCCCCACCCCCACCCCTCCCCCCCCACCCCCGGCCCCAGCTGCCTTTTCTTAGTACAATTAATTGACTTGGCGGAGAACATTACAAGCCAGCAAAGCATTCAAGCTATGGCACAATGTTGATAAGTCTTCTTAGCCAGACTTACTGAGGGAGATAGGATGGGGGGGAAGGGGGAGGGGAGGGGGGAGGGGAGGGAGAAGGGGGAGGGACAAGGAGAGAGAGAAAAAATAGAGGAGGAAGAAAGCAAGCAGTTTGCTTAGGAAAGGGATGTACACAGGGCAAGCACACACAAAGCAGCCATAACGGTTACAGCCTGGCATGATTAATGAGAAACCAAGTACTAGGTACTGGAATGCATTGAAGACCCCCCCCCCCCCGTGGTAAAATATGCAAATTCATTTGGAAGGAGATTGCCTCCACAAGAGTGCCTGAGAAGAAAGCCGCTGCAGTGCTTACTGCTTTAAGAAGGCTCTCGAGAAATGTCTGTCCTGTTCAGCCACCCACCCAGGTGCTGTAATACAGGCCCAAGTGAACCTTGAGCTGGCATCAGACTGTGGTCAGTGGCCACGGGGTGCCCTTTCACAGGCATTTCGCAAGAGTTCCAGGCCCCGAGGTTCCAGACAGAAGCTGATGCAAAGAAGCAGTGTGCAGTTGGGTCAGTGTGACTGGCAGGGAGTTCCTGAGTGAGCCATGCCTGAAGTGGTGAAGTCATGGAAATTGTCGTGGAGACCCCAGGCCACTGGAGTTGCAGGAATGAGGGACACCCCTCCCCAAGTGATGTGTCAGGCACTGGCTGGACAACTCAAGAGAGAGGCAGCTTGTGCTGCAGGTGGCAGAGTTGGAGAAGGGTGATCAAGCCCAGTTAATCCCACTGTGAGACTCAGATGGCAGCCATGAAGTTGTGGGGTGTAATGCCTGCTTTGCTCGGTGTTTGGTTCGGTTTTTTTCTGGTTCTGCTATCTGGTTCTTTGTTTGTTTGTTTGTTTGTTTGTTTTTTAAAGAGATGTATTTATTTATTTATTTACTTATTATGTATACAGTGCTCTATCTGCATGTACACCTGCAGGCCAGAAGAGGGTGTCAGATCACATTATAGATGTTTGTGAGCCACCATGTGGTTGCTGGGAATTGAACTCAGGACCTCTGGAAGAGCAGGCAGTGCTCTCAACCACTGAGCCGTCTCTCCAGCCCTGGTTCTTTGTTTTGCTATCCTCATAAACCTCTTATTAAGAACAACAATGTTCACCCTACACCATTATATATTGAAAGTGTGTGAAATTTATTTTTATTTTATTTATTTATTTATTTATTTATTTTTAACAGGGGCTCACGGTCAAAAGTTACCTTACGTCTCAGAAGACACTGGACTTTTGGATACTATTTGAAGTTGTCTTAAAAGCATTTTTGCGGGGGGACGGGGTTCGAGACAGTGTAGCCCTGGCTGTCCTAGACTCGCTTTGTAGACCAAGCTGGCCTTCGAACTCACAGCGATCCACCTGCCTCTGCCTCCCAAGTACTGGGATTAAATGTGCGTGCCACCACGCCTGGCTTGAAAGCATTTTTACATTATGAAATGGCCACGCCCCTAGGGGGCCAGAGGCAGTATGTTAGGTTTGTATGTAGAATGTCCCTGAGCAGCTCCCGTGTTTGAACCCTAAGCCCTCATCTGGGGGGATCTCTAGAAGGCTGGGTCTAGAGGAGGAAGCCGACCAATGGGGGACTGGCACCAAGGGTTATGATTGGACTCTATTTCCAGCCCAAGCTGCTTCCTGACCCATGCTCTCCACAACATGATGGACTGTATCCCCCTCAAACTGTGAGCCAAGGTAAACCCTTCTTCCCTTAAGTAGAATGAGAAAAGTGGTGAATATAGACACTAACCTCATCCATGATCGCTCCACCCTCATGACCCACTCACCTCCCTAAGTCCCTGTTCTCATACCATTATATTGGTGATTACATTTTTTAAATTTAACTTTCTATTGATTCTTTATTTCGCTTCACATACCCCAATCCCACTCATCTCCTTTTGCCTTTGTACCAACCCTCCATCCTTGCAAACCCCACCCCCCAAAAGAAAAAAAAAATCTCACTGTGGAAGCTGTAGTATGTCCCGGTGTGTCCCACGGTATATGATTTTTGTCCACACTTCTTTACTTGCAAATGTTCATTGCAGTGAGTCATTGGTCTGGTTCAAGGCCTCTGGCTTCTGCTACACCATCAGTCCTGGATCCTCACTGGGACTCCTCTCAGGTTTCCTGCTGTTGCCCTGTGTGCTGGAGATTCTATAGTTTTGGATCTGTAGAACCCGCCCCTTCACACACTCTAGTAGTTCACAGATGGGGTAGATGTTGGGGTGGGGGGGGCCAACTCACAGCCCTGAGTCTGGGCCTGGGTAGTAGCTGAGCTGGTTCATCCTGCCATCTCTCCTGCACTCATACCACCAGGTTAAGCTCTCCAGCACTGACAGCCCCAGCTAGCTTCACCTAATGCCACAGCCAGCAAGGCGCAGAGCCAGCTCTCCCACTCTCACACCCTCTTGGGTGGCTCACACACAGGCAGTGCCAGCTCTACTCTGTGTCCCAGGTGAAGTGCAGAGCCTGCTCTCCTGAGTACTGCAGCCAGTGAGAGGCAGGGCCAGCTCTCCCACCTGCCAGAGGCGGTGAGGCAGCAGACAAGTCGTGTGGCCAGCTTTCCCAAGCTCTCTCCCTCAAAGCTGGCTCACCTGAAACCCTGCAACAAAGGACAAGCTCTACTGTGCTGTCCAGGCGAGGTGCAGGTCCTGCTCTCTGGAGTGCTGCAGCCAGTGAGGCACAGGGACAAGCTCTCCAACTCTCATGACCCCAGGGTTAGCTTTCCTGCTTGTTGCAGAAGTTGAGGGGCAGAGGGGATCGGGCATCTCTCCCACGCCCACACCACTACCACGGCACGGCAGAGGGGTGGCCAGGTCAGCTCTCCTTCGCTCACACCCTCAGGGCCAGGTCACCAGCAGCCACCACCACCACTACCCTTCCCTCCCCACCCACCTCCTGCCTTCCCCGCAACCAGGTCCAGCTGTGCTTCCTGGGTGTGATGCAGAGCCCAAACTCCCAAGTGCTGCAGCTGAGGGGTGGGGCTAGCTCTCTTTCTCTCATGCTTTTGGGGCCAGCTTTCCCAAGAGGTTCGGGTGATGGGATGGGGCCAGCTCTCTGCAGCCCTCAGACATCAACAGGGCCCCAGACCACAGGTCAGACCATAGACATCTGCCTAGCCTTTCACGATAACAGAGTCCCACTGCTGCAGGGCCCAGGACCTCACCATGGCCTTAGGTGGTACCTCTGGCTACTCACATCAGGCTTTTCCTCGCTACCCTCAAGTGTCCAGTTCCTCCTCTCTTCACTGTGCACACATCCTTCTGCTTCTCTTTCTCTTCCATCTCTTCACCTCTTACTTGCTCTTCTTAGTAGAGCCCGGGCCTCTGGGTGTCTGGGGTAGTCTCAGGAGTGCTAAGCCCCACCCATGCTATGTGGCACTGGACAGGGGTCATCTTGGGTGTAGTCTGCCCACCTGGGCCTGTGTAGCACTAGGCTAGGGGTCACCTCAGGCTTGCATCCCCACCCAGGCCATGTGACCAATAATTAATATTTTAATGTATGAATTGCGATGAGAGATATAAATATTTACCCAAAACCAATAACTATAAGAACTAATAGCTTGGTGTTTGGCAATTAAAATAGGTCTGCTATTCAACAGTGTAGGAGTTTTGAGCAAACATTGTCAGGTGTGGCTGTGGGGGATGGACCCCTGTGTGCACACTGGAAGACTGTTTGGAACAGATGCTCATGATAACTATTGTGTATTTAAAAAAAAATAACCAGGATGAGCCAGGCATGGTGGCGCACACATTTAATCCCAGCACCAGGGAGGCAGAGGAAAGCAGATTGCTGTGAGTTCAAGGCCAGTCTGGTCTACAAAGTGAGTCTAGGAGCCGGGTGGTGGTGGTGCACGCCTTTAATCCCAGCACTCGGGAGGCAGAGGCAGGTGGATCGCTGTGAGTTCGAGGCCAGCCTGGTCTACAAAGTGATTCTAGGACAGCCAAGGCTACACAGAGAAACCCTATCTCGAAAAACCAAAAAAAAAAAAAAAAAAAAAAAAAAGTGTCTGGGTTATATGCTAGGAATAGCCCTTCCCACACAGGCCGTTTATCCACAAGTGAACATTCTCTCTCTCTCCCTCTCTCTCTCTCTCTCTCTCTCTCTCTCTCTCTCTCTCTCTCCTTCCCTCTCTCATCCCCTTCATTTGGTAGTCGGTTTTGCTTACTCTGGCTCAGGCTGGCCTTGCACAGTGATGAGCTTCCTACTTCAGTCTCTCAGGTGTAAGGGTTGCAGGCCTGAGCCCCCATGCCCAATTTTCTATTTCTCCCTTTGTTTATCTAGTTATATGGATATTAAACGTTTAATGTTTTTAAAAGCTCTAAACCACAGAAGGAGGTGGTTTCCATAAGATTTCCACAGATTGCTCTTGTAGCTAGTCATCAGCGTTGAGAGAGAGGGCTGCTATTTGCAAGCATTCTGTCATTTCAAGATGTTGTTTGATTGCAAGAGGAAACTGGTTCTCTTTCTGCCTGGTTGAGCATCAGTGTCGTATGCTTTTCTTTAAGCTACAAATATTCAACGGTCCATCAGATATTCTTCTGGTTTTTGAAATGCTGTTGTCTGTAAAAATTGTTTTATTTTGTTTTGTGTGTTCAACTATCCATTTAGCAATCCACCTACTCACTCAAAGCTGGAGGTTGTGAGGAATAATTAATTGTAAGGACACCGAAAGGACAGTTGTGGCACCACCTCCCCATGGCAGTGCTTTTCAGCATCTGTGGTGTCTGACGTGTCTGAGGATCATCGCTGTTGGTTCTGAATTGCTACAGAAAAACACCTGACATAAAGCGACCTAAGGGAGGAAGGACTCCTGCTGCTCGTGGATTCAGTGTGTCGTGCTGTGGTGGTTTGAAGGAGAACAGCCCCCACAGGCACACGTGTTTGAATGCTTGATCCCTGGTAAGTGGAACTGTTTGGGCAGGATCAGGAGGTGTGGCCTTGTTGAAGAAGACATGTCACTTGGGGTGGGCTTTGAGATTTCAAAAGTCCATGCCAGGCTCAGTCTTACTCTCTTTGCCTGCAACTTGTGAATCAGGCGTGAGCCCTGAGCTATGCTCCAGTGATAGGCCTGGCTGCCTGCCACCATGCTTCCTGTCATGATGGTCATGAGCCAACCCTCTGAAACTGTAAGCCAAGCCCCCAACTAAATGCTTTGTCCTGTAACTTGCTTTGGTCATGGTGTTCTGTCAGAGCAGTAGAAGAAAAACTAGGACACGTGATGAGGAGGGCCTAACGGAACGGAGCTGTGTGACTCGTGTTAGCCAGAAAGCAGGCATGTGTCCTGACAGGAAAGGGGCAGGACAAGCTCAAGACATGTCTCCAGCAAGGGACTTTCTCCAGCCAGGCCACATCTCCTATAATCTAGTAATGTTGAAATATTTACATTTTCATTGTGTGTGTGTGTGTGTGTGTGTGTGTGTGTGTGTGTGTGTGTGTCTTGTCAGGCAAGCTCACCTCAGTTAATATAATCAAGATAATCCACCACAGGCATATGCAGAGGGCTGTAACCCAGATGATTCTAGACTAGTCAAGGTAATGTTTAACCCTACTTGGCACAACAGATAAAGTTTTCTCAGCTCAGTGCTTTGTAACAGTGGCTCTCCACCTTCCTAATGCTGCGACCTTTCAATACAGTTCCTCATGTTGTGATGACCTCCAACCATAAATTATTTCACTGCTTCTTCATAACTGTAATTTTGCTACTGTTATAAATCAGAATGTAAATATATGATATGCAGAATATCTGATATGTAGCCCCCATGAAAGGGTCATTTGGTCCACAAAGGGATCAAGAAGCACAGATTAACCGGGTGTGGTGGCATACACCTTTAATCCCAGCACTCTGGAGGCAGAGGCAGGTAGATCGCTGTGAGTTCGAGGCCAGTCTGGTCTACAAAAGCAAGTCCAGGATAGAGAAACCCTGTCTTGAAAAATCTAAAAAGAGAAAAAAAGAAAAGAAAAGAAAAGAAGAAGAAGAAGAAGAAGAAGAAGAAGAAGAAGAAGAAGAAGAAGAAGAAGAAGAAGAAG
>OU015753.1:34345954-34370188 GCA_907169655.1 Acomys percivali
AGAAGAAGAAGAAGAAGAAGAAGAAGAAGAAGAAGAAGAAGAAGAAGCACAGATCAGAACCACTGCTTTCTAATGATATAATGTCCTTTGAGGCTGTATCCTCATTCGTTGCTCTTTCAATTAGCATTCCCGGTTTGGTTTTGTTGTTTTGTTTTTGAGACCAAACATAGCATAGGTTGACCTCAAACTCTTGATCTATCTTCTCTGATGACAGTCATGTACATCTGTACCCACTGTCCTTTTCCTAGTGACCCCTGTCTGAGTTTGCTTTCTGTTACTATAATAGAGTACCTGAGACTGGGTGATTTATAAAGACTAGAGGATTATTTCACTCATGTTCGTTAGGCTGAAATCCAAGAGTGTGATGGTGGCGTCTGGTGAAAGCAGGTGCTGCTTCTTTTCATGGCAGAGAGGCAACAAAGAAAGGATAGAAGGAGGATGTGAGTGTTTCATTGTGGTGACTGTAAAGGAACAGAACTGATTGGATGAATATATATTTATGAGTATATACTCATGTATATGCATCTATATACATACATGTGTGTATATTCCCAGCAATATGTATGTATGTATGTATGTATGTATGTATGTATGTATGTATATATCTATGTCTATATAGTTGTTCAGCCCATGAGGGAGGCTGTGTGTCTCAGCAGACCCAGTCTGGCTGTGCTGTTCTAGAGGAAGCAAGCTGGCTTGCCTCTAAAAGTCAGGGAGAGCAGGCAAAAAGCAGTTTCCTTATTCCATGCCATAAGAAAATGTGACCCAGATTTAGGGTGAGTCTTTCTGCTTCAAATAATGTGACCAAGAAAAGAGTACCCCGAAGCTTATGGTTTTAGTTGACTGAAGATGCATTCATGGTGACAACCATGAGCCACCATCACGGTGACTGAAGGGGTCTCACCAGAACCGCACTCCCCTCTGAAAGGGGCCTCATTTCTAGACATGGTCTCATTGGAAATCCATTTCCTCCTGAGTTCCAGAGGGACAAACCATTTCAGGCCAGTGTAGTGAGGAATGCACGAACATTCTTTAGTCGCTTTTTCCTTCTTTTTTTCCCTCTTTCTTTCTTTCTTTCTTTTTTTTTTTTTTGTTGTTGCTGCTGCTGCAGTTTTTGCATCCTCACTCCATCCTGGCTTGAGGCTGGATGGGGGAAAACAATGGAGAGCCCAGTTGTCACAGTTCCTTCCTCCCAGACTTTACTGAGTAGTATGAGAGTTGGACACCAGTCATGGCGGCTCCCGAAGAAACAGCACACTGTACTGCAACCAACATTGCTGAGAGGGAAGGAAGGGTGTAGTGCCTTCCGGCAGTGAGCAGTACATCTTCAGGCATGGGAAGGCCACTCTGTGGGGAGCCTAGGGGTCCACTGGGCCAGACACAGCCACCATGAAAGTCTGATCTTTTCCTACTAGGAAACCAATGGGAAATTTCAAAAGGCTTGAACTCCTCAACAGAAGGAAGGCTGGGCCAGCAACAAAGAGAAAGAAAAGATAACTACTCCTTCTCGCCTCCCTGCAAACCCTCTAACCCTCAGAACAAGGGAAAACCTCATGCTATGTACAGTAGCGGGAGGGAGTTGGAGGTTGCTTGGCATATGCAGGAAGCAATGGAATTGTGTGTCTGGGGTAGCCAGTGTGAGGTGGATGGGTCGGTGCGTGTGTGAAACAAACTCAGTAGAGAGATCTGCCCTGAGGAATGCTTGTGAGTCAGCTCTTGGTGCACAGTGAATTGGGGGAAATCAGAGGCCTTTTTAGCAGAGGAAACTGGGCCAGAGACATAAAAAGGAGATTTTCTGTGACCAGAGAAAAGGGCTTCTAGCTCTCCTTCTTCATATTTTAAGACCAGTACCCATGGGACTGGAACATTCCTAAATGTATCCAAACTGACTTAGAAGAAGCCGCTCGGGGCTGTTTTCAGCTTAGGGAGGAAGTTTGATTTCCGAACCATTTGGCATGGCCGGGCTGCCTGCCTCTTAGTAAGTCATTTACCAGAATCTCTGAGGTAACCGAATTGGAAGAAGTAAACTACCCAGAGAAATCTCTCCCAAGAGTAAGGCACCAAATGAGGTGATTGAAAAGACCCAGGAGGGTTGCTGGGCGTGGTGGCGCCTGCTTCTAATCTCAGTACTCAGGAGACAGATGCAGGCGGATCTTCATGAGTTTGAGGCCAGCCTGGTCTGCAAAGGGAGTCTAGGACAGCCAAGGCTACATAGAAAAAATCCTGTCTTAAACAAACAAAGAAACAAACAAACAAACGAAAGAATGAAAAAGAAAAAGACCAAAGTGTTGTGTCTAGAAAAAGCGGATGGTGGTGGCTAGGATTGTTCAGTACTGTGTAGTGATGGACCAGGGGGGCTGTCCCACTAGAAGGCTTGGGGGTGGTAAGCCAGTGGCAGCCTTCACAGAACTGGGCTAGACCACGAAGAGGGGGACCAGAAAAGGGCATCTTGAAAGCCAGGGGGCAGTTTGGGTTTTATTGAGCGTGGAATGTGCTCAGTGTAAGGCATTTGAACAGGGAAAGGTCACAAGTGTTTCAGGTCAAAGTGAAAGCTACACGCAGGAGCTTGCCATGGGAGAGGACCTCCTCTGGGCGGGAGACCTCTGTGCTACTGCAGTTCCCTGGTTCTCAAGCTGCCCTCACAGGGCGGTGGAGGGGCTCCTACTGCCCACTAGAGCCAAGCTGCCGAAATGGGTGTCCAGCCTGAAGCTGAGAAATATGCCCTCCAGTGAGAGTTCGGTCTACACACTCTGGAAAAACACAGAAAAGCTGTTTAATAATAGTGTGCTTTCGGCTCTGGCTAATGCCCAAAGAGGAACCTGCCTCCTGAATGAAGAAAAAAAGAAAGAAAGAAAGAAAGAAAGAAAGAAAGAAAGGAAGAAAGAGGAAAGGACACACTATTCCTAGGTATGGTGGAGGAGAAGGTTTATTGTGGATAAAAGGAATCTAGAGTGAACATGGCCAGACTAGCTAAGAGAGATGGAGAGGGAGAGCTAGAGAGGATTCGCTGACCAAGATTGGGGGTGGGGATGGGGGCAAAGGTTAAGAAGTAGGCCTACAGGAGATTATCTGGTCGGCCTCAGGGAGGAAGCAGCCCCACCCACTGGAGATAGGGTTAATAAGACATGCAGGGAGGGATAGGAACCTATAAATTTACCCTCAGCTCAGAGTTCGGGTTCACCACTGTGTTGGTGGCCGTCAGAGCGCAACTTGAGTAGAAAAATTAAAGGCCCTCGTGTGTATTGTATCGTTACTGAGTCCTGGTGGTCTTTTTGGGGGGGGTCTTGAGATCTGGGTACAGCACAACACCAGATATACCCTGTAACAGGTGGAGACTGAAGGATTCTGGGAGAAAGCTGGCAGGCAGATCCACTTTGATATGTTTGTTGTTGTTTTTGTTTTTTGTTGTTGTTGTCTTGGGTTTTGTTTTGTTTTTTGTTTTGTTTTTTGTTTTTTGAGACAGGGTTTCCTCTGTGTAGCCTTGGCTGTCCTGGACTCACTTTATAGACCAGGCTGGCCTCAAACTCACAGCGATCTGCCTGCTTCTGCCTCCCGAGTGCTGGGATTAAAGGCGTGTTTTTCAGTTTTTTAAGAGACAGGGTTTTTCTGTGTAGCCCTGGCTGTCCTGGAAGATCCACCTGCCTCTGCTTCCTAAATGCTGGGATGAAAGGCCTGCATCACCACCACCTGGCCAGAATGAAGTACATCAGTGTTGCTCTTTTCTAACAGTTGTTACCCAGGGTCATCTGGTCCACTTGGCAAAACTGTTTTTTTTCTCCAGAAGAAAAAACGGGCTCTATGCCAGGCTAAGACTGTTTGTCGCCCTGCCCTGCCTCCCTTGGACGGCTTGCTAGAGACACCCTCTCTGATATGGCCAACGGCCTTGATGGCTGGTTGTAAGTCAGGGTTGTCTCTTTTGGGTATGGGAATGGAGCCTAAGTGCAGGTCAATCCCCGGGAACAAACATTTGCACAATTATTTCTCACATGCCTGACTAGTATACCACTTTTGTAGTTATTTTAGAAGTAGCACTACCTTTGCAAAAATTCTACTCTAATGTGACTTTTTGTCTTCTAAGCAATTTTTTAATAAATCCCGTATAACATCAATTTTACTGCTTTCAATTTCTCCTACATCACTACCACAAGGGAGCTGCCAACCCTCCTCCTCCTCCAGCTAAGGCCTCAGAGTCTTGGAGGCTCAGCCCTGTCTTGGGTATTAAACACCGCCCTGCGGAGCCAGCAGCAATCACTGCCAGAGACTGGCTCCAGGGGCTGCCGCATAAACCATGGCGGGTCTCCATGGTGACTGGCACATGCCACGTCCAATGGCAGCTGGGTGCCTGTTTGTTTCCGTCCCAGACACCCCAGAGATTGAAGCTTTTTTGACTGACAGCTCGCACTGGGCGCTGTTACGTAAGGGGCGGGACGAGCGCTGCCCCACCCGAGCGGCGCTGACTTGATTGGCAGGACAGAACGCCCACCCTCAGCACCTCCCGGAAGCACGTTCTTGATGGACGGCGAGAGAGCCACTCGACACCAGCGCCCGAGCGGAAGCGCCCAGACTAGGGGCGTGTCCAGGGCGTGTCCCGCTGAGGGCAGGTCGGGGCGGGGCACTGCGGGAGAGGAGCGGCAGGGGCCGGGCTGCGCTAGGGCTGGAGATGCTGTCGGGCCGAGGTGGAGCTCGGCCGCCGGAGCTCCGCAATGAAGGCATCCAGGTAAGCGTCCTGCCTCTTGGCCGGTAGCTACAGAGCAGTCAGGGCCGAGGGGTTGTGTCCGCGGCCCGGCATTCGGTTCTCTGCGGGGCGCTAGGGACTAGGGCGACGGCGGCCGCGCGGGGACACGGGGGCGGGGCAGCACCTGTGCGCTCCGGGCACCTGCTGCGCGACCTCGGCGGCCGCGGAGGAAAAGGGTGGCGGGTTCGGTGGCGCTCCGGTCGGGGCGGTCCGCACTGCGTCCCGTCTCCCCGCCGAGGGGCTGCGACGAAGCCCCAGGCCCTCGGCCTCGGCTGCAGACTCGCGGGCCCAGTCTTCCTCCAGCTAGCTTCGGGGCCGGGGCCGGGCATGGGCATCAGCCTTGCATCACCTCCGGACAGGTTTGTCCAGATTCTCGACGTGCTCCGTGACGGGTTTGTGCCCGGGGCGAGGGTGCCCGGCCCAACTAACTGCCCGGCCCAGGTGTCCGAGGCTGGGGCTGTTTACTTTTCCTCGGTCTTGCTTTGGTGGCTACTTAACGTGGGATTTCGTAAACCTATTTTGGGGTGATATATTAGTTAAGAGTAATTAGAGTTCATGTTAGTTCTATGTCACAGAGGAAGAACGACAGTAGCCAGGTTTCATTTGCCCTCTGCGGTGTGACGATCGTAGCACAGGTGAAGAAGGTGCCCCCTTCGCCCAGCTGTGCGGTGTGAAGGCACGCAGTCATTTTTCATTCTTAGAGTCAAAGGAGCAGAAAGTCTGGTGATGTTTTCTAAGGAACAAGGATGGGGCCTGTTTTCCATACATCTTGTCATTACTTTTGGACGATGTCACGCCATGCCTATGGCAGATTGCTCATCTAGCAAACTGTAGTTTCTGAAAAGTTGGCTACAGTTCCTTGTGCTTTTGTTGCCGTTAGAACCATTTAGTTAAAAAAAAAAAAAAAATAGCCGCGATGGGTGACGCATGGTACCTCTTGGAGGAACGGAAGGCGATGTACTGAATTTTTAAAGGCCAAAGACACAGACTTGAAAGGTACCTAATGCAAGTACGTTCACAAGTAGGAAAAACCATCTCCCAAAGGGTGAAGAACCCGGACAGAACAGGTGTGTCTAGACAGTGGGGTGCTAGTCCTGAAAGAACAACGTGGTTTTCATTTGAACCAAACAGGAACATACCCCCTCCCCAGTTGTGTCCCCCACCTTTAAAAGCACGTTTGCAAAGTCTTCTTAAATGTCTGCAAGTCAGCAGGTTACTGGGAGAAGTAGGCTCCCCGTCCTCTGATTTAATTACTGGGTGACACTGTCTCCTAGAAAGCACAGCAGCAGTTATGGGCACTGGCTGGGATGGCAGAGCTGGTGGTACCCACCCTTGGATGCTGTGGGCACACCAGAGGAAACAAATCACTGCTGATTACACACACTTGGGTGCGCTTAGGAGGAATTTGAGGAAATGTTGCTAAGTTTTGACCCTTTTCACCTTGAGCTTCTCAGGGATGCAGATAGCAGTTCAGATAAGGAGCCATACTTTAAAACGCAGAGCCTTGGGGAGACAGTCTGGGCTGGCTACTTTTTTCCTTTGTGTCTTTGTATATTTACTAAGTGACCCACTGACCTTTGAAACCTGCTCTCTCACTCACTACCTTAAGCTTCAAGGATAAGGTTCATGAAATGTCTCCTTTGAACCTTCCCTGAATTTACACATTCGTAATTCCTCAAGTGACTAATACTGCAGAATCCCCATATTTTTAGTACTTTAAACAACCTTCCTTTTGCAAGGAATGCTCAATACTTAGGTTGGGAGTTTGGGGCCAGCCTGGGCTGTGTCTTCAATTCCTGACCAAGCTGAACCACATAGTGAAGCCCTGAGTTTTTGTTTTCTTGTTTTTTTTTTTTTTCCCCCTTTCTTTCTTTTCTTCTTTCTTTCTTTCATTTTGTTGTCTTGCTTTAAAGAGCATTTTCTTGGGGTAGTTGGAATTGAACTCTACCCCCGTTTCCTGATACAGGTATACTTGGCCTCTCATGTGTGTCCGTGTATCATGTGCCCCCTCCCAACTCCTCCACACAAGACAGGGTTTCTCTGTGTAGCCTTTGATGACCTGAAAATCTCTGTAGACCAGGCTGGCCTTGAACTCAGAGATTTACCTGCCTCTGCCTCCTGAGTACTGGGATTAAAGCCCTGGGACACTAATGCTGGCCTCATGTGTTTTCTTACCTCTTTGGCTATTAGTTTTATACTTGAGACAACTCATTCAGGACATTGATAGTCACTCACCTTGACCCTGGGAACAGGGGTAGAGCTGTGTGTGTGTGTAGGTGGTGCATGCTGCATATAGCTTTCCCATTAGTCAGATGCCTAGATACTGTGTCGTAGAAGCGATGGCTGTGTTGTAAATCAAAGCGGAATCTTGTCCTTAACTATACTGAATGCCGGTCAGGAACCTGGTACCTAGATGATCATTTTGTTTGCTTGTTTTTGTGTGATCAGTGGTTATCACTATGTAGTCCAAACTGGCCTCACATTCTGTATCCTCCTGCCTCAGCCTCCCAAGTACTGGGCTTGGCTTGCTCGGCTCTGGTGCATAGTCTGGTTGTGAGAACAGAGCCTGCAGTAGAAAGGTGATTATTCTTAGAGCTCTCTGACATTCCCAGGCCTCTTAATGTGAGGACTGCTTGGCATGATGTGTGCCCAGGGTGCCAGGCTCTGTCTTAACTGTCGGTGTTGGTATGTTTGCATTTTCCCTATGTTTCAAGGCAGCGTGAATGCTGAGGACAGAAGAGTTTGATGACACAGCACTGAAGTTCTTTGTTTGGAGTACACA
This sequence comes from Acomys percivali, assembly GCA_907169655.1. Lineage (NCBI taxonomy): Eukaryota > Metazoa > Chordata > Mammalia > Rodentia > Muridae > Acomys > Acomys percivali. Next base: position 34,353,472 of record OU015753.1, read on the forward strand.
TTATGAACCCTTTGTGGAGCGTGTCTGCAGGCTCAGTACGCAAAGTAGGTATAGCCAACCAACAGCAGCTCTGATAGAAAGGGAGGCGATAGTCTGTATCAAAGTCTCCTGTAGTCTTTTTTTTCCCCCCTCTGTGTATAATAGTTTTGGCTGTCCTGGATTCGGATTTGTAGACCAGGGTGGCCTCGAACTCATGGAGATCTGCCTGCCTCTGCCTTCTGAGTGCTGGGATCAAAGGTGTGTACTGCTACACCTGGTGCCACCTGTAATCTTTAGCAACAAACTGCCTGGTTTTATTTTTGAGAAATCACTTTGTCTATTAACATCAGTTTCTAGGCTGAGAGTTCACATCAGCGGAAGCTCTGGTGATCACTATGCTAGGATTGTTTCATTTAGATTGTATGCATGCATGATAAAATCTGTCACATATTCTGAACGCTTCTCTGTTGAAGTTTCAGGATTCTGTTTTTGGAGAAACTTTAGTCAAGTCAACTAAGAGTTGGGAGAATTAAATTTAAAATGCCTTTCTTTACTTTTTGGAGATCAAGTATTGCTATATAGCCCAAGATAGCCTAGTATTCTATAATCTACGTTGCCCCAAAAGCAATCTTGCCTTAACCTACTGAATGTTGGGATTATAAGTGTGAGCCATCATGCAGCTTTAAATTTTTATACATACATACATACACACACACACATACATACATACATACATACACACATACACACACACACACACACACACACACACACACACACACACATATATATATGAGATGTGTGTTTTGTGTATATGTATGTATATATATACACATACATATATATGTGGGCTGGCAAAATGGTTCAGTGGACAAAGGCTCTTCTTGCCAAGTCTGAGTTTGTCCTCTGATCTCTATATGTGTGTGCCTTGGCACACATGCACCCCCAAATAAATAATGTAAAACAAAATCTTAAAAAATAAATTTTCCTCTTAAGAAAGCTTCAAATATACACGCAATTATTTAAAAGCCCAATTCCACCTGCCAGTCAACAATATTAACACAGAATTTTTTATATATCAAATTAAGTAGCCTCTGTTGCATTCAAGGTTGAGGCACCAATGAGATGCTAGTTTCTGGCCATTCTGAGCTCTTTGACTAAGGATGGCAGTGGGTGCTCATGATGCAAGTGTGGAAACCTAGTAACATCAAGGGAGACCTAAGCAAGTGAGATAATAGCTTCGTTTACTGGTTCCTATCCCAGTGCTCACATTAGGGGGCGACTAATTTCAGTCATCCATCCATACTACTAATTTTGAAGTGCATAGCCCAGCTTTCCTACAGTATCTGCACGTACACTGAGGTTATCTCTGGTCTTGCTAATGGCTTTCCTGCTTCAGTGGCTTGTGAAAGGCTTGACTGCATTGCTCCTAATGGATTCTTGCTGCTTTGGTCCCACCTCAGCCTTGTTTGCTCCTTCTGTGACCTGCCTTCTCAAGGAGTTTGAAGGCATTTTAGTCATGGCGTGAGAATTCCTATGTAAGGAGTAACTCTGGCTGAGAAGCTAGTTAGGATGGAGTGACAGTATGCTGTTTTTAGTTGCCATAAACGCTCTCACAATTTCACCCTGAACAGCGAGCTGAAGGTGAAGAGAAGACGTTAGCAGGGGATGTGAAAACCAGTCCTCCACGAACTGCACCAAAAAAACAGCTGCCTTCTATTCCCAAAAATGCTCTGCCCATAACGAAACCTACATCTCCTGCCCCAGCAGCGCAGTCAACAAATGGCACCCATGCTTCTTACGGACCCTTCTACCTGGAATATTCGCTTCTTGCCGAATTGTGAGTTCTTCACAGATGATGGTCAGTTATGAATGGTATGCCTGAAAGTTAAGAATGAAATCATGTCCCCAGCTTGCTCCACGTTGGAGAATGGGAGGAAGGTGGGACTTTGGAGGGCATACAATGGATTAGGGACCTGGTAGCTCAATTTCAGCCTTCCATTCTGTGAGGCATTTCACTGGAAGAGGTTTCTTTAGCAAGTGGACAGTGCCTGTGTCGCTTGGGTCACACCCATTGGGGAGTTTGAGCTCCATTTTGGTTCTCACGTTTTAGAGAGCACCCTGACAGACAGGAGGAATTTCAGTGGGAAAGGTCAGGAAGTCACTCTCAGCAGGTGGAGGAAATAGACATTGACTTGGAAAACTAAAACAAGTACTTGAAACTTTTGTTTAAATTACATTTTTTATTGTATGTGTTGGGGGTGTGGGGGGTGTGCATGGCACAGGTGGAGGTCAGAGGACATCTGTAGTTCTGTTTTGTACTTGTTCTGTATGTTGGAAGGTCATATTGGGAGTGAAAGGTTGTCCCAAACCTACCCTTGCCCTGAAGTTAAAAAGAGCAGGGCTGAGCGCTGCAGCCTGCCAGTGGTGCTGACACATTGCTTGACACATAGAAATGGGCTTCAAGGACCATGGAGTTTGGGTCAGTCTCTAAAGGGACAGAAAGTCTGGAAAGTTCTTACTTCCTGTAATCTGTAGGTTTCTCTGACGTTCAGTTATCTTTAGAAGATCGTGATCACTCCTCCCAAGGTGCTGATGCTGTAATGGTTAGAGGGAATGGGGCTCAATGTAGTGTAGCAGTGGTCTTCAGCTCTATAATGGATGCCTTGTGTTTTGAGGCTGAGCAGTGAGGTGACAGGCTCCTATTGTGGTTGACTGAAAGTTGGCTGTATGTTAAACATAAACCGCCTTCTCTGAAAACGGCTCTGTGGCTAGCTCTCTCTGCTAGCTGTGCTTCTGCTGACTAAATCTCGGGGACTTGAAAAGGTAATAGATCTTCCTGTAATGGTTGCAGTAAGATCTGCCGTGCATTCAGGGTCAGCCTGGGGTTGTATAAGTAACTTAGAAAATGCTAAAAAATAAATTTGAGGCACATAGGTAATAAACAAGGCCCTAGGTGCTGGAGAGATGGCTCAGTAGCCAAGAGCACTTGACACTTTTGCAGAGAACTATAGTTCAGTTCCCAGCACCCACATGGTAGCTTACAACCATTTGTTACTACAGTTTCAAAGGGTCTGATGCCTATGAAGATCTATGGCATCTGTAGGGACGAGGGACTCACATGAGAGTTGCATACATGCAGACAAAATGCTTATATAAAGATAAATCTTGCCAGGGGTGGTGGTGCATGCCTTTACTCCCAGCACTTGGGAGGCAGAAGCAGCTCAATCTACATAAGTAAACCTGGTGTACAAAGTGAGTTCCAGGACAGCCAGGCCTACACAGAAAATCCTTGTCTTGAAAAACAAAATTAAATAAGTAAATTCTCTTTAAAAGCCTCATAAACTATTTCTCTATACATTTCAGGATTTTCAGGTAAATGCTTAGAGTGCCTTGGTCAGCACTATCCTTTTCAGTGTCAGATTAGCTGCAGCTTCAGGGGACCAAGCAAAATGGCTGCCACTGTGTATGTAACTCGGTAGATCTAGAAAAAAAACTATAGCGTCTTTCTGCTATGAAACTTGTGTCTTGCCTTATGTGTCAGCGTGCACCTTCTCTAACAAGGCCCAAATAGTCTGAGTTCAGGGTGTTTGGAAGTTCAAATGATGCCTGCCTCCACAGCAACACGTACACCTAAAGCCTGTCCTGCCACATGACCCAGTGAGGCTGGCTCACAAGGATGGCTAAGTGATGGCAGCTCTGGGCTCTTCTTATTCCTTGCCTGCGATTGCAACTGAAAACAGTTTGCTTTGATTTAGTAGTACAAATGTAGTATGCCAAAGCCCCAAAGGAAAACACATTTTTAATAGTAAAAAATATTTTGAATGTGTGAACACTTCTAATTTATAATGATAAAAGCAATAATTTTACAAATATATTTAATCTCAATTTTATTGTAGTGTTTTTGTTTGAGACAGGGTCTCTCACTCTGGACTTGACTCACAGAGATCCACCCTCTGTGCTCCCAAGTTCTGGAACTAAATGTGGGGGTATCACATCAGCTCATTTACCTCAGTTTTAATGTCCAGATTTATCTGTTTCTGAGAGAAAAACTTGAATCCTTGTCCCCATTTGCCTTTCTGAATCTGGGACCCTGCATTGGCTCACACTTTCTGTGGGCTAGTTTAGAAGTCAGAGAGTGGTTGGATATATAGGAGACACTTAGGTGTGAGACTAGAATGATTCTTTGTGTGTCGTTTGGGCATCAGCTGCCACTTGAGGCGTGACATCTTAGAAAATATGGGATGGCCTGACTATTTGTCACTGGAATCTATAAAGGCTAACTACTGTACTGTTCTCTTTTTAGTACACTGGTAGTGAAGCAGAAGCTCCCAGGCGTCTACATACAGCCATCTTACCGCTCTGCATTAGGTAAGATGTGGGTTGGCCCTTCATTTATGGCGTGTGGGGTCTTGTGACCCAGATGGGACTTTAGCATGTTTATGTTCTCCTGCAGTGTGGTTTGGAGTAATTTTTATACGGCATGGGCTGTATCAGGATGGTGTGTTCAAGTTTACGGTGTATATTCCTGATAACTATCCAGATGGCGACTGTCCCGTAAGTAGGACTGCGACTGAGCCCACGTAGCGCTTCACTGAGGGGAAATCAAGGCGTATAGCTTTCCTCATTCTTTCCCTGACTGTGAACCTTGTAATGGCCTCAGTCTCCTCAGGTGGATGTTCCCACAGCTGATGGGGGTGGTGCTTTGCTACCTCTGGTCATGCTACCCTGCCTGCAGCTTCACTCTTCCTCTGCTCAGGGTATGTGGGGGAGGCTGGGGCCCATGCTGCGCCATCCTGACAGGTGATGGCCATGCCGCAGGGGAGGAGATAGGATCTCCCCCACTGCAGAGGTGGGGAGTTTGGTTTTGTTTTTTTGTTTTTTTTTTTAAGGAAAATGGTTACAGTTAAGGCCCTTTGTGGGCCTGATCTGACTAGCTAGCAGCATGGCATCATTCCCACTGCAGTCTTTCTCCCTACAGCGCTTGCTGTTTGATATTCCAGTCTTCCACCCACTGGTTGATCCCAGCTCAGGTGAACTGGACGTGAAGAGAGCGTTTGCAAAGTGGAGGTTAGTGTATCAGAGTTTCTTGTAGTAGCACCGCCCCCAGGGACGGCTGGTAGTAATCGTGCCTTGTTTCCCTGCAGGCGGAACCATAATCATATATGGCAAGTGTTAATGTACGCAAGGAGAGTCTTCTACAAGATCGACACAACAAGCCCCCTAAACCCAGAGGCTGCAGTACTGTATGTGACTTTGACTTTGTTACTTTGGCTTCATTTACTTACTATTATTTAACATCAATTTATTTAAAATGTATTGGTAAATTTTTAACACAGGTATGAAAAAGACATTCAGCTTTTTAAAAGTAAAGTGGTTGACAGTGTTAAAGTATGTACTGCTCGTTTGTTTGACCAACCGAAGATAGAAGACCCCTATGCAATTAGGTAAGCGGTTTGTCACTTTATATTTCCATTTTCCGGATGATCTCAGAATAAGGCTGTAGAGGAACATACGGAGTGTTAGCCTGGAGCTTTTCACTTCCTGCAGCTCAGCTCCTAATGCCACTTGGGCTCTTGCCTTAAACCAAAAGCTTGGTGTCGCATACACACCGTCAGTGATGCGATATTAGTGACTTTGTCAAGTGCTTTTTCCTTTTTCTGTGTTAGCAGTTTTCAGAAGGCAGTGTGAGACAGCTGCTCTCCACACCCTTCTTCATGGACTGACATGTGGAGGCTGAAGCCACTAACATCAGACTCATTTCTCTGCTGCTAAATGCAGCTTACTGCTCACATACTCACGAAGATGCTTGTACTGAGCTAGACCCACCCTGACAGTTAGGTGGAGAGATTGCATAAGAATGGAGGGCGCACTGGCTCGTGTGGACGTTGGTGTCACTAGGAAGAGTCCTGTATGTAGTGCTCTGCTGATGGACCACTTGGATTCTGTACTTTAGCTTTGGTAATCCAAAGCAATTACTTGGTTTCACTCTGTCTTGCTTTATCTTTAAATAATATTTCAGGAGTGTTATGAGGCTCACAGGAATAAGTCTTTTTGTAAGAGATAGCATCAGTGTACATGCTAGCAACTGATTAAAGACTGCCATTTAGCCAGGGGTGTTGGGTGGAGGCACATGTTTTTAATCCCAATCCCCGAATTTGGGAGGCAGAGGCAGGCTTCAATTTACAGAGTGAGTTCCAGGACAGCCAGGGCTGCACAGAAACTCTGAAAATTTTTTAAGTTTTTAACATTTTTTGCCCTTGAAGCTTTTCTCCATGGAATCCTTCTGTACATGATGAGGCCAGAGAGAAGATGCTGACTCAGAAAGTAAGTACATACCATTTTGAAATGGCTGCCCTGTCCTGGTTTCTTCTTTTTTTTTTTTGTTTTGGTTTTTTGAGACAGGGTCTCTCTGTGTTAGCCGTGGATGTCCTGGTTTCTTAACTGTCTATGTTGGGGGCCACTGTTACACACACAGCTAACTCCTGGGGAAACTATGTTGGGGGCCACTGTTACACACACAGCTAACTCCTGGGGAAACTAATCAGACGGTTCTGAACTTGCTCCTCACCAGTCCTTTTTTTTTTTTTTTTAAATGTTTGTTTTTGATTGTGCCTAGATGAAGCCTGACGAACAGCACAGTAAAAGTGTTCATGTTGCTGGCCTGTCATGGGTAAAGCCTGGCTCAGTACAACCTTTCAGTAAAGAAGAGAAAACAGTAGCAACCTAAGAGACGGTGGATCTGGTGCACCATGCACTTTCCTGCTGGACTCTGGCCTAGTTAAAGCTGACTAATGGCAAAGGACTGCCTGAAGAGTAAACCGCAGGAACAGTGACTGGCTCGGTGTTTGTATGCCTAGGTTCTAACAGCAGGTTACGGAGCCTCAGTGAGTAATGCGTTACTTCTGTCCGAAGTGTCAGGCTGGATCTAGTTCAGTACTCCAATTATTGGGGACCTTGAGGCTTAAGTATTTTTCTGAATATGGTAGAGGTAAGTTGTGTTTACTTAAACTAACGGAGCAGAGAGAACCGAGTACTGTGGACTAGGTTGCAGTGGGTGGCTTCTGCTGTACATACGTTGTTAGGCCCTGGAGAAGGGTGTAGGGAGCACTCCAGAGCGCAGCACTTTCAAGTAGAAGACTGGCTTTCCAGCCTCCGCCTGCTGACTTGCTGTAACTGTCTATCTCAGAAGCATTAGGAAAGTAGGCAGAACCAGGATGCCTGTTCATAGGTTTTGTTTTTGTTTTTAAAGGCAAATTACTGTATTTTTATGGTAGGAGGAAGAAAAAGTGGTCAGGTATTTAAATGGTGAATGACCGATGTGTTAGTAGAGATGAAATAAACCAATAAATGATTGTCATTTATGCAGGAAAATAATGTTCCTTTTCCATATAACTAAACAGACTAATTTATAAGTGCTTTATTGAAAAATACACATATTTTCATATAAAATTACAGTAGCAGTACCAAGGGTTTTATAAGTACTTTGCACAGCACTGCTCTCGTGGACAGTGCAAGGTGGTAGGTGTTCAGCTGGTTTTCTTAGAGTTGTATGACGTTACCTAGTAACTCTGTTTATAATGATCCAATTTACAATTGAATTTTCTCCTTAGGATTATTAATCCAATTTAAAAACTGGTCAATATGATTAATAAAGATATATGTGTAGATAATCAATAGCTGTTAAATAATTTTCTAATTTGTATAATGGTACTATGTACTAATAAAAACCTAAATTCTCCAACCTATTTTTTTTAACTTCCAGGAATACCCTCAAAGATACTTTCCTTTGGGTAACTACCTCCAAAAGGGAGTGGTCATAATTTTTCAGATTCCCTCAGGTCAACGTGATTTAAAAATCTCCCTTAGCTAGATGATCCTATATAGTGCCACTACCACAAACTGGAGTTTTACATGTGCCCAGAACATGTAGCCACATCAGCAGTCCCTTGAGAAAAGATTAAATAGTGGCTGTTGTTTAGCCTGGAAGTATTGTTCCTACGAAGTCCACACCTTAAAAAGTGCCATCATAAATACACAGCAAAAGCTTCTGGGTCACAACGCCATGCATTTTATAGCCCTAAAGTGCCACCATAACACAGGTTCAGACATTGCACACCTTCTCACTGTACCGTACCTGTTGGGGAAGGGATAGAGCTCAAAGGGAACAGGAGCTTAGGCAAGTGCCTGGAGACTTACAGGTCTGGGCCAGCCCATCTGTTCTGTGTTCGTCCTAAAATACATGGTTGAATCTAACCATGTGCAAGTGGGAATGAATTTAAAATCAGTTCCTTTACTGGAGCATACCTACAAAGGCCTCTAAAGATTTGTTTTCTGAGGTACTTGTAAAAGTTTACCAGAGTTAAAAAAAAATCCAGGTCTGGATTCTGAGCCGTGTTGAAGGTAAGCACTAAGTAGTAGAGGAGAGGCATTTGGGATGAATAAAATATTCTAAGGACACTGGAGTAAGTATAATTTCTCCCCAAAATGTCCCTTCCGGTCTTTTGGTTTTGGGTCACGGTTACTTGTAGTCCAGGGTGGCCTCAACCATGCTATGTAGTTCAGGCTGGCCTTAAACTCCTGGTCCTCTTACCTTCTACCTCTTGGGTGCTGGGGTAACAGGCATGTAGTGCTACATCCGGTTGGAGACGCTTCCCTTTTCTACCAGGCTGTAATCAATTGCTGGATTAAGGAGCAAGGCCCCATAATCCTGCACGCATTAAGCACTCTTGCTAAGCAGTTCATTCAAAGACGGTTTCCATACTGGAGACTGACCTCAGCGTGAACCTCGGTCGTTAGCTACATCTTGCAGACGACGTAACAGAGCACAGTGATTTTCTGGACAAATTCTTTTTGCAGGTGATTCACTTCCATCGTCCAAGAGAATCCCTCTCTTTTTAGTTGGAGTCTCTCCTGTCCGTATCATACTGTTAATTTCTCTCAGTCTCTATGGTAAGAAAAAGATAGTTACAAAAACTCTAAAATGCTAATAAAGCACATTGCTCAGAATTAAGTTAAAGGGTCTCAAATTAATTCAGCAGTTTAAGCATTTGAACACCTTTACAGAAAGAAAACCCTGAGCAGCTCCTGCCAGGACACTGGTGACTGAGTGGGACAGAGCATTTCCATTTCAGACTTCCTTGGTGATTGTGATACAAACATCTGTAATACACACGTTCATCACCTTGTGATTGGTAGTTCTACAGCATCACAGTTATGCCATGGCTAATCACACATCCACCTTGAGATTCTTGTGTGTGCACATGTATGTGTGGAGGTCAGAGGACAACTCTGCAGTCAGTTCTTTTACCTTTATGTGGGGCTTTTGTGGCAAGTGCCTTCCCTCCCTGAGCCATCTTGACAGCTCCACGTACAAGTTAAGAAAACGTAGCATGACTTGGAAGTTCAGTGGCTCTCGTGTGTGGCTCCACTGCTTGAGAGGCAGAAGCGAGAGGACTGCTGGGGTTTAAAGTCCATCTCGCTGCAGACTGAGGCCTAGGTCAGTTGGGGACGTTCTGAGACCTTGTCCCAGGCTGCCAACCTGTCCCCTCAATTTCTTGTTTGAGACAGTCTGTGCAGCCCAGGCTGGCCTCAGGGTCGCTGCTGCACTCCTACATCAGTTCCTTTACTGGAGCATACCTCAAGCATACTAGAATTAGAAGTGTTGAGCCACTATGGCAAGTTTCAGGACAGCCAAGGCTACAGAGAAGCACTGTCTCAAAAGAATAAACTATTGAGAATGTTAACATGCACATAGCTTAAGGAATGTCACAGTGGTGGGTAAATAGCACCACCCTGCTTGGACAATTCTGGTTACTTCTCATCCCCCAGGTTTTAAAATGCAGATCCTAGGGCTCCTACGGTAGCTCATTAGTAGAATGTTTAATTCCCAGCACTGCATAAATGGCATAATGGTGCATACCTGGAATACAGCGCTCCAGAGATGGAGGTGGAAGGATCACAAGTTCAAGGCCATCTTCAACCACACAGCAAACTTGAGGCCAGCCTGGGCTACAGGAGACCTAGAGCCAAAAGAACTGTATATCCTAGACATAATTTCATTATTATCTTTTTGTGGTTCGGGAGATTAAACCAGGGCCTAATGCATTCCAGGTAAACACTACCATGAGTACACTGTAGCCCATCATTTCAATCCTGTACTTTGAAGTAAACCTCTGAAATTCTCAATTAAATCGATGTTTTTTGCTCACATATATATTTTCAAAACTTTAACTGTCATAAAAGCGTCTGCAGGGTGGTGGTGGCACACACTGTAATCCCAGCATTCTGGAAGGTAGAGGCAAGCAAGTAGATCACTGTTTGAGGCCAGCCTGATCCACAGTGCAAGTTAAGGGCAGCCAAGGCTTCCTTTGGACCTTTCTCCTCTAGTTTTTCCTTCAGGTATTCCTTATCTTATTCACTGACTACATTAGTTGATTAAATAAATTAAAAGTTACAGACATAACAGCACACTTAAAGGACACTTTGTAGGTATAACTCATTTACTCAATATTTTTTCACAGCTCAAATCTTAACATTTTGTGGGGAGGGGTGCCAAGTTGTACATGTGGAGGTCAGATGACAGCTATGGAGTTTTCTCCTAACTGTACGTGGATTCAGATACTAAACTGAGGTCAGCTGGGGGGGTGGTAAGTGCCTTTCCCCTCTTAGCCATCGTGCTGACCCGCAGAGCCACATCCTAGAGTTGCACAGAGAATCCACCTAGCCTCTCTCTGTGTCTGTGTGGACTACTACAGTTTTCTCCGCCCACCGTGTGGGTGCCGCTAAACCATGTCTCCAACCTACTCCACCCCAGTTTATTTTCACGTATGCCCCAGGGGTACCTACTACTATCGCTGCACTGTAAACATCTGGCTAGTTTCTATCCTCTGCCCTTTTTCCAGGCAATATGCATTAGGTTTTTTGGTTTTATAGATAGCATATTATGGGAGGGACTATGTGAGGTTAAGGGTTGTTTATAGTGTGCTGTATTAGCAAGTGTGGTTCCGCCTTATCTCTAACATCGATGTAGTATCTCAGAGCACATCTATCATGGATGACCCCCCCACCCCCACTGGTTATATTTCCTAGTTGCTGTATCATGAGCAAAACTGTAATTTGTCCGACAGGCTGCATCACTCCACAGAATATGCTCTTACAGGAGCGCTAGGGTAAATGGGCTGGGAATGTTTAGGCTATAGATCCATACTACTTGCTTTGTGATCATTTTCCTTCGTCCAGTTGTCACCTGTTGAGACACATGACAAATCTTTCTCCATCAAATCTTTGGTTTTGGTTTTGGTTTTTCGAGACAGGGTTTCTCTGTGTATCCTTGGCTGTCCTGGACTAACTTTGTGGACCAGGCTGACCTTGAACTCACTGATCTACCTACCTCTGCTAGGATTAAAGGCATGTGCCACCATTAAATCTTAATAGTGTGTGTTTCTGCATGCAAGTGCATGTGTGGACAGAGGACCATCTTGGGTGTTGCATAACCTTAACAAAAACAATGCATTTCCTTTTTCCCAAATTTCCCTCATGCTCCCTGAAGCCCAGGCGCTCACTGAGTCCCTAGAGAGTCTTCTCTGGACTGCTGTAATAAGCAGACAACAAATCCTAGTGTATTTCACTTACATATGAATGCACTGAGTTCAGCGATACTATTGAGTTTAGCAGTGGTTCTGGCGTGATTTAGTGTTTGGTTGGCTTTGCTGTTTAACGTTTGGTGGGGTTTGAGGTAGGGCATTTCTGTGAAGGCCAGGCTGGCCTGGTCTCAAACTTAAGATTATACCTCAGCTTCCTGAGTGCCTATTACTATTATTACTATTATTATTGTTGTTGTTGTAATAATTCACTGAAATTAAGTTTGTTTAACCATTAATCAGATTAAGGACATTCTGGTTCTTTTAAACTTCCTGATGACCAGGAATAAAAATTACTGTAAACATTCATGGTTTTGAATGAACAGAAATTTCCACATCACTAAATATGTAAGAATAAGATGATTGGTACAGCTTTAGAACTTGCCAAAGTGTGCTTCAGCATGGCTCTAGCGTTGTGTGCTCACTCCAGCCGGATGGGTTCTAGTCGCTCTACAGAATTGCTGGGACTTGTATACCTGGCATTTGTTATCCTTGATTTGCAGATCCTTTATGTACTGTGCACATGTAAACCTTTACCAGAAAAGGAATGCCTCCATGTTTTTTCCCAGCCCATGGCTTTGTTCATTCTAACACTGGTTTCCTTGTTTTGTTTTTTATTTTATGTCTGTTGGTGTTTTGCCTGCATTCATGTCTATGTGAGGGTGTCAAATCTAGGAGTTACAGACAGTTGTGAGCTGCCGGCTATGTTGGTGCTGGGAATTGAACCCAGGTCCTTTAGAAGAGCAGTCTGTTCTCTTAACTGCTGAGCCATCTCCCCAGCTCCTCTAACACTGTTTTTTAAAGAGCACAAATTCTTTTGGTTTTTTGAGGCAGGGTTTCTCTGTGTAGCCCTGGCTGTCCTGGACTCACTTTGTTGACACTGATCGCCTGCCTCTGCCTTCTGAGTGCTGGGATTAAAGATGTGTGCCACCACGCCTGGCTAAGAGCACAGATTCTTAGTTTTGATTAATTACAACTCATTTTATAGATTATAATTTTTATGTTGTATCTGAGAAATCTGTCTAAAACACATGCTCACCAAGACTTAGTTTTCACCTATATCTGATTTGTTACATTAATTTTCACATGTGGCACAAGACATGCATGTGAGTTTACAATTACTGCAGCACATAGATTGGCATGACCCGTTGACTGACTTTTCACAAGCTGCCACAGCACCTTTGTGAAGGAATCCGCTCACACGTACACAGGTCTGCTCCAGGGTGTTGTACTAACCTCTGCATTTGCACTTGCCGTGCTGGGAGCCTTCCAACTTTTTAAAAGTTGGGTTATTGAATTCCTTTGCCTGTTTGTAAAAATTTTTGAGTCATCTGGTTACTTTATACAAATAATTATGGGACTTTGACTGGTTAGGTTAAATTTGTAAATTGGAAAATATTTTTTTTTCATTTAAAAACATTTCCCTATTTTCTCAAGCTGTAATTTCTTCAACAAAATTTTGTAGTTTAAAAGCATCCCTACTTAATTTTTAATGCTATTATGTTGCTTAAGAATGTTTTTACAAAAAAAAAAAAAAAAAAAAAAAGAATGTTTTTACTTGTTCTTCATTAGTAAATATTTTTGTCCCTTAGGTATATAACCTTCCCAGTCTTACTACTTCCAGTAACTTTCATACTTCTTTGTGGTTTTGCTATATACAATCCGTGTATGGCTTATCTTACTTTTTACATGTGACAGAATCTACAGGGCAAAGATGAACAGAAGGGAAAGTAAATACTGGAAAGGAGGCTTTCAGGTTCTCACCCTTAGGAATGATGTCATGTCGGCAAATTTGCATCAAATCATTTCTTTCAAAGATGTTTTTATTCAACTATGAAATGGTATATCTTTACAATTTTTGAAGACTTGAATATAGACCTGGCATTATTTTTTCCTTTAATGTCTTGTAGAATTCCCCAATAAAGTTGCCTACAGATATAGTTTGAGGAGTTTTTTTTTTTTTAAACTAGAATTTAAGACTGATATGGTAGTCCTGTGTGTAACCCAGCACTTAGAATGCTGAGGCAGGAAATTTGGCATGAGTTTGAGGTCAGTGTGGACTACAGAATATGAGATCCTGTTTCAAAACCAAACAGAAGGGCTGGAGGGATGGCTCAGGGTTAGGAGCACTTGTTGCTCTTGCAGAGGTTCAAGTCCTAGCACCTACATAGTGACTCACAACCATCTTTAGCTGCAATTCTAAGGGACCTAATACCTCCTTCAGATTTCCCTAGGTACCAGGCATCCAGGTGGTGCACATACACAAAACACAGGCAAAATACTCTATATAAAATCTAAAAGCAAACAAGAAATTTAATTAATATTGGGTTCCTAAGTCGTCGTTGTCTTTTTATTAATTATTATTATTATTATTATTAAATATTATTATTATTATATTCATGTATTTTATGATTGTAATTTCTCTATTTGCATGTGAGCCTGCATGACATCATATCCTAGTATAGATGGTTGTGAGCCACCATGTGGTTGCTGGAAACTGAACTTAGGACTTCTGGAAAGCAGCTAAGGCTACTTCTTTATAAGAATTGCCTTGGTCATGTGCTTCTTCACAACTATAGAACAGTGACTAAGACACCTACAATTTTAACATTGTAGATTCTCATTAAATAAAATCCTTCCAGTTTCTCTTGTGAGCTCTTCTTTGACCACAAAGCTTTGGAGATTTTCAAATAGCATTCTTGTTAGTAATTTCTGATTCATTGCCATTATGGCCAGAAAAACACCCCCCCCCCCACACACACATATTATCTGAGTTCTTTAATTACAAAGAATGTGGGGATATAGCTCAATGAAGAGCACATGCCTAGGATGGATAAGACTGGCACAGTCTAGAGTGTGGTCTACATCTAAAATGTTCCATGTGCAGTTGATGCTGTTGGGTTGTTCCCATCTTTTATATATTTATTCATTTTCTCTGCCTATTCATTCTATCAGTTACGTTGATTCTTGGCTATGAATGTTTTTTTTTTTTTCTCTCTCTCTAGCACACTTCCTCTCTCCTCTCATGTCTCTCATAATTGAATATACAGCTTCATACATGCTAGGCAAATGCTTTACCACTGAGCTGTATTTCCAGCCCAGGTCATATACTCATTGCTCTGAAGTCCGCTTCCCCTGTTCCAAAGCTGCTACAGTTCTCTTTGTACTTGGTGCTAGCATGGTGTTTTGAACATTCTTTACAACAGCCTTACTGAACTATAATTTATATACCATATAGTTCATGTAGTGTACATACTATATAGTTCACGTGTAAAGTGTGTGACTCCAGCGATATCCACATGGTACAGCCCATCCCCCACACTCAACCTTACTGCTCTCAGAGAAACCTTTCCCACTATAGCAGAAATGCTTCCTTTTCTCTCAGGCAGCTACTAACCTGCTTTCTGCCTCTGCATATCTGCTCATTGTGGGCATCTCACCTAAGCAGGATCTTGTGCAGTCTTCAATTAACCTTATATTTTCTCTCTATATATATACATACATATATAACTACCCTCATATATTCTCTCTATATAGAGATATGTACATAATAACTAACCACATCTATACTAAGTAAGATCTTGTGTAGACCTTTGTAACACAACTCACTGCCATGTCTTCAGGGATTACCCACATAGAACTATGTGCTAGTACTTCACCTTTGGGGCCACAGACGTATTTCATTCATTAAGTACTAGACATCTGGGACTGCCATCCTGGAACTCACTCTGTAGGCCAGGCTTGCTTCAAACTCAGAGATCTGCCCTCCTCTGCCTCCCAAGTGCTGGTGTGCGCCGCCGCCACCAGCAGCAGGCTTGCCATCCTTTGAACTGTGTCTTCACATTTTAACAGTTAATGTAAGTTTTTTACATCTAATTTCAGAT
Organism: Acomys percivali; assembly: GCA_907169655.1. NCBI lineage: Eukaryota > Metazoa > Chordata > Mammalia > Rodentia > Muridae > Acomys > Acomys percivali. The sequence continues at coordinate 34,368,977 of OU015753.1, forward strand.
GTTCTTAGTGGGATTATGTGAAACTGACAGCAGCTTACCCCAAAAGCAATGCAGTGGGATGAGATTTCTTATATTGTGCCAGAATTTCCTGTAAAACTTGCACTTTTAACTCAAGACATCCCAAAATGTATAAAAAGGAAATGAAAAAGGTAAAAGGGATGCAGAGATGGCTCAGTCACCAAAGAGCCACCAATAGGCAATACAGTGTGTAACCTCCAGCGTTGTCAGTGCAGTGTCATACTAAGTCCCAGCCCTGCCCTGTGCTGCATGGTTCCCCAAGCACAACCCACTCAAGAGGGCATTTGGCTTGTCATAGCTTCCTTCTGTGCCCATCTGAGTCTGTCTGCAGCACTCCCAGTGAGATTGCCTTTGCCTTCAGGACATCACCTTCCTCCTCTGCTCTGCTTGGATGCACTTCCACATCTCAGGAACTATATCTATTCTCTCCACCGTTGAACCTCGTTTCCCTCAGACTGAGACAGCTGCTACCACATATGTCTAACACTGAGCTTTCCATTTTCCCACTAAACAGACTCCAAAAGAAAGTGACACTGCCTGTTACAGAAACAGAACTTAGTAACTAGTTTAAAGATCTGAAGTTTCTATTCTGAACAAAAGTAGAAAAACTTTACTAACAAAGAAAACTTGATGTCCAAAATGTACAGAAAGAAAGGAGGCAAGAAAATGGAGTTAGTTCTTCTATTTTATTTTCAACCCTAATGTCCTCAAAAATCAAGCCAGTTCACCCTGGGCTTTATTGCCCTTTGTGACTTAATGTCTTCTGTTGCCTGGCCGTCACCCTCCCTCTAGGAAGTGCTGACACTGACAGAAACTGATCCTAGTATCCTAAAGCATTTAGAGTTAGTTAACATCATTTATATAGTCTTACCTTTGATGGGCTGTTGCTGAAGTAGTAAAAAATCTTCTCTCGAGGAGAAAGCATTGCTTCATTTTTATGCGGGGAGATGTAAATAGGATGGTTTTGAGATAGCTGTATTCGGCGAGGGGAGCCTGCTCTTAGGAATGGATAGGGAGAGAGGGGAGGAGTGTCCATCTGTTGAAAACAAAGTAAGTAGTTCTGAGAAAGATATTTTCCAGCCAGGCTGTATTGAAAATCATCAATTTTATTGAGGGAAGAGGCAGAATCAACCAGAAGCTTTTGAATGCTGAGCAGCAATGGATCAGCAGCAAAGCAGCTAGGGACTCATACTA
>OU015753.1:34373221-34396293 GCA_907169655.1 Acomys percivali
AAAAAAAAAAAAAAAAAAAAAAAAAAAGCAGAAATTTAAGGTTAATATAATGGCAGCTATAACTACACACCTTTCCTAGTTCTTTTAGAAGTCATACCATTGAATCAAGTTAATGGTGGATTTGCAGTACTTCAATGAAATATATATAAATACATAAACAGTACCATCACAAGAAGATAAAAGAGGAAAGAACACTAATGCGTGTATATATCTCACTGACATGGCTTTGAAGCTAGTTCTGAGACATTAAAGTGTGTGAGAGAGAGAGGCGGGGCGGGGGAGAATATATAGCAAAGCCAAAACCATTACTAAAAGTCAATATGAAATACCTAATTCAAAAGAAAGCACACAGAAATAAAGGAACCGAGATATACAGAAAATGGAATGAATGTATATAGGATACACAGAAAACAAGTAAAATGGCAGACAAATGAGTCAGTTAACAATAAAAGTAAATGGATTACACACTAAAGGTCAGAAAGTTGTAAGACTAGGAAAAATATCTATTTGTTGTTTTTGGTTCGGGGGTGGGGGGGGCGGGTTGAGGCAGGGTTTCTCTGTGTAGCGTTAGCTGTCCTGGGCTCACTTTGTAGACCAGGCTGGCCTCGACTCAGAGAGATCCGCCTGCCTCTGCCTCCCTGTCTCAAAAAAAAGAAGTTATAAGAAACATAAGTGTACCTAATTAATAGGGCACCAAATACATGAACCTCATGACAAAAGGGTAAAACAGACAACCTAAAAATACTTAAGAGATTCAATACAGAACTTTCAACAATAGAAGATCTGGGCAGAAGATCAAAGAGAAAACAAAATATTAACAAACTGACCTAACAAACATCTAGAAAACAGTCTATTCTCACAATGGCAATATAATATTTAGTTTTCTTTCTTTTTACAAATGGCATAAGCTATACTTAAAAGATTCTTAAGACTCAACAACAAACAATAACAACAAAAAAAACACTTAGACATGAAACACACATCTAACAAAGTCGACCTATAAAAGCTACTTTCTAAAAATAAATATCAAGAAATAAACCAACATGGTGAAAGACCTATGCAATGGATACTTTTAAGACACTGAAGAAAGAAAATGAAGAGGATACCAAGAGATGGAAAGACCACCCATGCTTATGAATTAGCTTAATGCTGAGAAAATGTCTATATTGGGGAAGTCATCTATATATTCAATAAAATGCCAAACTAGAAAATGTAATTATCAAATTCATATGGAAAGGCTCTGGGACCATTACTTTCCGCAAGGGTGTGGAAAGACTGTATGGGACAGAGGTAGGGGAAGACTAGACTTAAACAGTGTTTTCTGGACATGAAGAGGACACTGTACTCATGAATACATAGCAGACGTGGTTGCCTGCTCAAGATCAGTCTAGTCAATATTCCAACATGGTAGTCAACAGGTGCTCAGGAACCTCCACCCCAACTGAAGAGATGAGGGCTCCTGGGAGTTGGTGGCTTCTTAGAAGAAATAGTTTTTGAGGGTGCTGTCTCTGGCATGTCAACCTTGCTCCAGTGGATGGCTGCATACCTGATTTCTCTGCCACCCTGTCTCTCCACGTGCCCGCTTCCAGCTCCAACAGCGGCCCCAATATTTGGCTTTCTTAAACAAGTGGAAGGAGAGAGGCACTGCTCAGCTGGTCCCAGGGCTTGCCTGTCACGCACAGGGCCGTGTGGTCAATGCCCAGCATTGCCAACCAACTGGCAAGGCTGAGCCAGGCGCAGTGCTCCACACCTGTAATCCCAGCACTCAGGAGACAGGCCGGTGGATCTCTGTGAGTTCAAGGCCAGCCTGGTCTACAAAGCAAGTTTAGGGCAGAGAGAAACCCTGTCTTGGGGGAAAAAACAAATCCCAAAACAACAAAAACCTGGCATGGTTGTATACACCTAAAATTCCAGTGCTTAGGAACAGAAAATGTTTGCCTCCCCAAGTGCTGGTAGGCCATATCTTAATGGAGAAAATAAATGAAACTAAATAGTTAGAAATTATCAAAATTTGTCAAACTTTATTTAGATTGACCAAGAAAAATAACTCAAATTACTACAATCAGAAATGAAAAGGGACCTTACTATGGACAAAAAGGATTACATGACCTTAACTCAGGAGGGACAGGCAATGTCTCTGAAAGAACACCACTGCCAAAACTGACTCTAGAAGTGACAGGTGACCCGAACAGACCCATGAGAAGAATGAAGCTGAATTCATCACTAAATTACCCACAAAGAAAAGACCAGCCTCTGGTGGCTTCTCTGCTAATATCAAACTTCACAGAGCATAAGATAGAAAATTGATTTTTCTAAAAGGCTAGATTTACCCCAGGAACAAGATTAGACAAAGCCATGCAACAGACTTCCAGACAACAGCTAGTGAATACGTACAAAATTCCTCTAAAAACTAGTAATCAAACAGGAAATCAAAACAAAAAAAAAAAGCATCACCATAACTAAAAGAGATTTGCAAATGGAAGGCAATGACCTAACATGAAACCCAGCCAATGTAATATACTCTATCATTAGAATATTGAAACTCACAATGAATATAGAAAAGGGCCTTTAATAACATCCAACACCTTTTTATGAAACAGCACTCAATAAAGCTGGAAGATAACGGGCACTTCTTCACTGGGTGAAAGCAGTCTATCTGAGGTGCAGGTGACGGGGACATACATTTAATGCCATAGTCCAATAGTGAAAGACTAATTATTTTCTCAGTAAGGCCAAGAAGCACACAAGGCTTTCTGCTTTTAACCCTGCACTGGATTTTCTAGCCATGGTAATTAGGAAAGAGAAGGAATTTGGACAAGAAGTAGCACAATTATTAAAACTGCATAATCTTCACATAAAAACAGTTGACATAGAACATGCTTAAAGTTCACTGGGTTAAGAAGGTTCAGGACTGGACATTTAGGTGAGTGTAGAGTGCTTGTCTGGCATTTTAATGGCCCTAGGTTTACTCTGCACCACACTAAATAAATAAATAAATAAATAAATAAATAAATAAATAAATAAAAGCGCCAGCTTAGCAAGGTTGCTGGGTACCAAGTCAAGATGTAGACCCCAACTATTTTCTATACTCTTGCAATGAGTACATAAAAAATCAACAGCTACATTCCAATACCGTCAAAACACAGGAAAACAGCAAGGGCAAGAGCTACACCCTAAAAAGCACAAAACATTGCTAACCAATGGCAGGTCTGAACAAATGGCAAAACAAGCCATGTTCATGAAGACTGAACAAAAGATGACTAAACTCTCCAAATTGATCTACAGATTTTCAAGTGATTCTTATGACAGTGACAACTTGATTTTAAAATTTGTGCAGAATTCCAAGGGACTCTGAATAGCTCAAATAATCAAAAAGTAAAGTTAGGACTCACATTTCCCAATTTCAAAATTTACAAAAAAGCAAGAGTTATTGAGAGTGTAAAGTACTAGTTCTAATGGACATAGGTCAACAAAATAAAAATCGTCTTAAGATAACCCATGTGTCTATGATAACTGAGTCCGCAAAGATTCAGTGGAGAGATGTGTCTTAAATAACGAACGGTATGGCAACCAGAAAGCAACACAAAGAGTGAAGCTGGTCTTGGATCTCATTACCACAAATAAAAATGACTCAGAATAAGTCAGAAACCATAAATGCAGAAAACAGTGATAAAACTTCATGATACTGGGTCTCAAATCTGGCAATGAATTCACAGGGCAAAAACTCCCTCACACTCCAAACACATACTACACCCTTTTTAAAAGTATTGATGAGAAACTAGAACTAAGATCTTTATATATTGCATGTATAAATATAAAATGGAACCATACTTTGAAAAGTAGCCTGGCAGTTCTTCAATGTTTAAACATACAGTTCCTGTATGATCCGCAGAGCCATTTCTGGGCATTTACTCTGGGGGAAATGGAAGCCTGTTTCTACATAAAAGCTTATCCACAACGCTCACAACAGCATTATTCATAATTGCCAGAAAACCCACATGTCCACTAACAGAGAGATAAAAATATTGCCCAATGTCTATAAAATGGAATAATCTAAAGCTCTGCTGACTGCACAGATTTAGAGACGTCTCAGTGAGTAACTATTAAAAAATGTTCTGTGATGAGTAACAGAGTGGCATCTTTCCCTTTCCATGCTTGACTGGCACTCACCTTTGCCATCACATAAATGGCACACATTAGCAACTGGTCCAGATGTCTGTCCATCATAAGTTCAGGACACTGGATTATAGAGAATTCAAAGCAGGTCCAAATTTTTTTCCTTAGTTCGTCTGAAATATCTAGTTTTGCACAAAGATCCCGAAGGCGGACACCTGCTAAGTGGTAAACCTAACAAAGAAATAAGAATATTTCAAACCTTGATACTTACACTCCCCGAGCTTGTGCTCCAGTTAAAGGCACATGAAATATTACCTTTCTGAAGAAAAGTGATAACGAGCTAGTCTTCCGTGGCCTTGTGCTGCTGCTGGCTAAAGGCTGGCCGTGTTTCTGCGGTTGTCCACCTGGGGAAATCTGCTGAATGGCCACCTGCCCAGGGACTTGCAAAGTTGTTCCTGTCACCTGTTGAGAACTCAGGCTTCCAGCGAGGGCCTGAGCACTGAGGGGCTGGATAGAGCTGGTCACAGCTTGCGCCTGGCCCCCAACATTGACCTGGACTGGGAAGAACGTTATCCCTCCGTTCTCGTTGGCAATCCCTGAGTTATTACAGAGGGAGACAGGAGCTGTTGATGTGAGGGGTTCACGTCTTTCCTCCCCACCCTCCATCATGGCCATCTTATACTGGCGCTCTTTCCAACAACTGCCAGAGAAAAAATACCTAACTCCACCTTCCTTACCTTGTACTGGAATGGTCACTGTTTGTCCATTGTTGGCTGTGACAGTGGCTGTTGCCATGGTGACCAAGGTCTGTCCAGGAACTGGTGTGACAGAAACAGCCTCCCCAGAGACATTCTGCACAGGGACAGCATTGACTAGGGGTTGAGGGGCGATGCGCGCAGATGTGCTTCCTTCAGAGGGACTATCGTTCTCAAACAGCCGCCTTCTAGTAGTACTGATTGTTGGGGAACTGTACCTGTCATATAATGTGGTTGGAGATGGCATACCTATGACCAAAGAAATTAGACTATTTAACACAGAAACAGATCTGACTTCCATCGAAGCTCTTTTTCAAATACAGTGCATTTCAAATACTTCATAATTTTAAAACCAAATAAAATGTACAAAAGTCATAATACTTGCTCTCATATTTATTCTAGTGAAAATTCAAGCGTCGGCGTTTCACAAAGGAAATAATGTGTCACAGCATGCTTGGTTTTCCTTCCCATAAACCAAGCTGGGTTTTGCCCTCCACCACCTTGTGCTCTGCTGCTACTTTATGCTCAGGCCACTTAAGGACCAGTTAGTTTTCCCCCCATACTCAAGTTTTAGCAAAGACATTACCTGACCAGGAGACATGATGATGTGTCATCCAGCGGCTTTCTATGGATACTTCTCAGTCTCTTCCCACAGAGAAGACTACTAATATCCCATATTCTTCAGTAAGGTACATGTATGGCTTAGATTTAATAAACTTAGTTCTAAACAGCTTTACGCAGATAGGGTTCGTGTGCCATACATTGTTATAAATAAGTGTGCCACTTGTTTTAAATAATTTTAAATTGTTGCAAAAAATAGACAGTATCAGCATTAGCCATTTTAAAATACATATATACAGCGTTGTACAACTATTAACACTCTCTCTAAATGTTTGTTTTTTGAGACAAGGTCTCTCTGTGTAGCTCTGGCTGTCTTAAAACTCACTGCTTAGCATAGGTTGGCCTCAAACTCACAGAGATATAACTGCCTCCCAAGTGCTGGGATCAAGGGCATGCACCACCATGCCCAAACAACTTCTTTTCTCCTCTTCTTGGTCACTGTTATGGCTTAGTTTAAGTATTCTTACTAGTATGTGCATTTCTGAAATGTAAGTATTCCTTTTCCCACATCTACCTGTAAGACCTGTGTAACAGAGGCTTTTTCAAATTTAAAAATAAAAGTAGGGAGATCATAGCAGACAACAAAAAGAGTAAATTCTGAAAGCTGTGTCTTATCACTCCCTGGCCTGCAAGAAGACATAAGCACTGGGGCAGAGCTGAGGAACCAGCGGCATGTGGCCTCTGAAAGGGAGAGTAGCAGCACAAAGAAAAGGAATTCGAGTGTCAACCTTCACTTCACAGACTTAGGAAGGAAAACTACAAAACTGGACTGAAAAAGACCAGCTTATCAGATCTGAAACCAGGTCTCTGTGACTGAAAGGAGTTAAACCATTATTGTTTTTCTTTCAAAAATGAGAAAGGGCTGGAGCTGGCTTAGCTGGTAAAAGCGCTTGCTCTTGTAGAGCGCCTGACACATAGGGTGGCCCCATCATCACCCATAGCTCCCTTACAGAGGATCCCACACTCTCTGACATCATCAGCCACCACCTGGCACATTCATACGTGCAGGTGAGACACTCATACATAGAAATCTAAAACTTCGTAAGTGAGAAAGATTTCATAAAGCATTAGGTTCATAAAGAGTTAGGTTAGATTCTGTTATTTGTTGTTTTGAGGCAAGGTTTCATTATGTAGCTAAATCAGTCTGGCCTCCAAGTTAAGATCCTCCTTCCTTAGCCTCCCAAGTGCCGAGCTGACAGGAGGGTGCCAGCACCTTGTGCCAGCCATGTTTACCGAGTAGGCTATGAGTAAACGACTTCACTGAGCCTTCTCTAGCTACATACGTGTCAAGCACATGATAAACTCACCTAGTAGCAGCAGTGCTCTAATGGGTTCAGTTCTTTCTACAACTATGTAATTGTTTTTTGAAAATAGTTGTGGAGGTGTACTCAGTAGTCAGATATGCACCTTGCATTTGGGAGGCCTTGGTTTCAATCTGTGGTACCGATGGGGTGGGAGAGGAAGAAAAGAAAACCAAAGATGACAGATCCCCAATACATAAATGTAACCCTTGCACCTGGGCAGTCAGCTAAGGAGCCAGCTAGAGCATAAGCTGTATTTTCTGCACTTCCTGGGCTGGTATCGATGTCACATTACCCTAAGTAGCCATGGCACAGCTCCAGCACTGAAGCGGACTGTGCTTCAGCCACAGAGCCATCGTATCTCACTGGCTTATTTGTATCTCACTGGGTCTCGGCTCTATCTTTAAGAATAGCCAGCTGAGGTGGTGCACACTTGTATTCCCAGCTGTGCCAGAGGTTAAGTCAGGAGGACCAACAGTTAGAAACCAGCCCTGGGCAACACAGTGAGACTCCTACCTCTAACAAACAGAACAAAACCAACCCATAAAAAAGGAAGACAGAATTCACTGACAAGTCTTTAGCCCTGATGCAAGTTTTGTTAGTATTTTGCTTTCCCCATTTCTGCCTTTTTGTATGTTTATAGATAAATATTCAGTTATAAATGATGATCAAGTTACATGTAAGTGATCTAAAAGATACCTGCAAGTACAGTACTCCTGTAATCCTTTTGTGTTTGGGGGGGGGGGGGGGGAGCAAGAGGATTAGAATTCAAGGTCAGCCTGGGCTACATAGCCAAATCTTCTCACAATTTTTTTTTATCTTCTTAATATTCCCTAAAAGCACATTTAAGTCAGGTGTGGTGGTACACGCTTGGAATCCAGTACTGGGAAAGTGGCCTGTCAGGAGTCTAGGGGCATCCCTGCTTATATAGCAACATCAAGGCCAGCCTGGACAACACAAGAACCTAACCCAACTCTCCTGCGCAGGAAAAAAAATTTTTTCAAGTGACTGATATGTCACTAAAGGACATGGAATAGTCTTGCTCTGCATAACCTATTAATTTTACTTACAGGCTTGGAAGGAGTTTAAGTGTCTAGATTCAAGACCTCAAAATATTCCTCTTAGTATTTAAACTTACTTCTCCCAAGGCCTCCAGCACCAGCACGGACCTCATTCACCATTCTTGGAGTTAAGGGAGAGCCGGCAGTACCAGGTTCTTCTGTTCCTTCTAGGTTTCGAGGTGGCATCACCTATAATGAATTGTTTGCACAAAATCATAAGCCAAAAAGTTTCTCACACACAGAAAAGTTTCTCACTAAGAATACATCACTAGCTGAGTGGTGGAACATGCCTTTTCCCCCCTGGCACTTGGGAGGCAGAGGCAGACAGATCTCTAAGTTCAAGGCCAGCCTGGTCTACTGAGCAGGTTTTAGGACAGCCTCACAGAGAAACACTGGTCTTGGAAAAGAAAAAAGAAAAAAGTAATAGTCTACGGCAAAAGGAAACAATCTTTGTCTGATTAGTTTTTTCTTAATAAAATTACTAAAACTAAAGCCCTCAGTCTTTTTTTGTTTTGTTTTGTTTTTGTTTTTGTTTTTTAGCCCTCAGTCTTAAAATAGATTCAGAACTCATCTTGGACATCTGAACCAGGGTTCCGCACTAATTTGCAGGGTCAGAAGAGCAGCCTCCTGTCATGGGAACCTTGAGGCTGCTCCAGGCTCCTTGAGGAACCTGATTATTTCCTCCTTGATACAAGAATAAACCATTAATTACACTGCAAACCCTTGACCCAGCTCCAACCGCTCTCTGTAGCATGGACTATAAACAATACTGATGTGCTTTCCTTACAGAAAGGTGTTAAGATCTGGTCACAAACCTCTTCACACGTAGGGACTCTGTTCTCGTTATCTCTAATTCTGTCCCACAGTGGGGACTCGGTTTTCCATGCCAAATGGTCTAAAATTTGTTCTTCAATCTGATTGAGGTGTTTGACCACATCTCTGCAAAGACCTTCTTCTGCTCTAATGAATACTTCTATTATCTGAAATAAAGAAAATGCCCCAATTTATTGAGCAATAATTACTATGATTTTACATGCAAAAGCATAAAAGCAAAATGAAGCATCTAAATATTTAAGATATTCACACAATTTATCAAAGTCTGCAAGTTTAATAAAGCCATGGGTAGCAAGCCGCTCATCCTTTTATAGTTTTGTAAACAATCTACACAAATGGATAATATAAAGTATTTTCTGCAAAGCACACCTGTACATTGAGCCTGAAAACAGTACTCTCAGGGGTTGGATGCATAGCTCAGAGACAGAGCATGCGCTTGTATGCTGAAGGCCGCAGGCTACTTTCCAGTATCAATAAAACAAAAATAATATTAAAAATCTCTGAACATGAGAATACTATGGGGCTCATGCCTGTAATCCTAGCTCTCAGGGGTAGAGGCAAGAGAATTAAAAGTTTCAAGTAATCCTTAAGTTTGATGCCCTGTCTCAAAATAAATAGGTAGGATGATAGAAAACTTATTATTTCATGAAAGATAGCTACGATATTAAGCTTTCATAAATAAGAAAGACTGATATACAAAGCTATATCTAATTAGTGACATGAATGCTGATTTTTAATAAACTTTTTTTGGTTTTTTGTTGTTGTTTTTGTTTGTTTGTTTGTTTTGAGACAGGATTTCACTGTGTAGCCCTGGCTGTCCTGGACTCACTTTGTAGACCAGGCTGGCCTTGAAGTCACAGCAATCCGCCTGCCTCTGCCTCCCGAGTGCTGGGATTACAGATGTGCACCTCCACGCCTGGCCTGGATTATTTTTAATTCATGTGTGTGTGTGTGTGTGTGTTTATCCTTTGTGTATGGATGGGAAGGCGGCCAGCAGATGGTTTTAGGTCCTCTAGACCTGGAGTTGATGTGGGTTCTGGGAACTGAATTCAGGTCCTCTGCAAGAGCAGGAAGCACTCTTGACTCCTGAGCCTTCTCTCCAGACCATCATCCCCTCTTCTTACCCCTCCACCATTGCCGCTCTCTCTTCTTTCCTACTTTTCTGAGACAGCCCTCGGTATATAGCCCAGGTCAAGTTGCAATCCTCCTGTATAAAAGCTTTCCAAGTCCTGGGTTATAGGTGCAATCCACCACATCTGACCCGCACTCCACTTAGCTTTTCAGTCACAGTAGTCTGCAGTCATTTGGCAGATGGTGGAAGAAATCAGCTGAATGTTTCAGCCAAGAGACATCTGCCATACTACTGCATATTACAAGAATTTACATAGGTCTTAAGACTGTTTCTCCTTTCTTCCCTACATAGAGATTATTAAATATTTAATACATTTATATATTTAATGTAAAAAGGGTAGGTAACAAGTTATTGGTGTCATCCATATCACAGTATAATTTTTAAATACCTTATAAAAATGATAATGTGGTACATCAAATACTTCAGCAATAAATGGAAAATTCCCAGGAGGCTTATAGGAAAAAGTGACAACCTCAAGACAGCAGGCCAAGAGTGACCTATGGAATGCATCTTGTTCCAGAACACCCTATAAAACAAAGGAACATTTAGAAACAGTAGCCTACTCTGAAAACATATTTCATATCCAGTCAGTTTAAATATACTCACCTTTTATTAAAATACAGGTTAAAGGAATATACAAGAACTTTCAAAACCGTATGCTATGAAATACTTTTAAAAGGTATTTTAAGATGATGAACAACACGTGTTTTGAGGATATGAGAAAACTGCAACCCAGGTATTGCTGATGGGAATGTAAAATATAAAATGCTGCTATTGGGCAGTATGGTGGCTCCTCAAAGTTAAACTTAAATTACAGTCTGGGGCTAGGGCTGTTGCTCTATGGTAGAACACTTGCCTCGCCTATGTGAGGCTCTGGGCCCAATCTCCAGAACCTCTGTATGACACACAGCAGTTCTTACTCTAGGAAGGACCAACAGCAAGAACTCAAAGCCACGCCCCCCGCATCAGTATTCACAGCAGCATTGTTCACAACAGCCAGAGGCACAATGATCCGCTGTCTACCAACAAAGGAGCCACAGACACTAAGTTTAAACACAAGGAGAGAAGCGGTAAAACTTGCTAGAACATGGATAAAGACAGAAAGCCAAGCCACACACAAAGGATAGATATGATTCCAACTACCTAAGGAACCTAGAATAGGTAGACTCAAAACGCTGGAAAACAGTACACAGAGGGCTGAGAGAAATCTAAATGGAAAATTAGTCTCTAAGCGGCGTAGGATGGAGGAGATAGTGACATAAACCACTGCTAATGTACTTTGAAGTGTAACTTGCAAGATGATTAGAGTGCTTTAGGTGTATTTCACCTTAATAAAAATATTTTAAGCCAGGCAGTGGTGGTGCACGCCTTTAATCCCAGTACTTGGGAGGGAGAAGCTGGTCATCTCTGTGAGTTCAAGGCCAGCCTGGTCTACAGAGAAAGTTCCAAGGCAGTCAGGGCTACACAGAGGAACCCTGTTTTAGAAATTTTTTTAAAAATAGGTAATTTAGATGAATATACAGGGACCTACTTAATATTAGTCCCTAAATTGTAGCTATGGTTTCTATAGAATTTAGTATGTGTTTCACACACCCAGTCAAGTCATAAGTCAGCTCTTTAGTGCATATAGACATACACACATAACTATATTATTATAATATATAGTATATTTTAGTAAAAAAAAATATAAAGGGCAGGGTCTAGAGCTGGCTCCCTGGTTAAGAATGCACCACTCAGGCTGGAGAGATGGCTCAGAGGTTAAGAGCACTGACTGCTCTTCCAAAGGTCATGAGTTCAATTCCCAGCAACCACATGGTGACTCACAACCATCTCTTCTGGCCTGCAGGCAGAATGCTGTATACATAATAAATAAATAAGTCTTTAAAAAAAAAAAAAATGCACCACTCTCTGGTATCCTAGTGCCTATGGATGCCAGAAGAGGGCGTCGGGTGTCCTAGGACTGGAGTTACAGAAAGTTGTAAGCTACCACATGCATGCAGAAAGGGAACCCAGGTCCTCTATAAGAGCAGTCTGCGGTTTTAATGCTGCGTTACCTCCTCAGCTCCAAAATCAGCACTCTTGGTTGTAAAGGTTTCTCATTTAAATTAATGTGAGATGAAGGTGGATGCCACGAGGTATACTGTGGTGCTTTCATGTACTACTGCGCTCCACAGTTCATGTCCCTCGCTAGGCTAATTTCACAAACTGGACATTTCCAGTTTTCCCTAGCTTCATCTTTGTAAGAGATTATTTTAATTGCCACAAAAAACTATGTACAATTGCAAGACATTCATTTTACAAGACATTTTATTGGTTTATTTAACATCATTTTGGAAAAAAATCCTTTTCTGTGTGTGATAGTCCCCAAGGCCTTGCAATGCTAGGTAGTAATAATGAAATGAAGTTCATCCCTACCCTTTGTTTTTGGGTTTTTTGTTGTTGTCTTATTTTAGTTTTAGACAGGATCTCACAGAGTTTCACAGGATGGCCTCAAACTTGGTACAAAGCCCAGGTGGCCCTGACACTGTGATTCTCCTGCGTCAGCATCCAGGGCAGCATTAAATGAGTTCACTGTCTTCCTTCTATTAGGCTTGTACAAAATCTCCGTATGATTGAACAACTCAGCTGAAGCTAGAGCTGAGTGTCTGAATAGTTGACTACTGCAGTGGCAAGGATGAGCATGTCACTCATAAGAACTGATGAATACCTGGTCCCCATTCGGTGGTGCTGTTTTAGATACCATCTGAGGAAGATCCAGGAAGTGTGGCGCTGTGAGCCATGTATGTCACTGGGGGTGGGCCTCGCAGCTTCAAAGCCTCAAACCGTCCCCAGTTTGCTCTCTGCCTAGTGCTTACAGTTGAAGATGTGAGCCCTCAGCTTCCTGTTCCTGTCACTGTGCCTTCACTCAGCCATCATCAACATTAGCCCTCTGGAACTTTAAGCGTAAACAAACTCTTTCTCCTGTAAGTTGCTTTGTCACTGTACTTTATTACAACAATAAATAAGTAATTGATACATCTACAAAGTCCTCCTATTCTAAGATCCATATTTTGATGTATGACCTGCTACAAGAATCACTCCCTTGTTCCGTTCCACACACCTCACACTGTTAGGGTAAGGTCAGAGGGCTCCACACAAGTTTCCTTAGCTGCTAATCATAGTCCCTAAAGGCACACATCTTTTCTTTGTAATGGCCTTTTGTTGCTGGGTGGGGTGGAATGAAGCTATGTCTTACTGTGTTGATCAATACATTATTACTGTACTCACAGATAAATCCATGTCTCCCAATCTTTTTTGTTCTTGCTCAATAACAGATTCTAATACTTTATAGTAAAGCATTTCTGCAAAACGAAAATATTTGTTGGCAATTTCTGTTGAAATAAAAAAAAGAACAAAATTAAATAGAAGTAAATATCATGGAAAAGACTCACCTCTCGCTTCTCTATCTACAAAATAAAATCTAAAAACCAAATCCAAATTTTAATTAATTTTATTTATTTAAGGTATATGGGTGTTTGTTTGCATGTATGTCCATGTACCATGTGTGTTTGGGTGCTCAAGAGGCCAGAAAAAGGCTTTAGATTCTATGGGATCAGAGTTACAGATGGTTGTGAGTGTGTGTGAGTACCAGGCATTGAACCTGGGTCTCCTAGAAGAGCCATTACTCTTAACTGCTTAGCCATCTGTCTGACCCAAACCCATACTTTCTATAGTTGATGTTTCAATTATTCCTAAAAGTTTTCAATATTCCTTTTTTTTCTCCTTTTTCCCTGAGCCAGGGGCTCACTCTGTAGCCCAGGCTGGCCTTTAACTCTCATCACTACTCCTGACACAGCCTCCCAAGTACTGGGATTATAAAGTGAACTCCACACCTTTCATGTTAACAATTTCCCGATCTTCTAAAACCGACATGAAAGCAGCATATAAAGAACTTAGTAACTCCACATTAATGTAGACACTTTATCACTTTGAACACAACAGCTCTATGCTGCTAGGCTTGGTGGTGGAAGCTCTTCAAAGACCTGTGGTTAAGCCTTGGTGCCCATAATGGCCTGTGGGGAGGTGGTGGGACCTTTAAGAGATGGGGTCTCAAGAGAAGTTTTTGGGGTTTTTGTTTTGTTTTGTTTTTTCCTGAGACAGGGCTTCTCTGTTACACAGAGCTCTGACTGTCCTGGACTCTTTATAGACTGGCCTCAAACTCAGAGGTCTGCCTCCTGAATGCTGGGGTTAAAGGCATGTGCTACCATGCCTGGCATTTTTTTTCCTTTCTTTTTCTTATGGTCTACAGAGTAAGTTCCAGGACAGCCAGGGGTACACAGAGAACCCTGTCTCCAAAAAAAACCAAACCAAAACAAAACAAAACAAAAAGTGCCAAAAGCTGTTAGACTAGACTTTGTTTCTGAAAAGGACCCAGAAATCACCTCACTGACAGAGAAATGGACAGTTACACATTAGCCTTCAATTTAAAGTTCTAAGTTGTTCCTCCTCTTTCTGACTCCATGTAGTCAGCTGAGAAAGTGAGGAGCAGGCTGGACAATAGTAAATCTTACCTTTACCACAATTACTAGAATTCTCATCTGGCTGGCAGTGCTGAGAATATACTTCATACATTTCTTTCAGTCTGTTAGCAATAGCCTGAGTGGGATTTCGGGAACATGACCTACAAAGTAATATGAAATTATCTAATGATCACAAAGAGACACTATAAATTCATCAACATAAAATGCATTCAACAGATACTATATACTTCGTAAATAAAGGAAGTTCATTTCTTTTCGAAGATGACAGCATTACTATTTGGCGGTGGCAGAAGTATTTCCTGTGAGGAGCTGTTCACTTTACTGCGCTAAGCTGAGCAGGCTTGCTCTGCAGCTCACCTGATGCTGTGACTGACCCACAGCCTTATATATCCTGTCACTGACAGCAACCAAGCTGCCCTCAGGTGACTGTCTAGTGGGTAGCAAAACTTCTAAGAAATAGAATGACGGTAACAGAACCTGTGCTGCAAACACAGAGAAGCCAAATGACATTTATTCATTGACTTTTAAATCTTTATTTGTATGTGGAGTGTTTTTATGTGTGTGTGTGTGTTCAAATACTTATGGGCACACATGTGTGGAGACCTGTACGTGTCTGTGTTTGTGTGTGTGTGTTTGTGTGTGTGTGTGTGTAAGCTGGTGATCAATGTCAGAGGTTATGGACAGGTTGTAAGAATGGGTTGCTCACTGGGAACTTTGTGATGAGTGATTAGGCCAGGGTGACTGGTCAGCTGGCCTCGGGGCCCTGTCACTGCCCTAGCACTGAGGCTACAAGCCTATGCCGCCCCATGCTGCTTTTTGCATGGGAGCCAGGGATAAAAATCAGGTTCTCATAGAAAGCAAATACTTTACAAGTTGAACCGTCTCCCTCACCCTCTTTTTCATTGATTTTCTTTTTATTAGTAATATATGTTCAATGCAGAAGCATCATACACGCTCTTCCCTTTGGAGCTTTTACAAGAACTGCTTTAATTTGATCACACACACGTGTAAGTCAGAACACAGTCAAGAGAATGACTCATGGTCAACAACGCCTTGAGGAACCGAGAGAAAGCCTCCAGGGAAAAAGGCCGAGGGCCTGTTACCTCAGGTGTACTTTGTTCCCTGTGTTGTTCTTAAACGTGACTTTGTGCCTCCTGTGACAAACATTGACGTTCAATTTATAAGACATGCTTACTCTTAGGTGTTGGAAAAAAGCTATAGAACCCAACCTGGTCAGTGCACTCTGAATCCAGCCTTCTGCCTTGCTTTTGTACTTTCCAGATATTATCTATAGTACATGCCAGCCAACAGGGTTTCAACTGCTCTGTCTAAGAAGTTCTGGGAAAGGCTGCTCTGTTGAGATTTAGCCTGTGATTACTGGTGTTTATTTTCATGTTTTTTTTTATCTTGTTTTGGGGAACTCAGACAACCTTCCTTGGATCATTACTGTTTTTGTTACATTCGTGTATAAAGTACACTGAAACTAAAGTAAGGTTGTCTACAGCATCAGACTGTAGTCCACTCCATTCTTTCAGGCCCTCAGATCCCAGTCTGGCAGATGAGATCTGTCTGCACAGTTTGGCTGAAAGGTTAACACATATATGACCAAATTATAACAATTATATTTTTAAACAACTATGCTTTAAATTAATCATATACATGAATATAATTACATATATATGATCAAATATACATTGCAGAACTTTAGCCAGTTTATAAATTATAAAGAAAATAAGTGTCATACTTGTGAGACATAATCAGAAATAGATATGTAATATACTACCAGAAATTTAATTATGAGCATATACATATACTAAAAGTTTACCACTCCCTCCCCCCAAAAAAAACCGGCTGGTTTTACCTAACATCTACTGGCAATATGCAATCCCACTAATAACATCTATGGTTAAAGCTGTCTTAACTAAGTGAGGTGGTGGTGGTGCACACCTTTAATCCCAGCACTTAGGAGGCAGAGGCAGATCTCTGTGAGTTTGAGGCCAGCCTAGTCTACAGAGTGAGTTCTAGGACAGCCAGGACTACACAGAGAAACCCTTTCTCAAAAAAACAAAAAGATGTCATGACTACAGATTGTAAAGTTATCTTAGATATAGCTATAATATAGGCTTTTATCACATACACACAAAAGCTTCTCTCAGCTACTCCAGAAGCTAAGGCCAACCTGGGCTACAAGGTGCACTTAAGTTGAGCCTTAGCAATGCAGACTCCATTTCTGGTTTCGTATGCTTTCATCATGGCCTCACTCTGTAACTCAGCCTAGTCTTGAACGTGTGATCCTCCTGCCTCAGCTCGAAGTGTTAGGATCAAGGCCATGGGCCTGGTCAGGACCTTATGTTTCTTCTTTTTTTAAATAATTAATTACTCCTTTGAAGCAACATCCAGATTTGTGTTTAGCAAAACTAGGTGCTATAAACCTAGCCAAAGTGACACATGGAATAAACTACCATATTACATATAATTCACAAAGACATATCTAAGTATTAGATTCCAGAGACAAGTTTTCTTATTTTTTCCCTAAGGAAGCAGATAATACACTCAGATTATGTGTGGGTTCACAGGACTGTGCACACCCACATCCCCAGAATGTCTTATAAATTGCTCACTACCAATTAATTGAAAAATCAAAAATAAAATGCTTCTAAATTCAGGGCAAATAAAAGCCATCTGAAAAATATGACTTAGGGAGATGCCACAAAGGCCTGGATTGCCTGGTGTCAATCATAATCAACTTAAGAATAAAGAAGATTGTGAAAATATAAAGGAAGTGATCAGTCCTCCATGAAGTCCAATGAGCCTAGCTAGCTCTGGATGGAAATCATTGAGGTTTCTAGATACTGTCTTCTTTATCCGACACCACCAGGAAAAGCTGGTGTTGCAGAGCATCTATACCATCAAACCATAAAGTCTTAGGAACTTTGGAATCAGCTTTCTCAAATCAACTTGCCAATGTTACAGAAGTACAGGATGTAGCTCAGCTGGTGGACATGCATGAAGCCTTGAGTCCCACCAGCACCTCTTGGAACTGCTGCTACAGGCCTGTGAAGCCAGCACGTGGGAGGTGAAGCAGGGGACTCAGAGGTCTCAGGTCATCCCCTGCTACACCTGTAGCTACACTTGGAGGCTAGCCTGAGGTACAGAAGCCCTTGCTTCAAAAC
This sequence comes from Acomys percivali, assembly GCA_907169655.1. NCBI lineage: Eukaryota > Metazoa > Chordata > Mammalia > Rodentia > Muridae > Acomys > Acomys percivali. The sequence continues at coordinate 34,390,735 of OU015753.1, forward strand.
AAACAAGGTTTTCAGTCTTGAAAGGTCAATGCTATTCCTCTCAGAGTGGAAAGAGCAGAGGAGCTAGAGGTCCTTCCCAGCTTACAGTGTTACACAGCTCACAGAAAGCAGGCCGCTGACTCACTGAATGCCCTCAGGCTTTTCCATGTGAGCTGCCCTCCAGAATCTTGTTCAAGGCCATCAGTCCATCATCACTGACACTCCACCTCCTTAACAGTGTGAGGGATTTATAGCCACTGCTGTACCATCCCCACTCTTAGAGCAATGCCACCTCTAGGCTGCCGAGTTCCAGCATAAGGAATAAATGAGAAGTTACTCTCTGTTGCAGTTCATACCATGCAGACTGTCCACAGGGCGACCAGTTGGAAGTCACAGACAGCAGCTGGCTGTAAGAACTACTCACAGCATGCGGCCTCCACTAAAGAGTGAAGAGATTGTGCTGCAGTGTGTGGCTCTTGGTGAGCTACCAGAAGTTCACTGAACCCTCTGGCTCACAAAGGCTGCTCTTCCCAAGTATGAGAAAGTGCTCAAGACTTCAAAATACATGCGTGTTTGCAGAGCAGAGCTATCAGTGTTTTGCCAAGAGGCAAGCGGACATATCTGGTTGATGTTTGAAGGTAACAACTTCTGTCTGGGCAGCTCTTGTAGCGACACTGGGCTTTGAAAGAAGTGCCCAGTTTTCATGCCGGCATATCACAGGAGTACAGAAAGTCTGTCAGAATCATCATCAGTCTCTTTTAGCCTACAACGTGTTTAGGACCCTGCCTATGCACCCCAAGGCTCCTGGGCGGGGGGGAACAATTAAAACTGTGTCCATGCCACTGTGGCCGGTTTCAGTCACTCTTTTGCTAGAGCTTTTGGTTTTGAAAGCATTTTCTCATCGTATCTGAAGATGAAGCTTGGTGTGAGGAGAGGACGCTTCGTTGTGAACTCCTGGAATCAAGGATCCCTGGTCAGAGTTGCTCGTGATGGTTGGCAGTGTCATGGTGACGGCAGCATCCAGAGTGCTCCCTAGCCACCTCATCTCCTCCCACACAGATGAGGCTCAATTTCTTGGCCAGATTTAACAATGAGAAGAAACTGCATCAACTTTGAGACCATAAGGAGTGGTTTCACTAAAAGACATCTTAGCTGACATAGGGGAATTTAGACAACAGAAGACCCAGTAACAGTTCAAGCTTTCACCAGTTTTCTAGAAGCTTCCTAACACAGTGAAATGCATCGTCAGTTAAATGTAAAACCTTTCATTAAAAAAAACAAAACAAACAAAAACAAAAAACAGAAAACAACCTGTGTGTGCTATCCATGTCTAACGTACAATTATGCCCTAAATCCGAGCTAGCACAGTGCACATGTGGACCATGTGCCCTTGAGTCCACCCTGAGACAGACACAGAAGTGCATGCTATGGTTCCAACACTTGGGGGTAGAGGCAGGAACAGTAGGAGTTCAATGTCATTTGTGGCTACTTAGAAGGCTGAAGTCAATTTGGGTCTGATATACATTTTCCCCTAGTCTTTCTTTTATCAGTGGTTCTGAATGGGGTCCCAGGTATATAAGTATATGGTTGTTAGTGGAAGAACAAGGGGCAGAAGCAAATGTTTTGTTTTGTTTTCCCACTTTTTTGTTTTGTTTTTCCACTTTTATGTGAGAAATTTTTGTTTGTTTTTCAAGATAGAGTGTCTCTGTGTAGCCCTGGCTGTCCTGGGACTCACACTCTGTAGACCAGCCTGGCCTCAAACTCAAAAGATCCGCCTGCCTCTGCCTCCCAAGTGCTCAGATTAAAGGTGTGCACCCCCCACCAGTCTGCTCATGAATTTTTAATATAAATCTAGAGATGTAAAGTATTCTTGCAAGTCAAATGTTATTGTGATCAGGTTTCAGCAGTTCAACCTCATAACAATTACAAAAAGCATTTCTAGTTAGGAAAAAATATTTAGTCTCGCTTGGTGTCATATGTTCATAATCATAGTTCTTAAGAGGCAGAGGCTGGAAGGTCTTAAGTTTAAGGCCAGTCTGGTCTACATAGTGAATTCCAGACCAGCCAGGGCTACATAGCAAAGACATATAAGAAAACAAAGGGAGAAAAATAACACAACAACAAAGCTCATGAAACAAAATTAAAAAACAAAACAAAACAGGTTTATAACAATTAGAATAACAGACTTCAAAACAAAACAGGTTTATAACAATTAGAATAATAGATTTGCTTTTTTCTGGATAATGTAATTTTTAAGTATGTAACTACACAATGTTTTTGGTATGTTTATTATACAGCAGACTCTATCCATTAACTATATTTTTTCAGTTATGTAAGCATGTGTTTTTTGCTTGGTTGTATGGGCTTCTGTTTTAGGTTTTGGTTTTGGGGGGTGGGGCTTGGGGGTCAAGGAGGCTTTTTAAGACTGGGTTTTATTTAGTTCAGGTTGGCCTCAAACTCATGTGGTGGAGGATGACCTTGAACTCTTGACCTCCTGCTTCAACTTCCAAGTACTAGGATGTGGGCATGTGCTGGCTCAAGCACGTTTTCTGTCAGTCTACTGTGCTATTTAAATTTGCTGCTAACAAACGTAAGTGATTTAAGGTAGATATATGGGGTCTTCTAGTAGTTGGTGTCTCCTACAGCACATTAAATAAATCTGAGCAGAGAAGACTGTCTTCTACTTACAGACTGGCTTAAATTTTGTTTATTTATTTGCTTGTTTATTTTTGAGGCAGGGCCTCACTTTGTGGCCCTGAGGAGCCTTATCTGTGACCTTCCTGTCTCAGCTTCCTGAGTCATGGGATTACAAGACAGTACCAGCATGCATGCCTACATCATATTTTACATTGCTACGCCATTTACTGACTATGAGACTAACTGCAATCCATGTAAAATTGTTAAAGGGCAGCTTAAAGCACTGGTACTGAAAAACTAAGTAAGAAGTTGAAATGTCAACAACTAACTAAACCTACAACCAACCTGAGTATCTGCTCCAGCTTCTCACTGGGTGCGTTCCTGAGGCCGGTCAGCATCGTGTGAAGACGACTCAAGCTATGTGCAGCTGTGGAGACGGGGGTCACACCAGGGCTGTTCTCCTGAACATAGCTCACGCCAGTCAGTGGTGTGCAGACTCTAAGTGCTTTAGACTAGAGGAGAAAATATGTACGTTTCTTAAAATTAACAAATAGGAATTCAAGGCAATGGGACTTTCTTATCAGTATATTTTTGCATCTCACGCATCACCATTTTGGGAACTTAAACATAAATCCACTCAAAGCTTCCATTATCTAAACATGTGTGGAAGGACAGTACATACTCTAGGCGAGTACAAGTTCTGTTAAGTAAAGAGTAGGCCCGTGCCAGTGTAGGGCAGAGCACAATGGTACAGCGTATGCTCACACACACAGCTTCTAACTCTCTACTAGCTCTCCTTGAATGGAAATCACACTTGAAAACATTAAGAACATCATTCCCAATGCTGAAAAACACGATTTCGCAGCTTTGACCCACTGCTGTAGACTGATGTTCAAAGATGGACACATGAAAGCACTGACTTGAATCTGGCCTAAATGAAAATCAATGTGTCCAATTTGCTTCAGAAGATAAACACTGAATGAATGAATGAATGAATGAATGAATGTGATGCAGTGCAAGTCCTCCTCCTCCCTCTCCCCTGGCTTTAGTTCCTAGAATCCACAGCCGGTTTTCTCCTCAAGTGGATAAGCCTTTAACGGAACAAGCCAGCCAACATTCTTGAATATGTAGATGGCAAATATGTGACTTTGTGACAAAGAATTTAAGCATGAGTACATATGCCAGAAAATCAGCTTTTCTAATTTTTCAAAGAAACTAAAAGGTTAAGTTAGCTTGAAGCATTTTTAATATTCAAAATTCAGCAATTATCCCTAAGTGCTGAATGCACTCATCCTAGACTTTGAAAAATGCCTAGCAAATTGTTTACTTGTAGCAGACTATTCAATTCTCAGGACACCGAGAAGCACAAGGCACTCACTAATAGAAGTGAGGACGCCTTCTATATGTCTTAAACAAGAGCAGAGCTGTTTAAAGGCAATAAATGGCCTGGGTGGGTTAGGTACGCGGAGAGCTGTGTTACCTGGGCTTTCTCGCAGCACCCGCCTGCCCTGTATGTGAAACACTACCTGTCTGTACTGTGAGCCACAAATGTCCTGGGTGCACGTGAAGAAGCAGCGGCCAGCAGCACGTAAGACAGCCTCAGCCACAGGCAGCAATGGGCTCATGGAAACTAGGTGTGACAACCACGCCTTCCTGTTCAGTCCTCAAGGCCAGCATGGGGCTTCCCACTGTTGTTGCACTGAGGAAGGGCTTAGCCTCCCAGTCCCTGTGCAGTCTCACTTACAGGTACTTTCCTCTAACTCAGGTCTGAATACAGAGCTGATATAAAAAGACTAGGCCAGGTGTGGGGGCACACGCCTTAAATCTCAGCGCGCAGAGGCAAAAGGACCTCTGTGAGTTTGAGGCCAGCCTGCATAGACCAGGACAGACTCGGGTAACAGAGATCCTGTCTCAAAACAGCAACCACCACCACCCACCAAAAACCCAGAATATACCTTCTTCTCCTGGTAGAGACAGGGTTTGCTGTGCTCCAGAACTCTACCTTGAGGTCAGTGGACCTCAACCTTCCTAATACTAAGCAGTTCCTCGTGTTGTGGTGACGCCAGCCATAAAGCTATTTCCACTGCTTCGTCATAACTGTAACTTTTCTACTATTATGAATTATAATTTAAACAGTTTTGGAGATAAATGTTTGTCAAGGGGTCGCGACCCACACATGAGAGCCGCTGCTTTAGATATTCATTCTCGAATGATTCTCACTGCTGGAAATCTTCATCTCATGATTTTAACCACCCACACCCTGGTGACTTCAGGACATACAACCACAACCGCAACTCCTCCTGGAAGCTCCAGCAATATGTTTCTAAATCACCCACTCAGTGAGTCACCTAGGATCCCCCCCAAGACACCTCAGATGCGACCTGCTAACAACCCTCACTTTCAAATCCATCCCAGACCCGCCCTTCTCTCTTGAGGAATGTCAACAGTGAAACTGTAGGGATAACTACACTACACAGCAAGCACTGGCTACGGCACAACTCGCAGCCTTCCTGGAGCCTGTCTGTAATGCAGAGAGACAGAGCAAAGAGTTCAATTACTTACTACCCTGCAGTGGAGTACTAAGAGAGCCAGCGGTAGAGTAAGAGGAAAGGAAGGCTTGAGGATGGGCTATGCTGGGCTGCTATTTGACAGGGGTCAGTTTATCAGAGACCAGAAAAAAAAGAGTAAGTCAGTCACATGAGAATCTTGCAGAAACATGTGGAGGTAACAATGAGGACAACAGCTTCGAGCTGGTCGAACGGTGGCACATCTAAAGAGTCAAAGAAGAGGTGGAACGGGTGGGGACAGGAAATGAATACACAAGTGACAGGGCCAGATCATTGCAACCCGCCAAGCATCTAGAAGGACTTACCCTTGTATCATTCACCCAATGGTCATCATTGGCTTATTTCTTTGATACTATAATCCAAATATCAGTTAAGT
>OU015753.1:34396303-34412961 GCA_907169655.1 Acomys percivali
CACACACACACACACACACACACACACACACAGAGAGAGGGAGGGGGGGGAGACAGACAAAGACAGACAGACAGACCACAAGCAGACAGTGTCAAGTCTGAAGCACCTCAGTTATAGGGAAGGGAAAATTAGAGTTGCCAGTCTCCTTATCCTAAAAATTGGTTTCAGTTCAGCAGAATGTTCTTAAAGACTGACTGCAGACCCACAGGCCCTAATTAGAGTTAATATTTTCTAAATGCCTGTGTCCACTGTGCAGACTATCTACTACAGCCCAAAGCAACGATGCCAGCAGGACATCCATTTAGATTAAGAGTCAATTCTCTCCTCAGACCTAACTAAAACCCTTGAAAGCTGGTACCAAATGAAAAAGTAAGTCACTAAGATAGCTAGAATTTTCTTTTCCTGCCACAGCATTTAAAACATACATACACTCAGGATCATGAGGAGAACAGAAGCCTGTTTTTCTCCTCTTGCTTGAACCCTGCCTCTCCCAAGACCATGAACCATGATCAGTACATCACACAGGGCTCCCTGTTTTCTGTGTGGCTTGACTCACCTTGTCAAGATGCTGCTGCAAGATGTCTCTCACCTGCATTCGCTCAGCGCTCTCTGTGCCCGAGGCAGTGTTCAGACACCGGGAGAGAGTCCCAAATTCCTCTTCAGCATCCTCACCAAGGAATATCCGCTCATCCAGGTCCCCAGCGGCTAGCACACACTCTTCATAAGCCTTATTAACAGCCTTGCTATGGGGAGACAGGGCCACCATTTCAGCTCACCACTCTACTCTTTACTACAAGATTTTACTATTATTTCAATAGAACAGTTGTTCATAGCTTGCTTTACTCTGTGTGTCCAGCACACACTGAGCAAATGTTTTGAACAGTGTGTCAAGGTAGGGACCCTGCACCAACTTGCCTTCTAAAAGCTAAAAATAATAATATACAACCAGCACATGACCATATGGAACACTTCCTCAGCTGTTCTTGGCACACACCTCTAAAGACCTGGTACTGCCACATTTGTTACCTCTATGTTTCTAAAAAGTGTCTTTTCCCTTTCCTTAACTTTTTGCTTTTGTTTTTTGAGAAAAACTTAGTCTTCTTGCCTCAGGTTCCAAGTACTGGGATGTCAGCCATGTACTCTGATAGCTAGGTACAAAATCATCTCTTAATTTCAAAATTTATAATCCAAAATCTTGATTATTAAAACCTATAATAAAAAAAGTTTCACTGGGCTTAAACATACGTGCTTATAGTAGAAGTTTCCAGAATTGTTATGGCCTCTATGAGCTCTACCGTAAAGCATAAAAATTGTCTGAGGTACAAAGAGAGCAAATACTGAGCACTGAGGTCTCTTCACAGATAAAACAGAGCAGGCCAGACATGGTGGCTCAGAGGACGAGGATCTGAATTCGAGGCCAGTCTGGTCTACAGAGCAAGTTCCAGAACAGCCAAGGCTACATAGAGAAACTCTTATCTCGAAAAGCCAAAAACCAAAACGAGCCAACTAGCCAAAAATATCAGAGAGCAGGTCTGCAGCCCGAATACTTACAAACTCTCTGCAAAGTTTCCAGGTTCCAGGAAGCCAGTAAGATTTTCTTCCTTCCCCTTGAGGAGCTGTGAAGACAGAGGCCTTTGGGTTACACACTGCCAAGTCTTTATCCAGAAAACCCTCTTACGTCAACACTTACAAACCTTTTTCTCAAAGAGTTTCCTAATGTAGGGTTTCCAGAAATGCTCCTTGATTCCCTTTGCCTCCAGCACTAGACCATCATGTAAAGAACAGAGCTTCTCAATGACACAGGGGGGGTCGGAGGAAGGTTTAGAATCCTTGGGGTGACAATCCTCTGACAGGCCTACGATGTATAAAATCACAAGATGGAGACACTGGTCAGCGTCAATTTGCTAACGTATAATACACTGGCACGTAAAACAAATACTAGTGAGTCTGTCAGGAGGTGATCGGCACATGTGACCGATTTACATATACCTCAAAAGATGGAGAGCTGGATCTGTGGAACCCCCCAGAACAACAAACAACAAGGGACACGTTACCTCACGCCTAGAACCCAGTGCAGGACTGTCGTGAATTAGAAGGGCAGCCTGAGCTATAGGATCCTGTTGCACATAGAGAAAGACTACATAAATTATAAATTAAATACATTTTAAAATGGAGGTGGAGGTAGAATAATACATCACCACTCAAAAGATTGGTTATGGACGAAAGATTGTTTTTAAAAAGGGGGGGGAGGGCTGGAGAGATGGCTCAAAGGTTAAGAGCATTGACTGCTCTCCCAGAGGTCTTGAGTTCAATTCCCAGCAACCACATGGTGGCTCACAACCATCTATAATGAGATCTGATGCCCTCTTCCGGTGTGCAGGCGTACATGCAGGCAGAGCACTATATACATAATAAATAAATAAATCTTTAAAAAAAATAAAAAGGCTTCAGGGAGAATATCTGAAAACCTAAGAACTGTATTCTGCAAATGAGCATACATGCAAATTTAAAAAAATTTTTTTTAATTACACAGTTCTGACAGGTGTGGTGGTGCACACCTTTACCCCCAGAACTCAGGAGCAGAGTCAGTTGATCTCTGTGAGTTCAAGGCCAGCTGGGACTACAAAGAAGTTCCACAACAGCCAGAGCTACAGAAAGCCTGTCTCAGAAAAATAAACAAACCAAAATTACCCATTTCAAGTTGGTGAGAGGAGAGGGCTCATCAGGGAAAGGCACCTGCTTCCGAGCCTGCCAACCTGAGTTTGATCCCCAAGAATAACATGGTGGGTAAAAGAACTCATTCCCTCAAGTTGTCCTCTCACCTGTACATGTGGCAGGCACATGCCTTCCTTTTGTCGCCCTACACGAAAGTGTAACAACTGCTTTAATCACAGAGATTACCAACTCTGACTTGATCATATTAGATACATTTATATTGATTTATAGTTTGTTCTTTCATAAGAACACAAACATTTCAAAGAGAATTAAAGGAGGTGAAAATAGAAGACCACATTAACGCATCAAATGGAAGCAACAATGTATCATAGACTAGGGTGCCCTATGTTCAGTACCTAGAAAAAAGGTAAAAGAATAAAATGAAAGGATGAAGAAAAGGAAAGTGCAGAAAGGGATAAAGGCCAAGTGTTCCTTGTCCAAAATGCCTGGACGTGAAGTTTTGAGTGTAGTCTTTTGGATTTTGGGCCATCTGCATCATCTTTTTTATTAGATGAACATGTATAATTAAAAAAAATCTTAAGTGAGCAGGGTGTGGCGGCACATGCCTGTAATCCCAGCACTCGGGGAGGCAGAGGCAGGCAGATTGCTGCATGTGTAAGGCCAGCCTGGTTTACAAAGTGAGTCCAGGACAGCCAAGGTTACACAGAGACACCCTGTCTCAAAAAAACTAAAACAAAACAAAAATCTTAAGTGGAATCTACCACCTTATTTTTTTGTTTTATTCTTTGACTTTTTTGTCTGTTTTATAGTACTGAAGATCAGACTCAGGGCCAGGCAAGCAGTCTGTCGCAGAACTCCATCCCAGTCCCACATCTCAAACCTTCTGAGTCTCTATGTTTTTCTCAATATAGTTTTCAAAAACTTCTAAAGTTATCACTTGAGACTAAACTTGGTGATACTTTGCTTTTGTTTTTAGAAGGGCAGGGATGGGGTGGAGACTGGCGGGGTAGCTCAGCAATTAAGAGCACAGGCTACCTGCTCTTCCAGAGGACTCAGATTCCACTCCCAGCACACATGGATCACAGCCATCTCTAAGCCACGGGACTCGGGACTTGACACTGTCCTGGCCTCTAAGAGCACCAGGCGTGCGCGTGGTGCACAAACACACATAGGGTACAGCTTTAAACATGAACGCAGAGGCTGACTCTCCAGCACAGGCTCTCACTGACCCCACAGTGGAAGCTTTCCAATGTTCGTGTTCCCTGGTGCTAGCAAACCTGGCTCTGCGGATACAATTCCCACGAGGAAAAGCCATGCAGAACACAGGCTGTCAAAATGTCTGATTATAAACTTACCTTTAAAATTAGGGTTCACAAGTTCTTTACGATTAGAACACTGCAGGGCATTTCCATAAACTAGATCTAATGCACACAGCAGAAGATGGTACGAATTGACCAAGTCATCACTAACCATGGGGAAGTTACCTATAGGATTATAAAGTCACAGAGTTAAGTCGGCTCCACTGTCCAGAGTGTTAACATAACTGTTTCCTTTAATTACAATGGTGCCATACACCATTACACCAACTTGGTTCAAGAGTGATAACGTGTTTTGGCAAATTTACATTTTGGGGCACTGATATTTTAATGTACGTCTACGAACTTAATGAAAACTAAAATTTACCTAAATTCAATATGCATTTAATAGGCATCTATTAAGCTGCTAGTAGCTAACTAAAACTTCATTATTGGTCTACTCCTCGGAATTCTGAACACACACACACACACACACACACACACACACACACACACACGAATTTACCAACTTTCTTAAGCTGTATAGAAAAGTTTTTCTGCAGTGAAAATTACTAGACATATTTAGAGGTAAGCCACTGGAAAATGACTCATGTATGATTCTTCTCATACATACTCTAAAGAGAAATGAGCCTTTCATTAGAGCACTAATGGCAGCATTTAAAATACTTTTCTATATAGTAATAAAAGATCATTCAACATTATTCCAATAGAACATGAACACTGACATTTGACTTCAAAAGCTACTACTAGTCCAAGGACAACTGCCGATGCCTATAGCAAAAGAAAAAAACCTCAGCCCATGCCTACAAACTCGTCCCTCCCGCAGTGCTGGTTTAAGAGTGCCGAAGGACTCCATTTAAATTGTTAGTGTCTGTCTGGAGGGCTGCTGTCAGGCCCCTGCACTTTCACACACAGTGCCTGCCTTGGCATGCATCACACATGCTTGGCTCTGTCTCATTTCCCTCCGTTGCTTCCTTCCAGGAAAGTTACCACCTACCTTAGCTCTCAGGACATAGGATGTTTTTTCTTTAGGGAGTAAGTTGAAGCAAAAAACAAAAATAAAATCTTGCTGCTGCCAGAAAGGTAAATGATTATTAAGAGATTAAAAGTCTGCATTGGTATAATCAAGCTAACTTGCTTGCCTCTACTATAAAAGGCCAAATATTAAAAATTTACTCCTATTGTTGTACATAAAACAGGAAGCGACACCCACTGCTTTTAAGCAGCCAGGCCATCATGGGCAAGTCTAAACTTGCCCCTGTGTGTACTGGGAACAGCAGCATTGTGACTCCTAACCAAAGGCTGAAATGCCCCTAAAGGTGGCATTCTAATTGAAATTCCAGGACAGTCCCAACAAGACAACCTTACCATTTCAAACCCTGACCTTACAAACAGACCTTACTTTACCAGCTATTTTAGCATTTTATCAAGAGATAACAGAAAAGTAGAAAGATTTAACCTCTAGATTTGGCTTACTTGTCTAGGAATGTGATTTTATGAAAACAGGAAGTGGTCTTCTGCTCAAAAAGGCCTTCGTGTGACAGCTCAAACTTGTCACTTGTCATAAGAAATCAGCAAACATACAGAGAGTTAGCTTGTTATTGGGAATGAAGTTGTGTAAAATGTCTGTATGCTGCAGGCAAAGTCTATCTTCCCCCAACTAAACCAAGCATGAATGAAAGCAGCTAAGCTACGGATCCAAGCACACCACAGATGCCACACTCCGCTGTGCTGTACACCAAAACAATAGACTCCCACTCAGAGGGGGAAGACAGCAAAGCAAAGCGTGGTGGCTCCTGCGGGACTGAGACTCTATTACTTTAATAGTTTATACACTAGCAAATACATTCACTCCTAAGCGCACACAAACTAGATTAAGATCCTAATAGCCACACAGGTATTCAATAAAATCGTAAGATTACTATCATATGTAATAACAGTCACATAAGCTAACGAGGCAGCCTTCACAGAAAGCTCATATACTCCCAAGCTTTTATTTTATGTCATTGATCTATATCACATTTATTTTATATTTGTGGTGCATAGGATTGCACCCAGGGTCCTGTGCACGCTGGGCACACACCCCACCACTGGGGCACATCTGTGCCTTCTAACTACACTGAAGCAAGCTTCCGGCATCACCGTTACAGACAGCAACACTAGACACCCCGCAAAGACTCTTGCCTCTGCTGGCATGCAGTTTAGGTAATGAAGGAGGAGAACTCCTTTGCCAAGGTAGAGAGGCCCTCAGCTGCAACCACAGCACTGCTGGAGCCCATGTCCAGCCTCAAACCGGAGGCAGGAGGTCTGCCTTCAAGTCCTCGCATTAGTAACTGTGTCTGGGCTTTAGTTGCCTAGTATTGAAATGAGTCAGTTGAGGTAACTGATCTGATAAAGGGACTGTCTTACACAGTCACTTCCCTTATCCATGGCTTTATTTTTATAGTTTCGGTTACCTTGGATCAACAGACAAAAGAAATATGAAAAGGAAAATAAGAACAAACTCTCAGATAGGCGGCCTGTAATCTAAGCACTGGGGAGATTTAGGCAGGAGGGTCACAAGTTCCAGGTCAGCCTGGCCTGAATAGTTAGCCTCAAACAAATACAAACCAGGCTTAAAATAGCATGCTTCTCTGTTCTAGCCAGCTTTGTGACAACGGGGACTCGAATCCTCCCTGTGTCCTGCATATCCGGGCTGAATATGCTAGGCATCCACTAGCCAATTAGCTGCTTTCATGGTTATCTGATCCACTGTCTCCATACAGCAGTGATTGTATTCAAGAAATCTGTATTTTACTTAACAATGACCCTAAGGTAATATAACAACTTGCCAAAAAATAATAATAGAAAAGAAAAGCCAGAAAGTAGAAATGTTTCCACTAAGTAAAAAGATGAGTGTCCTTAATTTAAATTTAAAACAATGAAAGTAGTTTTTTTGTTTTTTTTGTTTTTGTTTTTTGTTTTTTTTAAAAGAGCTGTCAGTGTTTAAGAGCAACGGCTGTTCTTCCAGAGGGCCCAGGACTGAGCTCCCAGCACCTACACTGAGGCTCACAAGCAGCTCTAACTCCAGGTCCAGGATATCTGATGCCCTCTTCTGACCTCCTCTGGTACTGCATGCACATGGTGCACAGACATTCATGCAGGCAAACACCCACACATGCAGGCAAACACCCACACATACGTAACAAATCTTTCAAAGAGTCATATGCTGGTGCTTCTAAGACAGTACAATAAGATAACTGATAGAGACGGCGTCAACACAGCCTCTACTATCCCACCATAACTGCTCCGTTCTTGTCAACAGGAACTGTCACTTATCTCCTCCTGTGGTTGGTGCATGAACTAAGCTTGCGTAGGTGTATGTATAGCAATCATAGTGCTCAGGGTTGTGACTACCCTTGGCTCCAGGTCTTAGAACATACCCAGCATATATAAGGGGCAGGGTGCAGAATGCATGAAGCTCCTTCCAGCTCTGACACTTTACATCGTACTGATCTTAGTGGCAGCAGTCTGCCACAGTCTATAGAAAAAAGCCTAACGTATGTACCTGCACCTTCTCCTTAGATTGTTAAGCATTATCCCTGTACCGAACATACATACCAAGGCAATAAAGATGGAAAGAGGAGAGAAAAAGACTCTAAACACTGGTTTAGCTTAGTGACACTCGTTTACCTGTGGACATGCAGAATGCCATCAGACCTGCTCCGAGGCCTTCAGGCCCACTCGGGCACATCTTCTGAAGAGCAGAGTGCCTTATCAAGCTAACACAGAGTGGGGCATTTCTGTTCACAGCTCAAGGCAACGGCTTTGCATCAAAGAGATGTGGACACGGATAAAATGAAATGGTATACCATTTAATACGAGGGAGTGCAGAGACAGTAAAGACAGCCTAAAGAACCTCTTAGGAAAAGTGAGACTTTTTTCCTGATTCATTAAGTCAGCACCTAAAAATGTAGGTTAGCTAGTTCCTGTCCAAGTAAATGTCATTCTTCTCTTACCTTTCGCATATATGAAAAGCACCCAACAAAAGTGGAAAAGTTCAGACGTGGTACAGGGCTGTCGCCTGGAGGAGGGGAGGAAAACAGTCATGAGACAAACACAAGAATTACAAAAAGCGTCCTAAATGACTCCAGTCAGGTGTGAAACAAGCCCACAGACATCAGACTTGGCTTCTCAGGGATGTTTACAGGAAGCCCCGCCCCAACCAAATCATGAAAGCAAACCACCTAGAGGCAGGAAAAGCTCAGTGGGAGAACTTTCTAAGCTTCTGGGGTCAAGACACAGGAGGCACAAAATAAGAAAGCAGCTCTTGTGATGCCGATGCTGTCCAGCACAACTAATGCTGCCCTAGGCTGCAGGCAGTCTGCTGTTAGCTCTTCAGTGATGCAAACCAACTGGAACCCTCTTCCCAAAATGCAGCACACTGTGAAAGCTATACTCCACATACTCCATCCATTAATAGACCTGTTGTGTTTGGACAAGCTGTCTGCAAAAGGGAGTTTCAGACCCACTTTAACTTTTTTTTTTTTCCAGAATTTCTGCCAGTGCTTACACCAGACTTGTATGGTGCCCAAGTCACAAGAGCTGTCTCATCTTTCGTTTTATTTTTATTTTTATTTTTATTTTCTGAGACTCAGTCTCAGGGAACCCAGGCTGGCCTCGAACTTGCTATGTAGCAGAAGCTGACCTTAAACACCTGCATCTGCCAAGTGCTAGGATTACGGGTGTATGCCACTATGCCCAGCTTTACAGCAGCCTATTTTAATAAGGATCAAGAAGAGCAGCACACCTTGGGGAAGAGGGAGAGACTGGCTTGGTTCTAGGGCTAGCATGAGCAGGCACCTGTTTCCTGGACCTTTGTCCTTCATCTGTCACAGCCACTGTGTTTAGGAGCACTGGACTTAATCTAGGAGGTCACAGTCCTGTGAAAATTAAAGCAGTGCTTCCAAAGTGGCATCTACACCGTGGTCAAGGATACCTGGGCTACATAAGACCTTGTCTCAAAAACAACAAAAACTCCTTTCTGCCATAAGTAGATGATAAACATTTTTATGATTTTGACTGACCTCAAATATGAAATTTATGGTTTTTTGCTTGTAATATATAAGCTACTCTAAACTGTAGAGCTCTGTAAACGTTAGGACCCTGGAAATACCTAACCTGTCTGCTCCCCAGCTTCCTCTCGCTTGCTGCTTCTGCACCCATTGCCGCTTCCTCTGTACTAAAAGACCCCATCTCTGTCTCTAAAGTCATCTGCCAAGATCCTACCCCGTCTACTCACTCCATCAACACTATCAAACTGGCTCATCTAGATTTATTTTTGCCTCAGAAACCTCACTTTTCTGTTTTACTGCACTCACATGGCCTGTACATTATTTCCCTCTCATTTTACTGTCAACTCTCAGAAGAGAGATCATGGGTTCTCTCTGAACCCTCATCTCCTACACAACACCTAAGCAATTATTTCTTGTTGGTGTGTTTAACACACGGTGACAAGCCTTCAGATCACAGTTGTACATTACAGTCATACTCACGAGGCATTGCGATTACGGTAACACCATCAAGTGCATGGGTTGCCTGCCCCCTCGAGGAGCAGATTTCCCCTTGCCTACCAAAGTTTTCATAACGCATGCTCACATCTGAGAAAAGTGCTTGCCTCATGACACACACACACACACACACACACACAGTTAAGTGCCATATCTCACAGTATGACTTAGAAGAAAGTGCTAGAATGCATCAGGAGCCTATAGGGTAAGCAGGGTGTGGTAGAACATTCCTGTAATCCCAGCACTTGGAAGCCAGCGAGTTGAAGGCTAGCCTGCCTACACAATGCTATTCCTGCCCCCATTGAGGTGGTTTTGATTTTTGCTAGGTTTTATTTTTCTTTTTGGCTTTCTGAGACAGGGTCTCTCTTATACAGTCCAGGTGATGCTCCTGCCTCAGCCTCCTTAATGCTGGGATGATAGTTGTAACTATACCCAGAGCCCCTTGTACATGTCTTTTTGTTGTTGGGGATTTTTTGTTTTTGTTTTTGTTTTTCGAGACAGTGTTTCTCTGTGTAACAGCTCTGGCTGTCATGGACTCCTTTTGTAGATCAGGCTGGACTCGAACTCACAGAGATCTGCCTGCCTCTGCCTCCTGAGCACTGGGACTAAAGGCCTGCACCATCATGTCTGGTTTCTACATACTTTCTTGACATACTTTTAAAAGCAAAAGTTTCCTTTCTGTTTTGAACAACCTTGGCTGTGAAAGGAGGACAGCTTGTGTCTCATAACTGTGAAGCCAGACCATGAACCAGCATAAACTGGTTTTGTAGCCCTGACAGTAAACCAGGTCACAGCAGTTGACTTCCTCTCTTCTCACCCAACATGCTTTCTCTGGTTGATTGGTTATGAGTGCCAAGCTTACTCCGTGACTATTATTCAGTTTGGCATACAGGCCAAATAATAGAAATAGAAAATATCAGCATCTGGTATAAACCAACTGGAGACAGCGTTTAAGGTCTCACTTGCGTAACCTGCATTTTTGGTTGCTTAAATTAAAAGGGAAATTTTATATCAACATAAAACCCAAACACTGTGCATTATGAAAGAAGCCAGAAAATAAAAAAAAAGCCAGAAAAAAACAAAACAAAACAAAAACAAAAAGAAAGAAAGAAACGAAGAAAGAAAGAAAGAAGCCAGGCAACTTCTAACACATAGCAAACAACACACAGCAAGCAACAATAATAAGTTATCATTTTTAAAAATTCTTTTTAGGCCAGGTGTGTTAGCACATGTCTTTAATCCCAGGACTCAACGGCAGAGGCAGGCAGATCTTCATGAGGAGGAGGCCAGCCTGGTCTACATAGTGAAGTCCATACCTCCAAGGCTACATAATGAAACCCTGTCTCAAAACAACCAACCCCGGCTCCTTAGGGAAATTCATTTAGGAAAGTGTGCTTCTTTTTAAAGAATGAAGAGCTACGTTCCAGAGAAAAGTTGTTCCCAGAGACACACGGAAGCATACCTCTGCTTTCGCCCTCTTTGCTGGCGGGGCTGTTCTTCTTGGGGATACTTAAAAATGTCTTGGAAAATGGGTTCATATTTCTTAAAAATTACAGCTGAAACAGTGAAGTTTCTTTCTAGTCTTTCAGTACGTTCCCGAAATTCTGGTGGTAGATTTGCCATGTCCTCCCACTTCTTCATCTTGTTAAAAAATTCAATTAAGCTGATAAATAAAAACAAGGTACTTTAATAATATAAAGGTAACGTTATGCCAATACAAGTAATTAACAGTAAACCAAAATCATTTCATCAACTTGTATTTGGACAATGAAATAAAGTCAAACACAGGCCTTTGACTGAATTAGTCTCCTACCATCAGTCTTATCACTCTAACCCGCCTCGTCTGCTTTGCTCAGGTTTGATCTGTGTGTATGTGCACATGTCCATGTAGGTGATGTGTGCAAATGCACGTGGAAGCCAGAAATTGATGCTGGATGCCTTCCCTCAACCACTGTCCATTTTATCGCTTAAGTTTTTCTGTGAGTGTGGCAGGGGCTTTTACACATGGAGTTGCCTCACTGGCCCCAGCTCAGATGTTTTAAATACTAAAAACTATGGGGCTGGAGATGACTCAGCAGTTAAAGAGTATTTGCTGTTCTTGCAGAGGGTCTGGGTTCAATGCCCCGCACCCAGAAGATCACACATGACCACAGTCCCAGGGGATCTGATGTCTTCGTCTGACCTTCTTGAGCACCAAAAGCATGTACATGGTGCACATACATGCAGGCAAAATACTCATACACATAAAAGAAAATGAATCTAAAAAATAAGATAATAAAGTTAGTATAAAAACAGCCAAAATTTCAACTTTTGATATATATCTTTCTAATCTCATTCTCCACTCCCCACATTCTGTATACCCCTAATCTGAAGTTAGGCTGATTATTTTCCAAATATATATTCATAAAAAAGTATGTTTCTTTTGTCTTTAGACCTTATGTAAAAATGTATCACACTGTAAGTAGCATTCTGCAACCTATTTTTCATTTAATGTTTCTGAGATTCATCAATGTCAATACATGGACACATCTAACACACTCAGTTACTAAAGCCATTCCCTCCTATGAAATACAATGACTTTCTGCATTCACTCAATCAACAGAAGAGGTTACTTCTAATTTTCCTCAAGTAAGTTAATGTAGGGCTGGTGAGGCGGCTCAGTGGTAAGAGCATTTGTTGCTCTTGCAGATGACACAGGTTCTGTTCCAGCACCCACTTGGTAGCTCACAACCAATCTGTGACTCCAGTACTAGGAGACCCAATGTTTTCTTCTATCCTTCACAGACCCCAGGGACACATGTGGTACACATATATAACGCAAACACCCATATACATATAAATCATGAATTTTTAAGCAGTACAATAACATTTTGGTATGTGTGTAGGAGTTTCCTTAGGATCAGAGTATGCAGCTTCAATTTTACTACACATTCCACGTACATTAAAACACATGTTCTATGCATATGTATCTAAACATAATTGATAAACATAATTGATATTTATTTACCTTTTCAATCCATAGTATCTTTAAAAGCTTCTCTTCTTTATTTAAACTTATAGGAACATTATACGAGTCATAACCTTTAATGCGTTAAAATGCAAATTACACTCAAATTAGTGCAATATGATCCTAACTCTGAAATATAAGGAAAGCCATGACTCCGTTTCTAGATTCAGCAATCTACATGTTAGAGACTCAGAAAACAGCAAAGAGAATTTTCATTATCAGCGTGATTTGTAAGGCCTTTTGTTTGCTTGTTTGGTTGGTTTTTTGAGACAGGGTTTCTCCGTGTAGCCCTGGCTGTCCCTAGACTTGCTTTGTATACCAGGCTGGCCTTGAACTCACAGACATCCACTCCTGAGTGCTGGGATTAAAGGCGTGTGCCACCACGTCCATCTCCATCCTACTTTTTAAACTCTAATATAGTTACCTCTGCTCCGAGCATCGAAGGATTCTAGTTAAAGACACATAGTTTCCTTCAATGGTCCCTTTGCTTACAGTAGGGACAGATTTTCTGCAAGCCACATATAAGGCACATGCTAACCAGTGAAGATCATTTCCCTGAAAAAGAAAATAAAGAGTTTTAGCCAATAACTTCTGTACGTTTCAATGTAAAACTTCTTGCACTTATATTGACAGCAACATATGCATGATGGCCCACGTCCTTGTCCTGTATGTGACACACTAACATTCTTCCACCCACGTTTTTGTTCCTTACCCTTGAAACAGGACAGTCTTACATCCCTTTACCTGATTAACCGTCCCTACTAATGTCACAGGTAAAAGTGACAATATGCAATCTCACAGGTCACGAAGGCAGTGCCAGTCCCACCCTGGCCCCATCTTTGAGGATGTGTCCCTTGGGAGTCATAAACCAGGATAGAAAAAGCGTGACTACCTTCAGCGGTCACGCTGAGAGAGACAACGTGACAGCGGCCAGTTAGGAGCCCTGCCATGCCGAGCCGTGCTGAGCTCTGCTCATCCCTGTGGCACACACATAGCATCTCCATTGTACTGCCTGAGTTCCCAAACCACAGGCTGGTAGCCTGGCTTTCAGCATGGATGCTAGGATCCGAACTCAGGCCCCCATGCTTGCACAGCAAGCACCATCAGGTCCCCTCCCCTCAAAACAGCTCTGAGAAATGGTTTCATGCCATGTTCGGTTTGGAGGATGGTCGGGGATGTGTGTGTGTGTGTGTGTGTGTGTGTGTGTGTGTGTGTGTGTGTTGGTTTGGGGTTTTATTTTTTTGGCGCTGCTGAATATTAGAACTCAAGGCCTCACTCACGACGATACACACTCCACCGCAGCACATCCTTAACCCCATGCTGCCATAATTTTGCCAATTATAGGATCTTGAGGTAAACTGAGCTTTGAAACAACTGAGTCATTCTGCCATAAAGATCTTTTAGGAAGAAGACAGGTAAGCAGTTACAATGCTATCTTTGTTCTAAAAACAGGGTAGGGCGGGGGGTGGGGTGGGTTTAAGGCAGATGACGTATTGTAGTCTACTTAGTTTTGGAGATTTTATAACTACACTACCCCTTCCTCTGCACCTGTTTCATCATTAGCCCTGAAATAAGTATTTATTAAAAATCCTTAAAAGTCATCCTAGGTTAATCCCAGCACTTGGCAGAGGAAGGTGGATTGCTGTGAGTTCAAGGCTAGCCTGGTCTACAAAATGAGTCCAGGACAGCCAAGGCTACACAGAAAGACCCTGTCTCAAAAAACCAAAAAATAAAAAATAAAAAAATAAAAAAAGTTAGCCTAGGGCTGAGGAGGTAGCTTAGCTGTCAGAGTGCTTCCTTGGTGGGCTTGACATCTTGGGCATTGCTTGACTATGATGGCCCACTCTTCAGATCCCAATTGGCATGAGGATCAGAAGTTCAAGGCCATCCTCAGCTACGCCCTCAACAAGCCCAAGGCCAGTAGCACTATATAAGACCCTGTGTCTCCAGAAAAAAAAGTGTGTGTGGGGGGGGGAGTCATTTCATATTCACAGTCCATGGCCCTGTAAGTTAAGTAGAACTGCTGCTAAATCTTGCCCCTGCCACATATTTGAGATAGCACTGTGGGCAAACTACTTAAGCCCAGAGGTTTCATTTTCTTAGCTGATAGAATTAAATGAACTACAGGGATTCAGGAAATGGGGCTGGAGGAAGGGCTCAGAGGCTGAGAGTAGTGCCTGCTCTTCCGGAGGACTCAGGTTTCAGTCCCAGTACCCGCATGGTGGTACTTAACTGTGTAATTCCACATCCAGGGGATCTGACTCCCTCTTCTCAGGTTCCAAGCCCGCATGCAGGAAAAACATTCATACACACAAAAATATTTTTTTTAAGAATTCAGAAAAAAAAAATCAAGACAATTCTAAAGCCAATGTCAAGCCTTAAATATTAGGTAAGCTTTGTTTTCTTCTGAACAGTTTCAGCTGGCTCATATTAGTCTGCAGCATTCCTCATCACAGATGGTTGTGAGCCACTATGTGGTTGCTGGGAATTGAACTCAGGACCCCTGGAAAAGCAGATGGTGCTCTTAACCGCTGAGCCATCTCTCCAGCCGTCTGCAGCATTCCTGACTGTAAGCTCACAAGTGAGGAATTCCAGGTTTTCTCTACTGCTTTATTCCCAGCACCTAGAATACTGTGGCAAATGACAGGTGCTCAGGAAATATTCCAAGATAGACAAATACTCAGGTCAACTTAATGGTTATTCTAGATTTCTTTTTGTACTATGATAAATACTATGACCAAAAGCTACTTGGGAGGAAAGGGTTTATTTGGTTCACAGGTCACAGTCAGAAACTCAAGGCAGAAGCCTGGAGGTGTGAGCTAAAACACAGAACACAGAAGAATGCCGCTTTCTGGCTTCTTCAGCGACCTTCCTTATATAGCCCAGAACCACCTGCCCAGGCAATGGCATCACCCACAGTGGACTGCATCAATTAGCAATTAAGAAAATGCTCCACAGGCATGCCCACTGTCAATCTGATGGAGGTGATTCCTCAAATGAGGGTTCCCCCTTCCCAGTACCCGCGTTGGGTGCCATTTATTGTTTTCTAAATTATCAGTATTACCAGTATGACCAGTAGGCCCACTTATCAATCAATTAAGACACAGACACTTGTTATATTTTAAAATAGCCTTAGTTAAAAAAAAAACATTAATCCTCTAAACTACTTCCCATAGTGGGGGCAGGTATGGGATCCCTGTCTCAATCCCATGCCATCTGTTTTTACCAATTTTTATTAAGCTACCTCCCATCCATAATCTCAAATACCTTTTTTTTTTTTTTTTGGTTTTTCGAGACAGGGTTTCTCTGTGTAGCCTTGACTGTCCTGGACTCACTTTGTAGACCAGGCTGGCCTCGAACTCACAGCGATGCACCTGCCTCTGCCTCCCGAGGGCTGGGATTAAAGGCGTGCGCCACCACGCCCGGGCCTCTCAAACACTTGTTAATGTGCTTCTCCTCCATCTAACCCATGACGGCCTTCCTCTCTTCCCCTTAGGTCTCTTTCCTTCCTCCTTGTGGTCCTCCTTTTTTTCTTCTCCCAAGGATCCCTCTCTCTCTCCCCAAGCCCCACCTATCTCCTCTGCCCTGCCCAGGTGGGATGATTTTTTTAATTAATCAAAAGGTGGGTCACAGAGACAGCAAATAGCAATTAGCATAAAAAATACACTAGACCATTCCCCAACACCGGTGTGTCAAGTTGATAGCTGAAGTGACTGTGATAAGGGTAAAGTGGGCTAAGAATTAAGATTAAAATCTCACTAACTAATCCAAATAAAGTTTTCCTCAACTAAATAAGAAATCATAAGTGTGTTTTCAAAAGTAATTTACTAATTAAGCTGGCAAGGTCCAGCCGGTAAAGGCGCTGTGATCCGCAGTGATACACTGGTGGAAAGAGAACTAACTCTCCAAAGCTATCCTTACACACACACACACACACACACACACACACACACACACCACGAGAGAGAGAGAGAGAGAGAGAGAGAGAGAGAGAGAGAGAGAGAGAGACAGACAGACAGACAGACAGACAGACAGACAGACAGAGGCAGGCAGGCAGGCAGGCAGGCAGGCAGACAGACAGGGAGGCAGGCAGACAGACAGGGAGGCAGG
>OU015753.1:34413578-34425392 GCA_907169655.1 Acomys percivali
GAGTGAGAGAGAGAGAGAGAGAGAGAGAGAGAGAGAGAGAGAGAGAGAGAGACACAGACAGACAGACAGACAGACAGACAGACAGACAGACAGAGACAGGCAGGCAGGCAGGCAGACAGGCAGACAGGCAGACAGGCAGACGACAGGGAGGCAGGCAGACGACAGAGAGGGAGGCAGGCAGGCAGACGACAGAGAGGGAGGCAGGCAGGCAGACAGGGAGGGAGGCAGGCAGACAGGGAGGGAGGGAGGCAGGCAGACAGGGAGGGAGGCAGGCAGGCAGACAGACAGGGAGGGAGGCAGGCAGACAGACAGGGAGGGAGGCAGGCAGACAGGCAGGGAGGGAGGCAGGCAGACAGACAGGGAGGGAGGCAGGCAGACAGACAGGGAGGGAGGCAGGCAGACAGACAGGGAGGCAGGCAGGCAGACAGGGAGACAGGTTGACAGACAGAGAGGAGACAGACAGAGACAGAGGCACAGAGAGCTTTAAAGTGATAATAATCTACTAGGCATCTGGTAAATGTCACGTGCATATGTGACACCAGGCTTCACATGACTTAGTCTGAATCGAAGCCTCTGCTGCGCTTGTCCTAGCTAACTTATAGGACCATCTCGACGATGAAGTAAGAGTTTTGCATACATAAACATTGCCGTAGTTAACCTTTAGGACAGCACTTTGAAGTGGTCACAAATATCTGCAGCTTACACACAACAACAACTGAGTTTCCAGTGGTTAAACGTTTGCCCATAGTCACACAGAACTAATGCTAAGGCCGTCGTATTTCTTTTTTGTGGGTATAACAATAGAGGGGGAAATCGGAAGTGTGAACAGAGTAAAACAAACAGACTCAGCGGAATGATACAGGCACAACCACCGTGTTATAGTTAAACACCACCTTACTTAGTGTTTGAATCGTGGGTCTCTTTGCCCGGCTCCTTCTATAAACTATACACAAAACCAAAGGGTCAAACGCACAGGCAGCTGATAAACAATCCGGACTTCCGCGTCACTTCCCATTGGCCCATGCAGGGGAGGTGCCTGCAGAGTTGACAGGCACTGGCCCGAATGGCCATTTTTGTCAACCGCAAGCCCCGTCCCCCAAACGGGACAAAACAAGCTATATACCTGGATGACAGCCAAAAAGAGTGTCCGAGCTCAGCAACAAATGTTGTGTGTTTACACCCGGTTTTCGTCCGCCGGGGGACCACAAATCTTAAGCGGTCCTCACATGTAAAGCAAGCCCGAAACTTAACGCGTCCCCTCTGAGGGCTGCAAAGCCAGGGCAGAGGCAACGGTGCTGTGCAAACGACCGAGCGACCCCACAGGCACCCCGAGTCCCCGATCTCCGCGGACGGTGTACGCACGCACCTCCAGCGTGTAGCTTTCGCTCATGCTGCGGTAGCTGCTCCAGGCCTCGGCGCGAGCCGCCTCGTCCATGTTGAGGCGGCTGCACAGCTCCTCGAACCGCTGCTGGATCTGATGGCCCGGAGACCCTGCGGGCTGAGCGCCGTCCCCAGTGTCGCCATCATCTTCCTCTTCCTCCGAACTGGCTGCGGCCGGAGGAGGAGGCGGTGGCGACTGGCTGCCTCCAGAAGCCATGGCTCACCCTGAGGCCGCGGCTCTTCAGATGTACTGAGGGCCCGGGCCCGCAGCCATTCAAACCGCGAAGCGCCTGACCGTCAGCAGCCTACACCATTACGGTACCGCCCCCAGAATGTCCCGGTCCCATGCGGGCACCCGTAGGCCTTAGCACGGCCTGCTGGGAAATGTAGTCTCTTCTGGAATCTCAGGGGCCCCAAAAGTCGTGGATGAAGAAAAAGCAAATGAGCTATGCTTCATTTAGGGGCGAATGAACGCGCCCTCTTCCCTTTTAAGTCTCTCTCAATAGTGATACCATTCAGAAGACTCATTCTGAGGAAAAAGGACTGCGAAATATCGACAGGAGGAGCTTTAGTATACAAGCTCTTCACACAAGCACCTAGAGGTCCTCAGATAATAGTAAAGATGAAAGGTCCAAAGTAAAGATAATAGCTTGCTTCTCTATTACTAAGATAAACACTGAAGCCAGCTCGGGGAGGAAAAGGCTTATTTCATCATAGTCTCTACAGTCCAATCACTGAAGGAGGCTAAAAGCAGGACCCCGCTTTGTGGCTAGCTCACTCTTGCAGGCTCACCTGTGTAGGAAGGCCCACAGGCCAATCCAATAGAGAGGATTCCTCAGGTGAGGCTCCCATGTCAACGCTAATTATGGCAAAGATACATTTAAGGATCACTCACCAAACAAAAACCAGAACAACAAACAAACAAACAAACAAAAACCCTCAACCAAACGAGTAATCATGAATGTGTTTTTAAAATTAACTTGAGCTTTATATTAGCCGTCACACTGCAGAATTGACATCTCGAGGACACCCCTACTTTCCAGACCTTCCCCATGTAATGTTGTGTGTGGGTCAGGCCAGGGCCACAGGAAATACAATCAAATGTGGTGGCAGAGCAGACTGAGCCCTGCTCAGAACCTATCGTTCGGGGAGCTGATCCCTTGGCATCTACAAAAAGTATTTCAGGACAGATCACAATGAAGCAAAGTTATGAAGGCCACTGAATACAGCCAAGACTTGAGACTCCACTGTGCCTATCAGGAGAGGAATACACCTGAGTGAAAAACAAACAGACAAAGGAAAGAAAGGAACGTGACCCCTCCTATGTTGGCGCCTTTTAAATCCTATTTTAATTTAGGTTTCTTAGATCTCTATCTCCCTTCTCCACCCCAATCCCTTCCAACACCCCAACACCAAGTAGGAGAGAAAGAAGGTTAGGGAAGAAAGAGGGATAGGTCTCTTAGCTATTTCCTGCTAGTGAGGGTCCTCGGGTTCCTTGGGGGCAAGTCCAATCCTTGTTTCAGGAGATCTCCAACTTCTTCTCATCAAACTGCATCAACAGCAACCAGGAGCAGCAGGGGGAGCAGCAGCCTCCTCCCTCGTTCTTGGAACTACCCTGTTCTCTCGCCTGCTCTGGCATTTTACTCCCTCTCCAGAGGCCTCAGAATTAAACAATCTGCAGCTGACAAAGAGCCCCTCTCAGAGGCCCCACGAGGCAAATAGTCTGCTGCTGTGGACAGTTCTGAATCTGCCCCATAGCCCACACCTGGGATTCAAACAAAAGAATATTTACATAACATAACTGAGGTTTTAAAGACACCAAAACTTTCCACTGCACTCCTAGGTATGGTGGAGGAGGAAATTGATTATAGATTAAAAAAAAAAAAAAAAAAAAAAAAAGCAAGAGCATAGTAGTTAGCGGCAGAAACATCTGAGTGAGTCCAGCGTGGACATGACCCTGAGCCATGTGACAGGGTGGGGGATGGGGGCAGGGGGTGGGGAGGAGGAGGCAGAGGGGAACCATGTGCAGCGTCCAGGAGGCCCAAGTGTACAAAGAGAGGCTGGTAAATAAAATGTTTGGATTATATAGGATGAGCAGCCCAGTACCCTGGGCTGGAGAGTTCAGGGTAGGGAGTAGGGTATGCCATCCAGGAAGGCCCTGTAACAGGTGGGGGATCGAGGGATGTGAGAGAACTTGGAGGTCAGGCCAGGCCTGCTTTGATATGTTAAATAGGCACCTCAGCCGCCTGTCTCAGGTTTGATAATTAACAGCACCTAAGTGGCTCCGCAACTATACCTATGATTTGGGGTGTTAAAGCTTCCGAATCTCTGACTAAGCTTAGCAATGAGAGGAAAGATGTGATGACACATCTTTCTTTCTTTCTTTCTTTCTTTCTTTCTTTCTTTCTTTCTTTTTTCTTTCTTTCAGATTTATTTATTGTTCTACCTGCATGTGTGCTTGCAGGCCAGACGAGGGCACCAGATCTCATTATAGATGGTTGTGAGCCTCGGTGTTGTTGTAAACCACCACCATGTTGTTGCTGCGCATTGAACTCAGGACCTTTGGAAGAGCAGCCAGTGCTCTTAACCTCTGAGCCATCTCTCCAGCACCACCCTGGCTTTCTTTCTTTCTTTCTTTCTTTTTTTTTTTAGACAGGGTTTCTCTGTGTAGCTGGGCTGTCCTGGACTGGCTTTGTAGACCAGGCTGGCCTCGAACTCACAGGGATCCTCCTGCCTCTGCTTCCTGAGTGCTTGGATTACAGGCGTGCTCCATGGAGCCCGGCCATGTATTTTTCTTATCCAAAGAATTTGCTCTTGGAAAAGGAACTTTCAATGTGCACTGCATGGTCTTGCAGGTGGAGAAGAGAATCTGGTAGAAACAAACACACTGGCAAGGGCTGGGAAGATTGTCAGTGACAAAGAACTCTCACCCGAGTTCAGCCCTTACAACTCACCTTTAAAAGAGATGGGGAGAAAGCCGGGCATGGTGGCGCAAGCCTTTAATCCCAGCACTAGGGAGGCAGAGGCAGGCAGATCACTGTGAGTTTGAGGCCAGCCTGGTCTACAAAGCAAGTCCAGGACAGACAAGGCTAACACAGAGAGACTCTGTCTCGAAAAAGCAAAATAAATAAATAAGTAAAATAAAATAAACATAATATAAATAAATTAATTAAATAAAATAAAAAAATAGACAGGGAGGTTAAAAGCCAGGAAGGGTGGGTTGGCTTGAAATGAAAAGATAGAAAAGTTGTTTTTCAACCCTGGCCACTCGGTACCTTCTGAGATGGCCTCAGGGCTGTTCTAAAACCACACCTGTCCTGAGCACCTGACAGCACGTGATGTCCCAAGCTGAGCTCTCGCCCCCTCAAGGATAAAATAACTCGTAACCAATCGTGTTTGTACTAAGTTCTGCTTCTGTAAGAGTATAAAGACCTAAGCTTTGCGATGGATCGATAAAGCATCCCTTGCTGTTTGCATCGGACTGGACTCTCGTATCTCATTGGGCTCTGGGAAGTAGGACCTAGCCCCCCAGTTCTGGAGGTCCCACCAAGATAAGAGCCCACCTGAGAACCGAGACTGCAGCGGGGCTGGGGGGGGGACGGGGGGGAGAGTAAGGTGGCCACCGCTTGTTGTGTGTCTAACGTGTGTCTCTTGGCTTCATTATGGTTGGACCAGTCCATGCTTGTAGCAGAGGGTGGTGTATGTTGGGGTGATCGGAAGACATCCCTTTCTCCAGGGTTCGGGGAGTGACCCGTATCCCCACTGGCGGGCAGCTGGAGCAATCCAGTCTCTCGATTTGGCCGCTGTAAAGCGGATTTGGTTTCGGTTTTAGACGCCTCTGTTTTTGTGTTTGTCTACTCGTTTGTTTGTGTCAGAAACATGGGACAAAAAGAATCTACCCTCGTGACGGAAGTAAATCAGCGAGCTGAACATGTTTGTGTGTCCATCGGCTGTTGTGTATGTGTAGTGTTGATGAGACTGACAGACAAAAGGACGAGACAGACAGCCTCAATCTTGGGAGACAAAGCAGGTCGCTCCCACAGTCTGATTTTGTCGGTTTGTGCTTTGCTTCCTTTCTTGTCTTTGTGTGAATCTTTTATAGGAATTCCAGACCAGGTCTGCTTTTCTGATTCAGGCAGAGCCCGGTTACGGGATAGGCTGCTTGGAATTTGGTTTCTGGCTGAACTGAGCCTGCTGGCTCTCGGCACAGTGACAGTTCTGAATTTTGGTCCTTCTCTCTTCTCACCATACGGGCACATTTGTTTTGTCTTTAACATTCGGTTTCTGTTTCTGTTGCCTGTAACCATCTCAGTTCTAGAAATGGGCCAGATCTCAAAAATGTCCCACCACTTGCATTGGAACTGCAGGGTGTTTGGGGTGGCTGCTATTTGCCTTGGTGAAGGCTTTTTCCAGCTTGCAGTCTGGTCGCAAGCCTGGCCCTCCAAACGTGGTTTGTCTGCCTATCTTCAAATGTATTAATGTGTGTGGCCGCTATATATTTGATTTTAAATGTACAAATTTATTATGTTCTGCACACCTTGCTTATAAGTTACTGGTTATTAAAGATGGTTAACAAAAAATTCTTTAGCATCATTAACAAAAGGTTAACTTAAACTTTTAAGTTAGAGTTGGAACCATTCTAAGCAGCAAATGGCATAAGCCAACAGGTCTCTAAAGGTACTTTAAAAAAAAATATTTTATTTAATTTTAATTTATGTGCCAGATCTTGGTGTCAGATCTTGGAGTTACAGACAGTTGTGAGCTGCCATGTGGGTGCTGGGAATTGAACCCAGGTCCTTTGGAAGAGCAGGCAGTGCTCTTAACCACTGAGCCATCTCTCCAGCCCCCTAAAGGTACTTTTAAATTAAGGCTTTTGTGTAATTACTGTGTTGGTTTAAAACTAGACTTTTAAAAGATAAGATTTAAAACAAGTTTCTTTAATAAAATATTAAAGCTGCATATCCAGGCTATATACTGTGAACTCTTATCTAAAGATTTGTAATTTGCTTATTGGGTGTGATGCTTAAAATTTAAGTTCAAATGCTTGTTTAGAACATATGTGTGTATATGTGTTTGTAACACAGATGTTTTTAAATAACAACCATATGATTCTGTAGCCTTACATGTGATTCCGTGATCTTGAGATAGCCACACGGTATACGGCAATCATTTTAGAGCCTCTTGGTCCTAATGAGCTCTCTGCTTGTTATGAAGGTCTATTCGGGTTAACAGAATGCTGTATTACACTTTGGAAATGGGTAATTCTAAAGATACTTTTAAGTTAAAAAATATTAATTTTAGAGCTATTCAACTAAATTGTTTACACTGTTAAAATTTGGGTTTTGTCTTCTAAATTTATGGTTATTATGTCCTACCTTCATTCTCAAAAAAGGTAAAAATCGCTGCCTAAAAAATATGTTTGGCAGCCGGGCGTGGTGGCGCACGCCTTTAATCCCAGCACTCAGAAGGCAGAGGCAGGCGGATCGCTGTGAGTTCAAAGCCAGCCTGGTCTACAAAGTGAGTCCAGGGCAGCCAAGGCTACACAGAAACTCTGTCTTAAAAAAACAACAACAAAAAATATGTTTGGCTTTATTTTCTGAATATGGCTAAGGGCAGTCACACGGCTGGGATCCTCCTTGCTGTAGCCTCTCCGCCATCTTGGCTAAGGGTACTCACAAGGCTGACAGCCAATTTGGTTGTAGGAGACTCAAGCCTCTCTATTAAAGGCTGCCAACCACACTCAGTTTCCTTGCTCAGCACCAAGAACAACCTCTGGCCTTTAATCTAGCTTTTGCTATTCAGTCTTAGTGATAAAATGTGACAGAATCAATAAGATTGCCAGCCCATCAATGAACTGCATCTATGATTAAAAGTTTGCTTTGATATTAGTTCAGAAATATATTTAAAGTTGTACTAATAACTGATACAATTTATGGTCAGCTATATCAGTGAATCAGTTGCCTGATAGTTAATGAACCAATTCCAAAAGAATGATGTCTCTTTCCCTAGGTGGTGTAGATGGTTTTTGGCTATTCAAATCTTTGTATATTGACTTTAAAAATTAAGGTTGTATTTTAATTACAACATTCTATGTATCAACTCTTTTAAGGTATTGTGCCTATGTAATTCTCAGAATGCCGTGTTGTTCCATTCCTTAAAAAAAAAAAAAAAAAAAAAAAAAAAAAAAAAAAAAAGCTACTATCATTAACAGATTAAGATAATTAAAATTGGGCTGGAGAGATGGCTCAGCAGTTAAAGGCACTGACCACTCTTCCAGAGGTCATGAGTTCAATTCCTAGCAACTACATGGTGGCTCACAACCATCTATAATGTGATCTGATGCATACTGTTTACATAATAAATAAATCTTTTTTAAAAAGATAATTAAAACTTATGGTTTTGTTAGGTATTAGTTCAGTTAATCACAAGTATTTTCTAGAATAATAAACCAATATATAGTTAAAAACAAGGAATTCAGATATACTAAAATTAGGCAGATGTGGTCCTCTAGCATTTATCTGCAGATTATAGATAACATTCTGTTTTATGCTTGTAAAATGTAGTTTAAAGCAGATAGCCAAAGACAGACAAGGATTGAACACAGATATGCTGGTCCTCAAGCTTATCAGAGACCTGCTAAATATGGCATTAAACATATTTAAGCTAATTATGACAGAGAATCCCACTTCCTAACAGTATCCTCAAGGTCTGTAAAAAGATTAGACATGACAGATAACTCCAACTCTGGATTGCGGTTTCTAACCACTGGGCAAACCTGCCCCAACGCTTCAACTGCTGCTAGGCCCAGCATGTACAGTGGACAAACTGGATACCTGGAGAGTCACTGTCTCACGTTGCTGAATACGATGTGAGGTCAATCTCTTCTGTGTTCTTCTTCCACAGAAACAGCCTCTCATCTTCTGTGCCTCTGTGCCTGATGGCCAGACTGTCTCTGCCCATGGTGCCATGTTACTACAGGAGATGACTGGGACAGCTGTCTGGGTACCAGGATATAGCTAGTCACCTCTGTCATTTTGATTGGTACATAATATTGTCTAGGTTACACTTTATTCCTCTCAGGTCTCTGATTACATTGATGGTTAAGCTAATGGTAGCTTGACAGCTAGAGGACAATTAGATCCACTGTTAGTACACTAGTCAATTCTTTAGCTAGTCAAAACTACTAGGTACGAGGTCTCCTCTCTTATTTGAAAAGACAAACAGGCTTGACTTGATCACAGGCTTCATGTTAAATGAAAAACAGTTTTTAGTGTAACTCAACTGCCTATGTCTCTTAATGAGTAACTAGATAAAAAAAAGGTGTTGTGCCGGGCGGTGGTGGCGCACGCCTTTAATCCCAGCACTTGGGAGGCAGAGGCAGGCGGATCGCTGTGAGTTCGAGGCCAGCCTGGTCTACAAAGGGAGTCCAGGACAGCCAAGGCTACACAGAGAAACCCTGTCTCAAAAAAAAACAAACAAACAAAAAAAAAAAACAAAAAAAAAGTGTCGTTTATATAAGGTCTGAAGATCTAAAGGTTTAAGTTAGACAAGGAAAGCATTTGAGGGTTTGAGAAAGCATTTAAAGGTTGATAAAAATGTTAATAAGAAAGTATTTCAAGTTAAAATACAAGTGTTTGAGAGCCTGAAAAGGTGTTTGTTATTTAAAAGTCCAAGAAAGTGTTTAAATGTTGGTAAGTGCAAGTTATAAAAGTTAAAGGATCTTTTAAAAAGTTTTAAGGTACATAAATGCAAGTTATAGATTTAAAATGAGATCAATAAGTTGGTGGAGTACTGGTTGCTTATTAATCAGTCCCAGGCTCAAGATTCAATTTCCCTTTGATTGTATTCTGAATATAGACTTGAGGGTGCTTCTCACCATGCTAAAAATGAGTCTGTCCAATCTGTATATCAAGTCTTCTGGATTGAGAAAAGAATGTTCATGCTTTTACTGGGTTTCAAAGACATAAGCCTTCTCTAACTGTCTTATAGACACAATTTTAACTTCTGTCCTTAGTCTGTATTTTTCTCAACAGATTTTTACCTGGCTAACAGATTCCATCCAGAGCTGCTGAGAGATGGACCTGCTGAAAGATGATGTAAACCAGGTCCACAGACGACTACTCCCTGTTTCTTCAACTGGATCAGCTAAACAGGTGCTTTTGATGAGTGCCCGTTAGCCTTTGACGAGCTTTTCAGCCTTCCTGGGCCCCGACAACAGCGCCCCTAGTGTCAGATGGAAGAAGTTACAGAAGAGAAAGGCTTCGCCCGTTTTCCCACTTTATAGGCTGAAATGCTAAGTCAAGGACAACTCTGGCATGAGGGAGAAATGGTTAAAAAAAAATCTTAGTCCTGTTTAAACCAGTCATGCTTTGTGTCCTACCTTATACCAAACAAAGACTGGGTGCCACCCAGCTAATAGTCATGAGGACAAAGTACCTGGCCCCTACATTCTTAACCACTTGCTATCCTTTATTAGAGAATGTATAAATACGGTCCAGGTCATGATGCTTAGACAACAGTACTCAAGGCTCAGTGATAGAATGACCCACCAAGAACATGAATTGCCATGGCCTCGGTCTTTTAAGATGAAAAGACTAACAGTAAACTCAGCAGTAGGGAGACATAGGCAGGTGGAATCCTAGGGCTTGCTGGGCAGCCAGAGACAAGATCTGAAAAAGAGAGACTCCTGGAATAATGCTTGCGAGAAAGAGTGGAGCCAGGGGAGTGCTTTAACACCGGAAGAAGTGCAGAGCCTTCTGAGCTAACACTGGATGACCTTGGTGCCACAAACGGCCTATGTAAGGTCCACAAAGTTCTTTGAAGAAACAGACTTAAAAGGTAGAGGAAAAAAAGATTCAAGTTCACAGCTGCAGCCAGAGACAGCATTATCTGATAGCAACTGACCTGCCCCCACCCCCCAGAAGATGAGATTACTAAGAAACACACTTCTGTGAGCAAATGGTGAAAAAGGAGAACAGAGAAAATTAAACAGTTTGGATGTTAGAGGCCTTACGCTAACTAGGATCCCCCTGCTTAGGAGGCACGGGGAGGTGAGGAACTTATAAAAAGGTTCCCGGGTCAGCGCCCTGGGTCGCTTCCCGAGACCTTTGATTTGGGGTTGGGCACGGTCCAGCTCGGGCTGAATTAAATATTCCTCTTGCGTTTACAGTGGTTTCAAGTCTTTTTTTTTTTTTTTTTTTTATTTTATTTTTTATTAATTTATTCTTGTTACATCTCAATGGTTATCCCATCCCTTGTATCCTCCCATTCTCCCCTCCCTCCCATTTTCCCCTTATTCCCCTCCCCTATGACTGTTCCTCAGAGGGATTACCTCCCTCTGTATATGCTCATAGGGTACCAAGTCTCTTCTCGGTGAGCGGTTTCAAGTCTTCTGGTTCTTTTTTTGGGATCACTATCTGGGCGCAGCAACTTGAGGTTGTTCTATGGCCTATACACGTACACATACACGAACACACACACACACACACACAGATGCACAGACTTGAACATGCACACAAGTGCATTCAAACACACACACACACACACAATACTGACCAAAAAGATACTTACTTTTATGTAGGTCACCGGGACACTGGATTTAAGCCATCATCTATTAGCCATTTCAGTAATAGTGAGGGATGGAAAGATGATGGTTAAGTGCACTGGCTGCTCTTCCAAAGGATCCGAGTTCAAATCTGAACAACCATATCATGCTCACAACCACCTGGAATTCCAGCTCCAGGGCAACTGATACCCTCTTCTAGCCTCTATGGCACCTGCACTCATGAAGTCACACACACACACACACACACACACACACACACACACT
Source organism: Acomys percivali (assembly GCA_907169655.1). Taxonomy (NCBI): domain Eukaryota; kingdom Metazoa; phylum Chordata; class Mammalia; order Rodentia; family Muridae; genus Acomys; species Acomys percivali. The sequence continues at coordinate 34,424,788 of OU015753.1, forward strand.
TTGAAAAGTAAATGAAATTATAAAACCAACTCTCATTTATTATGTATGCAATATTCTGCCTGCGTGTACACCTACACACCAGAAGAGGGCATCAGATCTCAGCATAGATGGTTGAGAACCACCATGCAGTTGCTGGGAATTGAACTCAGGACCTTTGGAAAAGCTACCATTGCTCTTAAACTCTGAGCCATCTCTCCAGCCCGTGACGGTTTCTTAGTGAAGGTAGCTCAGGTGATTCTTGGGTGGCCTGATTTGTTATGTCTAAATATCTGGGTTGTCAGTGTGAAATAGATTAGGAGAGTAAAGGGGCTTTTACACCTTTCAGTATCCCCCCTCCCCTGTCATAAATAGCTATTCTGTCACAAGCCTTCCAAATAACTACTGGACTTTACAGTTTTGTGCATTAACGTATATTAATTACACTCAATGGGTAAGATGCTTCTGTAAATGTATAGGGTTTGATAATGTTTACTCCCCTGTCTACTCTTTTGTGGCTACAGAAGAAAGTGACCTCGGAAAGAGGTCCTTGAACTAAATGACTCTCCTGAACACTGCCTTCTCGCGGCCCTTCCCTGCGTCTGCACCTGCACACTGCCTCCTCGCAG
>OU015753.1:34425402-34444397 GCA_907169655.1 Acomys percivali
CCTCCTCGCAGGGCTTCCCTGTGTCTGCACCTGCACACTGCCTTCTCGTGGCCCTTCCCTGCGTCTGCACCTGCACACTGCCTTCTCGTGGCCCTTCCCTGCGTCTGCACCTGCACACTGCCTCCTCGCGGCCCTTCCCTGCGTCTGCACCTGCACACTGCCTCCTCGCGGCCCTTCCCTGTGTCTGCACCTGCACACTGCCTCCTCGCAGTGTCTGCAGATCTCCTGAGCAGGAGTGTTATTCTAGGAAGATTTCCCCCAGTGTTTGGGCAGTCCTCACGCCCACAGCTCTTCTCTCGCTGCCTCTTGCTTTCTGCCTTTGGCCCTTTCTTACACCTAACCCACTGCGGCGCTTGATATATTCTCGATTACAAGCCATCGAGCTCCAGGTGACTTTTTTTTCCCCAGAGATAACAACCATTACCATCTATGCTGACATCTGTCTCCCACACCAAGGACCTCTTCGTTTATAAGCACTGTCACAGTGCAACCTTCAAGCTCCTGTGATCACCTCCCTCCCCCTAATACAACCCACAAGGCTATGGACAGATCAGCAGTGCCAAGCAGCTCTTGTTTCAGAAGAAAGGAGCTCTTAACCCCTGTGCCAGAGATCTGTGCTGGATACTCTGTTGTGGGGGAGTGTAGAGACTAAACAGCCCCCAAATAACAGGACAAAATAGGAAGATGAAAATCCTCTAGTCTCTATTAGTTGGACCATAATTGCTTGGAGCCTGAACCAGTGACCTGTGAGGCCTCACACAAGCAATAAGAGCCTGACTCCTAATGACACACGATGTTGACCTCAGATGGCCAGTCTCAATGAGGATGGGGAATTACATAAAATTTATGTGCCTTCTTTTTAAAAATTTTATCAGTTTAGTTTATGTGTGTGGATGTTCTGTCCGCACACATGTTTATACACCATGTGTGTGCCTGGTATACCCATGGAGGTAAGAAGAGGGCATCAGATCCCCTGGAATTAGAATTACAAAAGCTACTATTTCTTTCTTCTTTAAAAAAAAAAAAATTCATTTTTTGAGATCTGATGCCCTCTTCTGGCCTGGAGGTGTACATGCAGGCAGAACACTGTATACATAATAATAAATAAATATTTTTTTAAAAATTCATTTTTATTTGAAGTGTGTGTGTGTGTGTGTGTGTGTGTGTGTGTTTATATCTGGGTCTGTGTATCCGTTTGCGTCTGTGTATAGGTATGTGCTAGTGAGTGTATGTGCCTACAGAGGCCAGAAGAGGGCATTCAATCCCCTGGAGCTCGTTCTATGTGGTTGGGAACTTCCCGATGTGCCTACTAGGAACTGAACTTGGATCCTCTACAAGTAAAATACATAAATTACAAAACGTTTCTATGCTTACTACCCTTTACATCTCTTTCACACATGTAATGATTCCTTTCTATCTTTTTAATGTAATATGCGGGATAATTTTATTCAGCAGTAATAATATACTATTATATTTAGAAGTATAACATACGGTGAAAACAAAACAAGTTTCTCAATGTTTTTAAATTCCTAACACATTACTCCTTGAGATTCAGGGACAATGAATCAGCATGCCTATTGTTTTTAAAAGTTATCTATATTATCTGTATTACCTGAAGGCCCGGCTATCAATCAATTAAGACCCAGACACTTGTTATATTTTAACATAGCCTTAGTTAACCTGGGCAGGGCAGATCTCAATCCTCTAAACTACTTTCCATAGTAGGGCCTCAGGCATGGGATCCCTGTCTCAATCCCATGCCATTGGCTTCCAATAACTTCTATCAAGCTACCTCCCATCTATAATCCCATATACTTGCTCATGTTCTTCATCTGGGCTGGATTCTCCATCCATGCCGGCCATGTGCTTCTCCTCCAGCTAACCCATGGCGGCCTTCCTCTCTTCACTTCAGGTCTCCTTCTCCTGGTGGTCTTTCTTCTTCCCAGAATTCCTCTCTCTCCTAGCCCCACCTGTCTCCTTTGCCCTGCCCAGGTGGGATGGCTTTTTATTAAGCAAAAAGTAAGTCACAGAGATAGTAAGCAGTAATTAGCATAAAAATACACGAGACCATCCCCCAACACATGCCTCAGAATTTTCAAATTTCAAAATGACAACTATTTTAAGCATATTTCTAATAATCTTGATACTCGGTTATTTGGATACCTACAACTGATCTTTAAAGAATATAATTCTGCATAGCTTTTGAAAATAAAATTCCTGATGTAATATTAAGCTTTCATTTTAAAGCCATAAAAGCTTAGACATAGGCCACACCTGATCACATTTTTATTTTATAAAGTAGATATAGTTGAAGAATAATACTAAAGTTTAAATTGGTATTTTGTTTCTGTTTTTTGAGAGTTTTTCTCTGTATAGCCTTCTCTGTCATGGAACTAGCTCTGTAGACCAGGCTGGCTTCAAACTCAGAGATCCAGCCTCCCGAGTGCTGGCATTAAAGGTGTGCACCACCACCCAGGTTTAAATTGTTATTTTAAACATCTACTTTAAAGTTTTTGATGACATTGTTCATATAATGCCAGCTTCACCCACCCCCATAACTTTAAAATAACTAATTTTTTTTACATTTGTTTACATTTTATGAATTAGAATGAATTTGGACTAAGAGTACATACACTCTTGTTTACTTACAGGCCACCTTGAATTAAGCCCTTTTTTGGGGGCCTTTCTCATAAAAACATAGGAGAGAACACTTGTCTAAAGGTGTTTTGACAGTTTGCTTTGTATTGCTCTGATAAACAACCCGACCAAAAACAACCTGGCAGGGCAGGGTTTATTTGGCATACATGTCCCTCGACACAGAATCGCTGAGGGAATCCAAGGCAGGAAGTCAAGACTGACCCAAACCCACAGGAATAAGGACGCTAAGTGGTGAAGTGTAAAGTGTTGAGTGAGAAAACAGCTGACTGGAAATAAAGAAGACAAAAGCAGTAGCTGGGACCAGGTCATTTTGCATAAGATGATGCCAAGTAAGTGCATTAAGAAGTTCGGCATCCCATGTACTGTTTGCAAGGGGAGAGTGGTCAAGGTCAGCACAGAGCCAAGTCAGACGATCTTGGCAAAGAGAGCAGAGGACACCTCAGACACAGTGGCCTTAGGACTGAGAACCACAGCCCGGAGGGAAGAGTCCCCAGAAACCACAACCTTGACTCCTTTGAGTCAGTGGCTCCAGCCTCAGACTTGGCCTTGCCAAGTCCACTCCTGGACAAAGACACTAAACTAGCATTCCCTTTATCATTTCATCGGCGCCCCTGAGAAAGTTGTGGGTCTGCCTAGATCTCCACACAAGACAGGAACCCGGGGGGGGGCAGGGGGGTCAGGGACGGAGGCAGAAGTCACAGAGCATAGGGGACTGCTATTTACTGGCTTTCTCTCCATGGCTTTCTCAGTTTGTTTTCTTTCTTTCTTTTTTTTTTTCTTTTGTTTTTTGGTTTTTCGAGACAGGGTTTCTCTGTGTAGCCTTGACTTTCCTGGACTCACTTTGTAGTCCAGGCTGGCCTCGAACTCACAGTGGTCCGCCTGCCTCTGCCTCCTGAGTGCTAGGATTAAAGGCGTGTGCCACCACGCCTGGCTTCAGTTGGTTTTCTTATACAGGCCAATCTGATGGAGGCAGTTCCTCAGTTGAGACCTCTTCTTCCCAGATAGCTTAGGTTTGTGTCAGGTTGAGAAAACCAACCAGCACAAGTATGTAACGAAAACACTTTGAGTCATAGACACAGACTGCTTGCTGGACAGGAGTCAAAATGAAACACACACAACAATCCCATGAAAGCAGTTACAAAGCACTCTGACAGGAGACTTGGGGGAACACACAATGTGATTACATTTACTCAGAATTTATGCCAACCAAGTTATTAATAAGGGGTACAGCATCCTGTATACCATTAACAGGGGGAAATGGCCGTGTGTGTGTGTGTGTGTGTGTGTGTGTGTGTGTGTGTGTGTGTGTGTTTAGGTTTTTGCCTGCAGGCATGTCTACGTACCATGTACATGTCTTGTGCCCATGGAAGTCAGAAGAGCTAACTGGATTTCCTGGGACTGGAATTTCCAGTAGTTGTGAGACATTATGTAGGTGCTGGGAACTGAACCTAGGTCCTCTGTAAGAGTTGCCAGTGCTCTCATTCGCTGAATCCCCTAACTTGCTGTCTATTGCTGTAACAAAGACATCATGACCGAAAGCAACGTGGGGCAGGACAGGGTTTATATATTCCAGTAACAGTCCGTCATCAAGGCAGAGGCCGTGGAGGAATGCTGCTGACTGGCTCCCTCTTCGTGGCTTGTCCTATCTTTTTCTTGTACAACCTAAGAGCACCTATCCATGGGTGGTACCACCCACAGTGGACTGGGCCCTTCCAAGTAATCAGTAATCAAGAAAACGCTTTCACAGACTTCCCCGCAGGCTAATGTAATGGAAGTAGTTTTGAACTGAGATTCCTTTTTTCCAGGCGACACTAGCTTGTGTCAGGTTGACCCAGTGTTGGGCATGATTTCTTAGGATCTGGTCCAGGAGTGATTGGCTGACATCTTTGTTCTAGAGGCATTCGAAACTTAATCACAGTTTTTGGAAAGGTTAAAAAAAAAAAAAAAATTTTTTTTTTTTTTTTTTTTTTTTTTTTTTTTTTGATTAGCCACTTAAGAAGGCAGGGCCTGAAAGTGTGGAGCAGAATAAGAAAATCTCACTAGAGGGATGAGGGATCAACTATGGCTATAGCCACCTAGACAATGACTGGGAACACAGTAAAGAAAGAAAACTTGTTCTCACTAGGGAACAGGCCAGAAAGGCAGGAATGTGTTGTGTATGGAGAGCAGGCATACTAATCCATCATACCTGAACCCGACTTTCTGGGGGTTCTCTGGAGCCCAAGACTTACAGGACAATGTAAATGATGTGCTTTAAGATTGCAGTGAGGTACAGGCACTGTGGACTGAGCTGGAGGCTGACTATGACACACATACTCACCGTGAGCTATTTTTCTAGCATGAACAGAGGAAGCATTAAACACAGAATTGTATCCTTTACTTACTTAGAGCCAGAAAAAAAAAATCAATTTTGATGAAAAAAAAAAGAGCATTTAAAAATATTTTATGTGGGCTGGGTGTGGTGGCACACTCGGGAGGCAGAGGCAGGTGGATCCCTGTGAGTTCGAGGCCAGCCTGGTTATAAAGCGAGTCCAGGACAGCCACAGCTACACAGAGAAACCCTGTCTCAAAAAACAAAAACAAACAAACAATATATATAGATATATATTATGTATACCAGTGCCTAAGTGTATGTGCACAATGTGCATTTGTACCCAATTAGGAGGTGCCCGAGCCTCTGGAACTGGAGTTAAAAGCACTTACGAGCCACCATGTGGGTGCTGGGAGCCAAACTCAGATTCTCAGCAAGAGCATCAAGTGCACATGACTGTTGAGATGTCTCTGTGGCTCAAGTATAGAGCACCTTGAAGATTTTCTTTTCATGGCTTTCAAGAAAGGATTTGCATGGTGGGATGCAGGAAAGGATGAGCATAAGTTACCAAGATCACTCCCTCCTTTTGGGGCACTTAAAGATGTGATTCTAGAGCTGGGTGTGGTGGCACACACTTTTAATGCCAGCACTCAGGAGGAAGAGGCAGGTAGGTTTCTGTGAGTTTGAGGTCAGGCTGGTCTACAAAGAGAGTCCAGTATAGCCAGGGCTCTGTTACAGAGAGAAACCTTGTCTCAAAAAGCAAAGCAAAGCATAAAAGATGTGGGTCTGTGATTGTGGCCTCACTACCCTGAGCGCAATAAGGCTCTCTCATGTCTCACCTTGAGTACTCTCTGGAAAACTGCTTTATCTTTGACAGGTGAAGCCATGTTAGAAATTTTCTAGAGTCTCACAGTTGTCGAAGTACTTTTATTAAGACCCAGCAAAGTCCTTTTTAAACAGTCTGAAGCTGGTCAGGTGAAAGAATGTCCTTACATGCCGGGTGTGATGGCGCACGCCTTTAATCCCAGCACTCAGGAGGAAGAGGCAGGAGGATCGCTGTGAGTTCAAGGCCAGCCTGGTCTACAAAGCGAGTCCAGGATAGCCAAGGCTACACAGAGAAACTCTGTCTCAAGAAAACAAAACAAAACAAAACAAACAAAACAAAACCCAACCCCCCCCAAAAAAAGAATGTCCTTACAGAGCCACCACAGGTTAACTGCTTTGTATAGAACTTTGTTTTGTAAAGACTAGTTATTTCATTTTTAATGCTCTTCTGCTGGGTGTTTAAGACCATGCAGGTGGACCAAAAGTTAACCTTGCCCATCTTCCCACTCCTAAGGGCATTTGAACTCCACAGTGGTTATCAGTAGGGACTTCAGAAAAGCCCCTTGGTTCTTCTCATTGGTCCCCTAGCAGCTCTTTCATCTGCATCATGGATGAGTCAGGGTCTTGTTGACCATGTGGCTTCCTTTGGGAAGAGAGGGAACATTTTCCTTTGGTGACTCTCTTCTAAAAGGGCCCTATCATCTCCTAGTTCCTGGCTTCCCTTGGAAGGCAAGAGTTGAACCGTTAACTGTCCTTTGAGCCAGGTGGACATCCGTGGTCTGGGCTGCTGCCTGCAGACATGTTGCTACCTGAGGGCTGTGTAGAAGGGGGCCTACCCCTCACCTGGGCATCATGGGAGACCTAGCCCTGGGGGAATAAGAGCAGGAGAGCTGACCCTGCCCCTAGCCAGCTACAGTACTCAAAGCAGGGCGCTCACATTTTAAGAGTTCTGGGTGAAGATGGCCAGAAGGATATAAGCATGGGAGAGCTGCCCCTACCACTTGTCCATAGGGGAGAGAAACCCTCCTCCCCTCTCACCCCTCACCCCCTGCAGCAGACCTTGGGAGACCTGGCCCTGGGTTCACGAGAGCAGGAGAGCCAGCCTTGTCCCTCACCTGCTACAGCACTCAGGAGAGTGGACCCTGCACTTTGGATGGGCAGCAAGGTAGAGCTGGCCCTGGGGACATGTTCCTGGTGAGCTGGCCCCGAGGGTGTGAAAGCAGGTGAACTAGCAGGATGAACCAGCTCAGATACCTGTCAGGTCCAGATCCGGGGGCTTTGAATTGACCTACCTCAACATCTACCCCCTTCAGTGAACTGCTAGAGTGCATGAAGGAGCCAGTCCTACAGATCTAAAACTACAGGATCTCCGTGACGCAGGGCAACAACAGAATATCCAAGAAGAATCCCAATGAGGTTCCAGGATTGATAGATTAACAGAAACCAGAGGCCTCGGACCAGACCAGTGAGTCATTGCGGTGAACATTTGAAGAAGTGTGGCCAAAGGGTATGCTATGGGGCACATGTGACACACTATGGCTTCCATGACAAGATTTTCCCCCCTCAGTTGTGAGGGAGGTTGCAAGGGTGAAGGGTGGGTATGAGGGAGAGGGAAAATAAGTGGGGTTAGGGTGCATGATGTGAAATTCACAAAGAATCAATTAAAAGGTTAAAAAAAAAAAAAAAAAAGGTCAAAAACTTGCACATTGAAGCTGAGAGCACTGGCGTGAACCTAGACTCCCAGCACTCTCGGTGCAGATGCAGGAGGATTGATTAGGGCAAAGGATGAGACCTGGATCAAGTAAGTCAAAAAACTCTGTGGACGCTGAGGCAGCTGAGGTCCAGTGTGCACAAGAGGCCTCTTTCCAAAAAGGGCCAACACACACACACACACACACACACACACACACACACACACTGGGGCTAGAGAGATAAATGGCTCTTAAGCGCTTGCCATGAAAGCACATAGAAAACTGACCCCATGTGGCACACCTACCACCTGAGCAAGCATGAGGACTGAGCCTGGATGCCCAGCAGCCATCCAACAAAGTTAGGCATATATACTGGATGCGCTGGCTGGTTTCGGGTGTCAACTTGACACAAGTCAGAGTCATCAGAGAGGAAGGAGCTTCAGTCGAGGAAATGCCTCCATGAGCTCCAGCTCTAAGGCATTTTCTCTGTTAATGATCAATGGGGAAAGGTCCATTGTGGGTGGTGCCACCCCTGGGCTGGTGGTCCTGAGTTCTATTTAAAATAAAGAACTAAATTGCTTGCTTCTTTTTCTCTTTCTTTCTTTCTTTCTTTCTTTCTTTCTTTCTTTCTTTCTTTCTTTCTTTCTTTCTTTCTTTCTTTCTTCCTTTCTCTCTTTCTCTCTTTCTCTCTTTCTTTCTTTCTTTCTTTCTTTCTTTCTTCCTTCCTTCCTTTCTTTCTTAGATTTATTCATTAAGTGTACAGTGCTTTGCCTGCATGTGTGTCTGCAGACCAGAAGAGGGCACCAGATCTCATTATAGATGGTTGTGAGCCACCATGTGGTTGCTGGGAATTGAACTCAGGACCTCTGGAAGAGCAGGTGGTGCCCTTAACCACTGAGCCATCTCTCCCAGCCCGAAACTGTTTTTAAAAACCACTAAAATCAACAGAAAATAAATATTTGTGCATTAAAAATAAAGAGGCTTGACCATAGAGGACACACTGAGCATGGGCAAAGCTCTTGGTTTCATAAGCAGCAACATGAGCACCACACACACAAGAGACAAACTGTGAAAACTAGCCCCCACTTAAGTGCCAGTGCCGCAGACCCGGAGAGTGAGCCCACAGCAGAAGAAGGAAACTTGTACCACTACTACTCAACAAATTGCATCTAGTGAAAAAGATTTCCAAAAATGAGGAATAAAATGAAAGTCGGAGGCTGGAGGATCACTGAGTTTGAAACCAGCCTGGGCAATATGCATTCTATCAAGCCAGCCAGTACCACACAGCAAGATCCTGTGTCAAAAATCAATATCAAACAAACAAGCAAGCAGCAAATCCCCCAAAACAACTACACAATGATTTAAATGTGAGGCACTGGGAATGTAAGTGACTGCTTAGGATGTAAAAAGCCCTGGCTTTGAGCCCTAGCACCATAAAAACAAAACACTCACAAATCAAAAACAAAACAAAAAACCAAGAGCGGTAACAATGCCTTAAATACTAAACTATTAGCACATTGTATTTAATTAGCCCAATACCCAAAACTCATTTTAAATGTTCAGTAACCAGGCATGAAATAAACTGTATAGTGGAATGGTAGAAGCCCTTACAATGTGTAGGATTCCTCAGTAGCATGGAAATAGAATCATGATACAATAGATGAAGTAAGCGGGCTGCAGGGAGATGTGGTTCAGTGACATGCAGGAATATCCCTGCGTTCAGTTCACAGCATTACCATCCGGTGTTACATGTCTGTAATCCTGGCATGTGGCAGGTGGAGATAGGAGGTTGAGAAGTTCAAGTTCATCCCTGGCTGCATAATAAGTTCCAGACCAGCCTGGCTAAAGGATACGCTGCCTTTAAAGGGCAGAAAACAGCAGGTTACAAAATAGTATGTACAGTTTACCTGCCTTCTCTTCTTCCTCTGCTGTGAAGCGGGGACCTCATTTTGGCCCTGGGATGATAAGAATGCAGCTGTCAATCAACCCCACTCCAATTAAAATAGTACATAAGTGCACAGAGAAAGCAAAGGTTAGCAGTCATCTCTGAATATGAAGGTCATTAGGGACCAACACTTCCCAGTGAGTGTGAGTGAGCACTCTGGGTGACTGGGTGATTCTTATCTTGTATTTCTGCCTCTACCCCACCAACCCAGATTTTCCAATATGCATGTCTTATTTTCCAAAAAGGAAAAGAACAATTTAAAGGAAATAAAAATATTGATTTTTTCCAATGAATTAGGCAGTTTACAAAAATACTACAGCTTCGTTAAGGAACCTAGACAAATGGATGTATATTCCCAATGATGAAAAATTTTAAGTGATAACTTCTCTATGAATTTGGCAACATAAACTAAAATCCTTAAATACGGAGGGAGCAGGAAGTGTGCTCCATGTAGCTCAGCAACAGTGTTTGCCTATCACGTGCAAGGCCCTGGGCTCAATTCTCAGCCCCTCAAGTAACAAAAAGGGGGCACACTTAGCGCTAGAAATTAAGGAAATTATTAGGGATGAGGGCAAATGAGCACAGAAAGCCAAATGCTCTTTTCTGAGAGCAAGGGTTTCATTTCTACACTGCAGGATGCCCGACAGAGGTCAGTAATTTAGAAACAGCACACTAACATTAAGTACTGTAACTTAATATGAAAATGTATGCTTTTTCTCTAATGTTACAAACTGAACATCTTAAGTAAGTCTGGTTGAGGTTGCTGGCCATGTGTCTCACAGAGGCCCTGAAGCAGTCTGCTTCTCACCTCTGCTGTCCCTAACCGTGGTCCCAGTCCTGGGTGTTCCTTCCTAAGCAGTTGCTAAACTCATGCCATCGCTGTTTGCTACAGGGCCATTTCCTTTTGTGGTTGTCATTTTCCTGTCCCCTTCCCAAAAGGACACCCTAAACCAGTATGACCACTATTTTAACCACAATTTTCTTTCACACTTATCTTCACAAAATCTGAAATATGCCATTTCATATACATATATGCACAATATGTGTTTTTTTTTTTTTCAAAAATATCCAAGTCAGTGCAGCTGTAGGTGTTCAGGACAATGAAGGCACAGCACCCCAGCTTTACCTCCATAATGAGAGAAGCTATTTGTTAAATGTTTCCAGAACACACTGCCTAATATGGCACTGACCCAGAAAATCTTCTTATGGTAAGAGCTAATTATTGCTTTCCAAAACAAAGTCCTTTAGGAGACAAAGTTTGTGGAAGTTTGAGGGGCTCAAGGGGAAGAAAAGGAAACACAATGTTAGGCAGAGGGTGGAGGTCACTTTAGAGTCAAGGGCTTTAATACTTAAGGCTCCAAAAGAGCTATCTCCTTTTTATGCAGATATCAGTATCAGCGAACAATGAACTGAAAATGAAAACCTCACATTTAAGATGCTATTGTAGATACAATATAGCAATTTCCAAACCCTTCTATATCACTGAGCCCTAAGTCTGAGGCCAGCCTGGGTGACAAATGCCTGGCAAAAACCACACAACCACAAACATCCTTAGTATTTCTTCCAAAGTACACAGTGTTTTTAAAGATTTATAACTATGGTTTCTTTCATAACTAGAGTGATATAAATTATAGATAAAATTCTAGTGAAAAAGTACTGTCATGTATGGAGGCTGACATCATGGGTAGTCAAAGAATATGTTTAATAAAAAATAATTAAACTTCCATTTGCTCTATAGAACATCATAGAAAGTAATTTAATAAATTACAAATGACTTTTTTAAGACGTTTGCTCAACTACAGAAAGCAAATTTAGACTACACAAAACACAACTGGTAAATATTGCAAATGTCCAAAATAAAAATTGGACTAAGACTTGAACCATGAAACCTGAAACAAGGGCTAAAATACAAGGCAACACCAGCTATAATTCTTTCAGTAACTACCAACACATACTGGGATATCCTTTCAACCGCAGCTTTAGTATTATGGAATTCCACTGATTCTTTTCTTATAACCCTCAGCTTTACATTTTCATATCTGCATGTCTTTCTTAGCTGACACCTGGACAACTTTCCCCCAATCAATTTACAAAGAAATGTCTTGAAACCCAAGAGACTGTTTAAAGTTAACATTAGCCTTAATGCTTTGAAAACTGTAACTGCCTTATATATAGAAAGAGAATCACTAGGATGTTACCCAAATTTATTAGACCATAATTAGGAAAATACTTTATCTCATAGATTTTGCTATAAATTAGACTTTAATGACAAGATCTAAGTTTTTTTTTTTTTTTAAACTTCATTTTTTTTCTTTTAATTGGGAAAGAGAGGAATAAAGATCATGTGAGTAGACCTAGAGGAAGGAGGGGATCTGGGTGGTGCTGAAACACTCCACTGGCAAACCAAGGTAACTGTCTGAAAAAACTTTGGCTATCACACAGGTGTGTTCTAGTTAAACGGAAGTGCAATACTGCAAAGGGAACACACGAAGAATGTAACACATCATTTTCATGATGAAGGGTCACTACCCACAGCTCCTGGGTGGGCATTACAGGGACTATTGCTAAGACATTGCATAAAGAACTATCAATTCAAAGTACTATTTTGAGAAAAATACAAAAATTAAAATAGTACAATCCCAATGGAACTTATATAATTTGGTAAATACATATAACATTGTCTAATAATGGGTTACGTTTTTACATACAGAAACACAATTTACTGGTAAAGGTCTTGGGAAACCCAGTACAATCGCTTAGTCCATGACAAAGAACAGGTCTGTTACAACACACTGGAAGTTAGTTTTCCCACAGGAAAGAACTTGGGTACTCCTCCCAAATTTACAACCTTGCAAACTTTACCATGATTTATTTAGACACCAGGAAAATGCTAATATTTATCTCTTCTTAGAATGTCTACGTCCGTTCTAACTGTCTCCAATGTATTTAAAGGTAAACCTTGGACCTCTACCTTGGCAGAATGATAGCAGCTTTAGCAGGAGAAATGATATCACAAATCAAATACCAGACACATTGTACATGATGAAGGGTTGTGAGGAACAGAACAGAAGCCTTGGACTTCATAGGTATAGTTTGTACATCTTTTTGAGATTAGTCAAAGTGCATTTTCAAAGTGGGCAGCTCAGCATTTATTATAAGCCGATAGCCCGACACTGACTCTGGGCAACATGCTGTCTTCTTACTCCTAGGAACGCAGTTAGTGCAGACTATCTGCATATTACTCGACTACTATTACCTGCTATTTTGGAATATTTCCAGGACATAAGACACAAGCAGAAACCTATACAAATAAAGCAAACAAACACTTTCTTGTACGTGAAGGGTGCTGTGTTCAAAGTTCTCAGTGGCGCTTCATGAGTTTGCCTTTCTGAACCCTGGAAACAAGACATTATTCATCTGAGACATGATTATTCTTAAAAGGAGGCCGAACTTCAAAAAGTTGTAATGTATGTGCACAGGGTGCCAAAGCCATATGACACAAGATTATTTTATGACTTCATTTCTACTGATTTCTGAATTAAGCTCAGTAAAATGCAAGTCATGTTCCTTGCCAGATTGACATGATATATAGGATGTGTTTAAAAACCCCTGAAAACAAGCACAGAATTAGAAACGAATGTAAACTTCCTAAACTAACTCAGCTGAGGTAACAGGTAGCCAGATAAATTGGCTGATTGGGAAACTTATTTCTTCTTTAAAACATACTTGTACCTGAATTGGAGACATCAGCAGTGCATCACGACACTAGAGCATTTTTACGTAATTAAAGCAATGGATGGTGATGTAGAGTCTACAGCTTTCATGACATTCATTAGCTGCCCAAATTATTGCTGAGTTTTGATCTGTAAATTATAAGTGTCAAGGAGGCTGTAAAACTATATTCAAATTAAATCAGTAATATGCATAAAGTATTCTGTGTTCACTGCAAATATATTAAATATACAACTCTTATTGAGCATCATTTTCATAAAATTAACCCCCAACAAAATTATAATGCCTTTTGTTGTAACTTTATACGTGTATGTATCTGATAGTACATCCGAGTTCAGAAACTTATGGATCTTAAGAAATAGAACATGCAAAACATCTCTGAAAGCAGTTTGCACTTCTAAACAAACAACTGAAATGTTCTGTCAGTAAATTATTGATGCACTCAACACCAGGATATTTACAGTTAGTAATTAAAGAGAAGGCAGAACCAGTTCAGGGTGAGGTGCAGAGTCCCCAGTCAATCTTCATTGCTTGAGTCTGAATCTTCAGATGATGACGATGTGCTATCAGACCCAGAAGATGCTCTCTCTGAACCCTCGTCTGTGCTGTTTTCATTGAGAGGACTAGGCTCAGTTCCTCCCTTTTCCTCCTGATCTCTAACTCTGGAATCTTCTTCCTTTGTTTCTACTGACTTAGATGAACCTAAGTCACTGTTTTTGCTTTTCTGTACATCAAACGCAGTGGACTGAGACAAGGTTGGAATATGAAGATTAAGGCCTGGAGTGAGCAGCATCCCTGGATAAAGTATGTTAGACAGCAAGAGAGGGTTAAGAGCTATGGGCTTGGCAGCTGCAGCTGGACTCAATGCAGCCGTGGAGGAAGTTGAAGGAGAACCTGGCACGCAGCTTTCTCCTCCGTTCTCTGAACTTTGGCTCTCTGTCCTTTCTTTTTTTCCTTCAAGCTCCTTAGAGTCATTTCCCTTTTTTTCTTCAGCTCCAGATTCTGCAGTCTTGGACAGGAGTCCTCCCATGCCGAGCAGGTTTGGTAACCCAGCCATCCCTGACAGCAGCATGGGGAACATAGCAGCCATGTTTTTAGTTTCTCCTCCAGAAGGAAGAGCAGCGGGCATGCCCATCAGCCCCGCGGTCACCTGCAGTGACTGCAGGTTCTGTAGATTTTGTTGTAAGGCCTGAAGAGCTGTGAGATCCACACCTGGGAGCAATCCATTGGCCAGCAAAGGGTTGCCTGGCACACTGCTGGCAGGAGCAGCGGCCGCCATTGTGGCCTTGGCAATTCCACTTTTAGGCCTTCTTCCTCGCCTGCTTACTTCCTCTCGCACAACAGGACCAGTGAGAATCCGTTCATACATACTTTCTGGAAGGAACCCCTAGAGAAAATACACATTTATTAATAACAGCAACACGAAGGTAAAATCCATACCAAATAGCCTATTAAGAGGTAGCTATTCATAAACCTATCCTGTATTGATATGAAATAATTATGAAAGAGATAACTTTAATCTAAGTTGTGGCCTTAACAAGCTATCCGCCCCCTCACATTATTTTTAGTCAGAGAATGGAGGGAGGCATTTAATTTTTTTTATACTATAAAGCTTAAGTTTTAAGACAGGAAACTTAAGAACCAAATAAATATTATCAAGGGTATTTTCATAACGCTTTCTTGGTGCACATCACCACTTGTTCAAATCCTTCTGATCTGAAAAAGCAATAAAGGGCAGGGGAAATAAGCGAAAGGTTGGCGTTAGACTGAGATGCGTCACATCAGTCTTGATTGTCATTGTCACTTTGGGAATAAGACAAACAGAGCCAAGACACAAAAGGTCTACTCAAAAGGGCAAAGGCACTATTACCCATTATTATCTGTATACCACAGGGGGCTCTGATGCATGTGTACACACCTATCACTTGTAAATGTTTATGACAGGCAGGAGGCTTCATGAAGTTATATTATATTCAAAAAAGCTGGTTCGATATTTGGTGTATAATCACTCAAATTACATATTTGTGATTAACAGCTAAAAAAAAAGGAAGAAAGATAAGGGCGTAACACCTGGCTGAGAACAGCAGTAGTACCTGCTGACAGAGTGGGAACAAGTCCAGGATGAATGACCATCTGTGCTGCCTTTATATAACTCTCCTAGGACATGCTGGGATACCAAATTCTTCAAAGGTTTATTTTATAACGTCTGAAGTATACTGTCCAGTAGAAATATAATGAAAGTCACATACATAGTTTAAAATTTTGTAGTGGCCACATAAATTTTAGTAATATAGGCAAATTAAATAAAACATGATCTAAATATTTTCACTTCGTTATGTATAAAAATGATTTTTTTTTTGTCTAAAATAAGCTTCCAGGTTCCTAAAAAGTATGTATTTTACAGTGAGCACACCTAGAGCCATGTGCTTAGTGGCCACAGTCTGTTGAGGTGCAGATATAAGAGTCTTACAGTCTAAGGAGAGATCTAATTTTTGTTTGGTTTTAATTGGTCAGCTTCCTTTTCTCTTCAAAAGCATTGTGGCTCACCAAAGAAAGCACAGCAGGACAAAGAGAGCAAAACTATGTTGCTCGCAGCACTCGGCCCCAGCACTGCTAGCGTTTACAGTGCACAATGCATCATTTGCTTTGTACTTATTTAGTGATGCTCCCCTCTCCTTTCCAAAATAAAAACGTATTTACACTGAATTTAGTTTTACACCTTGCCTTTTCCATTTGGACACCTACAGAAATACTAATTAATTAGTATACAGTTATGCTCTCATAGCCCAAGATCTCAACTATTAATATACTTAGTATATTGTCAACATTTTCTCTCTTGACAACAGATATTCTTCTAAGTCTACTGGTTCATTATCCATTGTTTTATTCTTATACCATGCTGAACCCAGGCAGTGGCATACATCTGTAATCCAGTACTCAGGAAGTTGAGGCAGGATTATAATTCAAAGCCAGGCTGAGCTACACACAGAGACTTTGTCCATAATGACTATTTTATATAAAGTTCTTTGTATTCCTATGTGATTATTCTTTGTAGTACTATCCAAACAATGTAAGCAACTAAAAAAAGGAAGTATTTCTGGTTCTGCAATGTATTCTATCACCAATCACACATTCTAAAAAATAAAAACTGTGAACTGAAAGCTGTTGTCTCATGTCCATGGAATTCTTATTCTGAAAAGAAAGTTTAATCTGAGCCATGATCAAATGGCTCTAATCTCTGGAATGGTGTCTTTGTGAAATACTCACAGACTGCTTCACAACATCTCCCCATTCAGGAGCTACTCCATATTCTGAGTTTTCTTTCAGGAATCTACATAAATCTTTCAATGGGGGAGCAAATGCACCTCCAACCTGTAAACCAACAAACAGAGTTAGACAGTTAACACTACAAAGTATGAAGTTATTTATTTGATTTCTGGTATAGAATTTCTTTAAAATATGTATTTTTGAACAACCTCCAAACAATCTGTATAGTTATATAAAAAGATCACTCCAATAAGCTACTGAAATACTATATAAGTAAGCACATTAGATTTTGTCCTCTGGTTATCTTTAACTGTTACTTGGCAGACACAACCTAGAATTATTGATAAAGAGACTCTCTATTAAGGAATTGCCTAGGTCAGACTGTCTTGACTGCTAATTAATGTGGGAGGGCCAGACGGCTGTAGGCGGCACCATTCCTTAGGCAGGTAGCTGTATAAAAAGCTAGCTGAACATGAGCCTCCAAGTTAAGACTGAAGCACCAAAACCGTCCGTCCAGGACTTCTGCGGTGGCTCCTTGGCAGGGATAACACTATGTGGAACAGCTAGCAGCCCTGTTTGCACATCTGCCTAAACTGCTCTTGATGCTGAACCTGTAACCAGAAACCAAGCCCTTTCCTCCCTCAGTTACTTTTGGTCACAGTATCTGTCACAGCAGCAGGGATGAGCTGAAACAGAAGTGATGAAAATCTTAAGTGTTTTAAGTAGAATAACTGGAACAGAAAATGAAGGGCTGTTATTCACATTGTATTTAGGAGGCAAGGCAGGCAGTCTAGCCTACCTTAGAGTAGACCCTTTGGAGTCAGATTTCCCTGCTACAGAAACTCAGGTAAGTCAGTAAATCTCTTTGAGTCTTTTTGGTGATCTATGAAATGGGGTGACAATAATATTTCCACAAAATATCTGAGGAAGATCAAATGAGACAATTCAAGTGTCTTACAATAATATCTGGCCTATAATAAGTGTAAATCAAATACTGGGCTTAGAACATTACTTGTATATTTTATTTTAGTTCTCAGAATCTTTTTGAAATAGTATTTCTATTTTTAAATGAAGGTCCTGAACATCAGAGAAGTTATAGTTACCTTTATAAGCCATCTAATCATGTCTAGAGTTAGAAGTCAAACATAGGCCTCAGAAGTCCATTTATTTACTCACTACGCATGTTAACTATGAATATCTTTTGTACATGATAAATTCAGGCTTCAAACTAATAATATTGAGACCAATGACATTGACCTACCAATTTAATGTCTCTTTGCAGTCTAAAAGCTGGTTTGTTTTTTTTTTTCTTTTTGAGCAGTTTCTTCACCTATACCCTCATGAATATTCATTATATATATATTTTTCTTGAGTAGTACTGGGCACTGAATTAGGGCCTGTGAATGCTACATAAGCATTCTGCCACTGGCTACATCCCCAACTGATGAACATATGTTATGTCTTGGTAGGATGTACATTCATTTATCACAATGAGAGCATCACCCATAGCTATACGTGTTCTCATCTAATAATCCTTACATTCTTTAGTCTCAGTGACTTCTGTTGCACTCTGCTCTTAATAAAGCTTCAGGTTGAAGTGGGTTTACAACCAGTAATTCACTCTCCAGTAGGCCAGTGGAGAAAGAATAGCCTGAGTTTGAGGCCTACACTGTAGGTTCCAGGTCGGCCTGAGCTATGGTGTGAGGCCTAGTTTTAAACAAAACAAAACAGTGTAACGTAACCTCCTCCCCTAAAAGTAAATGGACTTAGCAGGAAGATTATTTTCCTTAGCAATTCATCAGCCTAATCCTATATCTTAGAGACCATAGAGAGCCCTAGACATCAAGGGAAATGAACAAGATTCCAGAAAGTTTACATCATTAACATTTACAATATTTACTGCAGCGACATGGCCAAGGTTATGCTGCCAAGCCACTTGCTGCCAAGTCTCACAACCTGAGTTCAAGCCCCAGACCTACAGGTGAAAGGAAAGAACTGTCTCGTACATATTGTCCTTTGATCTTTACACACACACACACACACACACACACACACACACACACACACACACACACACTCACTCAGTATTAAACCCAACAAATAGAGAGCAAATCTCTCTCCTTAACACCGTGTGAGAAGCTGCTAGGTGTGGTGGTACACACCTGTCATCTCCACGCTTGGAAAGCAGAGGCAAAACAATCATGATCTCAAAGGTATCCTCAGCTACATGGCAAGGTTTGAGGCCAGCCTGGGGTACATGAGATCCTGTCTCAAAAGACAAAAATCAACACCAACCCCCACTTCTGTCAAGAAAACAAAACAAAACAAACAAACAAAACCCTTAAACTGTCTGAGGCAAATTAAAATAATCAGTAATGTGAAATTTTGTTTGTTGAGAGAGTCTCATTATACTGTAGTCCAGGTGTAATAGTGGGGGTTCTTTAGAAGAACAGAACTGACAGATGAGTCTGTGGGTATAGAAATATCCAAATATATATAAATAAATCACACACACACACACACACTCTCTCTCTCTCTCTCTCTCTCTCTCTCTCTCTCTCTCTCT
>OU015753.1:34444407-34463032 GCA_907169655.1 Acomys percivali
TCTCTCTCTCTCTCTCTCTCTCTCTCACACACACACACACACACACACACACACACACACACACACGGATTAGAATGGTTTACAGGCTGTGGTCCAGCTAGTGCAACAATGGCTGTCTACCAACGGAAAGTCCAAGATTCCAGTAGTTGCTCAGTCTACAAGGCTGGCTCTCTCATTTAGTTTTCAGGATACACTAGGATCCTGAAGAAGTAGGTTACAATGCCAGTGAAGGAATGGACTTGCCAGTGAAAGTTGAGGGCAAGCAGGCAAAAAGAGCTTCCTTCTTTCCTGTCCTATGTGTAGGCGCCTATCAGTAGGATAAAAGGTGGACTTTCTCACCTCAAACAATTCAGATTAAATGTGGGTCTTCCCATTTCAAATGATGTAATTAAAAAAACACAAAAGCAAGCAAACAAACAAACCCTCACACGTCTCCCCAGCCGATTAGATTTTAGTTCACTCCAGATGTAGTCAAATTGACAACCAAGAATAGTTATCTTACCAGGAAACCTCAACCTTCTGGGTTCCTCAGGCTGGTCTGAACTCAGGGTTCTCCAGCCCATGGTTTCCTGAATGCTAGATTACAGGCATGTGCTACCATAACTTGCTCAGTAATGTGAATTTCTTGGTATAAATGCAACGAGCACATCCTTTGATCTTTTACAAGCAGAAAATGAGTGAAATTCTACTGCAATATTTCTTTACTCTTTCTCTAGGACATCTATGCTTTCATTTTATCACTCTGGCTGTGCTGGTTATTATCAACCAGAGACAAGCCAAGGCCATCTGGGAAGAGGACCTCAACAGATGTCAATGCCTCCATTAGCTTGGCCTAGGGGCCATGTCTGTAAGGCATTCTTATGATTAATGATTGATGTGGGAGGGCCCAGACCATCGTGGGTGGTGTCAACCCTGGGCAGGTGGTCCTAGGCTTTATAAAAAAAGCAGGCTGAGTAAGCCCTAAGAGCAAGCCAGTAAGCAGCATTCCTTCATGGTCTCTGCTTCAATTTCTGCCTCCAGATTCCTGCCTTGAGTTCCTGCCCAGCTTCCCTCAGCAATGAACTATTACTTGAGAATGTAAGATGAAATAAGCCCTTTTCTCCCCAATTTTTGTTTTTGTGACAGGGTTTCTCTGTGTATCCTGGGCTGTCCTGGACTTACTTAGTGGACCAGGCTAGCCTTGAACTCACAGAGATCTGCCTGCCTCTGCCTCCCAAGTGCTGGGATTAAAGATGTGTGCTGCCACTCTCCCTCAATTTACTTTTGGTCAGTGCCATTTAGCAAACCAAAAGTTGAATAAACTGCATCTACCAGACTGGGGAAATTAGTAGTGCTTATGTAAATAATAATATAAAACAACAGTTACTTTTAAATGGCTTGTTTAACGTGGAATTTCTTAAGAGAAGTTAAAATGTTTTTATGTGTTGTTAACTTAGCAGTGAAGTCAATTAACAGAAAGCAAAACACAAATGTCCAAGATAAAGCAAGTGAGTTTGGGAGCCAAGTCTTGTCCTTCTCACCTGGTCTACCGCTTGGCTGTCCTAACAAACCCCAGCATATTGCAGCTACATGTACAAAGGATAGCACAGTCACCTACTGTTTAGATTATAAGGAAAAAGAGACAAAGAGACAAATCAATATAGAAAATAATTTCACCAAATACTAAGTCATATCTGGCTCAGAAATGAGCTTTAGAAAAACTTCAATCTGGGGCTGGAGAGACAGCTCAGTGGGTATAGTAAGTATGCTTGTTGCTCCTCTCAGCACCCATATCAGGCACCTCCATAGCTGCCCCTAACTCCATTTCCAGGAGATCCAACATTCTCATCTGTCCTTAGCAAGCAAACTCACGCCCCACCATACACATATAAATAACAACATTAAAAACAAACAAACAAAAAAAACCTTCAACTCATACGATTAGAAGCAACCACTGTATAATGCCAAGGTTGAGAAAAGTCAGGGAAACAAAGGTTGGACTCTACCCAAGAGAAAAAGAGAAGAGTGATAGAAGGTACAAAAAAGATCATGAAACTGATGGGAAAACCTGGAAAAATTGCAACGCTAAGCAGTGTTAAGAGAGGAACCAGTTCATATGATTCCCCAATAGGAGGAAGACCCATAGAACCTTCTAGAAGGCAATCTAGTCTGTCCTAGTTTAAAAAGAGACTGGTAGTCACTCCCACCCACAGAATGAGTTCTCACATCTTTAAACCCTGTTGGGGAATCTGGTGGGACTCCTGCCTGACACATCAGCATGGGGGAAGTCAACTTTGGATTCTGTAAACCTCACAGGGCTACACCTATGCACTGTTTTGGGACTGAGCTACTTAGGGGGCTTGAATATAAGGCACAATTAGAACTCAGGGAGCCTGCGTACATCTAGCCGCAGCACATGAGGCTTTGTGATAGGTGGCCTAGGGCTAGACGAAGACATGCTGAGAAGCAGCGCAGACACTGGAGGATCAAACAGAGGCTGCTCCAACACATTGTCTTCTGGTTGCTGCCGCCATGTTCCCCTTTAAGTTTTAGAAGCTGCTTATTGATTTTGATTCCTCTTGTTAAAGCTTCTATTTTATCTTTACTATGTAATCCTTTTGTCAGTATCTTGGGTTTTTTTCTTCTCTTATTTCTCACTTGTTTTGTGTTTTATTTAACAGATTCTTCTTTCTTTTTTTGCTTTTCTTGTCTACTTTCTCTACTTTATTCATTTCATTCTATTTGCTTTGTAAGTAATTTTTATTTTTTGCTTTTTTTCAAGACAGGGTTTCTCTGTGTAGCCTTGGCTGTCCTGGACTCACTTTGTAGTCCAGGCTGGCCTCGAACTTGGAGATCCACCTGCCTCTACCTCCCGAGTGCTGGGATTAAAGGCATGCACCACCACTGCCCAGCTGTAAGTAATTTTTAACTTTATAAGTTTCTCTATGTAATTCTGACACTTGCTTTTCTGTGGTTATTTGATTATAGTAGTTACTTTAACTAAGGAATATGTCTATGTGTGTGCACATGGGTATATGTGCATGTGTGTGCATTCGTGTGGAGATGAGAGGTCAGCATTAGGTGTCTGCCTCAATTATTCTCTATCTTATTTTTTGAGATAGGTTTTCTCAGTGAACCTGGAACTCACCAGTTCAGCTAGACTGAATAGCCAGTGAGCCCTAGGGATCCTCCTGCCTCCCTTACCCCAGCCCTGGGATTCCAGGGACATATTGCTATATTTGGCTTCTAGGTAGGTGCTGGGAGCGGTGGGGGAGGTTGAACTCATGTCCCCATACCTACCCAGCAACTACTTTGCTAACTGAATCATCTCCCTAAACCACCCTACCTGTCCCCTTTCTTTCTTGAGACAGCATTTCATGCAGCAGAAGGGGACTATTTAGGGATAGGGTACACTATGAGGGTTAGCAGGTACACGGAACGAACAAACGGGGTAATACATTGGTGAATGAGCACAGTACAATGACATACATGTACAAAAATGCCATTAGAAATAATTATTTGGAAGGCCTACCAAAGTTAATATTAATACCAATATATGAAAAAGAAAAAGCTCAACTATTAATAATTTGTGAATAGTTAGTCTGAGCTAAGCATGAAGTTCCATTCACTTATAAAGTAAACTTGAAAAAAATGTATTTCCATCAGGAAATTATATAATATACTCATTTGAGAGAACAAGATTTACTTGACCTATCTGACAAAAAACTACACTACTAAAAACATGGTAAATTTATTACAATGATAATGTAAATGATAACCCTTTTGAGTAGTTTCTCAACTTTTGTCACAACCTCTTCCTTCCTTGTCCCGAAGGAACAAAATTATGCCCTGAAAAGAACCACTGTCTGAGACGCAGGGTCTTTGTACAATACCCAACCATATACAACAGCACTTGCTGGCCACATCTTTGGAATGGCTTGCTTTGTCAATAATGTGGGATTTCATATTAGACTACATAAAATTACCATACATGTCTTTTCCCACAATTGTGCTAGGTTCAACCCATTCTCTAGTCTGTTACAGATTAACGTATAATGCAACTGGTTTCTCTTAAATGCATAATCAATGTGAAAGACTAACAGGAGACCCACATACCTTTCTTGCATTCCTTCTGTTAATCAGCTGCACACGTTCCTCCCCAGTGAGACTGTTGACATCTAGTTTGTTTGGGTTTCGGCATCGATGCCTTTTCTGTTTAGGTCTTCCTTCATGAAGCTGCACTCTCTAAAACATCAAGAAAAACACTGACGCTTGTGGCCTTGTACAACACTATTCTTCCAACCGCCCCCCCACCCCCAGACAGGGTTTGTCTGTCCTGGACTCGCTATGTAGACCAGGTTGGCTTCAAACTCACAGCGATCCACCTGCCTCTGCCTCCTAAGTGCTGGGATTAAAGGCGTGCGCCACCACCGCCTGGAACAACACTATTCAGAATGGTGAAAGTGAGCTGACCCCAGGAGCTCAGCCCTGTATCAGGTGAACACTCTTACTCTCTAGTTAGTCCACTAAAAGTCTTAAACTTTTATCTTAAGTTTTACATTTTCTTTTAGAAATTTTACACTTGAACATGTATTTGAGGCCACTTTGATGATCATTATTAAAGTTCTTTTTGTTTTTTTTTTTTTGTATTTTTTCAAGGCAGGGTTTCTCTGTGTAATAGCTCTGGCTGTCCTAGATTCACTTTGTAGACCAGGCTGGCCTTGAACACACGGTGATCTGCCTGCCTCTGCCTCCTGAGTGCTGGGATTAAAGGTGTGCACCACCATGCCCGGCCATTATTAAGGTTCTATATGAAATTATGACCCTTGCAGTGAGCCAAAGAAAACCTACAGAGAGACACCTGACACCAGGAGGGTCAGCAGAGGAAAGGGAGAAGTTTCCTCTAAAACAGCTTGTTATTTTTCATGAGCTAAATTTCCTTTGCTAAATTTCTGATCTAGTAAATTTCAGGAGAAACTCCTTAGGCTTCCTCTGAGCTATGGCCATTTGTTTATTTATTTGTTTGTTTTGAGGCAGAGTCTCAGGTAGCCCAGGCTGGTCCTGATCTTATTCTAAATGACCTTCTAGCCTCTGACACCTAAGTCCTGAAATTACACGTGTATGCCACCAAGCACGGCTACACAGTTCATAATTGTGCTAGGGATTTTCATTTCTCTTAATCTCTCTTAATTGTATTTTTATAATGCATATCAAAACTTGGAGAGGTTATTTTCTTCAAAGTCATTTAGCAAAGAAATTAAAAAGATCAAATAGAAAAGCAGGCTGAGTGTGGTGGCGCACACCTTTAATCCCAGCACTAAGGAAGGCAGAGGCAGGCAGATCTCTGAGTTTTAGGCCAGCCTGTTTTAAATAGTGAGTTTCAGTTCAGCCAGGACTATATAGAAAAACCCTGTGTCAAACAACAACAACAACAACAACAACAAAACCAACAACAAAAACAACAAAAATAAATAAAAATAAAAAAATTTAAAAAAAAACAAAAAAACAACCACCACCAACAAAACAAAAAAAAACCCCAAACAAACAAAAACAAAAAACTAACCAAAAACAAGAACAGTAAAACAAGTAACTGAACCAAATTAAACCAACAACAAAAACAAGACCAAAAAATCTAAGCTCTCATATCTGGCAATAAAAAAACAAAACTCTGCATCAAATTCGTCTCTTTTAATGCTTTCCATGGTTGTTCTGCACTGCCGTGAATACCTTCCTCTTATGCGAGAGGAGGTAGTGCTCACTTAGTCTTTTCTCATGTACTATTTAATTTTTTTACTTTCTCCATATATTTCACTCTGCCTAGACAGTTACTTGTTCTAATCTTTCTGTTCATGGCATTTTATGCATACCTCATCTCTGTTATATTCTTTTGTTTGCTTGTTTTTGAGACACGGTTTCTCTGTGTAGCCTTGGTTATCCTAGAACTTGCTCTGAAGACCAGGCTGGCCTCAAATTCGGAGACCCAACTGCCTCTGTTCTGGTGTATTTATAGTGAAAACCTCTCTTCATATAATTATAGAATTAAAGGAAAGATCGAGAATTTGTGGTAACTATTATACAAACTAGGGATATGAAAGACATCTAAAATCCCAGACTAAGGTTCTCTGTTTTAGAATAGCAGGCTGTTTCTTGGTGATAAAAGTGAAATACTGGATAAAATTTATATTATAAATATAAAGAATCTTCTAAAAATCAAAGATTATCTAGTTGCTTAATACAAAAGAAAACAAGGAAATTAATTTTATTCTGTTAATAAAATAGCAATAATCATATTTTCTATATATTACAAAACTTCACATTTTAAAATAGTAGAAAAAAAAAAAAGCTAGGCATGGGGGCATATGCCTTTAATCCTAGCGCTCAGGAGGCAGAGGCAGGGGTATCTCTGAATTTGAGGCCAGCCTGGTCTACAAACTGAACTGCCAGAGCTACACAGAAAAACCTTGTTTTGAAAAACCAAACCAAACCAAAAAACCTATAGTCCTCAAGGAGCCCATGTGGTGGTCCCCTGCTTCCCTGAGATAATAATACATTTGAACTTCATAATAGAGGCAGATAGAACTTATGTAAGATCTACCTTCACGGGAGGGAGTATGCTTCTAACTCTTCCTTAAAAAGTATACAGAAATGTTACATTTGCATATATGGTACATTAAATTTGGTATATTACTATCTGATAATAATGTACTAAAAAACAAACAATAGATTTTTCTGGTTGAGAAAGCACATGCCCAAAGACAATCGACAGCATATCAGAGGACAGGAGCAATACAAGTTAAATACAGTGACTCATTACTTTAACATATAAATTCTTCCATTTGGAGAAAGAAACTTATACTTATAGCTTAAAGACCACCTGCTATGTGGCCTTGAACTACTTATTTACTTAAATTTTCAGTATTTCAACTGCTTTATAAAACAATTTTAACAATGCTATCCTAATAAAGCCACCCCAGATGAGATGAGTGAAATGTACTAAGTGTGGTGGTAGGCCTAGACATTTTTAATATTTATATTGCTTTGTATTATATTTATTACTACCTTAAAATAAACTTCTTGAAAAAAGGGGTTAGAAGTTTTATACCACTGTAACCTTTATTGGGTATAATAAAGTATATTACATTAGAAGTTTTTGTTTTGTTTTGTAGAACAGCTTTGGACATAAAAATCTTTTTGAGCACTGGGATTACAGGTTTGTACCACCATACTTAGCCTGAAGTGATTTTTATAATTAAATATTTATTAAATGCAGAAATGAAAGCAATACAGAATTTTATTTTGGGAAAGGTGATAATTACATATTTTTGATAATTTTCCTAAATCTTAGGCAAAACACATATTTAATGTAAGTGATTGAGAATTTGTACTTCACATCATTATAGGTCTGATAACTCAGAAGAATAAAAAATACCAAGATTTTAAAGTGTACTTACTGGAATGAAAGCTCCTAAGTCTTCCACGTAGCCTGGGTGCTCCTTAAGCCATCTGTCCAGGTCTTTTCTCTTGGGCGCATCGTCTCCTGCAAGCCTTGTCCCATCTTTGAGATTGATAACTGGAACTGGACTTTCTGTATCAGGGATTCTCTGAGGCTGAGCATAGGACAGTGCTGGGTTTATCCCTGTGGAAAGCTGTGAGGTGGTTACATCTAAAGTAAACTGCTGAAAA
The DNA here is from genome assembly GCA_907169655.1 of Acomys percivali. Classification (NCBI taxonomy): domain Eukaryota; kingdom Metazoa; phylum Chordata; class Mammalia; order Rodentia; family Muridae; genus Acomys; species Acomys percivali. Next base: position 34,452,070 of record OU015753.1, read on the forward strand.
ACAGCAAATACAATTTTTATTTTCATGGTCTATTACTCTAATTTTGGTTCAGCAGAGTCACTGCCTCACTGCCACCCCCTTCCCTGGCCTTGCTATGCATTCCTGACTGCTCTGGAACTCACTATGGCTACACCAGGACGGCCTGACACTTGCTGTGAGCCTCTTAGTTCTGCCTTCTCATTACTGGGGTCACACAAGTACTCTACCACGGCCAGATTCAATAGTCACTCTGTTTTAGAAAAGAAGAAACTATTACATAATATTCTGCCAAGTCTTTTAAACTTAAATTTTTTATAGCTCTTTGTCAGTATCAAATATTATTTAGATCCAATTTAAATATGGGACACTAATTTCCTTATTATTTATTTTATTAAAAAATAAAACAACAATTGTATACTTACTAGGATTGAATTTCAGACTTAAGGTTAAATAGTTGTACTTACATGATTAGGTGGCTTATTTCTGTTCATAAAGAGGATGTCAACACCTTCCACATTCTTTCTCCTTCCCCGTCTTTTCTTCACCATAGGCTGGTTATCTGGTATCACTCCGTTGGCACCAAGGGCTGACTGAATGGAAGTACCTAATCAAATTGAAGATGCAAAATAGTGACTCAAAACTTAAACCAATCATTACAGCTTTTCTAAATGTATATGAGTTCTTTTATACACTAAACTAAGAAGTTCTTAGATTAAAAACATGCTCATTTCTCAAAGTAAAACCTTGGAGATGTGTAATCTAGGTCTCTCATTCAGTAGCTCATACTAGCCTCCCACTCCCAAACCCCTGCCTTAGCCACTGCACTCTGGGCTTATAGGACTTGTACTAAAGCTTTATTGGCCACTTTGCATGTTGTTTTATTTACTTCACCACAAATTGTGACATCTTTCTCCTCCTACTTCATTTTATAGATGAGGAGAAGACTCAAAAATGTTAGTTAACTGATTTCCAGAAAGTCCAGGAAAAAAAGACAGATCCTGATTTCACACTTGCAATTATTAAAGTGTATTATGTAAAATAGAGATAACTACATAGTGTTAATAATACTTGAAACCTTAACATGGTTTTATACAGTTTTAGAACTAGTGTTATAGTTACTGTTCGATAGTATGCATGTAACTATCATTATGTTCTTAAAGATTTTATTATTAAATTATGTGTATGTGTGTCTGTGTGTGGATGTACGTACACAAGAACAGGTACCTGTGGAGTTTAGAAGAGGGCATTGAAGCCCATGGTGCTGGAGTTAAGGCACCCGTGGCTGTTTGACATGGGTGCTAGGAATTGAACTCAGGTCCTTTGCAAGAGCTATATACACTCTTAACCACGGAGACACCCTTTCAGCTTTATATTTCTATTATTAATATAAAAAGAACTGATAGAATACAAAAAGAAACCTATAATAGTAATAGCGACATAAACTATATTTTCTACAATATATATTATTTTATATATAATTACTATGCACTATGTATAGTATTATTCATCAGAGAATTGCTTATAGGTGAAAGCTGGCCATCCTTCAGCTGCAATGCCACTTCATATCATCTAAATACTGACTGTATCGTATAGAGGAGCTTTCAGGTTAGGAGCTGGAATAGTAAACGCACTTCGGGTGGGCAAGAGGGTTCATAACTGATCTCCACCTGCCCTCATGTTTTATTGGGAAAAAAGCTCCTTAACCACAAAACCATCACCATAAAGCATAATTTGGGAAACTTTTACTTTATCAATAGGAACACCCACACTGACAGTTTTTACAGAGGTTGGGGGAACATATGAGTCTGTGTGCAGTAAATATGGGCGTACAAACACATGTGCATGTGTGTAGAGGCCAGAGATTGCCATTGGTGTCTGCCTCAATTGCTCTTCACTTCATTTGATGAGGCAGGTTCTCTCACTGAATCCGGAGCTCATTGGTCCTAGTTTAGCTAGGCTTGCCCAAGGATCCCACTGCTGACTAACAGGTGGCATACCACACCTGCCCAGGCTTTATGAAGCACCAGGGGTCCCCAGACTGATCTTGAGGCTTATATGGCAAGTGCTTTATCCACCAACTTATATCCTTAGCCCTTCATCTGCAAGACTTACACGTGGGGTGCCTAGTAACTGGACATTTACACTAACAGTTAATGAATCCACAGGAGATCAAACTGATGCCAATGAAGCCAAGCTAATTTATCATTTAAAAAGCAGAAACAACAGCAATTGAAAACAGCAATCAACTCCCAAACTGTAGGAGTCCCACACACTATACTCATGCACATTAACATACTTGAGATGCCCCCAAGTATTATGTGGCGACCAGACTTAGTTCTTCCTAGAGTCCTTAGCTTTGTATAAAGAAAGTATACCTTTAATATTGTATAAAGAAGGTATAAAGGAAATTGAACCCCTGCATTTTCTTTAATTGGAAATTAGTATTTTGGGGGTAAGTATATGGTGCTGAACATTCTTAAAACTCAACTGGTCTTGAACATCATTCTCAATACTTGACACTTTCAGAAGAACACAGGTACAAAGAGGCCAAATAAGACAAAAACAGTGTTGAAAGCATTTAAAGCATTTTTGGAGTTATTCCTTTTCATTCTATGGGTATGTTACTTCGCCTGCATGTATGGGTGTGCACCATCTGCATGTCTGGTGACCATGGAAATCAGAAGAAGGCACTGGAGTTACAGATGGTTGTGAGCCAGGCACTTTACAACAATAAGTGCCCTCTACCACTGAACCATCTGTCCAGCCCATCCAAGCATTCTTCGTTGTTTAAGAGTACACAGCGCATGGCATAAATGAAGTATTCAGTTAATGTTGATTTAAGTTGCCAAAGGGTAGGAAGAAATAGAGACTCAAAGGGGAAATGGATTAACAGAGTAATTGTTTTCAAAATGCTATGATTTCCCAAGCAGACATAGATAGGGCAAGAGTAAGTCTACATTGCTTATAGGTAGAACTCATTGAAGCAAAACTTACTTCCAAATAAGATATTTTTTGGATACTTAGACCTGCTGGGTCATAAGAAGGGCTATCTAAAGTGATATGGGTCTCTCGCTTTTGAAAGGGTTCTGTGGAAACTGAAAAGACTAGTCAGAAATAACTCCAGTGTCAGGTCTGCTTGGACCATTTCCAAAGTCTGACTACATGCTATAGTGTCTTACCAAAATGACACTTTAACTTTTATCTGTTAAAAACTACTTGACAAAATGGTTTCTCCTTCTAAATCCTTAAGCCTCTCAAAGCAAACTGCTATAATTCAAAATGTCATGTTAAGTTCACCAGGGCTGGTGGTGCAGTTCAGCGGTGAATTGACTGAGTAAGCATACATGAACTCCCGACTTTGATCTCTAGCACATATAGAGACAGACAGACAGACACACACACTCCATGTACACACATCCCAGGAAATAATAAGATTCAATATTATGTTAACTACTTTATAGGCATTAAAGAAGTCTCAAAACTAAAATAAACAAACAAATAAATAAATAAATTCTAAAGTCTATAAAAGAGGATTTGGAAATGGCAAAGAATATCCCATTAATAAATGTTACTATTTGCATATTTACCTGATGCTGGCATAGATTTTGGGAAATTAGCAAGGCTAGTCTCTGATGCACTCTGGAGCTCCCGAAGCCGAGTGAGGTACTGCTGCTGGCCCAGGGCACCATCTTCACCATCAAACGGTCTTTTCTGGGCAAGCCCCTGCTTCTGAAAGGTCAACTTCAAACCACCTTCCTGTTAACAAACAAACGAACAAACCAAAAACTATTATCAAGATAGAAAATGTTAACAAAAACCTTACTGTAGGATATTAAGAGGAATATTTTACTTAGAAAGAGTGAAGGCCAAGTCCCTGAGACACTACTGGGGTTCTCCTGTTCCCAAGTCAGCAGAAGAGAACACATTAATCATTTCATTTCTTTTCTTTTTCTTTTCTTTCTTTCTTTTTTTTTTTTTTTTTGAGACAGGATTTCTCTGTTATCCTGGACTCCCTTTGTAGACCAGGCTGGCCTCGAACTCACAGTGATCTACCTGCCTCTCAAGTGCTGAGATTAAAGGCGTGTGCCACCACTGCCCAGCTCACATTAATCATTTCTATCGATACAAACCAAAGCTTCTCATGTGAGAAGTACATGACAACTAACATTTTCAGCTACAGACAGACATCTCTAAGTACATTATTTAGGACATTTTTAGAGACATCACCCACATATACACATATATACTGATATGCATTTTTTCTGTATGAAATATGGTCTTATTATGTATGTACCTTCAAGTTGCCCTCAATTTCTCCCTGCTCCTTCCTCAGCCTTTATAGTGCTAGGGTTACATATGTCTCTTCCACATTACATTTCACCCATATTTTAGAAAGCAAATAATTACACTTCAAAGATCATATTAAAATAAGCATTGCTAGTAATGAAACACATCAAATGTTTAAGAGATAGTGCACTGACATAACATAAATACTATATAAAAAGACCAGAACAGAAGCTGTCACATTGTTTAAGAAACATCTTGTTAGCAGAACTATACTCAGGAGAAAAATATATTTAATGCTGAGCTCTTTAAAGGGATATTCAACTGGAACAACCCAGATCTCAGAAGAGAAGCCATCCAAATACCATGAAACAAGTACATGAAGGAAGAAGAGTAAGAGCAGGCAGCCGTCTGCAGGAAAAGCATGCTGCACACCGCAATCGCAACCAGGCCCTAGGGCAATAAAAATACACATACGTCTTTGATTTTCACTGTAAACTCCTTTTCTCGTACATGCTTCTTCACCTTTGACATCTGTGTTGACTGTTCATGTTCTTCCTTGACAGCGGCAGCTGGGGGAGTGGGGACGCTGGGCTCGCTATAATCTGTAGCTGCTCCGGGGCTATCCAGCAGTTTGGTGGTATAGAAAGACGCCACTGTGTTTGCATCATAACTTCTTCTAGCTGAAGGCCACTTCCCTTTCAGAACTGTTTGACAAATACTGTCCAAGCGGTTGATCATTACCCGGTCCTAGAAAAACAGATAACATCAAGGCACACTTTTAGTAATTAGGCCACACTTTTGGAGACAAAGTAATCTAAAGGCTTTGATGGTCTAAACCAGGTATAAGAGTGTGTGTAGTGTGTACATACATTCTCATGTGTATTATAATTCTGTAAATTATTCAAGTAGAAATTCCCTTTGGTGAAATTCAGAAGCATTGCCACAAAGGTATTTTTATTATTTTAATATTTTATTCCTGCAACAAAGTCTTAAGTATCCTAGGCTGGCCTTGAACTCAATAAATAGCCCAAGGATGACCTTGAACCTCCAATCCACCTCCCAATTACTGGAATTATAGGAATATAGTATAAATGTATGCCACAATACCCAGGAAAACAGGCTCTGTGCCATGTTAGGCAAGTACTCTTTTGATGGAGCTACACCTATAGATGCAGGGCTACAGTCCTCTTTTTTCTTGGTAATAACAAAAGAAATACGTAGAAATGTAGAAATAGAACAGGCTCCTCTCCTATCCTCACTTCCCAACCTCCTTCCTATAGGTGCCCTGCATGAGTCTAGTCACATATGGGGATTATAGTAATCCCTAGATTGATTTTACCACTGAATGCACCTATTTAAAATAAGCCTTTTGGTAGGTTATAACTACAAAAGGCATCCACTGTCCTTTATTCTAAACATTCTAAAGTTATACTGAGAAGCCAGCACATGTAAGTATAACTCACTTAATAGACAGTAATAATTTATACTCTTGATGCAAATATCCAAACATCACCATAAATTTATAGTGACCTGTTTTTTCATATAAGAGTATCTACCATTAGGCCAGATGTGGTGGTGCAAGCCTTTAATCTCAGCACTCGGGAGGCAGAGGTAGGCAGGTGTCTGAGAATATGAGGCAAGTCTGACCACAAGAGCCATATAGTGAGACCTGGTCTGAAAAAGAACGTCTTCTATCAAGGCTATTCAGAAAAATAAAAGAAGTGACCTGTCTCAACAATGACCTATTGTTTTACCTTTGGCCAATATGAGGCTGCCAGCATATATCCACCTTGTAGCAGGTAAGCAGACTCTGGTGTCCCATTGTTTGCCTGGAAACTGTCTTGGGTTTCATCTTGGGTAGTGCTCAATGATGCAACACTTTCCTCATCGTAGGCTTTCCCATGAGGGGGACCTTCTAAGGAGAACAATTACAACCACCCTTTAAAACCCATGTAAAACAATTTTATGCATACTTTCACTGTCTTATGTATTTTCTTAAATTACCCACAATTCTCTAAATAAGGTAACTCTTAGATCTGGGCATGATCATTGTGACATCCCTGAAAGTTACGCGTAGAGAGCTGTGACAAGGGACTCCAGCTCTTTAAGTCAAAGTGGTTCCAGCACAAGCTTGATGCTCATTTCCTTGTACCTGCACAAGGTACAAAGATACCAGGAGGAAAGGACCACTCAAGGCCACTCTGCCGAGAGGCAGGAGTTCTTACTGTGCATCCTTCTACTGACTGCAGCACCAGGTATGGCTTATGATACTCGAGCTTGTCTGTTTAATCTAAGATTCCTGGTGGTTGCTATACACATCTGTCATTTGTTCATTAGTAAACTTTTTCTGGGAAAACAGTAAATTTAAGACAAGCATAGAGAATGCAAGCTGTTACATAAGGCTCGTACTCCCCTGTCTGACTAACCTATTCGCAACGCCTTGATTACAGAATAGGGATTACGTGAGTAACTCTAGTTTCCTTAATCATGCTTTTCTAAGAAAATTTATAAGCATAAAATTTAAGCTCACAACTTTAAGCATGCTTCAGTTATTTAAATCAAGTTCTAAATGTTTTCATTTGAAAAGCTGTCATAAAAATAAATTTGTGCATATACCTCGCTTCTGGACTTCTTCTTCACTGTCACTTTCTTCGGATGATGATGAAGAAGAAGAAGATGAGGATGAGGAGGAGGAGGAGGAGGAGGAAGAGGATGCTGAAGAACAAGATGAGGATGAAGAAGAGCTAGAGCCTGATCGAGAGTGTGAACAGGAGGAGGAAGAGGAGGAGGAGGAGGATCTGGAGGAACACGATGAGCGCTCAGAGTCAGAGTCAGAGTCAGAACTGCGTTCTGATCCTCTTTTGTGGACTCTCTGTTTCTTAGAAGCTGAGTTTGGAGTTAGGGGTTCTGTTCTGGCTGCAACCATGCGTCTGTCTGTTTCACTTTTCCCACCAGACTTCTGGTCTCCAGTAGCCTGTGATGATAAAACACCATTCTTTGGACTTACAGGCTCAGATTTAACTCGTGTCCTTGTTTCCATAGAAGACATAGATTCTTCTTCAGAAGACTGGGGCTCTTCTTTAAGGCTTTCACTTTTTACTTTCATATCTTCTACAAGAGTACCTTTAGCACCTAGCAGCCTAGGCAAAGAGGTAAGAGGAGAAGCAGAAAGTGCTACTTGGTATTGCTGTAAAAGTGGGGTAGAAGTCCTTGAATGAGCCGCCTTACTCTGACTGTAGTTCCTTTGAGCTGCCATAAATGACAGCTCGGGATCACGCAGAATGTGATAGTCTGTCCGGCTTACTCCATGTTTGGCAGCACCAATAAGCAAGTCCCTATCATGAGAGCCACATTCCCACCAGATAGGTAAGTCTGGGTTTGGATGGCAAAGCTTCAAGCGTTCGAACAACTGTGGGTGTCGAAGGGCCTGCTCCCGTACTTTTCTTAGAAGTTCAATGCGATATAAAGTCCTAGAAGCGCGCTCTTCTGTGATTGGTTGAATAAAAATATTTGGATCCACCAATTCTATATTGAAACAAGGACCAAAATATTAATCTCAAAAAGGCTTTGTGACATTTAGCAAAATGTAATTAAAAAAAATACACCTCTATATAATATCATTATAATTCCCAGAATTGTAAATGTGCAAATTGTTTTTAAAATTACTAAAATCAGCTGGGTGTGGCGGTGCATGCCTATAATCCCAGCACTCGGGAGGCAGAGGCAGGCAGATTGCTGTGAGTTCGAGGCCAGCTTGGTCTACAAAGTGAGTCTAGGACAGTCAAGGCTACACAGAGAAACCCTGTCTCAAAAAACCAAAAATAAATAAATAAAATTACTAAAATCATGAAAAATAAAATATCTGTTTTAAAAATCAGTAACATATAATTATTTCGGAAGTATATTACCATAAATAAGAACTTACTTTAAAAATTATTTAAGCTTATTCATAAATACAACTAGAATGGTTTAGTACTACCCATTAAACAAATGTAAACTGGCATATCTCACATCGTATAAGATAACTTAGGTTCAAAGAGATTTTGTTTGCTTGTTTTGCTTATTTGAGGCAGGGCCTTTCTCTATAGCCGTGGCTGTCATGGAACTCCCTATATAAACTAGGCCTGCCTCAGACTCACAAAGTCCACCTACTCCTGCCTCCCATGTATGCTACTATGCTTGGCAACAAGGAGATTTTTAATGTTTGAGGGAAACACAGTCAATCAGTCAAATATCACACGAGCTACTGAGACAGCTGTTGGGCTTCAGCATAAGATCACAGCACTCCTGTTTTGATGAGGTCCTATCTTTGTGAATCTGGTTAGTGGCTCTTGGAAATCACTTAAAAAGATAATGTGTTATTACATTATTACAGGATCCAACCTATAGAACTCATAATAACCACATGTATACAAATTTGAGCAGAAATAATATATTGGGTTTATAGTTTGTAGGTTATAACATATAAATGGAATTGCATAGAGAAACTATTTCATACAAGATTGACTAAATAGCAGGCACTAAAAACAAAGGATTAATTTTTTGATTTATTTATTTTACGCGTGTGGAATTTTCACCTGCATGCACATATGTGCAACCATGTGTGAGCTTGTTGCCATAGAGGTCATAAGAGGGTAGTGGGATTCCCGAAACCAGAGTTACTGATGGTTGTTGGCCTCCATGTGGGTGCTGGAAACCAAATCTAAATCCTCTGAAAGAGTAGCCAGTGTTCTCAAACACTGAGTCATCTCTTCAGCCCACCAATAGATTTTTGAAAGTTCGAGCAGAAATAAGATTTGTGAGATTCCAAGTTATTTGTTAATTACATGGGAAAAGATAAAGTAGAAAAATATATCATAAACTACTTTGGCCAAGGGATTCAAATCAGTATTGTTCTGATAGCACAATCCTCACAACATTATACAAAAGATACAACAAAGTGGGCATTGCGACACACAGCTTTAATCTCAACACTGGGGCACAAAGGCAGGCGGATCCCTGTAAGATGAAGGCCAGCCTGGTCTATGTATCGAGACCTTGTTTCAAAATAATAAAAAAAGAAAATGACACAACATTTTGTGTGGTACTCTTGCCAAAATGAACACACTCAATCTGATCATATGAAAACTCAAATCCAAACAGAAGGAAATATGACAACATGACTAATGATACTTTCAAAGATATTAAGGTCCTTGATACTAAGGACAATGAGAACATTCAAGTACCACATGGTGGTCCTGGAGCACAAACGTACATCAGCAGAGGCCAAGTATAGTAGTGATGCCTATAATCTCAGCACTGGGCAGTAGGACTGTGAGCCAAGGCAAGTCTGAATTACAAGTGGGTTCAAGGCCAGCCAGGCTACATGGCAAGACCCTGTCTCAAAACAAACATCAACGTGCCATGCCCCACTCCCAAATGTACAGGGGTCAGAAGAAAAACAAAACAAAACCCATTGGTAAAAATCAAATAGTCTGTATCTAAAGATTCAGTTAGCATAATACTCAGGAGGCTGTAAATGCCACTCTTATTTCCTGAGATGTTGGGGAGTGAGATGAGAGCCAGACCCAAGCTTTACAAATACACGGCTTGGGCTGAGCCCAGAGCGTTTCTATCTAACTATTCCTAGGCCTACGCCTGGAAGCCTCTAGCCTCCATACACTCTAATCTTCTGTAATCCCAGACTTTCAGACTTCAGCTTCCAGCCTCCATCTGCTAACTTAGGCCTAGGATGTTTTCAGCCTCCAAGGCTTACTGCTGAATAAGCTCACCCTTTCTAGCTCTTTCTGAACTCTGCCTGGTTGGTTCAGCTCAGCTGTTCTGGCTCAAAACTCCTCCTCTCCAAGGTCATCGAATCAAGTTGGTTTCTCTTGGCATGTGACTAAAGTGTTCTATTTGGAAAAACTGCTTCTGAACTTCATGAACTGCACTGCACTGACTGCAAGAACTTAAAGGAACTGAATGGAACTGTACAAACTCAACTCACCTCAACTCTCTCTCGCCTGTACTGCTCTTAAGTAGCCTCTCTTTCCTATCTGTTCTCATGAGTGTTGGGCATAGCCTATATATGACTCACTCTGTGAAATCTTTTTCTGATTTGTCACTTTGTCTGCCCCTCAATTAGACATCACTGTTTGGGATAAAAGGTGTATACTTAAAGTCACATCTGTATTCCAGCCAAATCACACAGACCTAGGTTTTTGGATGTGATCCCTTGCCAGAGTAGCCATGCTGCTGGATTAAAATTCCTCTATATGAGGCTAAACTATGTCTGTACTGAATATGTGCAACTTGTTTTCCTTGTCATTATTTCCTAGTAACACAGAATAATAAGTTTATTTAGTACCTATGTTAGGCATATAAATAAAGAAGACTGAAACTCCCCTGAGTTTTCTGACACTAGATAATCAAGAGACTTGTTACATTATTTGGCAATCTTACAGTAAATCTATTAGGAAATAAAAGCAAAACCATAAATCCACGTGGACTTTCAGGAGTCTTGCTAAGGTACTTATGCTTTTACCATGAAATAAGAAACCATTGGATTTAGCAGTTAAAGAACCCTCGGCTGTGTGGAGTGGGATGCAGAGGCAGATGGGCCTTTATGAGTTTGAGGTCTGCAAAGCAAACTCCAGGCCATCCAAGGCTACACAGCAAGAGCCTGTCTGAAAACAAAACACACACACACACACACACA
>OU015753.1:34463042-34502136 GCA_907169655.1 Acomys percivali
ACACACACACACCATATTGGGCTCATATGGACACACCAAACAAACTGAAGAACAGCAATGACTGTGCACAGCATGTTATATGAAAAAAGGAAGTGCTGACATGATTATACCACACGTGATTTCTCTGGGCTTCCCAGGAGATATCCATTCCAGAATAGCATCTTAGCTAAAGGGTTGGTTAGCTCAGTTGTCATCTTTATTGATGATCTTATCAAAATTCTTTAAAGCATGTTGAAAATGGGGACCCCATTCTCTGTAGATTATTGGGTAAATAATCCCATTCACAGTTTAAAAAAATGAGTTATTGATTATAACTTATCCATATCACATCCTGATGGTTATCCCTTTGCTCTTATCTTCCCATTCCCATCCTCCTTCCCCTTTTACAGTTTTTCAGAGGAACTCAAAATATGTTATTTCTGCTTACAAAACCAGAGCAAAACAAAATAAAACAAACTTCTCCTTACTATAAATCTATTGTTAAATATGTGGTATTTCCTCATTTTAACTCATGAGCATTTCATACAATGTATTATGACCATACACACTCAAAACTCTCTCGGATCTACCCTTGCTTCCTTACCATCCAGTTTTTAAAAAAGATTTTATTTATTATTTTATGTATGAGTGCTCTATCTGGATGTGTACCTGTATACCACAAGAGAGCATCAGATTCCAGTATAGACAGTTGTGAGCCACCATGTGGTTAGGGGAATTGAACTTGGGATCCCTGGGAGAGAAGATAGTGCTCTTATCCGCTGAGACATCTCTCCAGCCCTTATCCATCCAGTTTTGTGTCCTATTTTTTCTAAGAGCCATCAAGTACAGTTTGCGCTGCTCTCATGCTCTTGGATGTATGGCCAGCCACTGAAGCATGGTAGTCCTATCAGGGGCTTCATCCTTAAAGAAGACTCTCAATTGTCAAAAGCTCCTTAGCTGCGGATGGGACTTCCTGTCCATTTCCTCTCTCTGTGCTGGGGTTTTGCTTTGAGTGTGTACAGGTCTTACACGTGCTGTTCCAACGGAGAGAGACTGGAAAGACTGTAAGAGCCGGAGGCAGTGGATGACTAGAGGGGAACAGTGTGTTCTTGAAACAGCGCAAGTTACTTTCTTCTTAGTTTTTGTCTGAGATGGGGCCTTTCTACATAGCCGTGACTTGCTATGTAGACCATGATGGCCGTGACTCAAAGATCCACCTGCTCTACCCACCAAGTGCTAGGATAAACAAGTTATTTCTTTAAATTTGGTGCATACCTTCATCCTCTTTAGTTCACTGCAGTAACAGGTTCAGGAACAGTGGTCTTTCAGCATAATTTATTTACAGTTATAAAAACTTAGTCATTTCTAAATTTTTATAATCTTGTTAGTTTGATTTATACAAGGAAAAGACAACTTATACATACCTTCTTTGGAAGGAAGACGACAAACCCTCCGACACATGGACATGAAGGCAGATAAATACTTCTCCAAACTGTTATCAGTTTTCTTGTGTAGCCTAGCCATAGCTCTGAATTTTGTCCAATCAAATTGCCCTCTGTCAGGGTCAAAAACGACTCCAAATGTAGACACAACTCTATAAAAGTCAGCTTCTTCTCTTCTTGTCCATCTATAATGAACCAGATTGAGAAAAAAACAAAACAAAACAGCATACGCATCACTAAAGTATCTACTAGTGGTGAAAATAACAACTATAATACGGACTTAAAACACTTGTAGTAGGGCTGGAGAGATGGCTCAGTGGTTAAGAGCACTGCCTGCTCTTCCAAAGGTCCTGAGTTCAATTCCCAGCAACCACATGTGACTCACAGCCATCTATAATGAGATCTGGTGCTCTCTTCTGGCCTACAGTTGTACACACAGGCAAAACATTGTATACATAATAAAGAAATAAGTCTTTAAAAAAAAACCAACAAACAAATCACTTGTAGTACCTAATACCTAATACCTTACAGGGTTAAATCTATATTTTAGCCTTGAAAATAATTTTTTAAATTCTGGTTGACTCATTGATCCATAACTTGATTGATATATACTGCTTTGCTCCTTCAGGCATTGTTAACTGGCTTCAGTATATTTACTTAATGAAAAAATATGCATCGAATATAAAGTTGTAAAACCCTGCCCTAAAATAAAGTGATAAAGTATGTTTAGACACATTTGCAATATGAAATACTATTTATTATTGCATTTCTATAGAAAGAAGGGATTTTAGGAGGGCAGAGAAGACAGAAGAGTCAGTTTAGACTTGAGTGATCAAAAAAAGCATCAATGTGCCAGCAAGATGGCTCTTAGTATATAAGACAGTGTTTCCTGCCAACTCTGCTGACCTGAGTTTGGTTCCTAGAACACAGATGGTGAAAAGTAAGAAGAGATTCTTGAAAGTCTTTCTCTGATGCCTGGACGCACACGCACACACGTACACACGTACACACGCACATATGCAACCCCCACAAATAAAAAATATAAAAACAAAAATCACAAATGCATCATGGGTGAGTTGTACACTATAGTACAACTCAGGTACGTGCTATAGTAAAATGGGACAGGTTACAATTTGGGTGGAGGGAGAGGCACAGAATAAGCAAAACAGGAAGTACTTCAAGGGCTGATAACTATTCCAGATGGACAAAAATAGAACTTATATTAAGAACAGAGCAAGAGCAGGGGTCTAATTATAAAAGCTCCAAAGGCCTGGCTAGAAGTAATCTCTTTTGAACTGAGTACTTCCTACACAGATCTTCATACTACAGCATCCGTTCACAGACTAGTTTCCTTGGTTAACTCACTGAAGTGTGGATTTAAAGAAAAAGCATCAAAGCCTTTTGAAAAATGTTAATGGCTCATTTTTATCATAGTCATACTTTAGTGATTGTAATATGTCAATCTGAGTTCAGCTCTCAGAACCCATGTACAATGTTTAATGTGGGGAGCTGGAGAGATGACTTAATAGTTACAGCAAAAGACCTGGGTTCAGGTCTCAGCATTCATAAGGTAGCTCACAATCAGCTGTAATTTCAGTTCCAGGGGATATGATGCTGCCTTCTGACATCTGTGGGCACCAAACACACTCGTGGTGCACATACACATATGTGGGCAAAGTAATCATGCATGCATATATATATATATATATATATATATATATATATATTTTTTTTTTTTTTTTTTTTTTTGGTTTGTTTTGTTTTTTGAGACAGGGTTTCTCTGTGTAGCCTTGGCTGTTCTGGACCCGCTTTGTAGACCAGGCTGGCCTTGAACTCACAGTGATCCACCTGCCTCTGCCTCCTGAATGCTGGGATCATAGGTGTGTGCCACCACGCCTGGCTAGCACTCATGCATATTAAAAAGTGTTTAACATAACTGTAATGTAAATACAGCCTGAGAAACTAATTGAGTCATGAATTGTAGTTTTGGGTGCAAAGAATATACTGGGAAATGATTATTCAGGACATAAATAAAGAATGAAATGACAGTGGTTATCATGACAAAAATTGCAACCTAGATATACAGAAAAATCTATTTATGCCACCACAATATCTTGAGCACTATTGTGGGGTGGCTCAGCTTCGTCAGGTACGTGCTATATGAGCACAGGGAGGAACTGCTAACCTGACTGAACAAACACAGAGCCACATGGGCTGTGTTATGGCCTGGAGGGTACGAAGAGTGGTGTTTCAGATGACAAGGACAACATCAACTGGGGAACTAAACATAAGCAGGGCATTCTTGGCTGAGGAAACTGTAGTAGAGTTAGAAATGCAAAGTAAAATGTAACAGAACAGAGGCTTGAGAGACGGCTCATCCATTAAGAGAACAGTTTCCATTCATATCACATCCTTGGCTGCTTACAACCATCTGCATTTCCAGGGGATCTGATGCCCTCTTCTGGCCTATGTGGGCACTGCATGCACATGGTGCACAGACACACAAGCAAACCCACATACACATAAAAAAATAACGATAGGGGCTGGCAAGATAGATGAGTGGTTAAAACACACACTGCATTCTCAGAGGACTCAAGTTTGACTCCAGCACCCATATTAGGTGGCTCTCAAATTCCTTTACTCCAGCTCCAAGGGCATCTAACTCTCCTCACCTCTTAAGGCACCTACATTCACATGGACATACCCACAAAATTAGTAATAGTAAGAAAATCTTTAAAAATAATAAATCTTAAAAAATTCAAACATAATTGTAAGAATCTTTGAACTTAGACTTCAAAATACAACATTTTATACCTATGCAAAATAATGAGCAATCAAATGTCATAAAAAACTATTGTTTTAGGAAAATTAATCCACATCTAACAGACTAATGGGAGGGGGCAGAGTACACTAACAGTGACTACAATTCATTAACAGTGGAGATGGAATCTGCTTCTCTTCCTTTAAGTCTAGTCTAGGCTAGTTCTGCGATAGTTTTCACCACAGGAAGGTGGTAGAATGACATTGTAATGGATGAGAATAGACTTTAAGAAATCTGCAACCTTTATACCTAAGGCTACTAATAGTTTATTATACAACTTGGCAAGAGACAGAGAATAACACATGTTTAACAAGGGTAAATCTTATTCTACTATGATCATTGTTTAGCTGGAAGGAAACTTGTGCCTGGGCTTATGTATATGGCTGTCACTTAAGTGCTGTGTGCCATAGTAAAAATAAATGAACATAGCATCTACCAAGAGAGGGACAGTTCTGTGAATTTCTGACTTTCTATGTAATAGACAGTTAAACAGCTATGAATCCTGCAGCCTGTAAAGTGCTTGCTCTGTGGCCCACTGTAATTACAATGCTCAGGAATGCAAATACACACACACACACACACACACACACACACACACACACACACCTCTAACTCATGCAAAAACCCCAAAATTTCTTATGAGACAGGGTCTTTCTATACTCTCCTTTCTAAACTGGAACTCACTGTACACAGAGATCCATCTACTCTGCCACCCAAGTGTAGGGATTAAAGGTGTGTGTTGCCACACCAGGCAAAACCTGATACTTTGATAAATGATTTTATAACCTGGAGGATTCTTGGGGTATAGTTTGAGTAAAGAAGACAGAAAATTTGAAACATCATGAGAACTCAAGTTTGAGTTAAGAAAAAAAAAAAAGCCTAGTTTATCATTTCTAAGACAATTGTTCACTCTACCATCACATTTTCACCTTCCCCAAATTAGTGCTTTATTCCCTCTGGAGTATGAAAGCCTGTGTGGTGGTCTGAATAGAATGGCCCCCATAGACTCAGGTGTCTGAATGCCTGGCCCATGCGGTATGACACTATCAGGAGGTGTGTGGCCGTGTGGGAGGAAGTGTGGCACTGTGTGGGCAGGCTTTGAAGTCTCCTATGCTCAAGAGCTACCAAATGTTGAATGCAGTCTCACCCTGGCTGCCTGCGGAGCCCCTTCTCCAGCACCGTGCTTTCCTGAACACTGCCATGCTCCTGCCATGATGATGACGGGCTAAACCGCTGCACTGTAAGCCAGCCCATATTTGTGTTTTCCTTTATACGGAGTTGCCTTAGTCATGGCATCCCTTCACAGCGATGGAAATCGTAACTAGGACAGCTAGTATCAAGTGTAAATGCATTTTCATGGTGAAACAAAGCATCATATGCTCCCAAATGAGGGTGCATTGGATTTCGTGAAAGCATATGGCAGAGGGAAGGCTAAGAGAAGTGGTGTGACCAAATGTGAACAATAATTATGTATTTGTGTTTCTTTACAGTTTTCTATAATTTGGAACTTTTTAAAAAATTATCGTGTGTGTGTGTGTGTGTGTGTGTGTGTAGGTAGGAGGAGCTCAGAGGGTATCAGATCACCTGGAGCTAGAGTTATAAGCAGTAGTGAGTTGCTGGATATGGGTGCTAAGAATTGAACTCAGGTCCTTTGCAAAAACAATATGTACTCTTAACCACTGAGCCATCTCTCTAGCCCAGTTTTCTGTACTTTTATGAAACATCTGGGGCTGGAGTGATGGCTCAGAGGTTAAGGGCACTGGCTGCTCTTCCAAAGGTCCTGAGTTCAATTCCCAGCAACCACATGGTGACTCACAACCATTTTTAATGAGGTCTGATGCCCTCTTCTGGCCTGCAGGTGTACATGTAGACAGAGCACTGTATACATAATAAATAAATAAATCTTTAAAAAAAGAAACATCTATAATGAGTTTATATTATTTTAGATATTATTTAAAATGATAGAAAATGACAACAATGAAGAAGAGAAATATATAATAATAACTAGTAGCAGCAGCCTTAGGCACTTGGAAGGTCCCTCCTTAGATCTAAGCTGACACCAACTGCCATCTACACGAGTAAGGCTACTTTTGATTTCCCATCTCTTCTAGAGCCAAAGCAACAGAGCAGGATTCTAATAAGAATCTAAAGAATGAATACAAACTAAAACCTGACACTACTTTCACATGCTGTTTGGGGGTGACTGCTGTACAACAACAGATGACTACGAGGAAATATTTATAGAAATAACAGTATTTTGCAATTTTAACATACTGGGTCCCACACAAACTAAATTCTAGGTAAAATGAATGGGCACAAATTAAACAAAAGAAGAGTATAATAAAGGAAATTCAAGGACCTAGATTTAACAAAGAGCCTAGGTTACTGATATACTCTGTTACTCTTTTCCATTTATTTTTATCATATTTAAGAAACTGATGCTTTTGGGGCTGGTAAGATAGATCAGTCAACACAGTGCTTAGCTTACAAGCACAAGTGCCTAAGTCTGATCCCCAGAACAGTAAAAAGAAAAAAAATCTGGGTGAGGTGCTATGGGCAGTGCTGGAGGCTAGAGAGATGGCTCAGTGGTTAACAGCATACACTGCTGTTCCTAAGGACCTGAATTTAAGTCCTGGCACCCATATCAGGTGGCTTACAGCTGCCTGTGACTCCAGCTCCAGGAAAATCTGATGCCTCTGACCTCTGTGGGCACTCAAATTCATGTACATTTACCTGCTCCACATACATATACATAATTAAAATGATAAAAATAAGTAAAAACAAACAAGAAAGACAGGCATGTCTGGGGCTTCCTGGCCAGAGCGTGATTCACAACAAGGTACACAGTGTCCTGAGGAACAGAAGCCAAGGCTGACCTCTAGTCTCCATATGTGCACATACATACACACAAATATATTTTTCAAATTTCATGGGGCTAAAGTAATGGTTCAGCAGTTAGAAGGATTTATTGTCCTTGCAGAATACCTAGGTTTGGTTCCTTGCATCCATAAGAAGGCTTACAACCAGCCTGGTGCAGTGGCACACACCTGTAACTCCAGCACTCGGGGAAGCAGAGGTAGGTGGATCTCTGTGAGTTTGAGGACAGCCAGGGCTACACAGAGGACTGTCTCAAACAAACAAAAAGAAGGCTCACAACCATTTGCAACTCTAGATCCAGGACACTCAACTCCCCCTTCTGACCTGCTTAGGCACCAGGTATACATGCATATACAGATAAAAATGCATGAATAAATCTTGAAAACATTCTAAGGAAAGAAGTTAAAACTTTTGTGATTAAGAAGCTTTCTTGTCTTGTTTTGTTTTAAGGCAGGGTCTCTTTACGTAGCCCTGGCCGTCCTGGAACTCACTATATAGAACAAACTGGCCTTGAAGTCATAGAGTCTGCCTGCCTCTACCTCCTGAGTGCTGGGATTAAAGGCATGCACTACCATGCCTGGCTCCCCTGTCTTAACATCTCTCACTTCTCCATCCAACAATAGTTCCAACAATTCAGCCTTTTGTGCGTGTAGAGGTGGGACTACTTTCCATACATTCTTAAATGTTATAAATGTTTTAACATAAAATAAGATAGACAAGACTATATTTAATATAATTTAAGCTTTGGATCTATTAAAAATTTAAAATTCTATGATGAGCCTTCATTTCTTAAAAATTTTCAATGTTAGTAAAAATGACAAAACTGATTAAACATGAAATAGGTATTATAAATATAATAATCCTTGCTAGTTTTTTCATAATTCTGCATACATAACCCAACAACATCCTAATCTTAAGAATGAACAAGCATACGTAGACATTGTATATTAAAGCAGTGTAACTGTCTCACCTCTGCTGTCTCTCTATCTTCGCTGCCATTTTAGGGCTAAGGGGGGCTTCTTCGTAGAGAGGCTGTGTGACACTGGCAGGCACTGGGAAGGTTGGTTGTATTTGCTGGACGTGTCTGTTTTTATTAGTTCGCTGATATGCAGTGATGAGACGTCTCAACCGTGTGGTCAGAGCTGACGGAGTAGGCCAATAAACTTTATCCCCTTCCATCAATTGACCATCTATATTTAAAGAAACTTGTATCAATAACAATAATAAAACCTAAGCAGATATTGTATGAAGTTCACAAAAGTAAAAAACTTTATATTTTTTTCCCTCACTCTGATTATAGGAAGTAAACCAACCAAATCTATTATCATTAAAAAAAATTTTTTTTTTAAAGTGGCTGGACATGGTAGCACACACCTTAAACCCAGCACATGAGACACAGAGACAGTACAGTCAGATCTCTTGAGTTTGAGGCCAGGTTTGTCTATATAGTGAGTTCTAGGACAGCCAGGGCTACAGAGTGAGGCCTTGTCTCAAAAGAAAAAGGTGTTTATAGCTTTAAAAAGCATTACGATATAAGGAAGAAGGATATGGTAAAGTACAGTCATGACGTTTCCTATTCAAATGGGATTTTTCTTGCATAGAAATACAACTCTTGGAATTCCAGGTCTACTATATCATATTGTCTTGCAAATATTCAATGACTTAAATAAATTAAAAGCCAAATAAAATCAATGGGATACTAAACACTGTAAACCTAGGGAACATGAAAGTTTTTTTAATTGAATTTGTATCAATTTACAATCAAAGCAGTTTTAAAGCCATTAGGTAGAAACTTGTGTATTTAAATATATATATTAAGAATCCACTATGGAGACTGGGAATGGAGCTCAGGTGGAAGAGTGTTTGCCTAGCAAGTGTAACGTCTGGGGATTTGGCCCAGCACTTGGGAAGATCAGATACATGAGACCCTGTCTAAAAACACAAGCAAATACCATAGCGTGCGCTCTCTCTCACACACACCCTGCAAAACACCACAAAAATAAAATAACAGTAAAAGGCCTTGCTGAGTTAGCTTTGTAGAGACTGAGTAATAAGGCTGTTCCCTAACGTTTATATAGAACTAATAAAAAATTAAATGCATTATTAGTGCATTGAAATTTAATGATGTAATCTCACATGTAAGTTTAATAACCAAGCCATTATAATTCAGAGCTAATGATTTGCAAGAACTAATAGTACTGTTACATTCCCAATAAACAGTTTCTATGACAAGCACAGAAGTAGTCAATATACTCATACGAATTAGAAATACAAAAAGGAGCTGGGCTTGGTGGCACACACCTTTAATCTCAGCACTCGGGAGGCAGAGGCAAGCGGATTGATGTGAGTTCGAGGCCAGCCTGGTCTACAAAGCAAGTCCAGGACACCAAGGCTACACAGAGAAACCCTGTCTCAAACAAAGCAAAACAAAAAAACAAAAAAACAAAACAAAACAAAACAAAAAGGTGATTTGGTTGATCTCATAGTTTATGAATACTGCTAAGTGAAAAAGTACAACCTACCTCCATCTGCTATGATGAGATCTCCAGGTGAGGAAACATCATCCTTTAAAAAAGACAGACATTTGTCACAAAGTAATTAAATCAAAATTTAACAAAAAGAAAGAAAGAAAAAAAAAAAAAGAAAGAAAGAAAGAAACAAACTTCTTTTAAAAGCCTCAGCTATGAATTAACCTAGGAACTTAGTAAACTAAAATACTATTACCTCTTGCCCACAAAATACTTTGTATCAATCCACTTAGCACAAACAAAACACAACTTCTTGGCTGAGTTCTCACAATTACTGTTTCTCTGTTGCCTCTGACATTTTAAATCAGTCACTTGTTAATGAAATTACTTTCTTTTCTTGGAATCCTTCAAAGAGAGTTTCTCTTTGTCATAGCCCTTTAGTCCTGAGCTGCCTTAGGATTTACTGTCGGGCTGCTTTTCCTGTTTTATGTATCACCTTAAAGATACACTTATTCTTATTTGCTAAACTATCTGTCTTTTCTTTAGCTTGAACTGTTTGTGGGTAGATTCAACTCTTGTCTGCCAACAGAACAGTTCAACTGGGTATCCCAGAGCTGTCATAAATTTAGACTTCTGCATTTATTCCAATAACTACTTGTTCTTACTGTTGTGGAAAGTGCTGCAGTTAGAAGCATGGCAAATCCTGTTGAGGGAGAGCCTCTTTTGCTATGGTTGCCTTTTAACTTTGCCTTGTTTGGAGCATCTACAGTTGTATCAGGATGTGGATTTCATTTTACTAATATTGAGAATTCATGTCTTTACAACTGAAACCTCTTTCAAATTGTGCCCTTGTGCATGACAGCCATCCACTCCTTTTGGGATGTCTGCTAGGCAGGTGGCATGTACTATCATGCTATCCCATCTCTCAACTTTTATTTTCCTGTTGACAGTCACTATGACATTAAGGATTGTCAGTAGAAAATACTATAGACAGATACCATAGGAGAAAAGGCAAAACATTTGCTTCCTACTGCTGGGGAAGTCCTCTCTACTGCTCAGGTCCCAGCATGGCCTCTTCCAGAGCTCAGCTCCTGGTAAGAAGCTGCTCTTCCTAGCGATCTCTACCCTGAGTGCTTTCCAGAAAAATGTCTATAGTAAGACTTTTCTTGAGGAAAGTGCCCTTAGCAACTGTAAGGAATGCTTCCAGCCACCTGCAGGGAGATCTCTAGTAAGGCTCTCCTGTGTGGATGCAAGTAACTCATTGACTGTTAAATGAGCAACAGCCATGTCTTCCCATTAAAACCTGGATTTTAGTCCACACCAGGATGTGAATCCTCCTTGGGGACTCTGAGTACTATGAATGGGAGATTACCTCTCCCTTAATTTTTTCACATTTATTTATGTATTATTTTTATGTAACTACTGTGTGCATGAATGT
Source organism: Acomys percivali (assembly GCA_907169655.1). Taxonomy (NCBI): domain Eukaryota; kingdom Metazoa; phylum Chordata; class Mammalia; order Rodentia; family Muridae; genus Acomys; species Acomys percivali. The sequence continues at coordinate 34,474,068 of OU015753.1, forward strand.
GTGTATGCCAACCATGGTGTACATGTGTAAGGAAGACTTGAAGTTTTTTCTCTCTTCCCACCACTGAGGTTTCAGTCATTAGAGTTGTATGCCCCCTCACATACAAAGCCATCTCACTGGCCTACAGCCTCCATTTACTGACATTCCAATATTCATTTCACTTGTTTAAGCCAAGCTCTCATTACGGAAATCCCACTATCATAGCTAGTAATTATTGACACTAACTTTCTTTGTTTAAATTACTATGGCACCTTAAGATCCCTCTAGGAGCTATCTTTTATTGCAATCCTTTTCATGGAGGTATGATTTCTATGTCTTCAGGTTTACCTTAGTATCAACCTTTACTCAGTTTTCAGGTTTTGTCCCAAGATGTTGTACTTCTTAGTTCTAAAAAGTGTAAAATACAGGCAAACTGCATTATATTTACATGTCCACACCAGCCTTCATCTTGGCTAGAAGGGGATGTTGAGCAATCGTAAATGATTATTTGTGATGTTGGTCAACTTAAGTTGGTAACTTATTTACAAGGAGTACCTAATACTGAGGTCTTAAAAATCGTGAACCAAAACATACCTCTATATCATCTTTAAAGATAGCTGGGGCAGGTTTGTATTCTGGGTCTTCCACATCCCTGTTAGAATAACAAATGTTCTAATTACTGTGATGGACTGATGGTTCCTTCAGTTGTCTTAAAGGTCAAATTGATCACTAGCACCACAGAATAAGCCAGATGGTATACACTGGTGGTATACACTGGGGATCCCAATGGGAGGAAGGCACAGATGGGAAGATGTCTGGGGCTTGCTCACTTACCAGCTTTGCCTAATCAGGCAGGCCCTAATGAGAGATCGCTCTAAAAAAAACAAGGTAGGCAAGGCCTGAAGTTGACCCATGCCCTCCATGCACATGGCCACCCTCATACAAACCCAACACAAACACACAAAGATGAGCCTCAGGTTGGAAAGTAGGCTTAGTGGTTAGAGTACTTGTTCCTCTCGTAGTAAACCAGGTTTGATTCCTGTCACTCACCATAGTGGTTCTCAACTCTATTAACTCCAGTCCTGGGGCATCCAAAGCCCTTTTCTGACTTTTGAGGGCACCAGGCACACAAATGATGTTAAACATACATACATGCAAGCAAAACACACTAAGCAATAAAATAAATAAATCTAAAGGAAAAAGATACACCTTACTGACTAAAAATACGCTTGAAATGGAAACAGAGCACACATGGAGAATGAGCGTACATACATACCCATCCATGTAGTCATTTGCTCTCTGTTCAGCAGCAACAGCTTTGTCATCAGGCTTTCCCACTCTTTCCAAGAAGCACAACGCTGGGTCTGCTCGGATGGTGTTATATTTTTCATAACCTGAAAGCACCAACAATTTCAGAGCATGGAAAGAGTTGGATAAATACAAGAATTCCTTATATGTAGAGTGACTGATATTTGGGGCTTGAAGAAACATTATATTTAAGTAATATAGGTTAAATATGCTGCGTTGAAATCATTACAAAGATTGCACAGTCTAATAAAATGTAAATGTATCTGTTACAAAGAGAAACAGAGGGAGGGTCCAGTGGTTAGGAGTGTCCCTGCTCTTCTACAAGTCCCAAGTTCAGTCCCCAGCACTCACGTTAGGCTGCTAACAGCAGCCTGTAATTTCATCTCCAGGTGATCCAACATCCCTTTTTTGGGACAACTTGGGTTTCGCATGCACATATCATTAACAATAAAATCTTAAACAAGAAAAACAGAGTTGGAGAGATGACTCAGCAATGAAGAGCACTGTTATTCTGCTGCAGACGCAGGTTTGTTCCCAGCACCCACATAGTGGCTCACAACCATCTTTAACTCTGGTTCCAGCTGATCTGACGCCATCTTCTGGCATCTGAAGGAGCCAGGCACGCACATAGAGCACATAAGTGCATGGAGACAAAACAGTCAAACATATAAAATAATAATAAATACATCTAACAGATCACTGTGAGTTCGAGGCCAGCCTGGTCTACAAAGCGACTCTAGGACAGCCAGTGCTAACATAAAGAGACCCAATAACAACAACAACAACAACAACAACAACAACAACAATACATATAAAAAAAGAAAAAGAATAAACTGTTCACATATATATAGTTCATGTAACTCTTCCTAAGAGCGATAACTAGGTAAAACTGACAGCCCAGAGGACAAGTCACAAATGCCACTTTCTCGAGAGGAAATGAAGTATAGAAAACCAATAAACTCAGAAACAGTGGGATTCCATAATCCATAGAAACTTCTTTTCCTGCTTACTTACCATGCTTGAAAACCCCAATGAGAAGTGATTTATCGGCATCAAAGTCCCACCATGCAGCAGGAACCTCTGAATGGTCTGGTTCTGGTACCCAAACATCAATGTCACTTAAAAAGAGCACAACATTATTAATTTTATAAATATGCATAAAGGAGGTAAAAGGTATAAATGATACAACAGCAACAAAGAAACCATAAAATGAACTAACATTCAATTCATTCAGTAAAATAAGTACATTTTGGCCAAGGTTACCCTCTGGTTCTTATAAGGCGTAGTTTTCTCACTCATCAGCACACAAAGCATTTCATTGGAATGTTATGGTAGTGAATAGCTTGGTTTAAAAAAAATCATCTGGTTGAGGGCAGGAGAGATGGTTCAGCCATTAAAGGCAAGGCTCACAATCATCTGGTTGAAATATGTTGTATATGAGAAAGTTAGGTTCTAAAGGGGCAAAGGAAGAGCTCTGCGTTGCAAAATAAAGTTATGGCTAATCCCTAATCAGTTTTGTTAAGAAGATCACACTTAAAAAGTTAGGTTTTGACTCATAATTTAATTAAACCATACAAAGCACTACTTTTGTATTTATATAACTAGTATTCTGATATAATATATCAGATATAAAATAGCAGTATCAGATTATTACAAACTCTGATAATAACCCATAATGCTTTGGCAAGTTGGCTGTTTTCATGAGTAAGAAAGAGCTGGTGAGCTCAAGTATACTCCCTCCCACCACATAAGACTATTCTCTCTGAAACTTTCTCCAAATAGCACAGCTGACACACTAAACTGTTGTCACCTGTAGGTCTGTTCATTTCTTTATCAGTGATTTAAAACATGTATAGGCTAAAAGATATATTCCTAAGGTTGGATGACTGGCAAGTATGGTGTTTGTGTGCGTGCGTGCGTGCGTGCGTGCGTGCGTGCGTGTGTGTGAGCGCGCGCACTCGCACATCTGTCCTTGTGCATGATTCCTGATACTCAGTAGCCAAAGGGTACAAACTAAATGGAGTATGCTACAGAAAACAAAACGATCTGAGAATTTTGCTATGTGATTTCATGAAATTACAAAGTTTAAAGATTTAGAGAACTAATATAATACTAAGTAATGCTATCTCTGTCTTATCACTCTAATTTCCTAAATTAATTAGCGAAGACCTTTAGATTCAACATGTTAAGTTTTCTGGTAATAATTAAGTTCTATGGTAAAGGTCCTTTTGTAATTTGTCTGTCATACAAAACCAAGCAGACAAATGGCCCATGTGCTACTGGACTAGGCAAAGAATCTTTCACGAGACCAGCAGTGGCCTTGAAAGAGAAGGCCTGGACAATGGTAATAAAGTTTTCCAAGGGTTTAGTAAGTACAGGATGAGCCGCTCATTTTTGTTGTTCGCAGTTGAGACTGTGGGTGAAATGACCTCTATAATCTGTCAACAATTTAAATAGATACTTTATTATATCTTTGCTATAAAACAAGCCAAAATTGAAAAAAAAATGGCTTAGCAGAGAAAAAGAGAGTGAATGAATTTCTTGCTATCTGTTAAAAGCTGAAAAAGATAAACATAGCTAAAGGAAATATTTTTGATAGAGTTTCTAACTCAAAGAAGAAAAGGGAAAAGTAGCTCAGATAGGCTCCCATGTCCACCACCAGGTGGCGCTTTAGGTCCAGCCCATTGTGATAAACAGATTGAAAATGTTCCCGCTTGTGAAAACATCAATCGGTATACATACAGTTTATGGCTCAAGTTTGAGTGCCCACATGGAGGCGAGGTGTTTGTCAACTGTTAGCAAAAGGGATATAAGACAGACTTGCATATGTTGTGATTTTTGGTGGTTCTTTGTTCTGTTTGGTTTGTGTTTCTGAGGGCATTGTCTTGATATGTAGGCCAGGCTGACTAGAATTCACTATGTAAATGAGGCTGACCTAAAAGTTCTGTTCATTTGGCTTCAGCCTCCCAAGTGATTGATTTCTGCCTTTAAAACTATGATGTAATATTTCCTTTTAAAACTTCCTTAGGTTAAATCTTTCATTCGAAGTATGTTTAGTACCAATAACTGCAATGAATTAAAATGGATGCCCCTGCCTTTGTAAAGAGGTACCTGCAATAATTTATGGCCAATGGCATGATATGGTATATGCCCCAACACAGACTTGGAGAGGCAGAAAGACAGGCTTAGTGCACATGACAAAAGAAAAGAACGGGCCAAACAGAGCAAGGAGAGAAAGAAAATGTTCTCAGCAAGAGTAGTTAATCACGGCACCTGTGAGAAATGTGATTTTGAAGTAAGCAAGAGACAGTCTTGAGATACAGATCTGAATACATTAGCATAGAAATAGCAACTTAAGCCACCAAGATGACAACCCCCAAATAATTAATGCCATGTGATGAGCAAGGGGTGGTAGTTGATCTCAAATATCAAGGCAATGTGCTCCAGAACGACCCAGGACAGGAGCCTGGTGGGGAGGTGTAAACTCGATAAAATCCAAAGAGAAGTACATTTATTTTTTAAAAGAAAAGTAAAGGAATAATCAACAGAATAATGATCAGGAAACCTAAAGTAGAGCAGAGGCCAAGGAAAAGAGGCAATTGCTCAACAATTGAGTACTTACTATTTTAAGATCTTTAAGATTCCCATTTGGGGAGGGGAGTGCTGGGAACTGAACCTAGGGCCTCGTGTGTTAGGCAAGCGCTCTACAGCTAACTAGAATCCCAGCCATAGAAGATAAGGATGAGAATACAATGACCTATAAGACAGCAACATGAATTGTAATGGAAGAAAAATTTTTGAATATAAAGAAATTAAGAGACAGTAAAAAAAAAAAAAAAAAAAAAAAAAGGAAATGGTAAATGACTGGCGGCGGCTACTTTAGAAGGTATGGATAGGAAGGTCTACGTGAGAAGGCACAGGTCAGCTGAAACTTGAATTATATGAATGGAGAGTGTCTTGTCCTGGCCCCCTCCTCCGCTCTCTTTAATTATATATATATGGGTGCTCTGCCTGCATGTTTATCTATGTGGCACTTGTGGGCTCTTGGTGGCTGGAAGAGAGTGTCAGGTCCCATGGGCCTGGAGCTACAGAGTGTTGAGCATCTACCCTTGGTCTTCTGGAAGAACAGACAGTGCACTTAACTGCAGAGCCACTTGAATGGACAGTTCTTTGGGAGATCTGGGCAAAGCATACTTGGACCAGAACAACATAGTATGAGCTTGACCTGTTGGATGAACAACAACAAAAAAAAGAGTGGCTGGGATTAAGGGACAGAGTGAAGGAAGTCAGAGAACTATGTAGTACTACCTTAGGTTATCTAGAATTTGGATTCCGTTTTAAGAGGGCATTTTGAAGAGATGTGTCATTACTTTGAAAAAAATCTCTCTGGCTGCTGTTTGGACGACAAGGTGTAGAGAGTTTTGTGGGGGCAAGGATACTTAATTCATAGGTCTCAGCAGAAATTTGAAAAGAGAATCGAGGCTAGACTAGAGATTTAGTAGAGGAGAGTGAAGGTACTCACAGACACATTTTTCAGGGAACTGATGGGTTCTAATTCATGACGGGGGAAGAAGACTCAAGAATCACACCAGAGCAACATGGGAGTACATTCAGTATGATGGAGAAGTCTTACGGATGGGAATGCAAGGACAGAATTGGTGGGTATAGAAGTGGCATGGATACCTATGGAAGGAAGGTAAAGGAAGAAAGAGAGAAAGAAAGGAAACAAAGAATTGATAGCTGTGGTCACTGTCTATGTTAAGAAATACTTTTGTGCAATCATGGAAAGGAGAGATTAGTTAGAATGGGCTGATGAAAAGTACAAAGAAAGAAGTAGAAACAGAAAACCCAGGAATCTATTGAGAAGGGCAGCAGAAAAACATAGTGCTAAGATATGGATTATAAAGGCTCTTTCCTTTTTTTATGGTAAGTGAGCAATATGAACATGTGTGTATATGAGAAAGAAGGGAGGGGGAGAGAAAGGGGCTTAGGAAAGAAAGATTACTACAGAAGTAAGGTTCTTAAATGAACAGAAGAGATGTGCTCCAAGGCAGTGAACTGGCAAAGGAGAGGCATTTCTGCTGTTGCCTGAGGGACAGGTACGTAGACATGGAGACAAGTAGGTCGTGGCTGGCTGTTTTTCTATGAAATATGTCACCAAGTGATTATTAGACATTGTTGGTGAGTTGGAAGGGTGCTTTGATGAGATGAGTAAATTGGTTTAACAGCCAATGTGTTAAATAGTCTGTACTTCATTTCACTTGATTTTGGAGGATACTCATGGACTTGAGGGAAGTCCATTTCCCATTATGCTTTTTTTTTTCTTAGCAATGCTCAGTTGCTTAGAGAAAGGCAGTAAGTAGGTAGATAACTGACTTACAATAGGCACATGGAACAGAGAGACAGGCAAGCAGTGTGGTTAAGGAATTTAGTTAGTACCCTGGAGAATGAAACTAACTAATGAGGGAAGAGGGAGGGGCACAGAAAGGTAATGTCTAATGTCTAAGTGGTGAGAAGACGCTGTCATGAGGCTAGCGAGGAACCAAGTCTTAAGGAAGCTGGAATGGAGGAAGCAATGCCCACGTCACACTGAGTGGGCGAGCAGGAGCAAGTCTACAAGTGTACCCGTCATAAAGATGACTGCCTGGACAGCAGAAACAAGTCAAGAGCCCAGGAGCCCGGGGTGCTGCTAAGGTCTCAGGTGGCCGCTGTGTTAGAAGAAAGCAAGAAAAGAATGAGTTTAGTAAACTTTAGTTCTTATTTTTTGGCTGGAAGCCAAGGTCACTTCTGGTTGATGGCTTGCTTACAATTAGTTCCTGAGAGCAAGGGGATAAGCAGGTGATCAAGGTGTGTACAAGTTTAAAAGAGATGCTGCAGAGATTAGAGGAGAAACCAGACACACTGCAAGTAGTTAAGAAGCAACATGAAACTAGAAATGGAAAACTGCTGCTGGTACTTCCTCGGCTTCTTCTCCAAGCGTGCATCCAAGCATAGTTTCATTTCTGCTGATACCATAAAGTACTTAAGATGAATATTCATCTTGTCCTTATCTTCAGTGTTTCACAGTACCTCAGAGTACTTAAAATTGGTTCTGGGATAGAGGTGTAGATGGGTGATAAAGCACTTGCCTAGCATGCACAAACACCCTGGGTTTGATCCCAACCAATACAGACAAAACAAAATAACCCATATTTTTCTAAAGAAATGGACTAATCATCTATTTCATGTGAATCTACTCAAAAGACATTTTGGCTACATACAATTCTTCAAACTACTGCTACCACTTTTGTTGTTGCATTTTATAACAGAGCCAAGGATGAGAGTAACAGAAGAAAAGCAGGGGTCAATTCTTCATAGCTAGGGGATTTTCCTCCAATGAATGAAAAAGTCCCTTACTATGCAATTTTCTGTCATTGTATAATTTTTACTTCAGTCGTGTTATTAAACATTTACGTTACCTTGCATCAGCTCCATCAAATACTTTTTGACACTCACTTCCAATGACTTCTTGCTTTAGATAGTATAGCATCCTAACACGAAGCAAGACTCTAAAAATAAACAAATAAATAGATAAGTGAATGAATAAAACAAACAAACCAAAGAAGAAAAAGGTATTAGTCACTAAAGAAAAGGGTATTAGTCACTAAAGAAAAAGGTATTAGTCACTAAAGAAAAAAGAGTCAGGAAAGGGGTATCTATAGACTTTTGTTAATTTTTGTTTTGTTTTGTTTGTTTGAGAGAAAATTTGCTATGCAGCTAGGCTGGCCTGGAACTCATGGATGAAGTCTCCTGCCCTAGCTTTCCAAGCACTAGAGAATAGGTGTGTGCACAACTCCTTGCTTATATAATCTTTTAATAATAAAGATTATACATGATCAAATGACCTTCATTACTGATGCTACACAAACGATACTGCAAACTCTTCACAATGGTCATTATTAATGCCTGGGAAGACACCATATGAAGTTAAATTTCACACCGAGCTATCGCTGGACTAGGTTTGAATATCAGGACATTCAGGAAGTGGATGTTTAAAGAACTGCTTCTAAACTGCCCACGACCCACTTGTTGCAGTGGTGCTTCACGTGCTTCTTATAGCCCTCATCCTGAAGGAGCTGCTCGGGGTTGTACTTCCGAAGCCACTCTGCTTTCTGTATATCAAAGGAGCTTGTCTGAGTCTTCACCTTCTTCCCCTTCCGGCCCCTGGGCACAGGAGCTGAGAGGCCTGTTAAGATGAAAAGTATGATTGAAATCAGAAATAATTTGGACAAGAAGCTATGATTTGAAAGATTTTTTTTCCAATGCAAGAGATTGCTGGAGGCTTTCTGGGGTCTCTGCAGGTTACACAGATGTCTTTAGCACATTAATGATAACACTAATGACACTGTGACTAATGGTCACAACTCAAAACACAATTTAAGATGGTTTTATAAAAATTAAGCCAAATTTCACAAACAGAAACAACACGCATTTTGGATCCCTTGGCAGTGTAACCTACCCCTCTCTTCTACTGTTTGCTCACTAGTGAGACATGCATGCATTTGTCTCATTGCTTTAAAGAATTTGGCTTATTAATAACATAGAACAGTCTTGTCTTAAGACAGCTAAGGTCATTTTTATGTCCTTGAGAGTTTTAAATGAATTTCTTCAAAGAATGAAAGAGTATCACTATTAAGGTTGATCGTAAGTGCCACAATCACTCAGTTTTCCAGGAAGGGAATCGACCATGACTAACGTCTACACGGTCCTCTCCGGCCTGTCCCAGAAAGCAGCAGTCCATGATTTCATGCTTCTCCCCTGTGACTCATACTACACACGCTGATGAAATAGTTGGCATTCGAAGCTGTGTCTCACTTATTAGGTCTTATGTCCTGCAACGTACTTATTAACCACAGAATCCGTAGGATGTATCGGTGCTAACTCATGAGGCTTTAGTTCAGCAGCTTTAACCATAGTGTAGTAATTTGCAGTGTAACCAGAAGTGCTCATTTTATTAACCTCCAGGACATCTGACTTGTTTCACTCTTAATTCTTGGCAATTAATAATGATGCCATTTTGACTATGTCACTTGATTTTCACCTTATTAGTAAACAGACCCAGTAAATTAGAAGAAAGGTTTAGTTTTTTTTTTAATCTTAAAAAAATTACCTTTTAGCAATCAAAATGATGCACTTCATTATGAAAGAATGGGCAGAGCTTGTGATGACAGGATCAAAAGAGGTTAATTTGTGGGAGTTTTTTGCAGCCACTAATTATATTTGGTTTGCACTCAGTCTTTGGTTTTCTTCCTTAAGACTGCCCCAGGGCTACACACACTTATTTCCGACCTTCACACCTCACACTGGAGAGATCTTTTATCTCCCCAGAAAAGCATCCATTGGTTTAGGATCTGGCTGGAAGAGACTGCGGGTATGAGGGAGCTGACCTCCGCGTTAAGCAGCTGCAATCATAACCTTACCATTTCATGTCTGTTTTTAGAGGTTGCTGACTTCTTGTGTGAAACATACGAGAGTTTCTGCCCTTTTCAATTAATGAGCTAAGGTTTAATTCTTTCAAGGTTAATAAAGCTGTCAGCACCTCTATTTGCTTCCATGTTCCAAATTTTTATTGCTGTTTCCCCTCTCAGTCTCCCTATTTTTGAGGGCTTATGCCTATTTTTTTTACGTGGACTATAAGCATGTAAAAAAGTAGATAGAACAGTATAATAGATCCACATATTCTATTACTGTCCAATTCCAATAACTATTTATCTCTGGCCAATTTTCTTAATCTATATCTTTCTCTAACTGCTCATACTGTTTTGACATAAATCAAAGATAGGTATCATTTAATTCATGAATCTGTTACTTACCTTCATCTAAAAGTTAAAGTGTCACTAAGCATGTCTGGAAATAGAATAATAATAGTTTCTTAATACTGCATATTCTAATGTACAAGTACCTAGAAAAGATAATACATTTTCCCTGGGTTGTTTGTCTCAGTCATGATATGAATTAAAGCCCCTAAATGCAAGAGGTTGCTAAGATACATTATTTTAAGTTACAGTGGTTTTTTTTTTCTCAGCACTACTAATATTGGGGATAGGTATTTCTTCACTGACAGAAACTGTCTATGTACACCTAGAATCTACCCATTCATTAGATTTCTGCAACACACTCAGACTTGAGATGTAGGATAGTGAGTAGGCAGGAGGGCGGGGCACAGGACGATCTCCAACGGAGACCAAACCAGTCCCAATCCTACAATTAATTTGATGAAAAAGTGAAGTTTTCTATTCTATAGAGCTGATCAAGATTAATACCTTACATTTCCTCCTTACTTTATACGTGGGCTTTATGGGAAAGTGAAATCATATTTGTGTGATTTTTTTTTTCACCTTACCTAAAGGCTAGTCCTTCAAACTAATTAATTTGTCTCCTAAACTGACCACCTCATCAAAAAAAAAAAAAAAAAAAAAAAAAAGTTTGCTTCTGTGCTATCTTGGAAATGTGCAAAGGTTACAGCATTATATCACAGTGTTTATTACAACCTATAGCTGTATAATTAATTTATCTATATCTACTGTCTGTCTTCCTAGCTAGAATGAATGGTTAAGGAACTTAGGAATCTGCTGGGTTTATTTTTTTGGGTTGCTTTTTGTTTGTTTGTTTTCTGTTTTTTGTGCTTGTTTTTTGGAAACAATGCTTCTCTATGTAATAGCCCTAGGTATCCTGGAATTAACTCTCTTTGTAGACCAGGCTGGCCTCGAACTCACAGAGATCCATCTGCCTCTGCTACCAAGTGCTGGGATTAAAGGTGTGAGCCATCACGCCCAGCTGTCTTTTTTGTTTTTTTTTTTTTAATACCACATATACACTGCACAAGACCATATGCTAGAAAGGTAATAAAATATTTTGTGATTCTGAAGAACAGGACTATAACATAATTTTAAAGGCACAGTAATTCTTAATTTTTATAGAAAATCCAATTGTTTTATGGTAAAAATTTGTTTTATAGAGAAATTAACATTCTGTTAGCAAAGCTGTGAAAAAAAAATACCTGCATATACCAATAATTGTGTTGTGAACTAGTCACTTTGGACAGCAAACTACTGCTTCACATACTCCAACAGACATACCGATCCTGAGGACTCTGCTAAAAAGCAGATTATGAGGCCTTAAAATTCTGTGCTTTCAAGATCCCAGGAGATGGTCTGACTGACCCAAGGACCATACTTACAGCACTAAAGGTGCAGATACCCTCAATAGAGAAAGATTTACCCATAGTTGTGAGAAAGAGTGTACAGAGTTCCTTCCTTACTCTTGTTTTCAACTGTGTTAAACTGGAACCAGAATGCCCATCATTAATGAAACTGTAAGTCAAATATCAAACGCACATACCATGGAATACTAAGAAAAAGATGAAAAATGGACACAACTACATGGAATCATTGTGGATACTGTGAGGTCAACAGTTTACAAAGTGACACAGATTTGACAGTGATATAAAGCCCTCCTCAATCCACAATCCTGGCATTTTCTGAAGCTCTGATTTTGAGTGTAAAGGTAATGCACATTAAGAGTTTACATGATTTTTATTTAAGGAAACACATATACTTGCCTAAGTGGTTTTGTAGCTCGCGTGTCTGGCCATCCTCGGTCGGAGTGATGAGATCCCATATGAAACCTTTAATTTTCTCGTCCCCTCGGTAGTGAATGAGGCAATAGGCCAGAAGAGCGCGGCAGATGATCTCTACATCGTGCTCGTTCAGCTGCCTCTTGAAACGCCCGTGGGACAGAATCTCCCTCCATCGGCCCCACCTGGTTTAAAGGGACAGTCACAGAAATACAGACTGAAGTCTGAGCAAAAAGCATTAACTCATACATAAAAGCCATTAAAAGGAAGAGTTCTGTCATTATGAGGTTTTACTAATGTGTTCTTTTGAGTATAGAGCAAAGAAGAATGAAATAGTAATTTATAGTGTATCTTACTCTGGACAGACAGTGACACTGCTTCATATTACTGCATGGGCACATTTAAGAACGAGGAGCTTGAAGTGAGTGACTCACTAAAACATTGTAAATACAGAAAGACAATACATGCTAAACACTGTAATTTGAGATACTTTAAAACAGACTTTATTGGAGGCTGGAGAGATGGCTCAGAGGTTAAGAGAACTGATTGCTCTTCTAAAGGTCCTGAGTTCAATTCCCAGAAACCACATGGGGGCTCACAGCCATCTGTAATGTGATCTGATGCCCTCTTCTGGCCTATAGGTGTACACACAGGCAGAGCACTGTATACATAATAATAAATAAACAAATCGGGGAGGGGAATAAGGGGAAAATGGGAGGGAGGGGAGAATGGGAAGATACAAGGGATGGGATAACCATAGAGATGTAACAAGACTAAATTAATAAAATAAATTTTTAAAAATTAAAAATAAATAAATAAAATTTATAATCTTCCTTAAAAAAAATGTTGGTGCCCTTGTATTTATGGCATTGATCTTGATAAAAAATAAAAATAAATAAATAAATAAATAAATAAATAAATAAATCTTTAAAATAGACTTTATTGATTCTAATAATATTGAAAATCGTATGTATTTAAGCTTATATATAGTTACTTATGACAAATAATACACATAATATTCTTACCCATAAACCAGTAGGTTTTTCTCAACTCTGAAGCATTCAGTTCTTCCATACCCACTGGACCGATCACAGGGTCTCCGGAGTTTGGGTTTTTCTTCTCCTTCACTTTCAGCTTCAGATAATTCAGCCAATTCATCTTTTGTGGCACTAAAGGGTCTGGTTTGCTTCCTAATTCTTGGGGTGTCGATAACTAAACTATTCTGTAAAATTTAATGTTACATTTAAGGAAATTACTTAAACAATTTTATTTATTATAGAACTTTTCAATGTTTAAATTATAGAAACAATAGTATTAGAAAAAAGAAGTAACCAACAGATCTACTATGCTATCAAGTCAACTAAGAATACTATTAAAAGTGTTATGTTACATGTATAATTTATGTCATTATAATCATAGACTAAAAACAATTGGTATTTTTGGTCACTAGTATAAAAATTACTGTGCTTCTATAATCACCATAATATATTTTGGCCCAACTTCAACTTTACAATTTATTTATCTAAAGCTGATTAATAACTTAATTTGGGTTGCTTTCAAATTCATAACACATAAGGCTGAAGAAAATCTGTTTGACCTACGTTTACCTTCAAGACAAAAGGAAAATAAAATGTGCAGGAATTGGAATGCTGGTCAAATGTTATGAATATTTTGCAGATCTAGAAACGTTCAGTTCTGTATAAAATAATTATGCCAATATATAAAGGCGAGGCAGTATTGTGATCCCTCAGGACCAATTCAGTTTAACTCAGTGCAACTCATGTGTCTGCTTCTCTAATGTAGGTACTACTGATACAAAGTCTTTAAGATAGTTTCTCTTTAAAAGGAATCCAAAGTTTTGGCAGTCAGATATGTTAAAAATAAATACTACTCAGCATGTAATGTTTTACAAGGCAAGAAGAGTACAAAAGCAGGCTTGGAGTTAAGGTCTGAACAATTTTCAAAGAATTGGAATTTTGCAAGGTAGGCAATATCTTTACAAGTCAGCAAACAGGGACACCAAATAACATCAGATACTGGGGGAAGCCCTGGAGCAGAAAAGGGTCCACAGTAGCGAGGAGGCTGGGACGAGAGGATAAAGTCCTGGGATATTTTATTTTGAACACAGTGCACAGCAGTTAAAGAATACGTATATAATAGACAAGTAATATATTTTTTGATTTTTCAAGACAGGGTTTCTCTGTGTAGCCTTGGCTGTCCTGGACTTGCTTTGTAGACCAGGCTGGCCTTGAACTCACAGCAATCCCCCTGCCTCTGACCTCAGAGTGCTGGGATTAAAGGTGTGCGCCACCACGCCAGTTTAGACAAGTAGTCTTTGCTAAGCTTCTCTGGTAGAAAGCTAATCGTCTTGCTTGTCTAGTTAACATATTTTAGAAGGTAAACACTGAGAACACAGAAATATCCTGTTTGTTTTCTAAAGATGTCTGTCTGTCTGTCTGTATTATTTAATATATATGAGTGTTCTGCCTGCATGCACACCTGCATGCCAAAGGAGGGAATCTAATCCCATTTTAGATGGTTGTGAGTCAACATGTAGCTACTGGGAATTGAACTCACGGCCTCTGAAAGAGAAGACAGTGTTCTTTAACAACTGAGTCATCTCTCTAGTCCTGTTTTTTTTTCTTAAACAACCCACTAATTTTAACACTCATTAAGGGATTTACCTGCTGCACTTACTATCATAGTGGATTAGGGGTGATTTTACATTTCCCTCATTTCTACATTTATCAACTGGAATTTTTATAAGGAAGAATTGTCTGTTTTCCTTTTCCCAAGTTTTTTCTTTTCTTTCTTTCTTTCAATGATTTGTATTTGTATAATTTTTCAGATGTATTTTGCTCATCATCTTTTAAGATTTTGATGACTTTCTCTATGACAGACATATATGTTCATATGTACATCTGCTAAAAGCAGTTAACAGCCTGATGGCATTTTCATATATACTTACCCTGCCGCTGATGGCATCAATATCTATTTCTGCTTTTTTAGCCCATTTTTGCCAAAAGTTGGGGTCATCTAAGGAAATATCTGTCCGGTTTCCAGATGCTACAAAACTTGCCTGAAATATAGAATAAATTTTTAAAGTACTTAGACCCTGAAAATTAACGATTATCTCTTTGCTTCTACTGTACACAGAATTTGAATTCGGCATAAAAACACTCAAGGTGTGCCCCAAAATAGTGACCTGAAATATCACAGCATTTGTTTAAGGCAAATGTTTTTTAATACCAACACAGGCTAGAGTTTAGGAGCAGAAATAAGTAAGTTACTATTGTGAGTTAATCTGAAAGCATTCAGTAAGCAAGGACAATATCTTCTTCTTCTTCTTAGAAGAAACGACATAAGACAGAGGCATACTTTCTAAAATACTCCAGGAGCAGTAAATGAGCCCTGAAAGGGGGAGGAGGCCAGACAATGGGGGAGGAGGCCCCCTGTCAGAGGTCTCGGGGTGGGGAATAGTGCAGAAAAGAGACGGAGGGTGGGAATGGGAAGATAAGATCGAGGGGATAACATTCAGAATGTAATGTGAATAAATTATAATTTTAAAAATTATATAAAATAAAAGTATCATGAGAGGGGAGAAAAAGAAATTATGGTAGAATTAGCCAGGCATGATGGCACATATCTTTAATCCCAGCAATGGAGGCAGAGGCAGAGGCAGACAGATTTTTCTGAGTTTTAGGCCAGCTTGTTTAGGATAGCTAGAACTATGTACAAAGACCGATCTCTAACAAACAAAGAAACAAACAAACAAAAAAGAAGAAGGAAATTATGGTAGAATTTAAGATAGCACTTGTGCTCCTCATTTAACAAATACATACTTAAAATTTTAAATTATGTGTGTGTGTGTGTGTGTGTGTGTGTGTGTTGTGTGCATGTGGAGGGCACAGGCCATTCTCACCTTCTATTTATTTTGAGACAGAAGCTCCCCTTTTACTCAGAATTCACTGATTAGCTAGGCAGGCTGGCCAGCAGCCCCAGGGCTGTCTTGAGCTAAGTGTGCAGATGTGTGCCATTAGCCTGCTTTGTCGTCGTGCTGGCTTTTAACCTAGTAGATGGAGACCTGAACTCATGGCCTCACGCTTGTGTAGCTGGCAGCAGCACGTTAATGCCTGAGCAGTCTCCTCAGTCTGTCTCATATGCCCCTCTACCTACCAACAGCAGAATGGCAAGCACATCTGCGTGGGTTCTGGAGAGTAAACTCAGGTCCTTGTGCTTACAAGGTGAGCACTGTATCAACTGGGTCATTCCTCTAGCCAACCTTATAGTTTGCTCTGTCTTTATTACACATTACTCCTTTTCTTTCTGATTAATGGGTACAACTGTTTCTAGTTATTACATGTATTCTATTTTACCAGGATGAGAAGAGTACAGGCAGGCAAAACTTGATCAGAACAGATTATCTGTTATAAAGGTGGAGACTTGGCTCAACTGGTAGACTGCCTGCCTAGCACGCAGAGAGCCCCAGGTTTGACACCTAGCACAACATAAAACTGGCTATGGGTGGTGACAGACCACTGTGATCACAGCACTCTATGAGGCAAAGCAGCAAATTCAGCTGCTCAGTGGTATCCTTGGCTAAGTTTGAAGCCAGCCTGGGCTACAGGACAGTCTCTCTCAGAACAAAACAAAACAAAATAAAAACCCACAAGTGGTTATTGGAGTTAATTTAGTATGTTCAAAGATGAAAAGGAAACAAAAGATACAAATATTTTTGGATAGCAAGATGTAAACACCACTCCCACATTTATAAATTAGGACCTGTGATGGCTGTTCTGGTTGTCAACTTAACTACATCTTCCGTTAATAAAAACCCAAATGGCTGGCTAGGAACACATGGGAGGGATTTTTTTTTTAATTAAATCATTTGAGGTTGGAATACCTACTTCTAATCTGGGTCTTTGAGGTGGAAGATTCATTCTTAATCTGGGCCACACATTTTGCTGAAAGCCTATATAAAGGACACGGAAGAAGGAAGTCTCTCTGCCTGTTTCCTCTCACCCTTCTTTCCAAGCCCAAGGCATTGCCGCCTACTTCTCTAGGGTTCTGGTGTTACTGAAGACCACGTGAGACGTCCTGTGTCATGGACTAAACAACTCTTGGATTCTTGGCTACTGTCGATTAGCTGGACCACAGCCTAGAAGTTACTCTAATAAACCTTCTTGCTATATATATAGAGACTCATTCTGTAAGTTCTGTAACTCTAAAGTAGCAGTTCTCAACATTTTCAATGCTGTGACCTTTTAATACAGTTCCTCAAGCTGTGATGACACCAACCATAAAATTATTTCATTGCTATGTCATAACTGTAATTGTGGTACTGTTATAAATTTTAATGTAAATATCGGATATGCAGGGTATCTGATACGTGACCTCTGTGTGCGGTTGCAACCCACAGGGAGAGGACCATTGCTCTAGAGAGCCCTGACAGACCCTCACTGTGAGTTACCTTAGCAAATGTTGACCCACGGCCTTCTGATTCAATTGTAATAGTTTTTGTACGACGGAGTAAAATCTGGTCGATATCCTCTTCACAGAACTTAGAGCCTTCATCTTCCTCCTCCATGATGGCTCCATATGCACCTCTTCGAAGCAGGTCTTCTATTTCCTTTTTGGAAAGCTGCTGGATCTAAATAGAAAGGCAACTTTTAGATGTTATATTACTTTAAACATCACAAAATATGGAAACTACCCCTATCGAATGCTAAAAACATGCAATGTCTTATTTTGGGCTTGGGCCACATGTGAGAAAGAATTCACTAAAATAATATATTAAAGTTATTGACTGACTTTTGTTGTTTTAAAAACACGAATCACTAAAATTAAACCAATAACTAAGTGCCAAGTAATCTCCATTTTAGTACTATGATTAATATTAAGCAAAATACCGAAGGCCAAAAAAAAAACAAAAACAACAACAACAACAAAACCCTACAACAACAAACAAGCCACAGCCAATAATTTATAAGAGAAAGCCAATTCGAGAAGCTGGTATTGCTTAATAGCTGAAAAGCTTCGGGGAACTCTAGTATGATGCAGATGTCTGCAGGAGATGGTAGAATGTCTCTGACTTGGAAGGTTCCTAAGGTTCTGCAGTTCTGAAGCTACACGTACAGAACACCAGGCACTAAAGTGCCCATATTTCTCCATTCTGAAATGCCCTTTGCACAAAACTATATGAATGCTATGGTCCTGGAGGTAAAACCAAGTAAAAGTAACACAAAAGCCCAAGTAAAAAACTATACATACACCGCTGACATTACTGTCTCTTCCACTCATGCTCTGTAAAACAGCTTTATCTAGGCCCAGCTTCAAGCTGGCTCGGTCAAACATCTCCCGCTCATATGAGTTACGAGTTACTAATCTGTAGACTTTAACTGCTTTGTTTTGACCAATTCTATGGCAGCGAGCTTGGGCCTACAAAAAAAGAAAAGTTACAGATTACACTTCACAAGATATATGTGATAGTAAACTATATATAGAACAGGAAAGCATGAAGATTTTTTATATGATAAGGAACAATTAGCAGTAAATTGGATTTTAAGATTGTAGTATAAATTCATTAAGGATGTGTTTTGTTTAATCTTTCTTTCTTTCTTTCTTTCTTTCTTTCTTTCTTTCTTTCTTTCTTTCTTTCTTTCTTTCTTTCTTTCTTTCCTCAGTTCACTTTCTATCCTGGTCATAGCTCCATCCCTCCTCTCCTCCCAGTTCGCTCTCCCTCCCACCTCCCCATTCTCTCTCCTCCGTCCTCAGAAAGGGGAGTCCTCCTTCTCATCCACCCAAGTCACATCAGGACTCAGCGTGTCCTCTTCCCCTGTGGCCTGGCAAGGGGAAGTGGTCAAAAAGCAGAGTTATGAGTCTATGTCAGAGACAGCCCCTGCTCCCCGTACTGGAGGACCTGCATCAAGTCTGAGCTGCCACTGGCTCCATCTGGGCCCTGGTTAGTGGGCTCTGTTGGGTCCTGTCCCCTCCAGGTCCTACTACCCTTGCCCTCATTCTTCCATCAGACTCCCTATGTGTTGTCCAATGTTTGGCTGTGAGTCTCAGGGTCATTATGTTTTTCAATTATGTAAAATTAATCAATGTAGATATTTATCTGTTTGTATGTATATGGGCAAGTGTGTGCCAATGATCAAGTATAGAGGTCAGAGGACAACTTTTGGGAGTTAGTTCTCGCTTACTGTGTAGGTCCTGAGCATTAAACTCAGGTCGCTAAGTTTGGCAGCAAGTGTCTATCTACTGAGCCATCTTGCAAGCATGAATGATTGTATTTTAATGGGGATATGATTTGGAAACCCTTATTAGAAATGCAAATTCCTAGTGAGTGTGGTAGTTTGTGCCTATAATCTCTGCATTTGGGAGGCTGGGGTAGGAGAAGCACTTTGGGTTTGAGGTCTGTCTGGGCTACAGAGTTGAATTTTAGGTCGGCCTAACCACAACATGAGGACCCTTCAGCCTCATCCCAATTCCACTGCTGCCAAAAAAATCAATCAATCAATCAAAATAAACAAGAAATTGTGGTGGGTGTGGTGCCATATACCTTTGATCTCAGTGCTTGGGAAGTGGAGGCAGACAGACCTCTGTGAGCTTAAGGCTAGTTTAGACTATATAGTGAGGTCCAGGCCAACCAGGGATACAAAGTTACTCAAACTAAAATAAAAAGATTTAAGAATAATGACAATAAATTTAAAAATAATAATAAAATTTAAAAACTGAAAACTTCTGGCTATTAATACGACAGTAAGTGGAAACCTATATACTTGCCCTGGTGTAACAGGCTAGTCAAAACTCAAACTTTCACGCTTTGTAAAATGACTTCGAGTTGTGTTATAGGGTGTACTCGAAATAGAAATAATTCAATATTTATACTTAGATCCCAAAATTTTGTAAATTTTACAAATATAAAATATTTGAAACTTAGAACACTTCTGGGCGCCAAAAATCTAAATAAAGAATCTTCAACCTGTAATTTTAAAAATGAATACAAAACCTACAAATAGAATGTTTAGTTGACAGTAAGTCAATCTTTAAATACTTGAGTCTAACCCAAAAATTTCCAAATTTTTCTGTAGTGCATGATGAAAGTCTTGCAGTATATTTAGGTTGACAATGGGTAAACCTAACTGGGGACTGAGGTGACTGGAGCCTCAGGTGACTAACTCACCACCTTCTCTTTAATGATAAACTAATCTTATTATGTTATAAGAAGTCGAGACAGGAGGTTATGAAGCTGTGTGTGTGTGTGTGTGTGTCTGTGTGTGTGTGTACACATACATACTGAGTTCCTGCTAACTGGCATTTAGAACAAATCCTTATTTCAAGGAGTCTACGGAATATATCGTCTTTCTCCTAAGCTTTAACCCTTTCTGCTCATCTCCAGGGCATAGCTGGTTATAAATGTAGGGTGTGTGGATGCAGTCCTGGGGCCCTAATTACTCAAGAGGTTAAGGCAGAGTCTCAATGTCAAGCCAATTTTAGATATCATATGTGATGCTTAGATTACATTAGGACGAACATGTAAATTCTGAAATTTTAATTTTATTATGAGTAAGATATATTTAAGGTACAGCTTAAGTCTCTTAAGTTTATATGATCTCTTTGGGAGGCAGAGATGGAACTCAAGCCTAGGATATCACCTTTTATAGGGGATCACTCTTCCACTGAGCTAGGTGACCATACCTCACATTTCACTTTTCCATGATGTATTATTTTATTACATTTGGTGTTTTGTTTTGAGGCAAAGTCACACTATATAGACCCTTGGCTATCCTGGAGCTGGCTATACAGATAAAGACGGCCTCAAATTCAGAGATCTGCCTGCTTTGGCCTCAGGAGTGCTGGGATTAAAAAGCATGTACAATCATGCCTGGCCTAGCTGCATATTTTAAAGAAAAATACTGTATTCAATTATTTACATGTTTTCGTAACTTAGTAAGAAATACTACAAGACGTGCTTTACTATAAATCTTATTATCATTAAATGATAATTAAAATAATTTCACTATGCCCAGTTGTTCCTTAGAGAAATATATGTCAATCTGTATAAAAATAAAAGATGAGAATTACCAACAAAACAAAAAACCAGTAGCATGAATTTAAAAAACTTACCATTCCTTTTAGCCAAAAATTTATTACCTGGAGGTCATTTTGAGGATTCCAATCAGAATCAAAAATTATACATGTATCAGCTGCAGTTAAGTTGATGCCCAGACCACCGGCTCGGGTACACAGGAGAAAAACGAACCGATCAGAATCCGGTTTACTAAATCGATCTATAGCTGCTTGTCGAAGATTTCCTCTCACTCTACCATCAATCCGCTCATACAAATACCTATTTAAATAAAAAGCAGTAAGTTTAAAAATTGAATATAGAGAAAATAAAGAACAGTCAGCCAATCAGTGGCAAAGTCAGCTTCTCTGTAGCGCATGATGTCCGCTATAAAATTGAAAAGCAACAGCATCACAAATATTTTCTATATTTGCAACACAAGGTAACACAAAGGCACAAATCCCTGCATTCCTAGATGCATATCTTATATAATACTCTTGCTAAAATCCCATTTTTGAATCTGGGTAATGTTGCTCAGTGATGGAACACTTGCCCTAATTGCATAGGCCCCTATCTGACTAACACTGCACAAAAACAAAAACAAAAAACTCAAAAACAAACAATGCTATGCTGCTGATGCCATCTTAATAATAGCGCTGACAGGGTTACACCAGGAGACGTTCATGTCCTCCATGACACCCTCCTCTCAGCTGACACAGCAGTGTCTGTGGAGAAGAGCTCAACTACTGTGCGAGTCTTTACAGTCATTATACAAAGCAATAGCCTTTAACGTCTTTTATTCTTTCCCATTTAACATTAAATTTTTTTTGTTTGTTTACTTTTGTTTGTTGGAGACAGGTATCTCTGTGTAGCTCTGGTTATCCTGGAACTCTCTCTATAGACCAGAACGACCTCTAACTCACAGAGATCCGTCTGTCTCTGCCTCTACCTCCCAGGACTAGGGTTAAAAGCATGTACCACACAATCTGGTCAACATTCAATTTTTTTTAATTGCAAGACATCACATATATATTATTTTACAAACTATCACAGGGATTTAAGTGTTATTTATTTGTCATAATTCCTATGGCTTTTTCTACATATTTCCTAGTATTTTGCTACAAAATAGCATAGTTTCTAATGTTACTCATAATTTAAAAAAATAACAAAAACAAAAAACCCCAGGTGTACCTCTGTGAGTTCGTGGACAGCCTGATCTACAAAGTGAGTCCAGGATAGCCACGGCTACACAAATTTATCTCCTCATAAGAGCCCTGTCTTGAAATAACAACAACAAAAACAACAAAGTCTTGAGAATTTTCTATGAAAGTCATCATCTGAAATCTGTTTACACAGAGTTATTTCCTCATAAGAGCTATTGCTGCTCTTTGAGAAGACCCAGGTTCAATTCTCAGCACCCACACCCACATTAGGTGGTTCACAGCTGCCTCAAGTTCCAGTGTCAGGGTATCTGACTCCCTTTGGCCTCCTTGGGCACCTGCACTCATGAGGTGCACATAAATTCACATAGACACAGATGTATACAAATGAATAAGAAATAAGTATTCAAAACAAGAAAATGTAGGAATTTTACTTATTTTTATTTTTATTTTTTGGTTTTACAAGACAGCATTTCTCTGCGTAGCCTTGGCAGTCCTGGACTCACTTTGTAGACCAGGATGGCCTCGAACTCACAGCGATCCACCTGTCTCTGCCTCTGCCTCCCGAGTGCTGGAATTAAAGGCAAGTGCCAGCAGGCCCAGCTAGGAATTTTTAAAGGCAATATTGTGATGCAATGATCTTATATTGCATAAAATTGAGAGCAATACACATTTTAGTATGAGCTCATATAAATAGAAACACTGCTCAGAAAATCAAGGCCTCAGGTTCAAACCACAGTACTGCAAAGGAGAAAAGAAAATGCCAATGGAGCTTGGAAGATTTTTTTTCAGTTGGAAAAGTGCTTGTTATGCATAAGTGAGAACCTGGGTACTCATCCTAGGTGTCCATGTAAAAGTGATATCCAGGAACAGTGGCCTGTGACCAGGGCTGGGAGGAGGAGACAGGCCAGCCATCCAGACAACTGGTAAGTTCCAGGAATGCCCCCATGTACACACATACATACTGCACATACTACACAAAGTAGCTAGCAATAAAAATGAGCTACATAATCATATAATATGAACTAACAAACTTCTACTTAGGTAGAGTGATCAAAATTTTTCCTGTTGAAGATAGTTGAAGGCAGGTGATGGTAGCAGTGATGCACGTCTTTAATACAAGCAACTAAGGAGGCACAGGCAGGCATATCTCTGAGTTCAAGGCCAGCCTAGTTTACAGATTGAATTCCAGGACAGCCAGGGCTAAACGCAGAAACCCTATCTCAACAAAACAAAACAAAACAAAGAACAAAAACAAACAAAAAATCAGCAGCTGAAATTTCTGATTTCCCTTTACAATACGTAGATATGAAATTGAGTCTAATATTCTCATAAAAAATTCTATATATGCTCAATTTATATAAATACTGATGTAAATACTGTTTTATTCTCATGAACAAAAGACTGAAACAAAATAACAAGCCCATATTAAACAAACCTGAAAAGATTAAATATAAGCAAATTTTACAGAGCATATAAGAGCAACAATTTATAAGTTCTAATTATAAACAATGAAATAAAACAGAAACAGAAATATCACACCAAAGTTTATGAAGTAGATAAAACACACAGTGCACTTTTGTACCTTTTATGGATAAGATAGTCTTCCAGAATGTCAAGGCAGCGCACCATCTGAGAGAAGATGAGCACTTTGTGACCTCCTGCCTTCATCTTAGGAAGTAACTTATCAATGAGGACCAATTTACCAGCAGACTGGATCATTGCTTGCAGATGAAAATCAGATGCAGATGGACTGTATGCATCTCTAAATTCTCCAAGTATTTTCTCCTCAGCACCTATCCCAAAAAAAAGACATGATAAAAAAGATGAAAAAATTCAGGGAACTTCCAGCTGTTGTAGTTTACATCAGAATTGGTGTTCCTCTTTATTTGTGTGATACACAGCTTTCTAGTGGCAATGACATTGCTTTTATTAGAATTATTTAACTTTGTGTCTAACCCTCTGCCAACATGACACTTCTTTTCATTGAAGATACAATTTCTTTTTTTTTTTTTTTTTTAATGCTGTTAGTTTAATGTTGACTGTTAATGAGCACAAGCAAGCTTGGCGAGGAGCACTCAGTATTTGCTTGGTGTGGCCAGCCCTGCACCAAGGTCCCATGCCTTCCAGCCTAGAGTGACAGGCCAGCAGATAGAACCCCCCTCACTTTTAGCTGCCACTTGGCTCATTCTAGCAGTACAAGATCAGGGTTGAGACAGGACTACAGTGAAAGCCAGGAGTGGAGACCAGCCCTGTGAGCTTAGAAGGGAGCCACCCTGCCCAAGAAGCTGGTCTGAGCATGCGTCAGGGAGGCAAGCCCTCCTCTTACCTATAGCCTTGGGAACCTTGTCTTTCTGAGACAATTTCTTAAGAGTCTTTAAAGTCTTTATATAGAGTTTTGTTTGCTAAATAGTGAGTGTTACTAGGAAAGAATGAACAAAGCTACGGGCTGCAGGGCACAGCGGCAGTTCATGGAATGCTGGAGCAGGCGGACTGCACTACACAGCAAGACCTTACTGTGTCCTCCTATCCTATTCCAAATCACCCCAAAACCAAACGAAACAAACAAGAAAAGCCCACAAAACCAATAAAATAAAATAACTGCATTTCTAACCCAAAGAAATAAATATGTATGCCTTTAAACATGCATATATTTTTTAAACAAATGGTTAATATTTTTAAGAATGTTAATTTTGGTCATAACCAAAGGGTGACTATAATTGATCTGGATGTGACTGTTAGCCATTAAAGTAAGGAAGCAGGAAAATCAAAAAGGAAGCCAGATTAGGTCATGCTGCCTCTGACGCTCAGATGCTTGTAAGTACGCACTCCGAACAGCATAAAAAAGTAATAACACTGAGATCGCTGTAAACAGTAGTGCTTTGCTAATTTATTGATTACTATTTCCTAGAAAGGAAGATGACTATTGCGATTATTTTAGCTACCTTTGATAAGATATGGATGATTACAGCATTTCCTGAGCTCCATCATGGTATTGACGAGGTTAGGTACGTTAGTTTGTCCAGCTCCTTTGGATAAAAATGAGAAGTTCTTCTCTAAAATAGCCCTATAGTATTTCTTCTGAATGTTGGTAAGCTCTACTTCAATAATAGTCTCTTCCTTAGGTGCCAATTTCTTTTCCACGTCTTCTTTTAATCGTCTCAGCATCATTGGTTTAAGGATAGCCTGAAGTTTTTGTACCTGAATAAAGCATGATAGAAATATGTACACATTCAATTATCATAGAAAGTAATTATAACAAGAGATCTGATGTGCTTATTTATGAACAACCAACAGACACCTGTTCCTCCGTTTTCAGATCTCCAAATTCTTGCATAAATGTGGATTCAGAAGGAAACCTTAAGGGTTCAAGAAAGTGAAGAAGGCTGAACAGTTCTTCAACTGTGTTTTGGAGAGGAGTCCCAGTCAAGAGCACCTTGTGTTCCTACAGAAAACAAGAACAACCACGTAAACACTT
Organism: Acomys percivali; assembly: GCA_907169655.1. NCBI lineage: Eukaryota > Metazoa > Chordata > Mammalia > Rodentia > Muridae > Acomys > Acomys percivali. Next base: position 34,499,678 of record OU015753.1, read on the forward strand.
TAGTGCTAAAATTAAATGGCAGCGTCTATAGGTTAGTTATCCCATGTTCACTGTATGACAAGCATGGAGTCTCTGACCATTCCATTCAGAGATCAAGTCAAATGCAACACAATACCCAGCAGTGTGCTAGCCAGCCAGTTAAAACCAAAACATCTTTATAGACCTTGCAACACAGCACTTTCTATGTTATTGTTAACTATGCATGCCTATAAAAGCTCTAACCATTTAAAGAACCATATTTTCTGTGTTGTTAAGAACAAAAAGGCTGTCTCCTTGAATGCCATTATCAGTGTGAGAATTTGTGCTTCAGAGAAGTTCAGTTTTGAAACTTAGATATTGATATTCAGCTATTCACAGAAAAGTAAAGTGTTGAATCACTGAAGTTTTAATCCAAATAAGTAAATGGCTGACTCGAATATGCTTTGATTATGGAACTCCATCAATATTTAAGAGAAAGTAAGAATATTTTAATAACATAATTATTACAAATTCAGTTGATAATTAAGTTTCCAGTATATCTTCATATCTATATCTACCTATCTATAAAATAAGAATTGGTCTCAAAAGACAGACAAATAAATGTGAATATGGGAGTGAGGAATTGAGCTGGGTATCGATATACATAAGGGCAAAAAGGGGGAACTTTAGTTTTTATTGTATGCAGTTCTGCTGACTTGCTCAAGTATTCATGCACTAATTATGTGACAGTAAGTAAAAATAAATGTTGCCAATATATACATTTAAAAGAAACAAACATGCAAACAATAATATGATCTTAAGAACCTCTATTATTAATTAGGGCAAACACCATGAACATATGGAGTTGGATTTTTGGTTGGTAAGATGCCTCAGGTAGTGAGGGCATTTGCAGCCAAGCTGGGCAACCTGAGTTTGATCCCCGGAATCCACACAGTGGAAGGAGCGAACTAACTCACCCAGGTTGCCCTCTGACTCTACATGTGTCTCAGAGAAAAACAGGCTTGGGTTTTCTATCATAAATGATGTGAGAAGTTTTAAGTTATTTCTTTTATTTTTAAGATTGACTAATAATTACACCATTTCCCGATTCCCTTTCCTCTCTCAAAAACCCTCCATATGCCCCTCCATGCTCTTTTTCAAATTCATGGCCTCTCTTCTCATTATAATAAGTATAACTTGTTCATTGTTTATAATGTTACTTGTATGCAGGTTTTCAGGTTTGACTATTTAGTATTGGAAAACCAACTGGTGTGCTCTTTGCTGGGAAAACTATTTCTCCCGCCCTCAGCATCCTTAGGCCTGTATTCCGTGTGTAAGGCTAAGGCCTGGGGTTCTTCCCCATCCACTTTAGCATGTCTATTGCTGTTGTCCTCATTCAGCTCACATTTAGGCAGTCATGGTGGTATGGCTTTATGGGTGTAGCTTGGTATGCCTAGGAGATACAATCTTACAGCAAATGCCTGTTCCACTGGCTCTTACAATTTTTCCAACCCCTCTTCCACACTGATCCCTGAGCCTCAGATTCAGGAGTTCTATTGTAGAGGTATCTCTGTTTGGGCTCCACAACTCTGCATTTTGATTGGTTGTGGTTTTCTGTAATGGTCTCTATCTGTTGCAAAGAGAAGTTTCCTTCCTATAGAATAAGAAATGGCTTTCTATAAAGGAATTTTAAGGATTGAAATTTTGTGGTCTTATTTCCTTTTCAGTGTTACATAGCTACAGGTTATCTCTTTTAATTCTTTGTGTGTGTGTGTGTGTGTGTGTGTGTGTGTGTGTGTGTGTGTGTGTGTTGCCTGATGTGAGTAGCAAGTGTAGGCCTATGCCGCAGGGGCTAGAACAGGATGGAGGATGCCACAGAACTAGAGTTGCTGATGGTTGTGAGCCCATGTAGATGCTGTCACTTAAACCCAGGTCCCTGGCAAGGGCAACAATTGCTCTCAATTGTTGACCAATCTTTCCAGGCCCTCTTCTTTTAATCTAATAAATAATTAACTGTGATTTTAGAAAGGGGTATGGCTTTTTAACATATGCTAATTAAGGCCATGTAAACAAAATATCTCAATTAGCAGGACAGGATTAAAAATACAAATTCAATAAAAATGTAAAACAATGTTTTAGCACTAGTTCTGAATTTCCATGGTCCTTTACTATCTAGCTAGGAAACTAAGTCAAAATGATTCTTTAAGTTACTTTACCAGGTTCATGAGTTTCAGACCCTCCAGGAGTTTACAGTTTTTATTTTTTAGCCTGTGTGCTTCATCAATAATCACACATCGCCATTCAATTGCATTAAGTTCTCCACAGCCCCCAAGAATCATTTCAAAGGTAGTGATGATGGCTTGGAATCGGTAAGCTCCTCGAATGATGCGCCCCTAGAAATTACCAAATACAATATACTGGTCTTAATCTCACTTTTTATTTATTAAATCTCACATTTATTAGATGGTATAAAGTGGATTAATAACACTTTTTATAAAGCA
>OU015753.1:34502146-34554856 GCA_907169655.1 Acomys percivali
GTAAATTGTTGACAAATAACACTATCTTATTCAGCCAGGGTCTTTTTAAGAAAAATAAACAAAATTAGTAGTAGCACACCTGTGAATCCCTGAAGTACATCTCATATTGCTGAATCATCTGTCTGCTAATCAGGCTCCCGTGATAAACCACAACATTAATATCAGTCCATGTGCGGAATTCTCTTTCCCAGTTTGCAATGGTAGAAAGCGGTGCGATGATCAGGAAAGGTCCTCTTATACCAGTCAGAAGTATTTCGTAGAGGAATGTAATTGACTGAATAGTTTTACCAAGACCCATTTCATCTGCTAAAATGCAGTTTCGTCTGAAATAAATAAATATGTTATCTATGCATACTTAGGCTTTTCTGAGTACTATTATTTTTAAAGATAAATGTACAAAAAGAAGCAAATATCAAATTAAAATACTTGCATTTATTAAAACATAAAAAGTTGCTGATATGTAGAGTAAGTTCAAGATTACAATTTTACAATAATCCTGTAAGGGAACACTAGAGATTTTTATAGCTTCAAAAAGAGATATTGCCCAGTAAGCTTTTGATTTTAAGAGTGAAATGGCAAGAGCAAGGTATGTCAAATATTTGGGAGGCACTTATTGAACACCTTCTATTATCTCAGGACAGTTGAGAAGATGAGATACAAAAGAAATAGAACACGTTCTCTGCCTTCCAGGGCTTGTATCTATTAGAGAAGCAGACATGCAAATACCTAGATAAGTAGTCATGCAATGTGCCATTTTAGAAGAACAAATTTAGCACTGGCATTCATCTATGGTGTTGTGTTAAAAGAGCCTACAGAGCCTGAAAAACAGACAGACAGACAGACACAAAACCAAATAAACATAAAACTAGATCTTTCCTCTATACATTCTGATCCAGTATGTATGGAATAAAATCTAAGCAGTTGTAATTCTTAAATTAAATGCTACAAAAGACTTTGCTATGTGGCCAATAAAGAATATATAGAGTAAATGTTCTTATGGAAGACCACAGGGATATGAAAAAAATAAATTAAAAAAAATGGCTAGATGAAAGTTGTTGGTAAGATTTTTTTAAGGGCAAAGCAAAGGATCAGAAATACAAAAAAAAAAAAAAATGTTATGAACTAGGGGAACAAAAGTTGCTTAATATGATCAACAAGGAAGAGAGAAGGCAAGAGATAAGTGTGATAAGTGAGACCCATGAATGGAAGAGAGTGGACATCATTCTGTTAGAGTCAGGCACTAAACGTCTTTTAAAAATACAATAAAATTAAGTTTGCATTGTAGCTTTACTCTAGTGCTGTGGTAAAGATGGTCTAGAGTGAAGGACTAGAGTTCGGGTACAAGTGGTAAGGTGCTATAGTAATACAGGGACAGGGATTAAAGAAACTGTTAAGAAACATGCCAGAGTCACGACAGCTTGGCCCTGTCTACCAACTACATGTATGAAGTAACAGCCATAGTTTAGTTTGGGTGAGTGAATGAATTGTGTTATAATTAACCATATGGGAAATAGGGGAAAGAACAAGTTTGATATATTGAAAATAAAAGGTAAGATTGATTATGAATCTGTTAAATCAAATATTCAGGAAGGTAAAGACAAAAAAAATATAGAATCATAATTCAAGGCTTTAGGGATAAAGTTATGGAGCCACTAAAACATTAGCTAGTCTGAATAGGGAGTGAGTAGGTTGTTGAGATGGCTAAGGGAAAATAATTGTGGAATCTAAGAAATGAATTAAAGATAAAATCCAGGGCAAGAGGGAAAAAGCAATAGCTAAAATATAGAACAGGAGGAACATGCAAACCGTTGAAAGTAATAATCATGGATGTAAAAGATCTGGGAGAGAGTTACACTGCAGACGGTGTGGGAATTAAGAATGGGCAGAAAGTTTAAAGAAAGAAAGGACAATTGTATATATTCAATGCAGGAGCGATGGACTGAAGGCTAAAAATAGTCCATTAATTGAGAAATAAGAAATACAGAAAAACAAAGTCTAAATCTGGATATAGCACCACATGCCTATAATCTTGATAAAACTAATACAACGGGATTATGAGTTCGAGGCTAGCCTGATCTACACAGTAAGTTCTAGACCAACATAGGCTACAGGGTAAAGAACAAACACAACATAAACCTAGGCTGTAACAGATTGAAAAGAAAACAGGGGATGAGGAAATAAATGGGGAGCTCTAGCTTTTCAGGCATTGCAAAGCCAGCTTGAGGTAGTTAAGGAAAAGTAGAGGCAAAAAGACTCCCGGTTTTTTTTATTTCATTTTAATAAATAAATACCCAAACTGCTTATAGACTTAAGCCAAGAAGCATAGCCTGAGGATATAAAAGAGGAGAGCTGACTAAAGTCTGTACAAGACAGCCCGTAGAGTTGAGGTAGCATGATTGAATCATGGCTGCGACACACGAGGCGAGAGCTATGACTTTGGAGCCGAGCTAGAAGGATTAGACATGAAGGGAGGCCAGGATCTGAGACTGAGAAGCCCACTGACCCTGCAGTTACACACAGCTATATAAAAAGAATGACCAGGACGAAGTTACGGTAAGGGCTGAGAGGAAACTGGTGAAGGTTTAAACCAGGCAATATTAAAAATGCAAAGGCGCTAACAAGTGAAGACAGTTTTTTTTTAAATGTATTATTATTTTAGCTGTGTGATTCCTTTGATGGAAACAATGATTAATATTTATAAGGCACAAATGAGAGAAGAGAACCCTGCATGGGCTAGCAGGCCATTCTCACTCCACTGAACTAAAACACATAACTCAACACAACTAAGTGTAACAACTCAGAAGAATGATGAAAATTAAAACAGGAAAAAGCAGACTTTCAAAGCAAGTACCATTGAATTTTTGCTATCTTAGTAGTAGCAATTTCATTTGATATCTATGCATACTACTATACATATACTTCATTTTCACTTACAGTACCATCTTTCAACCCATTTGACATTATCATTTTACCTCAATTAGTTACTTGAGATAGGTTTGATAAAGCATTTTGAACAACTTAGAAAATGAACATTAACTAAGGGAAATGTATTGTTATATTCCCATAATTTTACGTTCAATTAATTAACTTTTTAACATTCTATGTCATTTGAGATTACATTAAATATTACAGCTCTATCTAATTTCTACTGGTGTGAGCATACAGCTCTCTCTACAGATACAATTGTTGACATAAATTGTATGTTGAAAAACTAAAACATAGTAGATAGTTTCAGACTATAAGAAAGTTATTTTAAATTTAGCTATTAATCAATATGTGAGTGATGCATAGTTAAAAGAAGCAATGTTAAAACTGGCATTCAAATTATAATTTACATTATTTTCTGATGTACATTATAAATACTAAAGACTTCCTGGCACTGCCAGTACAGAAGGGTAAGTGCAAGTGCCCATTTTAATTAACATACTTTGGCATATACAAAAAATGAATACACTAATATCTTTTCCTATGGTACATTACATACCTGTTATACCAATTGAACAAAAGCCAGTTGAGTCCTTCTAGTTGATATTCCCTGAGTTGATTACCATTTTTATAGTCCCTGGATTGATCTATTTTCTTCCAAATATTAGAGGGAGGCCGATCCTTTGTGAACAAAAATAAAATGAATGATGCATTTCACATTCTTATCTTCCATACAACTTACTCGTTGCAAGTAACCTTGCTTTTAAAAGAACCTAGACGTCAAAGCACACAGTATATGATGAAATTTTACCTAATATTTAAACATCAATTTAATTCTACTCAGACTCCTCCAGAAACTGTAACAGTGAGACTCACACTGCAACTCATCCTGTGAAGCCCTGATGCTAACTAATGTCAGGTGATATTACACGAAAAGGAACCACATACCAATATATTATTCATGAATACATATTTAAATTTTCTAAGCAGAATTTTCACTAAATGGACAAAACTTTAAAAGAGCAATACATTACAACAATGGTATTTTAAAACAAGGAATAGCCTTATAGTGTTAAAATTTTAAATCAATCAGATCAAGAAAACAAAAGGAAATAAAAAATATTTTAGTAGACATAAAAAAAGCCATCTGAAAAAACTAAGTGTTCTTTTGTAACAAAAACTATTATCAACATTGTAGTGTAGGCTCAACAAACAAGGAAAAGACAAATATCATCGAAATAGGGATTACAGAATGTTGTCTACAGACAGCAGGGGCGCCTCCATAGTGCTGCAGTGCCAAGCTGCTTCATAAACCAAGTGTGTGGGCAGAGGATGAGGAAGAAAGCAGACTACAGGAGACGAACGTGTAGGGCTCCTCAGTAAGATTGCACTTTAGCAATAATCGCAAGGTACGCAATATTCCAGCCTCACCTTCACCATTTAAATACAGAATAACACAGTTGAGCCAAATAATCCGTACCAAAAAAAAGTTCTTAAAAGGAAATAAATGAATAGGATAGATGAACTGTATAGTTATGAGTAATAGCTGGTTTAGAGAAATAAGGAAAAAGTAGGCTTGACTTGAATTCATCATTTAATGGAAAATTAAAACTGTTACATATGGAACTGAGAGTAAAATTTATATAAATGATCTGAAAGAGATAATAGGAAACAAATTCAGAGATAGGGAGAACTGTGTGTTCTGTTTTGTTTGTTTTTAAAGACAGGGTTTCTCTGTGTAGCCCTGGCTGTCCTGGAATTCACTATATAGACCAGGCTGGATTCAAATTCGGAGTTCTACCTGCTACTGCCTCCTGAGTGCTGGGATTAAGGATGTGGGCCATCGCCATCCAGCCAGGGAAAACTGGAACATCTTGGTGGGAACGGAATTTGTAAATAGACACTTAATAAAATCTTAAGTGTGCATTTACTCAAACAAATTATATTTCCAATCTCTTAGAAACTATACAAAGACTTACTATTCAATGAAGCATTACTTATAATAGCAAAAATAAACAAATTAAAACAAAACAGGATTAGGTATCAATGGAGAAGAGCTAAATTAGTTACCTGGGATATTATGTAGCAATTTAAAAGAATACTGTTATCAGTTGTACAACCTTAAACCTGCTAAATACAAAGTGCTAATATCCTAGGAGGGGATCTAAGAAAGGCTCTCACCAAATGTCTTGTGTCAGGCCTTGACGCTTGTAGCTGTTCAAACTCTTCAATTTTTGTAAGATCTACATCTTCTTTTAATTCCCAGGTGCTATCTTCATATGGCAGTGAGCACCACTTTACCAAGTAGTAAATGACAGACTAAAAAAGAAATTGTTTTTCATTTTGCCACTTGTAAAGAAGTAAATAGTTTAATTATAAAATTTTATAAAATAACTTAGATACATACTAACTTCCATCAATGAAAACAGAGTAACAAATTTTAAAGAAGATTTTGTGTGTACATTAGGTTATCTACTTATGTGCTTCATGTTATGCCAGATGCCTCCAGGGATGAGAAGAGGTGGGAGATGCTCTGATACTCTAGTTAGGCAATGGTGAGGCACACCATGTATGTGCTTGGAACTGAGCCCACCCCACACTAAAATGAGTTAGGTATTAGATTTTTTTTTTTTGCAAGTATACTAGGCTTGAATATTTTAAAAATTTAAGGTATTTCTTAGAAAATAAATTTGTAGACTTAATTATTTTTCTGTATATAAGTGATTGCTTGCATATATGTATGTGTTCCAAGTACACAACTAGTACCCATGGAAGTCAGAAGACGGCATTGGATTCCCTGTAACTTGAGTTACAGGTGGTTGTGAGCTGCCTTGTGGGTTCTGGAAACTGAACCATGGCCCTCTGAAAGAGCAGCCTTATTATAACCAGGCATTAGAAACTTTTTAAAATTATTTTAATATACATTTTTTTGTTTACAGGTATGTCAGTGTACTATATTCGTGCCTGGTGCCCTCGGGGGCCAGAAGAGGGTGTTCAATCCCCTGAAACTAGAGTTATAGACAGTGGGAACAACAGCTGCCATGTGGATACTGGAAACTGAACTCTAGCCCCCTAGAAACTATGTTTTACTGAATTGTTGGAGTATGGTCTGGTGCTTTGTATTTGTTAATTGCTTGACCCCTGAAATTCTTACTGCAGACGGTCAGGCACCCCAAGAATTGCTGTTTAACCTTGACTTCTTGTTTGACTAATAAAGAAAGCTGATACCTGGGCAGGGCCGGAGGAAGGTAGGTGACAAAAGTTTGTGGGCTCAAGGAAAGACAGGATCTTGGGAAAGAGAGGAGACTGGACCAGAGGAGAAACTCTGAAGTTCCACATGAAAAAAATGGCCCAGATAAACAACCTTAGCAAGTATTTTGGGAATATGGATGGGAGGTAGCCCAGATAGGAATTGTTAGAACAGATGACATGGAATAAGAGATAATGGAAAGTAGTTTAGGTGGATATTATCTGGCAAGCTCCAGGTAAACTAAGACTTATTCTAAAATATAACAGGTGTCTGTATCTTTATTGATTGAGAAAGCAGGTTAAATAATACTGCTGTAATAATTATAGCTTAATAATAAACATTATTTAGGCCATACCATTAAATTAACAGCAACACTGAATAATTACCTCACCAGTATCCTTATCTTCACAAAAAGAAACTTCCAATATTCTGTCTACTTCAACATAGTCTGGGTTAAAGGGCTCTTCTTCCATCTAAAATAAATTAAAAAGCAAGTTTAATGGTAGCTGATGAAAAACTGGAAAGACATAAATAAAAGTAAATACATTGGTTTAACTATAATTACATTTCTAATATACAAACTTCTTCCAATTTAGTTTCCAGAGGCTATAAAGGATGTTATTAGTACCATGTTATTAGTAACACAAGCAAATTAAAAGGACTAAAAAATAATGCATTCCAGGTAAGTAACCTACTCTAGCAGGTATGTCTAAAGCCATAAAAGCACATTTGCATCTTTCCTTTGCAACATGAAGACCAATGACTCCACACGCTGCCTCACATTACAGCTGACCCTTTTATCATTCTCTTCACGCTTACGCACGGGCCCTTCTTGACATGCACGTATCTAGCTGAACACCAACTACCTATGTGGCTACTTCAAACTCAACTGCACTCATTTTCTCTTCAACCTGTGAGTTTCCTATACTCTCTAACTGGAAAACAGAAACATCTCTCTCTCTGCTCCACACTCAGTTTATGAAAATGGAGAAGTGATGTCAGGTTTCTTTTCTTGCTTTTACCCTGTGATAGCTAATAAATCGCCAATTTGGAGCCGGGCATGGTGGTGCACGTCTTTTACCCTAGCACTTGAGAGGCAGAGGTAGGTTCATCCCTGAGTTTGAGGCCATCTTGGTCTGGTGAGAGAGTTCCAGGACAGGCAAGAATATACAGAGAAATCCTGTCTCAAAAACCAAAATAGGGGGATGGAGAGATGACTTAGCTGCTCTTTCAGAGGACCTGGGTTTCTGTTAGCAGCACCCACATGGCAACACACAACTGTTTGTGACTCCAGTTCCAGGGGATCCGAGACCCTCACACAGACATACATAGAGGCAAAACACTGATGCACAAAAAATAAATAAAACAAACCAAAATAAATAAATCAATAAATTGGCAATTTATACATTCTATCTGTATGGGCGAGCCTACATGCATGTGTGTACACACATGTATACATGCAATGCGTGAAACTAGGTTTTGGAATACTGCACAAACTGAGATCAAACTCATGATCATCATGAAACAACTGGTAGTACTGTCATGTGCTGATGTGTCATGGTTTATATAGATTCTGTACATGTGTATGTGGGGCTAGATATCAGACGTAGGGCCTTGGACATGCAGTACATGTACTCTACCACCGAAGTATATATATTTACCTCAGCCTCTTCTTTTACTTTTTTTCCCCCAAGACAGGGTTTCTCTGGATAGCCCTGGCTATCCTGGAATTTAATCTGTAGACAGGCTTGACTACTCTGCATGCCCAGTGCTGGGATTAAAGGTATGTGCCACCACCACCTGGCTACAGTCTCTCCTTTAAAAACTAATTCAAATTGGGACCTCTCTTTCATCCTCACTGAACACTTCTTATGTCAATCTTTTTAAGATTCATTTACTTTACCTTGCATGACTGAGTGTTTTACCTGCATATATGTATATATACTATGTGCATGCCTGGTGCCTGCAGATAACAGAAGAGGGAGTCAGATCCCAGAAACTAGACTTAAGGATAGTTGTGAAATAATGTAGGAACCTGATCTTCTGCAAGAACAACAACTATTCTCAATGATGAGCCATCTCTCTAGCCCCTAATGGAGGAATCCCTGAACTTCTCCTTTGACTTTTTAAAATAATGGTTTTTTTTTTACTGTCCCCAGAGTACTAATCTTTCTCAAATGTCACATATTGCCCCCTTGCTTGAAAGCTTTCTTTCACTGATTCTTCCTGTTTTAGGATGAGGCCCGCACTCACTGCTGAGGAATAAACAGAATTCTTCCTTTTACCGAAGCATCATTTCCTAGAGCTCAGCACAGGTTTAACTGAGATCTCTTGCTCCAGAGTACCACAATGTCTCCCGACAACACCAAGCACTCCATATTTCGTCACAGCTTCATAACTGTACCCTCAGCTTCCTCTGTGCTGGCTAGTCTGCTGATATTTCTTTCATCTGCTTGAGCAATTTCTGCACATCTTTGAAAGCCTGTTTTCCACAGCCAGCTTAGCTGTAATTGCCTCTCTGCAGTGTGCTCTATGCTATGCCTTAACTTAACAGCAAACCACTCTTGATATTAGATTTACCTGATAACAATGTACATAAACCAATGTAAGAATGGTGTTTTCAGAATTAAAAAGAGAAAAAGAAAAAGTGGTAATTATTTTTTGTGATGGATGTATCCATTTGAGGTGATTCATGATATTTATATATAACTAAAGATCAAATTGTGAACATTAAACTCCTGTAATCTTTGTCAAATGTAGTTCAATAATGAAAAGACATTTCAATGCTTAAAAGAAAAAAATCACATAGGTCTTAATCATGATATACCTCAGTCAGGTAAGAAAAAATATATTTGTAAAAAACTCAATGATATTTAAGTACTTATAAGACTGCCAGTTGGTGAAATTTCCGGACTGAATGGGTCAGATTCTAGAGGAATAGGAAGAATTCCCAACACCTATACAATGTTACATGTCCTCAGAGCAACCAAATTTTTAGATAATACTAATTAATGATTGTAAAAAGTGATATAAGCTGGGTGTGATGGCTAACACTGCAGAGAGAGATAAAGGCAGGTAGGTCTTGGTCTGGTGGGTCCACAGAGCAAGCTCCAGGCCAGCCAGGGCTATATAGGACAAATCTGACAGGTACCATTGTCAACCAGTAGTCAAGCCACTCCTGGCCAGGTATAACATGGAACAAATAATTACCATGCATCATGTACTATATCATGACAAAGAAAAATCAATCATTCCTGTGGCATTTTTTTTTTTTTTTTTTTAGTTAAGAATAAAGGATAAGAACAAAATAGACTCTTCAAAAAATTTCAATAATGAACTGAGTATGGTGGCACATGCCTTTACTTTCAGCACTTTGGAGGCAGAAGCAGGTGGGTCTCTAAATTCTAGGCCAGTCTGGACTACACAATGAGTTCAGCCAGGTACATACAGGGCCAGGGTGACCACAGCAAATTCAAGGCCATCCTGGTCTACTACTAACCTATTCTACATGGTGAGCTCTAGGCCAGTTGGGGTAACATAGTGAGGCCTAACCAGAAATTAATATATCAAAGAGATAGCAAAAAATAAAAGAAATAAGATTTAGATAAGGACTTGCGGCCACTCAGCAAGGCCGAGAATGATAAATATGGAATATGTTTTATGTGCTAAAAATGATGCTTCTCACTTATTTGCTATATTATCAATTCCATTACTTGCAGAACGCACTGAAAATTGCCTTTCAATATTAACAGGTCCACATTCAACTCTAATCAACAAAACATATGCTAATTAAAAAATATAAGCATTAACTGCCAGTGAACTATCAGTGTTTTAAATTATCTTTTAAAAGTCAAGCATTCACTAGGCATCCATGGCTAGCCCAGAACTGCTATAGAGACCAGGCTGGCCACAAACTCACAGAAATCTATCTATCCCTGACTCCTAATGTTAAAGACATGAGCCATTATGTCTATATATTAAGGCTCTTATTTCAGGAGTTTTCAAGCTATTTTGGGAAGAGAAAAATACTATATGTACATAACATTTATAATCAAGTACTAACACTGGAATGGTGAAAAAGCAGTGTTTTGTTTGTGGTTCTGAGACTAGGCCTGAGGGTTGGGTTCTGTGTATCCTTTGCAGGTATTCTACCACTGAACTATATTACTAGCTCCATCATTAAAATCTCAATAAATAATACCAAATGTGGTAAATTTTCGCCTTACGTCTGCCAAAAAATGTGCCCTCTGTGCTTGTCTTAGCTTGAATCGTTTGATTTTCTGCTGGATCCTTTTATCTTTCAAAAGTTGTTGTTCTGTGGCCCATTCACAGTGGAGATAAGAGCTAAAAGTTTTACAAAAACAATATATTAGAATTATATATAAAACTGTGCTTTTCATATGTATCTTAAATTATAATATCCAATATGAAAATATTACCTTTGATTTTGCACATAGGTAACCACTTCATTCAATTTCAATAGATTTTGTAAGAATTCTAAAACAGCCATTTTGATCCCTGAATGCTAAAGAAATTGTAGTCAAGGAGCCAATTTGTCATATGTAAATAGTGATAAACTGACCAAAAGCTGTTTCTGCAATATGACCTATTTTTTTATTATATTGATTTTGTCATGATCAAAGCTATATGCATTAAAACCAACATAATTTTCTTTGAAAGACAATCAAAGTATGGAGACTATACAAAAGGAATAAATTTTCTTACAGCTGGTAACTACATTGATATAATTCACCTACAAATAAGATAAAAATGTACAACCTTAAAGTCAAATCATCAGTGTACACATCTGACATGGCAACCTAAAAATCAATTGTGTATAAAAATAATAAAACCTGGAGAACTCAAAACTGAAAAGGGATAAGTACCTATAACTTATAAAATTGCATTTTATAATACTCTTACATTTTGATATAATTTCAAGAATTCAATCATAAGATCAAGGTTTTGTGTTTGGTTGGTTGGTTTTGGTTTTTAGAAGCAGGTTTTCTCTGTGTAGCCCTGGCTGTCCTGGAACTAGCTCAGTAGACCAGGCTGGCCTTGAATTCAGAGATCCGCCTGCCTCTGCCTGACGAGCAATGGGATTAAAAGGCATGCACCATTACTCATTACAGCATAAAACGTTTTCAAATACAACCTTTTTACTTTTTAAAGATTAAGATCTCATAATTAAAAATAATTTAAAATTTTTCATTAAAATGTAGATGAAATGAAAATACATTAATTGTAAATCAATATACTTACAAGTTAAATAACTCATATATAACAAAACACCATTTCATAATTTTTAATTCAAATACTTACTAATTCTTGTATTTCACAAAAAATTCTTCTATATCAAGCATAACACCAGGTGATATCTACAAAATTAAAATTAATAACTGTGATTTAAACAGGACACAAAATATAAAGTGAAAAGTATAATGCACCATTACTTACTTCCTTTTTCACAATTCTAGCAGATAGTATTTTGTCTACAATTGCGGCATCTTCTTCACTTGGATTTTCCTATGAAAAAGAGGGAAAATAAATGATGAAATAATATATTCTCAAGAAAAAAAATCATCATTCAACAAACATCAATGTATTAAGATTTAGCACAATGTAAAATGATAGAGATAAAAAAAAAAAAGAAAAAGAAAACAAGTCTTATTGTTACTGCCCTTGTCATCATCTGCATAATCATTACTAACCACACTGTGCTCTTCATCTCCAATGCCTCCACTATCACCACTTCTCCTGCACCAGCTCAGAAATACAGAAGAATACAGGAAACTCAGGAATACACAAGATAATATTGACCTAAGGTTTCGACTCAAACAGGTGGTGTCTAAATGTTTGGCTCATAATGTGTATGAGAACATTTTAAAGTAGAAATATAGAATGTGTGGTGGTAATCTGGAGAAGGAAACCAAGGACACAAAGGAACTGTGAGTTCCTGGTGGTGGTATACACTGCGGGCTTACCACGAATAACTGTAGCGGCTGTTCACCGGGCAGAGGAGCTGGACTCTTTCTCATTTTTATGGTGCCTTTCACCTCTTCTTCAGATTGTTTTCCTTCTGCATCTTCTGCATATTTTTTTCTTTTAATTTGTCGATTTGATCTTCTTTTCTGTAATGAACCATAAGGATCTGATTTATATAAATTATTTTTAAATCTTTAGCAGAGATTTATGTTGGTGATTTCTTAGGGAAAAAAAGTACTTTGAAAGTATTCCAACACTTAATCTCTCATTGTTTTCTGATTAAAGGCTGCAGCATGCCCACGGATGAATTCACAATCTTCCCAAAGCTTCGCTTCCCACAACTGCAAGTACGAATGTTTAGTGGCATTTTTGTTTATTTTTCTTTGTAAATTAAGACTGAAAAGAACTGGTTTTATTTTGAAGTACCTCACAGCTTAGAAAGGCAGTGTTCTATTAGTAATATCTTTATTGCTGGATTAGTTTTCTTTAGAAAAATTATAAAAATGTTATCTTATTTAGCTATTAATTTATTCCTTAGACAATATACACTTCAAACTAAAAATAGTTTCACACATTTGTCCAAACCCACAAGTTATATCAAATGGTTATTTGTTAAATAATTACTTAGGGCATAAATGCAGAAAAAAATTAAGTGTTTTCTAAAGCATATGAAAATGTTTAAGATTAAAAAAATAATACAAAATGATTGTTTAATTAAATTTAGATGAAATACTAAAGTGTTTCACTAGTTTTAATAGTTTCTTTAACATTAACATTTAACATTAAAAATGGACAGAAAAAATAACTGAAGCCTTTTAAAGGGTAACAGGTCTTTTTAATAGTCTAATTTTAAATCAGAACCAAATGTATATGGATTTACTTCTTCCCTACTTTTGTTTTGACTGTTTATAATTCAAGGAGAATTTTTCAAAACAGAGTTATACAACTTTTGATGTTTTCACTAAAATAAAAAAAATTTAAAAATCAAAGTTCAGATTGGTTTCAGGACTTGCTTGTACTTCCAGGAACACGTTAGGGTAGAGAGGTCTCAGCCAACTAGTCTACTAAGCAGTAAATGTCTACTGGGTGAATCCAACCCTTCTTGCTTTTCCTATTTAGTTTCTTTTAATGCAGATTTTTATTCCTGACATTCCCTAGAAGTGGAACCAGAAAACAGCCCATATGCTCCACCTATGGCACCTACAATATTATCTATGTGAGAGCTTTTTCACTATTTTCACAACCATAACAAAACCAGCTGAATCTGTGTAGCCATGAGGCACCCAGTTGTTACTGTATTAAGTCTGTAGTGGTGTGGCCTTTGTAAGACCATGTCTTTCTTGTCTTACAAGATGAGCAATACTTCAAGAAAGAAAGGAAATATATGAATAACCAAATTCCATGCCTTTTGTTAGGATGGGTCATCATCTGCTTATACTCTTTCTATTAGTGGGAGAAGGGGTCTACTGGGGCCTGAGCCAATGCTAGGCCAGGACTCTACAAATCAGCAACAACTCCCAGCTACTCTGTTGGACATAAACACATTTACATTTGTTTGTTTGTTATAGACAGGATTTCTCTGTATAACACTAGCTGCCCTGGAACTCAAGAGATCCACCTGCCTCTGCCTGCTGAGTGCTGGGATTAAAGGTATGTGCCACCACGCCCAGACACACATTTACATTTTCTAACATCAAAGTAATACTTTTAAAATCATATAACCATAATAAAAAGACTGTAAGAAATACACCTTTTTCACATACTAATTTGAAATATATATGAAATATTTATTGTTCCCTAGGGGGAAAGTTTTATGGATTTACTTAAGTTAAATGTATAGATCTTAATGTTCAAAATAGTTTCAATTAGTACTCAACTTGACATTTAATATAATAAAACATGTATGTATTATCAAAATTTCACTGTGCATGATAAAATTATGAAATTCTATGATATATTTTCAGTTATATTATAGTTTTGTTTCTAGTTACTTGGTTCTCTAAAATGTGTACTGATCTTTAGGAAAAAGTAAATGTATGGTGTGCAGTTTTCCTTTATACTCACAACATGCACACTCAGACAACTTCATAAGATAGAATGAAATACAAATAGCCAAAACACTAAGACGGTGACATCTATATAAATCCTGATTGTGTCATGGTTCTTTCTGTTATAGGTAGTGTATTACATATGTGTGTAATAATATAAATGTATATATAAAAATAAAAAATTAATAAAAAAATTTTAAAGATAGAATGAGGGTTACTTATTATAAGCTATTCTTTCATCCTATGATGAGATTATCAGCCTAGTTAATTGATTTGAAAGTTTGTGTATACAATACTGCAGATGATCTCACCCTAAATCACATTCAGTGACATACACAGGAACACATTTTAGGTAAAATCAAAGTCTGCATCATTTCTCCAATTATGTTTTCTATCATATGACATCTCCAACTAGTTTTAAGAATATACAAACTAATCTGACATCCATGTAATTAGTAAATGTGTCTTTTTCTGGCTTTCTCCACGTTTTTTATAGAGTAGTGTGTTCTCTCTTCTAGTTTATTTCTAGCTTTTATCCTCCTGTATGAAAGGCTTCAGCAGATCAGCTCACTGCACTATGAATAAAGAAAGCACAGGTTTATATTTTTAAGTGACTAATACTTTGTTATGATAAAAATAGCTTTCTATAAATACTTTGCCATAATCTGCTATAGGAGTATGTATAAAAACATATAGGCCTATAAATATAGCCTAAGGCTTAAGTATGAAATTATTCTTTGTCAAGATTAAAGACATAAAATTAAACATTATATTCACTATTCTAGATTTCTCTGTCTCTAAAATTTAATTCAACTTTAAGAGTCCATCTTGATAATCCACTGTTGTCACTGAAAGTTATACGGATCTTTCCCTCATTTCTAAAATGACACAATCAAATATACCATAAAAAGTTATATACTTATTAGAACATATTCTTTCTCTTTTTATTTTGTTAAAGCAACACACTTGTCAGAACAATCTAACACTATAGTGAAAAAAGAAAAAATATGTTTACAAAGAACTATACTACTGTTTCATCGTTTGGTAAATTACAAAATGGAAAAATGGCCAGCATTTTTCTAATAAAAATTAAACTAAAATTTCTGATATTGAATGAGGTAAGTATAAGTTTACCTAAGTTATGGATAGCATATGAAGAAAAGGCCAGGCCATGTGATATTAGGAGCTTCGATCTCTGCCCTTACCTCAACTCTTGCAGCAGCCCAGGAGCCTTGAGCCACTACTCTCCCATTGGATAAGAAGCTGCATAAGGAAGAAGAAAGGCCATTCAGGGGCTTTCTGGCCCCATAATTCAACAATTGCCACCACCCCTACGGCCTACAGCAGTATTTTAGGTATAAGAAAGCAGAGGGTGGCCTGAATTATTATGACCTTCACTATAGATTTTATATATATATATATATATATTTCCCCATAAGATTATTTTGAGTATATACCTGTTTTTTAAAGGCAAAATGCACAACATTTATGTCTGTTGGGAATTTTAGTTTCATAGGTTATCTTTTTTTCAACATAAGCAGACAAAAAATATTGACTCTAGGAATGAGTCAACTCATTTGTTCTGCAATTTTTTTGATTTTTAAAATTCTCTACCACTAATTTCATTCAAAGCTCTCTGCCAGTCCAAGATAGCACTGGATACTGCTTTACATTAAAAGCCATCCAAGACTTTGTATTGTTATTTAACCTCTCAGAGTTTCAGTTCCACTACTGAAAAATGAGGGGTTGAAGGAAGGCAGATTAATTTCCTCCAAAATCTAATATTATATGGTAACATTCTAGAAGTATATTGGAATAATGCTATCCTACGGTATTTACTATATAATAAATTGTACTTTTTCTCTATAGTGTAAATATCCATGAGGCAACATTATGCTCCCTAAATAATTCCTAGCGTGTTTCATTTCTCAGAATAAGAATTAATACTCACTTGAGAGTGCTCTTTGAATGTGTGCTGTGACATCGGCTCTGCATCAGACAGCTCATCTGAAGACTCATTCTTTCTTTTTTGTTTCTTACCCAGTGTAATAATGAGTTTGCTGTTTCAAGAAGAAAGAAATTAACATTTAGAACTCTGCATTTTCTATGTTTGGTGAGTTAAGAGAGCCATGATAAACATAATTTTATAGTGCACATGTCTAGCCGAACGTGTTAATTCTCCTGAAATCCATATAGACATTTCAGACTATGAACTCTTCTAATAGATGGACTGCAGCCTGTAGTTCAGTCCTGCACTTGCTTCTTAGGCTCTGAATGGATTTTCATCAAGAAATTTTCAAGTCACACAACTATTTAACAATAAAAATAGTTTATTATAGTACAAATTCAGAAACAAGGCCTTTCTTTTATTTCCTGCTCATTGCACTTCAATACTGCACTCCCTAAAAGCCTCTAATTCTTTCTATCCTATAATAATGTCTCCTGTACAGTAGGCAATCTGATAACCAGCTATTTATTAACACTTTAATTTTATGTCAGGGCTTATCAAACCTATACCATATGCACCTAGGAATAAGAACAGTATGGGGCCGGGCATGGTGGCGCACACCTTTAATCCCAGAACTCAGGAGGCAGAGGCAGGTAGATCGCTGTGAGTTTGAGGCCAGCCTGGTCTACAAAGTGAGTCCAGGACAGCCAAGGCTACACAAAGAAACCCTGTCTCAAAATAAATAAATAAATAAATAAATAAAACAAAAAGTTTATTATTTGTAAGTATAGCTTTCTGTTTTTATGTTTAATATTATACACATATCAAACACACATCTCTAAAGTAAAAGTCTGTTTGCTGGAGAAATAAATACAAGGATTCTAGATTCCATTATCTGTCTCATCAGCACCAGTATTAAAGTACCATACCAATGATAAGCCATATTACTAATCAGCAAAATTCTCTTTTCAATATCTCTATTTCTAAAACTTAAAAAAAAAAATTCCTCCAATATTTTCATATGTTGTAGATCAAACAGATCCAAATCCTTAACAATCATTTACCAATTTGGGAAGTTATGAGAATGATAAGATCGCAGATTCAGAAATTTAGATCCTCCACATTGAGCAAATTGCCTGATCTCTTTTAGCCTTTGTACTGGCTGGCTTTGTGTGTCAACGTCACACAATCTCGAGTCACCAGAAAGCAAGGTGCCTCACCTAAGGAAATGCCTGTATGAGATCCAGCTGTAAAGAATTTTCTCAATCAGTGATCAGTGTGGGAGGGTCCAGTCCATGGTTCATGGTGCCATCCCTGGGCTGCTGGGCCTGGCTTCTGCAGACAACACCCCCATCCCCAAGGCTTCCAGGGTCCTGCCCTGTTTGACTTCCTGTCCTGACTTCCTTCAATAATGAATAGTGCTGTGGAAATGTGAGCCAAATAACCGCTTTCCTCTCCAGCATGCTTTTTGGTCATGGTGTTTTGTCGCAGCAATAGAAGCCCCAACTAGGACAGCCTTACCTCTTAGTACAACAGTTACCTCCGTCACTGTTATTGTTTTATGGTTTGAGTCTTAAATGTTCCATAGATGTTAATATTAAAGACTTGATCCTAAGATGATGGAGTGGTGCTTATCATTAGGAGTGTTCCTTTGGAGGGGACATTGAGACCCTGGCCCACCCTCTCCATCTGCTTCCCAGCAGACAGAAGATGAGTAGTTTCCTTCCCCACATGCCCATGGCCATGAGGTTCTGCCCTTCGCTGGTCAACGTCAAGAGTCAGTGCCTATGGACTGAGGCCTCAGGAATCATGAGACAAAACAAATCTACCATTTGAAGAGGTTGTTTATCTCAGATGCTTCATCCCAGGAATGGAAACTAATATACTATGTTAGCTCTTTACACAGTAATTCTCACCTAATGGAAAGTACAAATTATATCAGTTGAAAAATGACAGTCTTTAACCTTACAGTATCAGAGTGAGACAAGGGCCACAACAAAAAACGTGAAAGCGGAGGTTAGCAAAGAATTCAGTGTGACTATTTTAGACGAGCTTATGTTTATGGAAGACTAAAGAGGCATTACAGAAAAGGTAGAGTTTGAGGTGTTGACTAAACGATGAAAAAGAGTTTAGCAGATAGTAAGAGGCTATGGTACATCCCAGGCAGGAGGACACACAGAAAAGCAAGGCAAATGTGCCGCAGTAATAATGAGTAGAACACACACAAAGAGGAAGAGACACAGAGAGGATTACAGAAAGTCTTGTATGTATGAACACACACAAAGAGAAGAGACAGAGGACTATAGAAAGTCTTGTAATGATGGGCAAAGACTAACATTCTAAAGTTCAAGTCAGTGTTTACGCTCCATGGGATAGGACCCTACCTGTCTAAATCCTTTAACGAGTTTTAAAATTAGTGGGTTGTTTAAGAAAACAAACCAACAAACATAAAACTGGGACTAGACAGGTGGCGCAGCATTTAAGAGCACTGGCTGCTCTTCCAGAGGTCCTGAGTTCAATTCCCAGCAACCACATGGTGGCTCACTATCTAAAGCCCTCTTCTGGTCTGCTGCAGTCAAAGCACCTGTGTACATAAGAAATAAATCTTTAAAAACTATTTTATCTAAGGAGCTGGAGAGATGGCTTAGCAGTTAACAAAACTTGCTGCCCTTACAGAGAGCCTGGGTTTGGCTCAGCACCCACTTCAGGGGATCTGACATTCTCTCCTGGCCTCTGTAGGCATCCATACACATGTACAGACACACATACAAATATAAACAAACAAACAAACAAACCCTTAGGACCAGATATAGAGGTGCACACCACAGGTAGACCTCTGTGAATTCGACAGAGTTCTAGGTTAGACAACGCTACACAGTGAGATCCTCCCTCAAAATAAATAAGTAAACACAAAACTAAACAAAACAATTTTTTAAAAGAAACTAGTAATTTTAAAATTCAATTTCACAGGGTTGGAGATGGCTCAGTGAGCACTGGGTGCGCTTCTAGAGGTCCTGAGTTCAATTACCAGCACCCACATGGCAGCCCACACTCATCTGTAATTGTAGTCTCATGAGCTCAGATACCATCTTCTGAAGTACAGATATATGCAAATGAGGACACAACACCCATATACATAAACATATATCTTAAATATATATATGATTTTATTTTACATAGTCTATGGATTTCTTCTAGCACAGGTCTAGAACATAATTTTATTTTATAAACTTACTAGTAATTTTTAATTGTACAGGCAAAAATTCTTTTCAAATCCACATTGGCTTTTTTAAAGACAATTTCTGACTATGTAGACCCGGTTGACCTAGAATTTATTGTGAATCCTGCTTCAGCCTCCTGGGTGTTGGGACTTGAAGTAAATGCCACCACCGCCCCCTGGAAAGTCTGAGTTTGTGAGAGGAGTGCAGTTCCATGGGATACTGCTCCTCTAACATGTACAGAGCCTTAGGTACAGTCTCTGGCATCACAACGCAAAATAAAACCCTAATGTGGTAGCAGGTATTTCAGATACAGTAGTTTACTAAATTTAAGTCCAAAATATCAATCTTTTCTGTTTACAAATGGCATAGTTGATGTATCACAGAGAGTTATATTTGACATAATTCTTGGCTCTCTTAATTCTGGGTGGGATAGAAGCATGTATATATTTGAAGATTTAAAACCACAGCTAAGTCAAGTTTGGTGGTGTACTTCTTTAATCTCAGCACTCAGGAGGCTGAGGCAGGCAGATCTCTGTGAGTTCAAGGCCAGCCTGGTCTATGTAGGGAGTCCAGGGCAGCCAGGGCTACACAGAGAGGAACCCTGTCTTGTAAAACAAAGCAACCAAACAAAATAAAACCATGGCTACTTACACAGAACAGTGAATGGAAACTGTTAAGTTGCATTAGCTTATGTCTGTCCTAAAAGGGGATGTACATAACACTAAGGGTAATAATTACTAACTTGTATTAGATTAGCATGGACTAGGCTTTAATAGAAAGCAGTCTATTTAAGATGCAGATTCCTCATGAGAAGTAGCAGAGAAAGTAACAATGCAAGCCTAGAAAGGACTGACCAGTAAACGTCAAAAGTGAAAATGTCACTTGTAATTTCAGTACATGAAAGGCAGAGGCAGGATAACTGGAAACAGTCTGAAGCAAGTCTGGCTACACAGCAAGTCCCTGTCTTCAGTGGATGTTTTTTAAAAAGGAGGCATAAGAAAATCACTATTGAAATGCAACCCGTGGATTAGTTAATAGGACTGTGCAAATGTTCACTCACTAGCTTTGATCCTTGTGCTATGGCTACGTAAGATGTCAGCATCTGAGGAAGATGAGAGAAAAGCCTAAAAGACCTTTAATCTAGATCTGCAAGCCAAGAAGTATTTCAAATTAATTAAAAAGTAAAATCCAAAACTACTACAAATGTATAAAAACAAGCCAACAAAAGAAACCTCAGATTGGTGGATTCCCATCCTAAGGATTCAAATCTAGGAAAGAAAAGAACAATATACCAGGGTCAAACCCAAGCTCCACACATGTAAATAAGCACTTCCACTAAGACACACAGCTCATTCAAATTAGAGACAGAATCTCTCTAAATTGCCTGGCCTGCCTCTAGCTTTCACTCCTTACCTAGGATTCCCAGGGGATTGGATTAAAGGTGTGCACCAGCACAATGGGCTCTAGTTTTAAATACTTCCCTCAAAGTATTCTGTTGTCTCAGCAGAGTAGGAATAAATACCCAAGCAATGTTAAACTTCTTCTTATTGACCCTACACTAAAATTTTAAAGCTCATTTGCTTATATGAGTTGTTAATTCTGAGAAAACTCTAAGGCAGGCAGAGCAGGAACCAGTCTCAAGAGACAGGAGGAGTTTAGCACAAATAACAAAACAAAACGGTCAAGTCCAGTAAGAAGGAAAACAATAAAACAAACACAACAACAAAGGTCTCTTTATTACTAGGTTACTATGAGACCACTTACAGATTTTAAAACAAACTGGCATATCTACTTCAATCAATAAACATTTAGCATTATACAGTTTGATGAACCAGAAAAACAGAAATGCTATTATCAGTAAATCTTTAGCCTTAAAGTTTGTATGACATTTGAACAACAAGGGATCTGTACTGGCTATACAGTGCAGCAGACAGCCACAAATGGGACCTGAAGCAACTCAGACGATGTAGTAGACAAATAAGAGGAAGTCAAGTACGCAAATACTCAAATGTTGTAGAACATCCTGAATTATTAATTCTATATTTAGAATTAGTTATGAATAACAATAAATGTTCATTGTAAATGCATTCTTCAAATATAATGCACTTATAATTCAAGGAGAAACACATTCACAAAGTAAAACAACATAGTAATATGAAACAACTTAATAATAAATTCCTTATGCATCTTTTGATTTTTAAAAAATGTTACAGGAGGGCTGGAGAGATGGCTCTTCAGCTAAGAGCACTGGCTGCTCTTCCAGGGAACCCAGGTTCAATCCCCAGAACCTACATGGCAGCACACAACTGCCTGTTCTCCTATTCCAGGGGATCTGACACCCTCATTCAAACATACATGTAGACAAAACACCAATGTACGTAAAATAAAAATAAATAAAAATTAAAAACGTTAAAGGAGCCAAGTGCCCCTAATCCCAGCAGTCAGGAGGAAGAGGCAGACGAATCTCTGTGAATGTAAGACCAGCCTGGTCTACATAGCAACCAGTCACATGGTGAGATACTGTCTAAACAACAATATTAAAAAGATCTGTTATTAATGCCAACAAACTAGCAATATTTATTCAAGTGAAATCAACCACATACTCCTAAATATCCACGCAGTTTCTGACAGAAAAGGCCAATTTGAAATGATGGTATAAAATTGAATTCTTGATTAATTCACTTGCTATCGGTCCAAGATATGTGTTACATTTGATTCTGAGTGTAATTTATGCGCTCATCTACATCCAGCCCATTCATTACTAGTAAACTCTGTTAACAGGCTAAGCTCTACACTGTGTCAAGCCGTAATTGCCCCCTGTTGATTCTCTCATTTCAGTAATTGGACAATGAATCTTATTCAATTAGTCCATATGCTGTGATTAATACACCCATCATACTTGGTATAAATAGCTCATGCCTGTCATCCTCACATGTAGCAGGATGAGGCAGAAAGACTATGTGTTCGAAGCCAGCCTGATCTACACAGCAAGACCCTGTCCCAAGCAACCCAAATTAAAACAAGAACTATCTACATAATTTTAAACACAGAAAACAGGCAAAAATAATATTTTACATAATATTTTACATTATTTTGCTTTATTTTTGGTTCTGAGCCTAGCCTTTAACAGGTGATCAACCTCTCCAGCCTAAAATGAGACCATTTTTAAAGGTATCAAAAATATTTATTTTTCTAGCCAGGTATCGTGGACATACCATTAATCCTAGCAGAAGCAGGTGGGTCTCTGAGTTCAAGGCTACAGAGCCTGGTTTACAGAGTGAGTTCCACAACACACACACACACACATACACACACACACACACACTCTCTTCTCTCTCTCTCTCTCCCCACGCCCAAAAAGTCAATTCAACATCTCAATTTAATCTCATTAAGAAAACCAAGTGCACAGTCCTGATGCGGCATGATGAGCTGGAGCAGATGGGAAGGAGGGCTCCCCTTTTCTGAGGAATAGGGGAGGGGAGAGGAAGGAGGGTGGGATTGAGAGGAGAGGACAGATGGGGCCGTGACCAGAATGTAAAGTGAATAAACAAATAAAGAAGAAAAAAAGAAAGAAAGAAAAAAACAAACAAGTTTTAAATGAGCTTTTTATTTTAGTTAAAACAGTAATCCTTAAATTTGTAAAAGGAAACTGTATTATAAGCTTTCGTTAACTTTAATATTTCATTATTTCTTGTCCAGAGTTAAATGTTGCTTCTGTCCCTGCCCCAGTGTGTTAAATTAATAACTATTAAGAATCCACACAATTGGGCTGGAGAGATGTCTGCTCTTCCAGAGGTCCTGAGTTCAATTCCCAGCAACCACATGGTGGCTCACAACCATCTATTATGAGATCTAGTGCCCTCTTCTGGCATGCGGGCACACATGCAGGCAGAATACTGTATGCATAATAAATAAATCTTAAAAAAAGAATCCACACAATCATTCAATATGTTTGAGTACAGTTTGTTTTTAGTTTTTGAGACAGGATCTTGCTATGTAGCACTGGCTGTCCTAGAACTCACTATATAGAAGAGTCTGGCCGTGAACTCAAGAGATCTGCCTTCCTCTTTCTCCTAAGTGCTGGGATCATGACTGACAGCATAGTTGAATTTTAATTCTTAAAAAAGACAAGTAAAATGAAACAAAATGAATAAAAAAGCATATGTAACTTATCTATAACCAAGAGTCTCTTAGTAATTTGTCACAGCTTTAATTGGCAACACTTTTCTATCTTACTGACACACAAAATGATGGTGCTTTATGATCAAAAGCTTTTTATATTCAATGAAGTAGGACGCCTTGTTCTGCGAAGGAGAAACCTTACTAGTCTTGTAAAGCGTAATTCT
Source organism: Acomys percivali (assembly GCA_907169655.1). Taxonomy (NCBI): domain Eukaryota; kingdom Metazoa; phylum Chordata; class Mammalia; order Rodentia; family Muridae; genus Acomys; species Acomys percivali. The sequence goes on from OU015753.1 coordinate 34,525,870, forward strand.
TAATGGAAAAGCAAACAGTAACTGAAATTCCTAAGTAAATGTATACCTACTTACTCTGCAGATTACTGTTTCACATTATCTGAGTTTTATAATTTAGATTTAAACAGTAAAATTAAAAGAGCATTTGTCTGCTTGGTTTTACACAGACTGTTAATGGTACAATAGGAATATATAATATATTTAAACCATATACTTTTATAACCATTTGTTAGCATCTGCCAAACAACTAATTCAGCCCTTTACATATTTGAAGATGAAACCATTTCAAAATTTCTATTATTTTGAAAAAAAAACCAGAAATTATAGCTCACATATTTCATTATCATTTCTTCAGACAGCGTCTATGTACCCCAAGGTGATTTCAAACTGATCTTAAAAGTACCAAAGAGGCCGGAGAGAGAGCTGAGTGGTAGAACCCTTGCCTAGCACAAACAAGACGCCAACTAACCCCCTAGGACCAAAACCAAACCAAACCAAATCATATGTAACCAAACCAACAAGACCACATACAGAAGCCTTGAGGTTTAATGTCTTACTGCACTGTCATAATGTCTCCAATTTAATTTCTACTTGACCTTGACAAATATCTCAAAAGTTATGTATTTTGCCATAGCTAAACATAAAACTACTTCAAGTGCTTAATAAATAATGTTCCTATAGCCAACAGGCTAACTATAAGTAATACAAAATCAAAGAGTCCAGTCATCAAGGGCTGTAGCTGAAGAAACTTGTACAGCTATGAGAAGATCAAAAGCTCTCTGTTATGCCCGTCAGATAATCAGTCCGAAAGGAAGTCCTGACCAAGGAACACCTTAGAAAGTAGCAACCTTGGACTGACAGTTCAGTTTAGCAAGAGTGCCTCCAATCACATATGCACATGCAAGACGCTGGGTTCAAGCCACAAAAGAAAAACTCAGACTACAGGATAAAGCGGTGACTGGGTTTTGTTGCTGCTGTTTCTTCATAATTTTTTCCTGTTCAGTTTTTAAACTGGCCTTACTTAGGAACAAAGCCTTAAGAGAGAGAGAGATAACCTAGACAGCGAACAAGTATAAACTTTAGGAAGATGTGTAGCTCCTGGCCTTGATTTCTTTCCTAAATAGCTTTATGCTATTTCTGGTCTCAGAAAATAATAATAGCTTGCATGTACTGATCGTATATTCTAGATATTGTTTTATTTGTTTTAAATGCTAACCCATTTCCTACTCAGAATGATACTATGAGACATATAATATGATCATTCCTCTTCTAAAGATGGTAGGTAAGTATCTGTGCAGGCTTATACTGTTTGTGACTAAATGCAAGTCGTTCCAAAAGTCAAAGAATTTAATCTTATTAATATATTATATGCTCAAGCTATGTCTCAGAATTAATACAAAATTGAATGAGATGATACTCTGAAAAGAATGTTTACTGCTCACATTTTAAAATATTGATCTAGGGGCTAGAGCAATGTCCCAACAGTTGAGATAACACTGCTCTTGCAGAAGACCTGGGATTAATTTCTGGTACTCTCATCAGAAAGCTCCCAACTACCTGTAACTCCTCCAGTCCTGAAGGATCTGATGCCCTCTAGCATCTGAGGGCACCTGCACACATGCGCTGCAAATAAACCTTCACAGGCACACATACGTACACATAAATTTAAGGTCATAGGAGACGGCCCAGTGGATGCCTGCCACACAACAATGAGGACCAAAGCTCCCCCCCCTTCCAGTCCCTACACATAAAAAAGCCAAGCAGAGCAGTGGCCTCCCTGCAGTCCTGAAATCTGCAGAGACAGGAGATCTCCAGGGTAATCTAGCTCACGAGGACAGGTAGAATTGGAAGTTTTTTTATTCTGTGAGAAATTGCATTAAAGTGGAGAGTCTCATGATATCTACCTTGTCTCCACATTAAGTGCACATGTGTGCCCACCACATGCAAACATACATACCGCAAAGACACATACCATACACACATACAAATGAATAAAATCAATGTTGGGGCTCAGACTTGGGAGATGGCTCAATTGCTAAAGTCCTTGCTGCATGAATCCCTAACACCCATGTAAAAAAAGCAGGCATTGTGGCACTCACCTGTAGACACAGGCAAGCCCCTGACACTCCCTGGCAGCCAGGCTAGCCACATGAGCGACCTCCAAGTACAACGAGAAATTTGCCTCAAAAATAAGGTAGTAGTTCAGGAGGACATGTGATAAAGACCTCTGGCCTCCACTCGTACATCATGTGTAGACACATGCTCCTTCACACACCCATGCAAACACATATACTATATTACACAACAACACAACACTACACACACACACACATATCACATCAAGCTATAAAGATAAAAAAAACATTTCAAACATACTAAAACAATGATTTTTTTTCTTCAGATTTATATTCCTGGTTTACCTAAGAATCACATCTATGGGTTAAATAAATACCAATTCTGACTGGCCATCATCAATAAATAATGGCTTACAGATGTGCTTTTTGAAAGATTTATTTTATTTTTCAGTTACATGTGTATGTCCGTATGAGTGCTGTGACCACGGAGGCCAGAAGAGGGCACTGGATCCTCCCGAGCTAGAGTTACAAGCAGCTGTGAGCCTCCTGAAGTGGGTGCTGGGAACTGCACTTGCATCTTCTGTAAGAGTAGTACCCAAGCTTAAGCATTGAGTCATCTCTCCAGTCTCCATATCTGCTTGTTAAATGTATACTTAACATTGGGTGTTGAGGGGGATGGAAAGATATTAAAATGAAGCATGCATTGTCTTTAAAATTATTGGTGTCAATACTTTGGTACTAATAGAACAATTCCAAAATGCACAGGAAATTTCATTTTTTAAAAGTAATTTTATAATATTCACATATCATTAAATGCTACTTAAAATGACACAAACTGATCTTTAATTAAATGACTCCTCACATAACAATTTTTTTAAATGGCTAGGAGTTGGGCATGGTGCTGCAACCCTCTAAGACCAGTACTTGAGATGTGAGGCTGTCTGATTTCTGTGTTCTGGGTCAACCAGGGCTACCCAGTAACATCTTGTCTCAAAAAAAAAAAAACCAAAAAGCCACCACTCCAAAAACAGCAGACAAACACAACAACACCAACAAAAGTAGCGTTGGGAATGCAGTTTAGTTGGAGAGTGCTTGCCTAGCATGCAAAGGATCTGCGTTTGGCCTCCAGTCTTGCAATAAATAACAGAATGAAGAACGGAGCAAGTTCAAAACAATAAATCATGTCACCTATTTTAATTGGATAATAGAGGAACTCTGCATTCCACACTCATATATTCTATTTCATGTTGGTGACATGGTTCAGTAGGTAAAGTTGCTTGCCACCAAGCAGGAATGACCTGATGAGGAGAAGAACCCATATGATGAGGAGAGAGAGAGAGATGATACTCACAAGTTGTCCTCTAATTTCTTTGCATATGCATGCGTACATACACATACACGTGCACACATGCACATACATGCACACGCGAGTATGAATATACATACATGCAAATGTAATTTAAAGTATTTTATTCTATATTTTCCTGACATAAACAGTATTTTTAAAATCTCTGTGTGATAAAGATAATCAAGATTATGTATCTATTATAACAATATCATAATAAGCAGGTAAAATTCAATTTTCCTTACTTGCCTGCAACTTACCAATTCCTCTATCAAAAGAGTCGAGGTATAGGAATCTATCTTAGTGGTGAAGTGCTTGCCTACCAAATGCAATGCCTTGGGCTAATGTCCAGTCTGACAATAAACTGTCACAGAGCCATATGTTCTCAAGTTTTTCCTTGTAGCAACTACTTAGTATCTTGACATGTATTTAACCAAGACAGAATGAAAAGCAAAATACAAAACAAACAAACAAAAACCAAAAAGCCACCTAACACTTTCAGCACAATTGTCTCCAAATACTTTTTTCTGCTTACTAGAGATTGGTATACTTGAGGGTCAGGGGCGAGAAAGAAGGGGGGAAAGCATTAAAGCAATTGGTGATATAGTACTATATTTTATTTTAAGTAATTACTTACTGCAAAAAAAACCACACCTCTTAAAAAATGAGCCAAAGCCAGGCACAGAGCTTGCCTATAATCCTAGATCTGAGGAGGCAGAAGCAGAAAGACCACACTGACTGTGAGGCCAGCCTGCTCTACCTAATGGGTTCCATGAGGCCAGCCTGCTCTACCTAATGGGTTCCAGGCCAGTCTCAAAATATAATATGGAAATGAAAAGGAACAACAATAAAAACCCAGTCTCCTTCCAAAGAGCCCATGGCAGCATTACTATTTCTAACAATACTAATTCACATTTTCAAAATCCATGTTCCTCTTTGACTTTATTTCTATTTTCACTTTCTGTACCTAGAATTTTTCTCTTAAGTCAAATTCAGGTCTGGTATTACTTGTCTCTAGATGCTTGTTCTCCTTCACGCTCAGACTTAGACCAAGTAACAGTTATTAGAGCTTTTGAAGCTTATCCACAAATTTCAATATCACTGTTTTCATCTAAATACTATATTTCTTTGCCCATATCTCTGAACAAATTGAAATTAAGAAAGTCTTAACAATATTAACTTTTAGTATGGTGAAAGGTGACAATATAGGCTTATTAAGTTAAAATATAAATGTAATTTTGGAAAAACAGGTATTTCATTCAAAACAAATTAACAAAACCTTGTTTGTTTGTTTTGTTTTTTTAACCAATATGCTACTTGTAGACTTCCCGTGCACCTCACAGGGCTACAGTATCAAAACCTTGTTTTTAATGAATAAATAAGGGCTGGAGAGTAGCTCAGTGGTTAATAGTATTTATTTCTCTTACAGACGACCTGGACTCAGTTCCCAGGATCTACATGGAGGCTCATAACTGACTATACATGCATACACTCAGGCACACACAGAAAATAAATAAATAAACCTAAAAAGAGAATCTCAGCAGAATTTATGCTGGCTATGAAGACTGCTGACATAAGGATATTTTTTAAGTAAAAAAAAGGAGTAAAATTTAACTTTGAATTTTACTTCAGTTGTCTGCAAATTGTACAATAAATAATATTATTTGCTGACATGTTATACCATGAAGAGACTGTAATTATTTGAATACATCAGAATAAAAAATAAACCTATACAGCAATACAGCAATAATTTAAGCAAAGAAAAGGAGTCTCACACAGAGGAATTCTCACTTTAATATCTTCTCTGTATATGTGAACAACAAAAAACATACATTAACTTAGAAAAAGCCCTTAATGCAAAATTCTAAATAAAGCCTCAAAAATTACTAAATAGTCCTATGAGAACAATTGTAAGCTATGATGGTCTTATATTAAGCTTAGCTTTACATACAAAGCCTATATTTATTTTTTGAGAATGTATAAATGGTCAGTTCAAAATATATAGAACTGGCCTTGGAAATGAAGGTGAGCTACAGAGGTTTGTCTAGCATGTATAAGACCTTGGTTTTAAATTTTAAAATAAAAAACAAAGACTGAGGTTTTGATCCCTAACACTACAAAAACTGTAATAACAAATTTCAATAAATAAATAGGATTGGTAAGTATTTCTTTGCTCTCAGGATTCTCTTGAAGCATTAACACCTGGCCTCTTTAGTACAGAAAGTAAATCAGTAAATGCCTATTGTAATTGCTGGCCAACATTCCAGAGTTTTTGAGTAGCTAAGTTTTCTGGGGAAAAAAATCTATATTATGCTTTTAAACAATTAGATACCCTGTGAGTTATAATGCCAGTAAGAGGTAAAGAATCCTTGAAAGAATTTCAAATGTGTCTTTAAGGAAAATGACTTTGGAACTGTCACAAAAATATGGGTTTTTATTCCCCCCTCCTTTGCGTGTTTTGTTTTGTTAATATAAACACACAAAATGCTATATTAACAGAAGAGTGGTATTTGGAAGACCCTAGGATTATCACACCATTCATTGAAAATGGAAATAAAATGTACATGGTAGCCAGCAATGTAAAAATCTCCTAATGGAGTCCATACATCACACTCAAATCAAAAGCAAGCAGAGAGGTTACACAGGCTGCATTTCAACAGAAACTGGAAAACATTACATTTAATAATCAACTTACCCAATTTTTGTCTTCTCTTTCAACTTAGAGCAAGTTTTTGGTTTTTTGTTGTCTCTGTCTTTTGGCTTCGATTTCATCCTTCGCCCTCTCTTTTCTTCTTTCCCTTCAACTGAAGCACTGGGGAAGTTCTCAGGGCTCATTACCCGTGGAATATTACGCTCCCCACGCTCCTTTGCTCTCGCTATGGCCTCCGATATTATACGATTAGCCTTTTCTTGCTTGCTTTCTGATTCCACCTTCTTTCTTGGCTTCTTCTCAGACATGACTCTCACCTGGGTATTCTGCAACTTAGTATATGTCCCAGAACCATCACTCTTCTTGGAAGATGGAGGCTAGGGAAACCAAAACAGAAAATTTTAATAGAATACACTAAAGTATATATATTTTTAAATGACATAAGCAAATATGTGAATGCTGCAAACAAAGGTAAAAGTAAGGCACTCTGCTTCTCTGGATGTTAGTGCACAGTAAACAGCTCAACGACTGACTTGAAGATAAAGGAGAAGAGACGGATTTATTGATATTCCTACAGCATGCTTAGGTTTCTGACTTTAACCTATAATTATTTCAAATTGTGTCCTATAAATATAATTTTCATTTTGTATGCATTTTTCTTTCATCTTTCCTTCAAAACTCTGAAGTTATTATTAAATTGAAAAATAGCTATTGTAACCTAGAATCATTCCTCCTAATATTGAGTTTTAGAAAAATAAAGACCCTGTTTTAAGACTAAGAAGAGTCACAAAACCATTTTAATGCAACAGCACAGCTAGGTAGTTAGTAAACAGGCATTCTCATATCTAAAATCAAAGAAAGTTTTAGTTTTCCCATGAAAGAGTTAAACATGGATTTTTGGCTTTTTCATTATAATTTTGCTCAAACAATTTGGGAAAGAAACAAGTTCCACAGTTTTATATTACAATTATTAATATTTTAGCAATCTCACAGGAAGCAGACCAAGAGCATTTAAAAAGAATTTTCTCTCCAAACACGCATTCATCCATATAGGCTTAGATCGCAGTTTTGTTATGTTCTTACCCGTAAACATGCCTCTGACTACAGCAGAGAGAAAAAACAGGAATTTCCAAGCACATTTTCATGCCGATTCCAGAGTGCTCTACTGGCTATCTTTTCTATACCTGCCTCATCAAGGTTTTCCGAGCAGTGCCACAGCACTGGGAAAGGAAGGAACGCTTAGGCACGATCTCTAAAATGCCACCTTAAGGCCTACAGACTACAACAAATAACCAAGGCTGAGAAAACAGCACCAAGCTCAAGATGGCGATGCAGCGCGACTCCCGCAGCAGCAGCCAGTAACGAGGAGGGTTATTCAATCCCATTAGCCTTTTAGCCCAAAGAACCCCTCCTCCTCCCACTCATTCAGGCTTTCACTTACCCTTCCTCTTAGCCTCTTCACTGAAGACATTTTTGGCGTCAGACAAAGGCTTGCCCTCTGCTTTTTCACCACCCCAGGCAGTGCTCAAGAAAAAAGCATTGAAAGAAGATTCCTAAATGGCCTATTTAGGAAGCTGCAACCATGAGATGCACAACCGTCCACAAATACACATTTTGATTTATCAACACATTCCTGCCTTGGCAAGTTTACATCTACTGTTCATCCTCTTTCGCGGTGATAAAGGCTGCAAGCCCTCCTAAAAGCTGTTTCCTCAATAGCTGTAAGCAGATAGCCAGATTCCAACAAAGCACAGAAAGAAATGAATGCACAAAGCATCAAAATGCATCAGCATGAATATTAGAGATGTCGTTAAAAATACTGACTCCTTCTGCGGAAGTAGGCCAGCAGATGGTGCTACCAGTTATTATTCCATTAGACTCTGCAGTTTAACCCCCAGTGGACTGCTCTTCCCTCTGTAACTCGTTAACTCTCAATCTGCCACTTCCTACAGTCAGCTTTCTAAAAATACCCATAAAACTATAGTTTAAAAAAAATCATCTGGGAACTAAAACGGTAGAGAAATCGCTTTATGTGGCTCAATATATTTTTTTTAATTCAATGCAATTTTTACTGGAGGGAAAAAAAAACTTTTCTTCATAAAATTCTAGTAAAATATTTAAACTACTAAAAGTAGCTGCCAATGAATAAAGGGTTAAAGAGCAGGTCATGCAAATGAACACTTAACAAGTGACTTGTTTAGAAACTAAGTCTCTTTCCAGGGCATCTTAAAGCAATAATAACAAAACAACTGTTATTTTCCAAATTGAGAAATAAAACTATTTTCATTATCTCCATGAGCATATTGATTTTCTGACAAAAATCTCAATCTTTTTGGCCTTTACGCTTCATATTCTGTTTTAACAAAACCTACACGGATGAAATTTAAGTTTAATATCTTGTTAAAAATAAATAACAAGTTGACTTGAATTTGTTTTGTTTTTGTTTGAGACAGTATCAGCTTCTGCTATCTGGAACTCACAGAGATACACATTCCTCTGCCTTGGAGAGCTGGGATTAAAGGCATGTGCCACCACACCAGACTCTTTCCTTTCTATTAAAAAAAAAAAAGACTAGCTGGCCATTGGTGGTGGCCACCTTTAATCCCAGTACTCAGAGTACTCAGGAGGCAGAAGCAGACAGAGTTCAACACCAGCCTGGGGTACAGAGTTCCAGGACAGCCAGGGCTACATGGTTTGAGACAAACTTTGTCTCAAAAAACAAAACAAAACTAAACTAAACTAAACTAAACAAACTCTGGGCAATTAAAAAAGAAGTCTATTTTAGTAAGCAGCATCTTTAAATTGTTAAAACGTCACTGCTTCAAAATTTAAATTTATCTTTTTGTTGTTGTTTTTGTTTTGTTTTTTCAAGACAGGGTTTCTCTGTGGAGCGCTGGCTGACTTGGAACTCCCTCTGTAGACTAGGTTGGCCTTGAACTCAGAGATCTACCGGTCTCTGGTCTCCTGAGTACTGGGATCAAAGGTGTCCTCTAACAGGGCCCAGGCTTTGTCTTTTAATTAATGCCTCCTTTACAATTCTTCTTCATAAATAATCTGATATCTGTATAAAAATGCAGAGTTTTATCTTTGTTCCTTTTTGGAAATTACAGGTTACAAGAGAAATGTAACACTCTCTAAGCAGTTCTAGAAGGATCAATCTGGACAGCATGTAATAGGTGTGTCAAGGCAGAAGCCCCAGTCTCACTTAATAATTAGTTAGTGCCAGGCACTGTTCTAAGTATTTATGGCTATTAAGTAATTTAATCCTGAAGGAAAATCAGGTAGTAGCATTAGCAAAGAGACAGAGAAACAGAAGAGGGCAGACACTCTTGTGGCTATTGTTACAAAAGGACAAAAGGGACATAAATACAATTACCAAAGTATTGACATGAGCTGAAACTTAGCCAGGCATGGTGGCACACTCCTTTAGTCCCAGCACTCGGGAGGCAGAGGCACGAAGATCTCTGTGAGTTTGAGGCCAGCCTGGTCTACAAAGGGAGTCCAGGGCAGTCAGGTCTATTACACAGAGAAACTCTGTCTCAAAAACAAAAACAAAACCAACCAAACAAACAAAAATAAAACAAAACAAACCCCCTTACTGCGTATTTGGCATAGAGTACTATTCTCACAGTCGTCAATGGTTTGTATACACTGTCCTAGTTAATATCAAGCAGATCTCATTTAGCTCTGCACTGCTGTTAACTGTTCATTTACAGGCGAGGACACTCTCACAAAGACCTGCTTCAGATTGCACTGAGGGGAGCTGGAGAGATGGTTAAGCATTTGAGAACACTACCACTCACTGGCTACTCTACAGAGGACCCTGGTTCAGTCCCCAGCAGTTCACAAGCGCTTGTAACTCCAGTTCTGAAAGTTCTGATGCACTCTTCTGGCCTCTGGGCACTAGGAATGTGCACGGTACACACACATACATTCAGGCAATACAATCATAAACATAAAGTAAAATAAAATAAAATTTAATTTAAAGATCCCATTATTACTGGATAGGAGAACATGGATTAGAAGACAAGACAGCCTCTTGTGATCATGCTTTTTAGCTATGTAATATGGTATAGAATTTAATCATAGTAATCATAGTAATTATATGGATCAACTTAAATACAAATATAAGTGGGCAGTTTTCTCAAAATATCAGATTGGTAATAATAAAGTTAGGAGGAAAGTTTCTACTCCATCTAATGTCATTTCGAAGATGCAGATATCAATAAGATAGTGACGGAATATGGTTGAGCTGCAAAGAGACTAGACCAAGTTCTGGTAAAAGAGATGGTAAAAGAAATAGGAAACCTGATTGAGAAAGTGTATGTATATGTAATTCTTTTTATTCTGAGCTTCAAATGGAGCACTAACATCTGGAAATTGGAACTAGATCCTTAAACAGAGTAGTCAGGGTTAAAAGATAAGATGTGGATCCTGGGGACATATTCAAACCCTAAGTAGCATGAGCAAGGCCATATTGAATTCGGAACGCACGCGCGCGCGCGCGCGCGCACACACACACACACACACACACACTGGATTCACTGCTGTTCTCTTTCCTTCCCTTGCTCTCATTATGAGTTATGAGTGCTCTAGTCACAGATCAAGGAAAATTCCCAAACCATCTAGCTTTTCTTACAAAGATGCTCAGCAGTTTCCACTACCTTACTCAAACACTGTATATAAGAATATAAACACAATATTATCATTTCTACTTCCTCACTAAGCATTAATGAAAATCTGTCAAAATCAGCTGGGTGCAGCGGCTCACACATATAATCCCAGCACTTGGGAGGCAGGGGCAGGCAAATTGCTATAAGTTCGAGGCCAGCCTGGTCTACAAATTGAGTTCAGGATAACCAAGGCTACACAGAGAAACCATGTGTTGAAAACAAACAAACAAAAGTCTGTCAAATATATTTAATTATAGTTTGTTTTCCTTTTCTCCGCAGCCTTCATTATATTAATTTCCCATTTGCTACATTGAGATTATGTAGAAAAATATCCTTACATGTAGGAAGTATTTATTAAAGATCTGCAACTTTTGTTCAAATGAGGTAAGGTAAAACAGCTTTTTTAATACATTGCTATTGTTTACAGCTTGTGATAGAATACTTGTTTAGCATGCTTGGTGCACTTGGTTCAATCCCCAGGGAGAAAATGAGTGAATGAACAAATGAATGAATTTCTCCACTCACAAAAGATAAATATAAAAGGCAAATATCCCATAATGGCTTGATATAATAACTTATATAGTATTTTAGTTGTTGATAGTAAGCTGATGCTGGCCTTAAGGTTGGCCTTAACTAGGGGCCTAGACATCTTCACAGCTGGAATTATGGATGTGTGCCACACTACCACACACACCTAAGACTCAATTTTTAAAAGGGAAAGCACTCCCTGAGTGCTGGGATCACAGGTATACAGGCCATGCCTGGCAAAATGTCATATTTATAATTTAAAATGTAAATTTTTGTCCTGTGATTGGGATATTCAGATTTCCCTAGTAGGTAACAATGACATTGCTTTTTTTCTTGTTAAAGTTAGAACCTTAGCCAGGTGTGGTGATGCACACCTGTGATCCCAGCACTCAGGAGCACAGAGGCAGGCAGATCTCTGAGTTCAGGACCAGTCTGGTCAACAGAGCAAGCTCAGGACAGCCAAGGCTACACAGAGAAACCCTGTTGCAAATAAATAAATAAATAAATAAATAAATAAATAAATAAATAAATAAATAAATAAATAAATAAGAAAGTTAGAGCCAAGTTTGTAGTGATATAGTAATACTTTTTAAAGTAGTATCTAAATTTTATTCATCTATGTAGCAGTTCAAGCAAATAGATAAGTTAAAAGTTGTGTTTATAAAAAAATAAGTGTTTTGCCCAACTTACAGGATAAGTTGAGGAGAAAGAAACCATGATAAATGCAACAGTAAAATCCAGAGGCAGTCAATAAATTCCAGATTTTGGAAAAAGCTATTTAAGATAAGTGACTATTTCTTTCACAAAGCAATTGTAAGAAAGAAAGTAATTAAGGGGACCACAGATCCAAAGGTATAAGACTAATATATAAAGGATAAAACTTAAACAAAAAACAGGACAAACTTTAAAAAAGCTATCTATCAAAAGCAATGTATGGATACTGTGTATTCATCTGAACAAGCCAAACATAAGAAAACATCTTAAACAAGTGGGAAGTCTTAAAGTCTGACTAGATGTGACTATAAAATGAGACCAGTCAGAAGGTAGCTGCTAAAGCTGGGCTGATAACTTGAATTTTGTGTGCACGTGAAATAACAGCATAATTAACATTTAAGTTATGCTCTAAAATAACAAGTAGCTTATCATGACAAGAAAACTAGACACATGTAGAACAATAGTAACTAATGTTAAATCAAGTGATATGTGTTATGATTAACACATCTAGACCTTATATAGAGGAAATCAAAGAATCAATAAATGATTATACAAAAATGGGAAAAAAGGATGCTGGCACATACCTATAATCTCAGCACTTGGAGGCATAGACAGGAAAGCCACAGGTTTGTAGCCAGACTGGTATATGTAACTAGCAGACCTACCAACTGCTATATACCAAAGCTATCTTTAAAAATAGAAGTCTGAGCACTCAGAAGGCTAAGGCAAAAGAATTGTAAGGATGGAAAAGGGGGAGGAGGGAAGGCAGTCAGGCAGGAAGGAACAAAAAAAGAAAAAGGAAGAGATAGGTTGAGATAGATTTGCTTCAATGCCAGAATATTAGTAATTTTAAATTAAAATAAAGCCATGCATATTATACAAACAACATATATCTGACACTATATATCTTACCATATATATCTCATATACAGTTTGTGTCACTTTCTTAATGTGCTCAATGAAGAGTATATATTAATACATCAAATCACAAAATCATATCAAATTCATTTCTTGCTGAAAGCAATAAACAATATGAATTCATTAACCCATCTTTAACACAAGAAGTTATTCTCAGTATAATAATAATGAGTTATGGAGCTGAGTGTTTGTTGTGCCAGAGTGGTGGTGGTGGTGGTGGTGGCGGCGGCAGCGGCGGCAGGAGCGGCAGTAGTGGCAGCAGCAGCAGTAGTGGCATACGCATTTAACTCCAGCACATGGGAGGGAGAGAGGTAGTTGGATCTTTGAATTTGAGCCTAGCTTGGTCTACAGATCAAGTTCTAGGATAGCCAGGGCTACATAGAGAGACCCTGTCTCAAAACAAACAAACAAACATTTGCTGCGTTTGTAGAGTTCCTGGGTTTTGTTCCTAGCACCCTCATGATGGCTCACAACTGCCTTTAACTCCAGTTACAGAAGATCCAACACCCAACACCCTCTTCTGGCTTCCATGGGTACCACACACATACATACATGCTGGTACTTATGCAAATACATAAAATAAATTAAGCTGGGTATTGTGTTATACATCTTTAATCGCAGCACTCAAGAACAGAAGCAGGTGGATTTCTGTGAATTCAAGACTAGCCTGGTCTGGTTTTTCAAGAAAGGGTTTCTCTGTGTAGCCCTGATTATCCTATAAATCTCTCTATAGACCAGGCTAGCCTTGAACTCAGAGATTTGCCTGTCTCTACCTCCTGAATGGTTGGATTATCTCCTTTCCTTTGTGGGTCATCATCATTAATCTCCATGGCTTGCCTATGTGAGACAATGTTCTTTTGTATTGTTTTGCTTTTGTTTGTTAAGCTATAAGCTATCATCTTGCTATTGGTTATCAGTTTAAGATAGTAACTACCATTCTTTATAAATGAAGTGGAAGCCTGGAGCAGTGGCACACACTGTAATCCCAGCCCTCAGGGAGGCAGAGGCAGGTGGATCGCTGTGAGGTCAAGGCTAACCTAGTCTACAAAGCTAGTCCAGGATAGCCAAGGTTACACAGAAAAACTCTGAATTGAAAAACCAAACCAACCAACCAACCAAACAGACTGGTGTTGTGTGAGACATTGGTGGGCTCTTTTTATGTGTGCTGCATGTATTTGTAGAGGCTAGAGAAAGATGTCTGGTGTCCTCCATCACTCTTTGCCTACTTCCCTTACAACAGAACTTGTAGTTCACCATTTTTCAGTAAAGCTGATAGCCAGTAAGGCCAGCCAAACTTGCTTCTGTTGGGGTTACAGGTAAAAATAGTCATTCTAAGCTTTAAAAAGACAACATGGATGCTGAGGACCTGAACTCAGCTCTCATATCTGCACATTGAGGGCTTTTACCTACTAAGTCATCATCTCAATCCCTGATGAAATCCTGTTATCTCTCTCACGACACTACATACATACTCACAGGCACCTAAATATTGAGTCCTACTAAAAAAATTTTTTTTCAAAACATTATTCTAAGACGTTAGTGAATGCTAGGTTTTTTTGTTTGTTTGGTTGGTTTGGGTCTTTGGAGACAGGGTTTCTCTGTGTAGCCTTAGCTGTCATGGACTCGCTTTATAGACCAGGCTAGCCTCGAACTGACAGAGATCTATTGGCCTTTGTCACCCTCAGTGCTGGGATTACAGGTTGCTACTGGATAGTTTTATGTCAACTTGACACAAGCGATAGTCATCTGAGAGGAGGGAACCTCAACTGAGAAAATGCCTCCATAAGACTGGGCTGTAGGCAAGCCTGTAGAGTAGCAGGGTTATGATTCCTTTGGGTGTCGAATACCAGATATTCTACATACCATATATTTACATTATGATTCCTAACAGTAGCAAAGTCACAGTTATGAAGTGGCAACAAAATAATTTTATGGTTAGGGGTCTCACCATAGAGTGGTATTGCTTTCATTTCTGGTCACCTGTTAAATACTACAGCCTTTTACCTATGATAGGAAACTGCTCCAATAGGCAAGTCATGGCCTTTCCAACTCATTTTGCTTTAGGTATATGAGACTATAGAAAGATGTCTACTGCTAAAATCCAAGAAATCATGAAAAGTCAGTTTGGAGGTACACAAATACATATTCAAGTAAGGGAAAATACCTGTTCAAAGACTGTCCTTTTTCCACAATTTATAAATCACTTTCTGTATGGTAAATGTGCAAAATACTGTTTACACAGTTAGCCAGGGTATGCGTAACTGAAAGCTGTAGCAGGTGTTTTCTGATTATGCACTTGATATTTCTTCCTATATCAATACCACCAAACCATAGTAAAATATTTCTTCCATTCATAATACTTTCTGAATATTTACTTGAATAGAGAATTCTAGTCAGTCATATTTCACTACTTATTATAAAACAGCTATTTCAAAAATCTTAATTGAGTAAGCCAAAGCACAAAATAGAAATTGTCTAGGAATTTACCTACAGCTAGAAGATTAATGCTTGGTTTTGATATTTTTGTCAAATCTTCTAGATTAATTTGCCCTTCTTTAACTAAGGAATTAGAGAATTGTAATTGCTACTCAGAAGCTACACAGACAATATAAATGATATACTCTATAACATGTCTGAAAATTACAGTCATAGAATTTTAAGAGTTGAAATAAGCTATCAAGTTAGCCCATTTCCCACCTATTTCAGAACTCCTCCTATGAACACTCTGAGCTATTATTCTACTTCCCTGCTTTTGGTAAAAGGACATTATTGGAAACTCCTTCCACGCACTGCAATATGATCTCAGTTCTGCTTGCGAGGTCTCATTCTGGCCTCGAAAATCCTTCAAACATCTGAAGACAAATACTGTGTTTACCTTTGGGACAGTTGCTGTTATCTTACATACAATTTTTTCAGTTTTTTGTTTGTCTTACCTTGGAATTGTTCTCTCTCTGCTAATAGATAAGCTATTACCAACATTGCCTGGAGAAACTCATGGTCCTCTATTAACTGAAGGGTCTCAACAGTATGGGGTGGGGCGTGGCTGTGGGGGCCTACATTTTGGAAGAGGCCAAAGCATACTAGATTACCTCCTTAATCATTCCCCACCTTATTTCCTCCATACAGTGTCTCAATGGACTTGGAGCTCAGCATCGTTTCACTGGACTGGCTGGCCAGCAAGTCCCAACAAATCCTCCTGTTTCTGCCCCTCACAATATAGGAGTTAGTACACAGTACCCCTGGTGTTGAGGATCTGAACTCAGGTCCTCTGCTCACACAGCAAATGCTCTTACCCAATGAGTCATCTCCCCAGAAGTGGTAATGTTGACTTCTGAATGGGACAGGAAGGGGAAATTAGCATAGGATTGATATATTGTATAAAGCACTAACATACTTACCCAAAGTGATAACGGAATCAAATTAAGCGGGGTTGAATTAATAGTGCCTGCTTACTATGCAACTTGATGATCATTATCTTCTCTGTACCTCAGTTTCCTCCCATGTAAATTAAAGCAAATGATCAAATCAAAATAAAATGTTCAGAGGGCCCAATGTGTTAATGTGTGTCAAGTATTTTAGGTGTAGCACTTATGTTTTGCCAAGCACTATTCTGTTAGTTATTACACTTTCTTAGCAGGATGCCGTGGTGCCTACCTATTTGGTTAATCCTAGGCTCTGGGAGGCAGAAGCAAGAAGACAGTCACACATGGGTGGTAGAACTCATCCAGCTAGGGGATCTGTCTCCTGGTTGCTTATGTAACAAAGTGTCAACAATGAGGCTTGGCTTCTTACTTTGTTTCTTTAAAAAATTGCAAAACTGTTGGTACAACAGACCCCACTGGCTACTTATATAACAAAGTGTCAACAGTGGCTATCTTTCCTAACACCTCACAAGTCCTTATTTCATCTTTTTCCTGCCCACCCCCCCCTCCTCTTCTCCCTTTTTGGGACAAGGTGTCACTAAATAGACCAAGCCTGCAATGAACTCCTTATCTTCTGGCCTTACTCTCCAGAGTGAGGAAACACAGTCATAACCCCTAGCTACTCAGTATCACATGTACAAATATTTTTTACATATTTGTCTTTTATATAACCCAACTATTTATAGCAACCTTGTATTAAATTTATCTTGAAAATATTATCTTAAAAATGTGCCTTATGGCTGGGTGTAGTGGCACATGCCTTTAAATCCCAGCACTACGGAGGTAGAGACAGAAGGATTCCTGAGTTCGAAGCAAAGCTAGGGCTCTACAGAGAAACCCTGCCTTAAAAAAAAGTCTTGCATCAGCTACCCAACCTAACTTTTTCCAGTTTTTAAGTAGTAATTATCTCTGTAGCTTAAAAGGAAACAGAGCATCGTATATAAGCACATCTAAAACAGCATTTCCTGTTTTGAACAGCAGCTAAGCCAACCTACATCTCATTGATACAGGACTTTACAGTGAATTTAACTCACATGTTATTTTCACTTTGCAAAGACAAAAACTAAAGACTGTTATAAAACAGAACTAAATATTTGTCATAAAAGATTTTTTTTTAAGGTTTTAGAGTGTTACTCTCTCAAAATTCTTCTCTCCCAAAAGATGAAGATAAGTGAATATTTTCTCCATTTACAATGTTGAAAACACTCATTTGGAGGCTGGAGAGATGGCTCAGTGGTTAAGAGTACTGGTTGATCTTCCAGAGGACCCCAGTTCAATCCCCAGCACTCATATGATAGCTCTCAACAGTCTGTAACTCCTGTTCCAGGGGATCTGACGCCTTCACACGGATGTACATGCAGTCAAATCACCAATGTACATAAAATAAAAATGCACAAATTAAAAATCACTGGGAAACACTTGAGGTGACTTCTCCTGCCCCTTCTCCTACTATCCCATACCCAGGCCTCTTTCCTTACTTTTTTTCTCCTTTTCAAATGATAAATAAACAGAATGGCACAAAGCCATTAATCCCAGCACCAGGGAGACAGAGATAGGTCTCACTATAAATTTGAGACAAGCTCTGGCCACACAGAGTTCCAGGCAAGTCAAGGTAAATAGTGAGCCCTTGTTATAAGCTGTTTGACATTTGTCCATATGACTGCCACTGAGGGAGAAGAACAGGCAAAGCTTAGAAATACTCTTTAAATATTCAGCGTTCTCATCAGAGTTTTCTAAATTTGAGTGAAGTGCTACCAGTTGCTTTTCAGAAAGTAGATTAAAGAATATCTCATCTAGAATATAGGATTTAGCTCAGAAGTTATTTTTCTCGTTGGTATGTGTGCACAGCTGTACAGCATAGAGCACACATGGAAACAACTTTTGGAGTCTGTTTCAAACTCATGTGGACAGACATGTGTAGCAAGTGCTTTTACCTGCTGCACCATCTCACTAGGCCTATCTCAGAATTAGTTTTTATGAAAAAAAGAATAAAGGAAACACTCATATTTCTTTAAGTCCCCAAACTTCTATAATACTGCTTGCTAGTTTAATCCAAAACAATTATTGAAGAGATAGAGCTAAAGAAACCTGATTTTAAAAAGAAAGAAAGAAAGAAAGAAAGAAAGAAAGAAAGAAAGAAAGAAAGGAAAAGCCAGACATGGTAGTGTACACCTTTAATCTAAGCACTCAGGAGGCAGAGATCTCCATTAATATCAAGCCTGGTCTATAGAGTGAGGAACAGGACAGCAGGGCTACACAGAGAAAGCCTATCTTGAAAAAACAAAACAACAATAACAAAACAAACAAACAAAAAAGGCACTGGAGCTGGAGAGATCACTCAATGGTTAAGAGTACTAGCTGCTCCTCCAAAAGACCTGGGTTCACCCACATATGTAACTCACAACATATGTAACTCCAGTTCCAAGGGAACTGATGCCCAGTTCTGGCCTCCTTAGGGACCAAGCACAGAAGCAATATACAAACATATATGCAGGTATAACACCCATACACATAAGTTTTAAAAATTAAAAAACATTCCAAATGCCCTTTGTAAATTTTTGGACATTGTATTCATAAAAGGAGAAAAGTTAGTAGCTTTTAAACTTTTTCAGCTTATTAATACAGAGCAAAATGATGTTTTTAAAAGATGGCCTTTGGGGGCTGGAGAGCTGGCTCAGGGATTAAGAGCACTGACTGCTCTTCCAAAGGTCCTGAGTTCAATTCCCAGCAACCACATGGTGGCTCTTAACCATCTATAATGAGGTCTGGTGCGTGTCCCACTTCTGTCATGCAGGCACACATGCAAATAGAATACTGTACACACAATAAATAAATAAATATTAAAAATAATAAAAATAAAAAATGGCCTTTACTATTACTATTTATTTGTGTGTATATGCACATATCTACATATAAGTGCAGAGGACAGAGGGCATTAAGATTCCCCTGTAGCTGGAGTTATAGGCAGTTGTGAGCTCTTTGATGTATGTAGTGGGAATAATAATTGGGTCCTCTGCAAGAACAGTATGTGCTCTTAACCACTGAGCCATCTCTCCAACTCCCAAGATGGAGTTTTAAAAGAATATCTCTTGGCTGCTGAAGAGATGGCTCAGAGGTTAAGAGCACTGACTGCTCTTCCAGAGGTCCCGAGTTTAATTCCCAGCAACCACATGATGGCTCACAACCATCTATAATGTGACCTAATGCCCTCTTCTGGCATGCAGGCATACATGCAAGCAGAACATTGTTTACATAATAAGTAAATACATTTTTTGTTTGTTTTTTGTTTTTTTGAGACAGGGTTTCTCTGTGTAGCCTTGGCTGTCCTAGACTTGCTTTGGAGATCAGGCTGGCCTCAAACTCACAGCGATCTGCCTGCCCCTGCCTCCAGAATGCTGGGATTAAAGGTGTGCGCCACCACGCCCAGCTTAAATGAATATTTTTAAAAAATAATTTATTTTCAATGTCTGTATGTTTATATGCTAGCAATGGAGGAAGCTACATCACTCATCGACATGACCGTGCAAATTTAAAAAGAGAAATGTTACTACTTACTTTCAAAGCTGGAAACATCTTTAGAAAATCATGAATTGAAAAACGATACAAAAACCAACAAAACATGTTCGTTCTTAGAAAACAAAATCAAGCAGGAAAATAAATAAGTTTAATAATTCATAAGTTAATCATACATTGGACAAAGCAATAGTTAAAGCCAGTAAAAGACTACAAAGAAACTGAATAGATGAACTGTCATTGGAGAATTTCCCCAGGGTCTTTCTGACTAACATGCTTGACCCTGCCTCCAGTAGAGGGAGCAAAATCCTAACGCTCACTCAACAAGTGGAGTGGAGGCGAGGTATGTGCTGTTAAAGTATATGTAAGTCTATCTTTGGAACATCCATCTTAGACACTCCCAAACCTGTGCATTGATGCTCTGGTTGCAAAAGATAGAAACATGAAGTCAGACTTGATCTGGAAGCTTCTTCCGTGCACAGTCTGCCTCACAGTCACAGAAAGTGCTATGCAGACTGCTGGGAGAGAACTGTCATCAACAGTTTTCACTCAGCTGTGACCCTTGTGCAACAGTGACAAGTCTGTTTTGAGGATAACCAAGCGCTGTTTGCCTGGATTTGGGATGCCCCACATCTGATACTATAAACCTTGTCAAGAGAGCCTATGCTGGAAAGGTTGTAGGGTGTTGTTTTGCTGAGTGGATATGATGTGCCTATCAAATTGCCTTCTAAATAATCATGTTATGCCATTAGATTGTAGCTTCTGTCAGCTTTAAGTCAGAGAAGCATTATTTTTGCAGTGGACAGTAATTAACTACTGGTCAAAGTGCTGAGAGTAAGTGAATTTGAATGTTCTGCCCTAAATGGGACATCTGTATTGCCAATCCAAAGCTCAGAGAACATTTCGCAAGCGGCAGCATAAAGACTGTCACAATGGAAGGAAGGTGTAGAGTGCTGTGTGGTGTTGTCTCCAAGGCCTATGTCTACTGCAGCTGGGATTACCTCTTAAACCTGCATATGATTGGATCCATCACCAACTTTCAGTCATGGAAGCTGGAAAGGTTCACTAGGTCCTGCCCCTTTCTGAGAACCTATAGCCAGTTGCTAGGGGAGGGAGAGAGATTTTCATTACTGTTATAGCTATTGTCAAGGTGTTCAGGTCCCTATAAATAGTCCCTCAGCCACACCTCTATAAGCAACTGTAATGAAAATCATTAGGTTACACAACAAACAAAAGCAAAAACGAGACTGGTTGGAAAGAGGAGGTGGACCAAGAGGAGGAGACAGGAAGTTAATACAGTATATGTTAATATGATCAAAATACTTTATATGCATTAAATATATATATCTGATATACACATATATATTATATGTATGAAAAGGTTATAACAAAGTTTTCTATTATGTATAATTAATATATGCTAATAAAAATTTAAAACTAGTGTATTGAAATGTTATTTGAAATAAAACAAAGCTGGACTTGGTAGCAAAGGCTTCTAAATCCCAGATACATGTGAGGCTGAGGCAGAGGACTGAAAACTTATAGCCTTCCTGCACTACAGAGTTAGTTCAAAGCTAACTTAAGCAACTTAGTAAGAACCTGCCTTGAGCCAGGTACGGTGGCTCACTCCTTCAATCTTAGCTCTTGGGAGGCAGAAGTGGACAGATCTTTGACTTCCAGGTTCCAGGCCAGGCAAGATGACATTGAGAGACACTGTCTCAAACAAAGCAAATAAACAAAAGTCTATCTTGGAATGAAAACTAAAAAGAGGGCTGATGGAGCTGGATAGATAGCTGTCTCTTCCAGAGCACGGTTGTGCTCTCCCAGAAGCCCTGAGTTCAATTCCCAGAAACCACATGGTAGCTCACAACCATCTGTAATGTGATTTGATGCCCTCTTCTGGCATCAGGTGTACATGCACATACAGCACTCATACATTAAGTAATTTTTTTTTAAAGAGGGCTGATGGTATAACTCAGTGGCAGAGTGCTTGCCTATAATGCACAAGGCCCTGAGTTGATCCCCTAATCATTAACTAGGTACATGAGTAGGTATATTAACGAGGTGTGATGTTATAGATCTGTAATCCCAGCACTCAAGAGATAGAGGCAGGGAGATCAAGGACATCTATGGGAAATTTGAAGTCAAGGCCAGCTTGTAAAAGACAAGATCTGGTCTAACCAAAAACAAAACAAAACAAACAAAAACCCCAAAACCCAAAGTGTCTCATTGTATACTCATTCTCACAGGTAAAAATACTGGAATATTTCAGTTGGCAGAAGAAGGAGGATCTATGTGAGTTCAAGGCCAGCAAGGTCTATGGAGTGAGTTCTAGATTAGCCAGGGCTATAAAGTGTGAGGTTTTTGTCTCAAAAAAAAAAAAAAAAAAAAATTGAAATGGGCCTGGAGAGATGGCTCATGGGTTAAGAGCACTGCTTACTCTTCTAAAGGTACTGAGTTCAATACCCAGCAACCACATGGTGGCTCACAACCATCTGTAATGAAATCTGGTACCCTCTTTTGGCATGCAGGTAAAACACTAAATACATAATAAATAAAATAAATAAATCTTTTTTTAAAAAATTGAAACATTTCATAAATACATAATTTAATAAGACTTCATAAAATATTACACTTAGTATGTTTTTTTAGGAAGATAATACTCTCACATGACAAAAATGGCAGAATACAAGTGAAAGAAAGTACAAATGTATTACCCTGAAAAAAAAAAACCTATTTCCTTCTGGTATGTTTTCATTTGTATATTAGAATACTACTATAAAAAATATAGTTATATAGGCATTTATTAAGTACCCAAGTATAGGCCAAAGGCAGAGGCAGGTGATCTCTGTTGAGTTCGAGGCCAGAGTAGTCTACAGAATGAATTCCAGAACAGCCAGAGCTACATTGTGAGACCCTGTCTCAAAGAAAAAGAGTAACTAACTATAATCTAATAGTTCCAAGTACTTTAAAATCTTTTGTTAATCATTCCCAACATCTATTATATAGATGATATTGCTAATGTGTGTGTGTTCTGAGACACGGTCTATGTAGCCCTGGCTGTCCTGGAACTCTCAGTGTAGACTAGGGTGCCTCAAACTCACAGAAATCCACCTGCTTCTGCTTCCCAAATGCCAGGAATAAAAGCATGCACCACTATACTCTAGCTCACTGTTTTATAATTTAAAGATAAGGAAGCAGGCTGGAGGGATAACTCAGTGATTCAGAGTCTTACTGCTCCATCAAAGTACCAAAGTTCATGTTGGGGACGGGCTACATGGCCAACGTTCAACCATCTTGTCAGAACCTAGGTTCCTATTTCTCCAGAAGTCTGTCATTCACCAGAAACTAGCTTGTCATAGGTCGGCAGTTAGACACCTGTTGTGGTTTATTGTGGGTGCTGGTCATTCCAGACCCCCGAGCTATTCCTTTTCTGGTGGGACTACTGATAAGATCAGATTAAGGGCCAGCTGCCTGCGAGCAGCAGTTCCAGAGCTTTTTCCTGATTAACCAGATCCTTCACAACTTTCCTGGAATTTCTCTCCTGCAATTATAGCAGCTGTAAAGGTAGATACCTACCTGCTGGAGCATTCCAGAGTTAGGTATCCACAGCAACCCTTGCTTATGCTAATACCCATGCCTCTGTGCCTATATAAACTCTGTGAAAATTCTCAATAAACGGGGTTTAATCAGAATGCAGACTTGCCCCCTTCTTTGTGTCTAGTGTTCTGTCTCCATACAGGAAAATTCTCCTCCCGAGTGTTAGTCGAAGCCGGGGCGTTGGGCGCCAGAACGCCCCAGCCCCAACAAGTTCAGATCTCAGCACTCATATCAGGTGGCTTGCAAAATGCCTGTGATGCCAAGTACTCATACAACCCCCCTCTGACCTCTAAGGGTAGACACTCACAAAAATAAAGTAAATCTTTCTTATTTTGTTTTGTTTTTTCAAGACAAGAGTTTCTCTGTGTAGCCCTGGCTGTCCTAGAACTTGCTCCATTGATCAGTCTGGACTTGAACTCAAGAAATCTGCCTGCCTCTGTTTCCTGAGTGCTAGATTAAAAGGCTGAGTTACCACACTCAGCTATAAATAAAATAAACCCTTCCAAAAGGTGAGAAACCAGAGCATACAGATATTATGTAACTAATTCAAAAATCACACGTCTGAAGTATAAGGAGCCAAAGTCTAATGCACAGAATCTGGCTGCACTACCTGCACTCTGAACTATTTTTATCATGATCATAATTTGGAGTTATGTCTTATTCCTGGGGTATCATTAACATTTTCTTGGTGTTAGCATTCAAGGTCTTTTTAATGTTCATAGTAGTCCATTAAATTTGTATATAATAATAAGCTGTGATGTTTCCAGTTCCCTGCTATAAACATCAAATACCTTTGGGGGCTGGAGAGATTGTTTGGCAGTTAAAAGCACTGGCTACTCTTCCAGATGACCCTGGCTCAATTCCCAGCACCTACATAACAGCCCATAACCATCTGTAACTCCAGCACACAAGGATCCAATAACTTCTGCTGGCCTTTGTGGGCCTCAGGCATGTACGTGGTACATAGACATGCAAACAGACAAAACACACAGATAGAATAATACATTTTAACAATATATTTTGGATATATTATTTTTGCTATGTTTGTTTCAAAATGTTTTCCAACATTACTTCCAAAATGCATACATTCTGAAATGTATTCTATCAGTGAATAAAACCATGCACATTAGTACTTTCCCCATGAATATGTCAGCATTGAGCATGAACATTAGGACTGGTGAAATGGCTCCGTAGGTAAGGGTGCTTGCTGCCAAATCTGGAGACATTAAGTTTGGTCCCAGAATCTTGATCAGAAACAGAAAAGAGAGTCCCAACCTCTACATGCACATCAGCATGCATGTTTCCAATACATTCACATATACACACATTAAACAAATGTAAAAAGACATTTTAAAAGCATGAATGTCAAAAATTGTTTCTAAAAAATGAAACAAATGATCTACATTTTATGATTTTTTTCAATACACTGAATTTTAACTGAAGTTCCACATTACCTTGGCTTTACAATTTTGATGTGTGTTTTGTTTCTCCACAGCTTTTCTAATACATCCAAACTGGCCTAAGCTTGCAACCCTGCCCCAGCCAGGTGCAAGCTAAGATTACAGAGGTGAGTGCCACAGTGCCTGTTTTGTCAGTTTCTTCCTCTGTGCTTTGCTCAGCAAATCAGAGAGATGTTGGGTGTGCAAATAGATCTGTATGAGCTTGATTAGGACCATCAGCTCTATGCCTGTCATATTCATACTAAACCATTGCCAGACTGCTGTTTCCTATTTAATTATTGTGGTTACTAAGGTTTAATTTTGACAAAATAACCTTCTGTTAAAAGTAAACACAAAAGCAACGACACATATTAAAAGTTACAGCTCCAAAACACAAAGAATCGCTTCTTAATAAGATCGCAACAGCAAGATAAACCTGTCAAAATATGCATACTCAATAGAATTCTGATTTTAGGAAATCCTGAATCAGTCTTGTTTAAAGCGAACTGAGTGGAAGCCTACTCCCCGTCAAACCACCCCAATAAAAACAGAACTACATACCTGTCGCTGTAAACATAGATGGCTTCTGTTGTGTAAGTGCTGATGGTTAGACAATGAGGAAGGCCAACTCCGAGCCTGATATTGCAACTGAGTTTGAGCCAGGTCAGAAGGCCTTGCTACAAGATGTGAAGTAAACTGCCTATCAAGGTCAGGATCTAAAACATGATTGGAATTATCTTGTCCAAACGGTGAGTCATCAAACTGGGGGAGGAGACCCTCTTGAAGGAGGTCTTCTGGGTCAAGTCCAGCAAATGGTTCCGTATGAGAGTCCACTTGATGAAGCAAATTCTCTTCTAATGATGAAAAACCATTAGTTTCCACATGATCATTGAAATGACCCATTTGAGGTCCTGAGTCAACAGGATCTGGGAAGTTCATGTCCACAGGAGATAATTTTGAATTGCTATAATTACCCTGAGGATGTGACGAATGCAACATTTGAAAATTATTCGAATTCAATGATGGAGTGGGGTTCAGCATATGCTGAGTGGATTCTTGCTTAATTCCCCGATGAGGTGAAAAGGAGTTAGTTCCAGCAAAATCGGATAGAGTCTGATGTGTATGACTGGGTGCAAGAAGAGCAGGTGACTGCAGGAGACTGCTTGGTGACACTCGACCACTAGAAAAGGAATAATGTGCAGGAAACTGCTGCGAGTTGCTCACAGAACAGGAAGTCAGGCTGGGAGACGGTCTGTTAAAATTGCCTTCCTGGTGATTGCCACATTTGAGGAAGTGTGCTGGAGGGTTTGCTGTCTGAGAAAACTGCACTGGAAGGGACTGCTGTGAAGAGGGAGCGTGAGTGAGGTGTGGAGGGTGGTCAGCATTAACTCTGTGGGTGCCAGACACATTGACGTCTATAAAACTTTTAGACTGGCCAAGAGAATTTTGCCCTGGGTTAAGATTACCTCTGTTTTGTTGTGAGCGAAGTGAAGTACATTGTGTTTGATGTTCACTGGCCTGAAATAAGGCAAAATCATGGTGTGCTACAAAGCTTTTATTTTGATGTAGAGAGTGTGAATGTCCTTGATGAAAAGGAGATCCATTTTGATTAGAAAGGCCAGTAGTTGTCTGATGACCCCACATTGGACTGCCATCTGCTACATCTTGAAACAAACCATTGGGTTGGTTTTGAGGGTGGATTGGAGAGCAATTAAATTGAGAATGTGGAGATAATACATGTTCAGCTGGGCTGCCAAAAGACTGATTAACTTGATGAAATTTCATTGAGTCAAACTGATTTAACTGTTCAAAATCCGTCATCTTCTGATGTGTTGGAGTACCTTGAACATGGTTTAGAGAGTCTATGTGCAAAGGCTCAAACTCTGCACCCAAGTTCAACTCATCAACTAGTGAGACAGGTCCTGGCTGTACAAATGCATCATCTGATAAGCCTTCTAAGGTCTCACCAAAAAGATTAGCATCATCAAAAAAGTCCATCATTGGGTCTGTCATTTTGAAACTCCAATGACAGTTTGAGTTGTTCACGCCAAGCAGAGTACGTTCGGCTTCCCTGTGGTAGATATTACCATGTCATTTCTGAGGGTTGTCAACTGATCCTGTGGTAGATATACCATGTCATTTCTGAGGGTTGTCAACTGATCCAAAACAGGTCAGCGTTCATTATTGCTCTACATGCTACACGTCATGACACGTCAGAATCCTAGGAAAATAAGAACAGAAGGAATTTAAATTTAGTTGTAGGTGTTTGTTAAGTTTATATAAACAAAACTTACAGTACTTTGTGTGTGATAATTCATTTCTTCTTCTTCTTCTTCTTCTTCTTCTTATTATTATTATTATTTACAGAGGAAAACAGGCTTCTATGGCAGATATAAGTATTCATTTGAAAGTAAAAATGCACATTTCTTTACTTTGAAGTATGCATATTATGATGGAATAATGTAAAAGAACCCCTACAGTGTGTCACCCAGCCATGCCGAGCACTTCGAGCCAGTGATTAGAACATCTAGGCACTGCCCTTCACAATGATGTAGATTTACAGGAGCTACTGTCAGGTGTTCCTGGGTTCATCGGTAGATTATGGTCAGCTTCTCCAGATCCCACAGGGTATATGCAGAAATGCCAGAAGCACACTTTTAAAGATGTCAGGAGAAGGTGACCCAGAATGAAATAAAACTCATGTGGACTGGTTGGCTGACAGCACTAGCACGAGTGTGCTGCACAGTGTGCTGGAACATTCCCTCACGTAGCTCACACAGTGCTTTTGCTTCTCTACCAAGGAAGAGCAGCCTAACAGCCAAATGACTTAGGCTTCTGTGAAGGAAATGCACGTATCTTCCTACGGTCAGTTATGCTCATTACTCCATCACTAGCGAAGCTGCTAAATCATTAGGAATATACTTGTTTCATATTTTATGCAAATGCTGGAATTCAGGCTAAATAGAAAACAAACAGGGGCCTGAGCTAAACAAATGATAAACTTATAACAATCTTAAAAAAAAAAAAAAAAAAAAGCTTAAGTCAGGAATGATGGCACACGCCTTTAATCCCAGCACTTGGGAGACAAAGGCAAGAGGATCTATGTGAGTCTAAGGCCAGCCTGATCTACAGAGTGAGTTCCAGGATAGGCAGGGCTGCAAAGATAAACCCTATCTCAAACAAAACAAAACACACGCATGCACAAACACAGACAAACACACAAAAACACACACACACCTAAATAAAATCTCCACTAACTAGTCAACTATAGAGATGTTATTTTTTTTTAATTCTGAAAAGTAACAACTACCAAATTTGTTTTGTTTGTTTTTGTTTTTCAAAACAAGGTTTCTCCATGTAATAGCCCGGGCTGTCCTAGAACTCACTGTGTAGGGCAGACTGGCCTAGAACTCACAGAGATCCACCTGTCTTTGCCTCCCAAGTGCTTGGATTTAAGCCATCACCTACCAAATTTGGATAAGTTATACCTAGATATTGATCACAGTGGTATCTATTGCTTTAGTAAGGCACATGTAGCCACAGTCTAGAATACATGGTGAGTCTTCAAGGACAGTCTGGGCTAACGTGTAAAATCTTTTCTCAAAACAAAATAAAAACAAGCATTTGGAATATAAAATGCTTTACGAAAATCTTAACTGGAGAAAACTATGGTGTAAAATGGGATGACGTGAAGTACAATGAAGGCGAAGGTCAAGGTGATGAAGGCCCAGGCACTGCAGCTGTCCCTTGAGTCGCAGAGTAGAAAGTTATTCACTGTGCACAAATTGTAAGGGGAAAATAGAAATAATAGCTAACAGCAATTTACTTATCCTTAACTTGGTCTTAGAAAGAGTAGATACAATAAAACAATTAGAAAGAACACATTACTGTGGAACTTTTTAGAGTTTCACTGGGTTGGAATACATTATAATATATGTAATACATGGTACAAAATGCTCCTACAGTACTAGCCAGATGAAAACCTAGTGTTTACTTCCTCAAGATGAAAAGTTTTGACCTGAGAAGTTTACAGGCTACATCACTAAAATTAAAAGCCCAAGGTGGGAAGGCATGGTACTACACACCTGCAATCCCAGCACTCAGGAAGGCATGGTACTACACGCCTGCAAT